>JAJJXM010000032.1:0-664002 GCA_024516155.1 Pyronema omphalodes | reverse complement strand
GTATGACGGATGAGCGGTAAAATGGTATACCTCAGGTGATGGCATCAAGATATCCCCTTCGTGGACCCCTCCCAGATATAATCCAGTTGAAGTGTATTTATATAAACTATGATTCTCCCCGACTTCTGATTCCATATCGCCATTGTAGCACCATATACCTCCCAGATGCAATCCAGTCACAGTAAATCTAGATAAACGATAAACTCTCCCCCGACTTGTGAATCAATCGAGCTTTTGTTGCACCATATACCACGGATGAATTTCGATAAACAGACCTTGACTTGTACTGCCATTAATTGAACGCGCCATGAACTCCGGAGTACCCCCAATTGAAGGACGAGAATTTTGGAAAACACACAGCTATCCCCGGTCGAAGGTAAAATATATTTCTAGGGAATTTTGGAGTTATACTTTTGCGAGTCTTGGAGTTCTGGAGTGTGGCCTTTTGAATTTGAGATGAGTTTTCCGGAATGCCTTTGGACTGTTTTTGGTGGATTGAGCTGTTTCGTTTTCTGTTTGTTTATTGGCCTATTTCAAACTCTCGATTAAGTTGCGAGTATCCCCATTGCTGGGAAGTCGGAGAAGACTAGCTATGCCTAGGTAAAGCCGAATGTAGGAGTTGAGGCCTATTTCCAAACTCTCGATTAAGTTGCGAGTATCCCCATTGCTGGGAAGTCGGAGAAGACCAGCTATGCCTAGTTAAAGCCGAATGTAGGAGTTGAGGCCTATTTCAAACTCTCGATTAAGTTGCGAGTATCCCCATTGCTGGGAAGTCGGAGAAGACTAGCTATGCCTAGGTAAAGCCGAATGTAGGAGTTGAGGCCTATTTCCAAACTCTCGATTAAGTTGCGAGTATCCCCATTGCTGGGAAGTCGGAGAAGACCAGCTATGCCTAGTTAAAGCCGAATGTAGGAGTTGAGGCCTATTTCAAACTCTCGATTAAGTTGCGAGTATCCCCACTGCTGGGAAGTCGGAGAAGACTAGCTATGCCTAGTTAAAGCCGAATGTATTTCTACGGCGGTTTGGCGTTCTGGAGTTGAGGCCTATTTCAAACTCTCGATTAAGTTGCGAGTATCCCCATTGCTGGGAAGTCGGAGAAGACTAGCTATGCCTAGTTAAAGCCGAATGTATTTCTATGGATTTTCGGGGTTCTGGATTCTTGACTTTTGGCGTTTGGAGTTCTGTTCGTTCTTTGGGTCGCTTTCCGGTGTGCATTTATTTTTTATTTTTCATTTTATTTATTATTTTATTTTTTTATTATTTTATTTCTTATTTTTTATTCTATTTATGATTACATTTTTTATTTTTTATTTTAATGTTTTCATTTCTATGTTCTTTTTGTCTTGCTTTTTGTCTGGTTTTCTATTTATATCTTGGTCCATCACCAGTGACTTGATGTCGTCGCGACTATCGCCGGTGGCGGGAATTTGGAGTCGCCCAGCTATTTCCAATCGAATCCGAAGAACGCCCTGCACCTATTCAAGCCCATTCGTGGAAACAATATTTCGAAGTTCAGTTCGAGTGGATGGACTGCTATCAACCAATCAAAGTAAACCTTACTTTCGGAGTCTTTTCATCCGCTCCGGACATAGCATTCCCGACCTTATGGTCTCCCCGTATATGGTTGCCATGTTCCGAAACGTCGCGGACTGTGCTTTTCTTCTTACGTCCCCTTCTATGGTTGTTGTACTGCTGTTCTTGGCCTGCCGTCTTTTTTGTTTTGGAGTTTGTATTCCTGGGCCGTTGTTTTTCCTTCGAGGTTTTTTTTTCTCTGCAGCCTCGTTTCACTCCTCGCGAATAGTACTTTATTCCTCCTGCCTCTATTAACCAATCAATGATGACTGTAGTTACGCAGTTGCTAAAATATCAACCATCTCAAACCTCCTGTATTCATCAGATCTCCTGAGCGACTCATCGCCCGTTTTCTTTTCTCGTAGTCTGATAATCAGAGACTCGTATGTAAGCCACTGAAGTACAGTGATTTTTAATTCACAATCGAGATAAATCCTACATAACTGTTTTACTTCAGTTTTAGAAGTCGTTGACTTAGTTCCTGTTAGGGCTGAGATTACGGCTAGCGCTGGACAACCGAACTCCAGCCTTGAGGCGAAGGCTACCGTATTAGACCAACTCCGTAAGACTACTCATTATTCCAATGTTATTCTTGATAATGAAGAGCATGGATGGTGGATGACGAGCAAATTAGACACAGCGTGACAGAAGGTGATGAATTAGTTGACACCGGATGGATCACGATGTGTCACGTCACATTTAGTGCCGTAAAAATGATAATAATGCCTCTAATTCTGTATCTAATGATGTGGTTATGCTAGTCGTGATTCTAGAATAATCAATGTTTTGTCCATAATACAAAAAGAAAATACAGCGCATAGATCTATCTTGAATAAAACCGTCAGAAAGCTGAATTGGTACGGTATAGTGTTGGAATTTGAGCATGGATAAGCGAAAGACGGTTATTTTGTCTAATCGAATAGCGTCATGACCAGTAAAAAAAAAAAACTGATAATCATCTAGTCATAATGTTGCTACGATTATACCCCAGAGCTCCAATTGATTCTCTTGTCTCATCCTCGTAAACGTCTTCAGCTGCAGAGGATGAAATTTCTACACGGGCGTACTTTTCTTTTCTATTCAACGCATGTATTTTCAGGGGCCTATCCACCATTATTATAGTCACAACTTACGTGGAGATTTACAAATACAAAATATTATACACCACCTGCCTCGATCATATCTCCTCATTGACCCATCGCGCGTCTTCTTTTCTCGCCGTCTGGCAATCAACGACACTTATTCAAGTGACTGAGCTACAATAATATCTGAGTTTTGAACTGGGAAAACTCTTACCTAACTTCTCTACCCCAGTTTCAGAAGTGGTAGCATTCGTCCCCAATAGGGTTGACGTTGGGGCAGGCGCTAGACAACCTAACCCGAGCCCAGAGTCTCAGCCTACCGTATCAGTCCAACTCAGTGCGACCATTCATTTCCAATATGACTTTGAAATAAAGGCTGTATCTGGTGAATAGCGACAAACTTCACCCCAGCATGGCTGAAATCAACCAGGTAGTTAACGTGAAATGGATCATAAGAATAGTGAAATGGATCATGATATGTCACGTGACATAGCGTCCAGTGCCGCAACAATGGTATTAGTCCCTGACATTCTGTATCCAATTGTATGGTTATCACAGTTGTGATTCTAAAATCTCATTTTTTTACTGAGTGTATATGAATGCCTTGTCTGGACTTCAGAAACAATGTCAACGCATAAATATTCCCTGAACAAGCAGAGGTCTACAATGCCCTCCTCTTGGCGCATCGTGCTTCTGGATGCCCGACCGGTCTACAATGCCGGTCAGCCCTGCACAAAGAATGGATGGCTGCCGGACTTGATGTGTTTATCTTACTCCAATTGATATTTCTGCTGTATTCCCTGTTCATAGTGTTGCTTTCTGGAATCTTGCTGTAGTTTGGTGGAGCATCTTTCTTCTTCTATTGCTTCCTTGTTGCCTTGTATCGTTTCTATGAACCGAAAATGTGTAGGAGTATGAGCCAGGCAGCGGATTCCAAGTGAGGCCTTTGATACACTGAGTTCAGCAGTGAGGAGCCAGGAAGGGCATGTTATGCGACTGTGTGCAGTGTTACTTTGTGCTACTCTACATAGAAAAGAATGAGATGTGCTTGCGAGAGTATATGATTGCGAGTGAACATACTGCCAGGATCAAATAAAGGAACGAAAGATTAGCAAATGAACATGTAATAGCACTCGATATTCGTCTCTTTTTAGCCTAATGTTGTTTTTTTGGGTTTTATTTTTATTTTTTGAACAATGGTGTAATCATGTTGTATGGTGTCGGCCACTTAGTAGAGATAGCGCGATAGGGGTCTAAGGCGCTCACAACAACCCTCCCCGCGCCGACCGTATCTCCACCTCGCAACGAAAAAAAGAACGTTATTTTCAAAGCCCCGCGCTTGTAGAATGCAACTCGGAGAACGATTCTTGGGTTTCAAAAATCGATTTGGAGGCGTGGTTGTGGAGTAGATAGCGTTTGAAAGTCACCCATGTGTTGGTGGCAGAGGGAACTTTTGAATGCATCACTAGTGAGGCTCTGTTATGCACGCCATACACTAATAGGCATAGGATATACAGTGAAACTTGCCTATAACGGTAGGGCCCGGACGGGAAAATTTACCGGTATTCACAGGGAACCGTCATGGGGAACTGGCTTGGCGCCGGTATTGAGTGCGAGTGATTACATGTGACTAGTGAAGGCGGGGGTGTACGCTCCACCATCCTCAACATAGCGAGGGCACGGTTACCGGATTGCGCATGGCACAAGCCGAGTGTTACATAATGATATTACGCTAGTACGTTTTCGGTGTCCCTGCTTTGGGAAACCAAGTTCAGGGGTCATCACTCGATGCTTCCTAATCGGCTTTTGGATGGCTTTGTATCGGAAAACCGGCTCATCAATCATCACTCGGCGCTCAATAATCAGAATTTATATTTTATATATGCCAAGACATTGCCAAGAAGCTAGCTCTACTAAGTTGTCCACACAAAATACATTTCGTACCATATATATTTTATACTAAAATATATTTTGGAATGTCTGCACTTACAGTTTGTGGTATGGTTATGGATGAAAAAGTGAGATATATACTGCAGTTAATCTTCCGTTATATATTGGGCTTTGGTGCTTAGCTCCCAAAGATCAGACGGCTTGTAGAGCTGTAGTGTACTTCTCTTTCTTCGGTTTGGTATTGTTTTGTGACTCTTCTGTGGTTATGATGGGGTGAGAGTTGATTGGGTTTATCCAGATGGGATTAGCGCAGAGGGGAGATTAGATTAGGGCTGGCAATCTGTCTCTTGTTCGACATTTCGATCCTCGCAGGTTCTCTTATCGCTCTATGATTCCACCTTTTCATTCTCACTATTCTTGGGCTCTACTAGTATTTCACCTGGCAAAGGCCACAAAGGTAGATTCGGTATTAATGGAGCTCGGAAAGGTGGGGCGGGGTCGGTGTGGGGGAGGTGGGGTTCAAAGGTAGTTTGAGGTTAGGTTGATGTGATTTGATATGATTTGATTTCGATCATATGCCGATAGAGGCCTTGAAGCCGTATGCGGGACAAAAGGAAAGACAGATATCCTGCCCTCGTGGTCGAACTCACCTAATGAGCCGCCCCAATGCCCTGTTCCCAATGCCTCACCACACTCGCCGGGACCTTTCTGGAATCTTTTCCACTGCTTTCTAGTAAGCTGTAAGTGAGTCTGAAGGATAACCGATGAAGAGTTAAGCGAGTGATATGACATGCTTAGAATCGAGCCCTCGCGTGAAACCAAAGTTCCTAAGCCTTTTATTTTGGGCACTTCATGGACAATGGATGTATTGCAGTATCACTGTGTGATACTAATATGGCTTCCACACCAATGTGAATACCGCTCAGGCCAATGTTAGCCTCAAGCACCGAATCCTCAAGGTTTTTGGGCCAAAGATCGAGAAGAAGACTTGACGCAAGATTGGTATTTACTAATCCTTGCGTCATATAACCAGTAACGGAAAATCGGCTCAAAGTTTTCATTGGTTGAATCGTATTGCACTTGCCTATGGAATGATGTGAGGTTTCTTTGGTTAAAATTGGGTAGAGTATATAGAGGTTCAATCGAGGGCTAAAGAGGCAAATGCTGTACTTGCATTATCGTTGTTTACTCCCATCGTTACTAATTGCCATATCAAATCCGTGGCATGTAATCCGGTTGGTTAATGCACATTAGCATTAGGTGTGGCAAACATCAAATATGCTTTTGGTGGAACCATGATACTTCTCGTGTACGGGCTAAAAGCTACAGGCTATCTATGAAAGAATGCTATTGAAACCAAAGATTCTTTGCAAGACAGTGAGGATTTACTGTTACTGGATATCTCAAGAGGCCTCATCCCCCATACGGTTGTACTAACATTGCCTGATTCTGGAGTTGGGGAAGACATTCACCGTTCACGCCCAATTACTCAGGAGTGCAATCTATCTAGGCACGTACACGTCTTCGAACAGTATGTTCAAAACGAAAAAATGCAAAGACAGCCCACCTGCTCTGAAACAGCGCACAGGCACTGTCTGAAAGGAAGCAGGAATTCTCTACTCGGATTAGTCTCGACAACCACAAAAGTGAAAATGAAAATCAGTCCGGTGCCGTGTCCAGTGTCCAGTGCTCGTTGCCCGGTGTCTAACGTCCAGTATACACTGTCCAGTATCCAGTATCCAATATCCAGGATCCGGTTACAGTATCCAGTATCCAATATCCAGGATCCGGTTACAGTATACAGTGTACACTGATGTATTTTCTCGTCACGTTTTGTCATACCATGGTCAAAAATTCGGAGCATGGAAAAAGGATTGCGGATCTAGTCCACCACTGTTGCCAAGGAATTACTGTGATCACGAGTCAACACCATTTTCCAGCACCCAGATGCCGAAACTGTTGTGTTAGGTATCAGGAGAACACTTTCTAGGATGAGAAAATCATGCAATACGCATGACGATTCAAGGATTTCAGGCGTATGACGGATGAGCGGTAAAATGGTATACCTCAGGTGATGGCATCAAGATATCCCCTTCGTGGACCCCTCCCAGATATAATCCAGTTGAAGTGTATTTATATAAACTATGATTCTCCCCGACTTCTGATTCCATATCGCCATTGTAGCACCATATACCTCCCAGATGCAATCCAGTCACAGTAAATCTAGATAAACGATAAACTCTCCCCCGACTTGTGAATCAATCGAGCTTTTGTTGCACCATATACCACGGATGAATTTCGATAAACAGACCTTGACTTGTACTGCCATTAATTGAACGCGCCATGAACTCCGGAGTACCCCCAATTGAAGGACGAGAATTTTGGAAAACACACAGCTATCCCCGGTCGAAGGTAAAATATATTTCTAGGGAATTTTGGAGTTATACTTTTGCGAGTCTTGGAGTTCTGGAGTGTGGCCTTTTGAATTTGAGATGAGTTTTCCGGAATGCCTTTGGACTGTTTTTGGTGGATTGAGCTGTTTCGTTTTCTGTTTGTTTATTGGCCTATTTCAAACTCTCGATTAAGTTGCGAGTATCCCCATTGCTGGGAAGTCGGAGAAGACTAGCTATGCCTAGGTAAAGCCGAATGTAGGAGTTGAGGCCTATTTCCAAACTCTCGATTAAGTTGCGAGTATCCCCATTGCTGGGAAGTCGGAGAAGACCAGCTATGCCTAGTTAAAGCCGAATGTAGGAGTTGAGGCCTATTTCAAACTCTCGATTAAGTTGCGAGTATCCCCACTGCTGGGAAGTCGGAGAAGACTAGCTATGCCTAGTTAAAGCCGAATGTATTTCTACGGCGGTTTGGCGTTCTGGAGTTGAGGCCTATTTCAAACTCTCGATTAAGTTGCGAGTATCCCCATTGCTGGGAAGTCGGAGAAGACTAGCTATGCCTAGTTAAAGCCGAATGTATTTCTACGGCGGTTTGGCGTTCTGGAGTTGAGGCCTATTTCAAACTCTCGATTAAGTTGCGAGTATCCCCACTGCTGGGAAGTCGGAGAAGACTAGCTATGCCTAGTTAAAGCCGAATGTATTTCTACGGCGGTTTGGCGTTCTGGAGTTGAGGCCTATTTCAAACTCTCGATTAAGTTGCGAGTATCCCCATTGCTGGGAAGTCGGAGAAGACTAGCTATGCCTAGTTAAAGCCGAATGTATTTCTATGGATTTTCGGGGTTCTGGATTCTTGACTTTTGGCGTTTGGAGTTCTGTTCGTTCTTTGGGTCGCTTTCCGGTGTGCATTTATTTTTTATTTTTCATTTTATTTATTATTTTATTTTTTTATTATTTTATTTCTTATTTTTTATTCTATTTATGATTACATTTTTTATTTTTTATTTTAATGTTTTCATTTCTATGTTCTTTTTGTCTTGCTTTTTGTCTGGTTTTCTATTTATATCTTGGTCCATCACCAGTGACTTGATGTCGTCGCGACTATCGCCGGTGGCGGGAATTTGGAGTCGCCCAGCTATTTCCAATCGAATCCGAAGAACGCCCTGCACCTATTCAAGCCCATTCGTGGAAACAATATTTCGAAGTTCAGTTCGAGTGGATGGACTGCTATCAACCAATCAAAGTAAACCTTACTTTCGGAGTCTTTTCATCCGCTCCGGACATAGCATTCCCGACCTTATGGTCTCCCCGTATATGGTTGCCATGTTCCGAAACGTCGCGGACTGTGCTTTTCTTCTTACGTCCCCTTCTATGGTTGTTGTACTGCTGTTCTTGGCCTGCCGTCTTTTTTGTTTTGGAGTTTGTATTCCTGGGCCGTTGTTTTTCCTTCGAGGTTTTTTTTTCTCTGCAGCCTCGTTTCACTCCTCGCGAATAGTACTTTATTCCTCCTGCCTCTATTAACCAATCAATGATGACTGTAGTTACGCAGTTGCTAAAATATCAACCATCTCAAACCTCCTGTATTCATCAGATCTCCTGAGCGACTCATCGCCCGTTTTCTTTTCTCGTAGTCTGATAATCAGAGACTCGTATGTAAGCCACTGAAGTACAGTGATTTTTAATTCACAATCGAGATAAATCCTACATAACTGTTTTACTTCAGTTTTAGAAGTCGTTGACTTAGTTCCTGTTAGGGCTGAGATTACGGCTAGCGCTGGACAACCGAACTCCAGCCTTGAGGCGAAGGCTACCGTATTAGACCAACTCCGTAAGACTACTCATTATTCCAATGTTATTCTTGATAATGAAGAGCATGGATGGTGGATGACGAGCAAATTAGACACAGCGTGACAGAAGGTGATGAATTAGTTGACACCGGATGGATCACGATGTGTCACGTCACATTTAGTGCCGTAAAAATGATAATAATGCCTCTAATTCTGTATCTAATGATGTGGTTATGCTAGTCGTGATTCTAGAATAATCAATGTTTTGTCCATAATACAAAAAGAAAATACAGCGCATAGATCTATCTTGAATAAAACCGTCAGAAAGCTGAATTGGTACGGTATAGTGTTGGAATTTGAGCATGGATAAGCGAAAGACGGTTATTTTGTCTAATCGAATAGCGTCATGACCAGTAAAAAAAAAAAACTGATAATCATCTAGTCATAATGTTGCTACGATTATACCCCAGAGCTCCAATTGATTCTCTTGTCTCATCCTCGTAAACGTCTTCAGCTGCAGAGGATGAAATTTCTACACGGGCGTACTTTTCTTTTCTATTCAACGCATGTATTTTCAGGGGCCTATCCACCATTATTATAGTCACAACTTACGTGGAGATTTACAAATACAAAATATTATACACCACCTGCCTCGATCATATCTCCTCATTGACCCATCGCACGTCTTCTTTTCTCGCCGTCTGGCAATCAACGACACTTATTCAAGTGACTGAGCTACAATAATATCTGAGTTTTGAACTGGGAAAACTCTTACCTAACTTCTCTACCCCAGTTTCAGAAGTGGTAGCATTCGTCCCCAATAGGGTTGACGTTGGGGCAGGCGCTAGACAACCTAACCCGAGCCCAGAGTCTCAGCCTACCGTATCAGTCCAACTCAGTGCGACCATTCATTTCCAATATGACTTTGAAATAAAGGCTGTATCTGGTGAATAGCGACAAACTTCACCCCAGCATGGCTGAAATCAACCAGGTAGTTAACGTGAAATGGATCATAAGAATAGTGAAATGGATCATGATATGTCACGTGACATAGCGTCCAGTGCCGCAACAATGGTACTAGTCCCTGACATTCTGTATCCAATTGTGTGGTTATCACAGTTGTGATTCTAAAATCTTATTTTTTTACTGAGTGTATATGAATGCCTTGTCTGGACTTCAGAAACAATGTCAACGCATAAATATTCCCTGGACAAGCAGAGGTCTACAATGCCCTCCTCTTGGCGCATCGTGCTTCTGGATGCCCGACCGGTCTACAATGCCGGTCAGCCCTGCACAAAGAATGGATGGCTGCCGGACTTGATGTGTTTATCTTACTCCAATTGATATTTCTGCTGTATTCCCTGTTCATAGTGTTGCTTTCAGGAATCTTGCTGTAGTTTGGTGGAGCATCTTTCTTCTTCTATTGCTTCCTTGTTGCCTTGTATCGTTTCTATGAACCGAAAATGTGTAGGAGTATGAGCTAGGCAGCGGATTCCAAGTGAGGCCTTTGATGCACTGAGTTCAGCAGTGAGGAGCCAGGAAGGGCATGTTATGCGACTGTGTGCAGTGTTACTTTGTGCTACTCTACATAGAAAAGAATGAGATGTGCTTGCGATTGATTGATTGATTGATTGATTCTTAAACGTTCCCAACCGTAAGGTTATGACGTGGTCTGTGTTTATATACATCTTTAGGCCCCGGTCTGTAATCCCGGAGGCCTACTGGGAAAAGCCCCAGAGCATTCTTCATTGTTTGGGGCCACAGCACCCTGGTGTTCTCCATGCTGATTTTCTTTCGCGTCAATATAGTCTAGAGCCCTGTACGCTCAATTATTATTCCGCCTAGTCATTCACCTCATTCCTCTTCCCTTCCCTTCACATCTAAATCCTTTTTTTTTTTTTCTTTTTTCTTTTCTTGGGCCTTATACTACTGCCGGGCTACTTCTTCCCCTTCTCTCCTCCTCCGTCCCTCCGCCTGCTCGGGCCTTCTTTTTGAGCCTTCGTGCTGCCCCTCCTTGCCTCTCTCTTCGGGCTCTTGTCGTCGGTGTGATTAGTTGAAGGTGGTCATTGCCTAAGACAATCTGGACATTAATTCCTCCACTTTTGACAACCTCTGCCCAGGTTTTCTTTGTGGGAGTAGTCGTTGGTTTGGGTTGGTAGGTGCTCTTTCCCCTCCTACCAGTCTTTGTTGTTGGGGTATTGTCGTTATTTGGAGCTGCCTTCTGGTTGCTTGTCTGTTCACTTCTCTTCTTCCTCCGCATTGTCTTGCCTTCCACTATCTTCCAACCTTCGCCTTCAGCAGGGGCAGTGCTAGGGACGTCCGGAAGAGGTGTGACCTGAGGAGATACTTGAGGAAGAGAGTTGGGTAATGTTTCGGTTGCGGTTATGGCAGGTGAACATGGGGGATACTTGATCTTTAGAGCATCAAGTTTGTCCTGGGCAGTGGTGGTTGCATGTATCGAGTGCATCAAGCTATGTTCTGGTGATGCATTGCGTCGTTGTTTATGGGTCATTAGTCGTTGGGTTGTGTCAGATGTTGGTTCGATGTCTTGATGGCCGGAGCGTCGCTTTCTCTTAGTGTTCGGGTTGAGAACAGCATCCAAGACATCTTGGATATCATTGTGTACGATGGACAGTTGCGTTGTCATCTCCTCCATTGAGGCAGAGGGGGCCATGATCTCCGGGGAGGGAGGGGCTGACTTTGCTGTGTGCTCGTCGAATTTCTGTGTGAGGGCGTCCACGGCAACTTTGAGGGCTGCCGTTTCTGCTCTGGAGGCCTCATTCGCCTGGCGCAGTATAGTGTTCTCAGACAACACTGCCTCCATCTGCTTCAGGGTACCTTCTAACATATTGTTGAAGTGCTCGAGGTGTGCATTGGTACATTCATCCATCCGGACAATTGTATCACGGATTTCTTTTGTTGTCTCCGAGGTTCTATGGATATAATTCACCATTTCTTTTGTCGTGTCACCCCATAGGAAAGCTGTTTTTGCCAGGGTCGCATTCGTTGTCCGAAGAACCTGCAAGAGTGACAATTCATCATCGTCATCTCCATTGTTGCTTCCATCAAGAGTAGGATTGGTCTCATCGAGAGGAAGGTCTCCAAGTGCGTGAAAGGCGTTGCCTGACTGTTTCAGTCGTGCGGCGTTATGCGAGCGGTGTTTCCGTGGCATTTCGCTTGGTCAGGAACGCCAAGAGGAAGGGTAACTCTGGTTTCACGATAGAAATCGACGAAATCTACGTGAGTCTCTCTGGAACTTCACAGAGGTACGCAGCCGAGTGCTGAGAGTCCGAATCCAATGGAAAAATCGGTGGTTTCGGTGCTCTTTCTGCAGA
The DNA here is from genome assembly GCA_024516155.1 of Pyronema omphalodes. NCBI lineage: Eukaryota > Fungi > Ascomycota > Pezizomycetes > Pezizales > Pyronemataceae > Pyronema > Pyronema omphalodes. The sequence continues at coordinate 651,949 of JAJJXM010000032.1, read as the reverse complement.
ACGTAGGGTCGTCCAGTAAGAAAGGTGGAGGATGGAGGTCGCTGAATATGTTGGTTGCTTGGGGTTTCGATGTGCTTGCGAGAGTATATGATTGCGAGTGAACATACTGCCAGGATCAAATAAAGGAACGAAAGATTAGCAAATGAACATGTAATAGCACTCGATATTCGTCTCTTTTTAGCCTAATGTTGTTTTTTTGGGTTTTATTTTTATTTTCTGAACAATGGTGTAATCATGTTGTATGGTGTCGGCCACTTAGTAGAGATAGCGCGATAGGGGTCTAAGGCGCTCACAACAACCCTCCCCGCGCCGACCGTATCTCCACCTCGCAACGAAAAAAAGAACGTTATTTTCAAAGCCCCGCGCTTGTAGAATGCAACTCGGAGAACGATTCTTGGGTTTCAAAAATCGATTTGGAGGCGTGGTTGTGGAGTAGATAGCGTTTGAAAGTCACCCATGTGTTGGTGGCAGAGGGAACTTTTGAATGCATCACTAGTGAGGCTCTGTTATGCACGCCATACACTAATAGGCATAGGATATACAGTGAAACTTGCCTATAACGGTAGGGCCCGGACGGGAAAATTTACCGGTATTCACAGGGAACCGTCATGGGGAGCTGGCTTGGCGCCGGTATTGAGTGCGAGTGATTACATGTGACTAGTGAAGGCGGGGGTGTACGCTCCACCATCCTCAACATAGCGAGGGCACGGTTACCGGATTGCGCATGGCACAAGCCGAGTGTTACATAATGATATTACGCTAGTACGTTTTCGGTGTCCCTGCTTTGGGAAACCAAGTTCAGGGGTCATCACTCGATGCTTCCTAATCGGCTTTTGGATGGCTTTGTATCGGAAAACCGGCTCATCAATCATCACTCGGCGCTCAATAATCAGAATTTATATTTTTATATATGCCAAGACATTGCCAAGAAGCTAGCTCTACTCAGTTGTCCACACAAAATACATTTCGTACCATATATATTTTATACTAAAATATATTTTGGAATGTCTGCACTTACAGTTTGTGGTATGGTTATGGATGAAAAAGTGAGATATATACTGCAGTTAATCTTCCGTTATATATTGGGCTTTGGTGCTTAGCTCCCAAAGATCAGACGGCTTGTAGAGCTGTAGTGTACTTCTCTATCTTCGGTTTGGTATTGTTTTGTGACTCTTCTGTGGTTATGATGGGGTGAGAGTTGATTGGGTTTATCCAGATGGGATTAGCGCAGAGGGGAGATTAGATTAGGGCTGGCAATCTGTCTCTTGTTCGACATTTCGATCCTCGCAGGTTCTCTTATCGCTCTATGATTCCACCTTTTCATTCTCACTATTCTTGGGCTCTACTAGTATTTCACCTGGCAAAGGCCACAAAGGTAGATTCGGTATTAATGGAGCTCGGAAAGGTGGGGCGGGGTCGGTGTGGGGGAGGTGGGGTTCAAAGGTAGTTTGAGGTTAGGTTGATGTGATTTGATATGATTTGATTTCGATCATATGCCGATAGAGGCCTTGAAGCCGTATGCGGGACAAAAGGAAAGACAGATATCCTGCCCTCGTGGTCGAACTCACCTAATGAGCCGCCCCAATGCCCTGTTCCCAATGCCTCACCACACTCGCCGGGACCTTTCTGGAATCTTTTCCACTGCTTTCTAGTAAGCTGTAAGTGAGTCTGAAGGATAACCGATGAAGAGTTAAGCGAGTGATATGACATGCTTAGGGTGCGTCTGGATAGCAGAATGCAGGGTTCTTCCGTTACAAGAGACCATCCGTTTACGGTCGGAAACGGACTCTGCGATCTAACGGACAAATTTGCCAAACACAAAAGTCCAGATCAGATGAGTTATCCAAACACAGAGGTGAACTTACTTTAGAACGCGGGGCATAAGCACGGGTCGGAAAATTTTCCCCGCTAGGGATCTTGCCCAAAATCCTCGGTCGCGGGAGACATTACCATACACTCTCCGGCACAGTTCTCGGTCGCAGCTCCACAACCGTGTCAACTCAATCAGAACCACCCGAATCACGACCCAGATCATTTCCCATACTCTCGCCTGCACAGTTGTCCGTCGCAACCCCACAACCCTCCTTGACTAACCGTGAGTAAAACTGTTGGGCTGAATAGATCACCCATTTTGTGTAGGAGCAACGCAAATACGGTTCGGGTATTGGATATTTCCGAGGTGTTTGTGGTTTGGGAATGATGGATATCGCGGTTAGGGTAACACAGAAAGCGAAGTATGAAAAAAAGATTTTTTTTTGGTTAGTCACGGAAATTTTGGGCTGGATGAAGCACGTGATGCGAGCAATTTTTCATTTTTGTAGGACGTGGTTCCGTAACGGACATGAAAAGTACCTCGAGAGGTACTTTCTTGTGACGGACAATTTCTTAGCGACGTAACGGACGCTTTCATTAAGGAAAGGAGCAAATCGTCCTTTCCAAACACCCCAAAATTTTGCATAACGGAGGGACCCCTGTTAACGGACAAAACCGCCCATTTTCGGCGTATCCAGACGCGCCCTTAGAATCGAGCCCTCGCGTGAAACCAAAGTTCCTAAGCCTTTTATTTTGGGCACTTCATGGACAATGGATGTATTGCAGTATCACTGTGTGATACTAATATGGCTTCCACACCAATGTGAATACCGCTCAGGCCAATGTTAGCCTCAAGCACCGAATCCTCAAGGTTTTTGGGCCAAAGATCGAGAAGAAGACTTGACGCAAGATTGGTATTTACTAATCCTTGCGTCATATAACCAGTAACGGAAAATCGGCTCAAAGTTTTCATTGGTTGAATCGTATTGCACTTGCCTATGGAATGATGTGAGGTTTCTTTGGTTAAAATTGGGTAGAGTATATAGAGGTTCAATCGAGGGCTAAAGAGGCAAATGCTGTACTTGCATTATCGTTGTTTACTCCCATCGTTACTAATTGCCATATCAAATCCGTGACATGTAATCCGGTTGGTTAATGCACATTAGCATTACGTGTGGCAAACATCAAATATGCTTTTGGTGGAACCATGATACTTCTCGTGTACGGGCTAAAAGCTACAGGCTATCTATGAAAGAATGCTATTGAAACCAAAGATTCTTTGCAAGACAGTGAGGATTTACTGTTACTGGATATCTCAAGAGGCCTCATCCCCCATACGGTTGTACTAACATTGCCTGATTCTGGAGTTGGGGAAGACATTCACCGTTCACGCCCAATTACTCAGGAGTGCAATCTATCTAGGCACGTACACGTCTTCGAACAGTATGTTCAAAACGAAAAAATGCAAAGACAGCCCACCTGCTCTGAAACAGCGCACAGGCACTGTCTGAAAGGAAGCAGGAATTCTCTACTCGGATTAGTCTCGACAACCACAAAAGTGAAAATGAAAATCAGTCCGGTGCCGTGTCCAGTGTCCAGTGCTCGTTGCCCGGTGTCTAACGTCCAGTATACACTGTCCAGTATCCAGTATCCAATATCCAGGATCCGGTTACAGTATCCAGTATCCAATATCCAGGATCCGGTTACAGTATACAGTGTACACTGATGTATTTTCTCGTCACGTTTTGTCATACCATGGTCAAAAATTCGGAGCATGGAAAAAGGATTGCGGATCTAGTCCACCACTGTTGCCAAGGAATTACTGTGATCACGAGTCAACACCATTTTCCAGCACCCAGATGCCGAAACTGTTGTGTTAGGTATCAGGAGAACACTTTCTAGGATGAGAAAATCATGCAATACGCATGACGATTCAAGGATTTCAGGCGTATGACGGATGAGCGGTAAAATGGTATACCTCAGGTGATGGCATCAAGATATCCCCTTCGTGGACCCCTCCCAGATATAATCCAGTTGAAGTGTATTTATATAAACTATGATTCTCCCCGACTTCTGATTCCATATCGCCATTGTAGCACCATATACCTCCCAGATGCAATCCAGTCACAGTAAATCTAGATAAACGATAAACTCTCCCCCGACTTGTGAATCAATCGAGCTTTTGTTGCACCATATACCACGGATGAATTTCGATAAACAGACCTTGACTTGTACTGCCATTAATTGAACGCGCCATGAACTCCGGAGTACCCCCAATTGAAGGACGAGAATTTTGGAAAACACACAGCTATCCCCGGTCGAAGGTAAAATATATTTCTAGGGAATTTTGGAGTTATACTTTTGCGAGTCTTGGAGTTCTGGAGTGTGGCCTTTTGAATTTGAGATGAGTTTTCCGGAATGCCTTTGGACTGTTTTTGGTGGATTGAGCTGTTTCGTTTTCTGTTTGTTTATTGGCCTATTTCAAACTCTCGATTAAGTTGCGAGTATCCCCATTGCTGGGAAGTCGGAGAAGACTAGCTATGCCTAGTTAAAGCCGAATGTAGGAGTTGAGGCCTATTTCCAAACTCTCGATTAAGTTGCGAGTATCCCCATTGCTGGGAAGTCGGAGAAGACCAGCTATGCCTAGTTAAAGCCGAATGTAGGAGTTGAGGCCTATTTCCAAACTCTCGATTAAGTTGCGAGTATCCCCACTGCTGGGAAGTCGGAGAAGACTAGCTATGCCTAGTTAAAGCCGAATGTATTTCTACGGCGGTTGGCGTTCCGGATTCTGGCGTTCTGGCGTTTGCAGTTCTGGAGTTGAGGCCTATTTCAAACTCTCGATTAAGTTGCGAGTATCCCCATTGCTGGGAAGTCGGAGAAGACTAGCTATGCCTAGTTAAAGCCGAATGTATTTCTACGGCGGTTTGGCGTTCTGGAGTTGAGGCCTATTTCAAACTCTCGATTAAGTTGCGAGTATCCCCACTGCTGGGAAGTCGGAGAAGACTAGCTATGCCTAGTTAAAGCCGAATGTATTTCTACGGCGGTTTGGCGTTCTGGAGTTGAGGCCTATTTCAAACTCTCGATTAAGTTGCGAGTATCCCCACTGCTGGGAAGTCGGAGAAGACTAGCTATGCCTAGTTAAAGCCGAATGTATTTCTACGGCGGTTTGGCGTTCCGGATTCTGGCGTTCTGGCGTTTGCAGTTCTGGAGTTGAGGCCTATTTCAAACTCTCGATTAAGTTGCGAGTATCCCCACTGCTGGGAAGTCGGAGAAGACTAGCTATGCCTAGTTAAAGCCGAATGTAGGAGTTGAGGCCTATTTCAAACTCTCGATTAAGTTGCGAGTATCCCCATTGCTGGGAAGTCGGAGAAGACTAGCTATGCCTAGTTAAAGCCGAATGTAGGAGTTGAGGCCTATTTCCAAACTCTCGATTAAGTTGCGAGTATCCCCATTGCTGGGAAGTCGGAGAAGACTAGCTATGCCTAGTTAAAGCCGAATGTTTTCTACGGCGGTTTGGCGTTCCGGATTCTGGCGTTCTGGCGTTTGCAGTTCTGGAGTTGAGGCCTATTTCCAAACTCTCGATTAAGTTGCGAGTATCCCCATTGCTGGGAAGTCGGAGAAGACTAGCTATGCCTAGTTAAAGCCGAATGTAGGAGTTGAGGCCTATTTCAAACTCTCGATTAAGTTGCGAGTATCCCCACTGCTGGGAAGTCGGAGAAGACTAGCTATGCCTAGTTAAAGCCGAATGTGGAGTTGAGGCCTATTTCAAACTCTCGATTAAGTTGCGAGTATCCCCATTGCTGGGAAGTCGGAGAAGACTAGCTATGCCTAGTTAAAGCCGAATGTATTTCTACGGCGGTTTGGCGTTCTGGAGTTGAGGCCTATTTCAAACTCTCGATTAAGTTGCGAGTATCCCCACTGCTGGGAAGTCGGAGAAGACTAGCTATGCCTAGTTAAAGCCGAATGTATTTCTACGGCGGTTTGGCGTTCTGGAGTTGAGGCCTATTTCAAACTCTCGATTAAGTTGCGAGTATCCCCATTGCTGGGAAGTCGGAGAAGACTAGCTATGCCTAGTTAAAGCCGAATGTATTTCTATGGATTTTCGGGGTTCTGGATTCTTGACTTTTGGCGTTTGGAGTTCTGTTCGTTCTTTGGGTCGCTTTCCGGTGTGCATTTATTTTTTATTTTTCATTTTATTTATTATTTTATTTTTTTATTATTTTATTTCTTATTTTTTATTCTATTTATGATTACATTTTTTATTTTTTATTTTAATGTTTTCATTTCTATGTTCTTTTTGTCTTGCTTTTTGTCTGGTTTTCTATTTATATCTTGGTCCATCACCAGTGACTTGATGTCGTCGCGACTATCGCCGGTGGCGGGAATTTGGAGTCGCCCAGCTATTTCCAATCGAATCCGAAGAACGCCCTGCACCTATTCAAGCCCATTCGTGGAAACAATATTTCGAAGTTCAGTTCGAGTGGATGGACTGCTATCAACCAATCAAAGTAAACCTTACTTTCGGAGTCTTTTCATCCGCTCCGGACATAGCATTCCCGACCTTATGGTCTCCCCGTATATGGTTGCCATGTTCCGAAACGTCGCGGACTGTGCTTTTCTTCTTACGTCCCCTTCTATGGTTGTTGTACTGCTGTTCTTGGCCTGCCGTCTTTTTTGTTTTGGAGTTTGTATTCCTGGGCCGTTGTTTTTCCTTCGAGGTTTTTTTTTCTCTGCAGCCTCGTTTCACTCCTCGCGAATAGTACTTTATTCCTCCTGCCTCTATTAACCAATCAATGATGACTGTAGTTACGCAGTTGCTAAAATATCAACCATCTCAAACCTCCTGTATTCATCAGATCTCCTGAGCGACTCATCGCCCGTTTTCTTTTCTCGTAGTCTGATAATCAGAGACTCGTATGTAAGCCACTGAAGTACAGTGATTTTTAATTCACAATCGAGATAAATCCTACATAACTGTTTTACTTCAGTTTTAGAAGTCGTTGACTTAGTTCCTGTTAGGGCTGAGATTACGGCTAGCGCTGGACAACCGAACTCCAGCCTTGAGGCGAAGGCTACCGTATTAGACCAACTCCGTAAGACTACTCATTATTCCAATGTTATTCTTGATAATGAAGAGCATGGATGGTGGATGACGAGCAAATTAGACACAGCGTGACAGAAGGTGATGAATTAGTTGACACCGGATGGATCACGATGTGTCACGTCACATTTAGTGCCGTAAAAATGATAATAATGCCTCTAATTCTGTATCTAATGATGTGGTTATGCTAGTCGTGATTCTAGAATAATCAATGTTTTGTCCATAATACAAAAAGAAAATACAGCGCATAGATCTATCTTGAATAAAACCGTCAGAAAGCTGAATTGGTACGGTATAGTGTTGGAATTTGAGCATGGATAAGCGAAAGACGGTTATTTTGTCTAATCGAATAGCGTCATGACCAGTAAAAAAAAAAAACTGATAATCATCTAGTCATAATGTTGCTACGATTATACCCCAGAGCTCCAATTGATTCTCTTGTCTCATCCTCGTAAACGTCTTCAGCTGCAGAGGATGAAATTTCTACACGGGCGTACTTTTCTTTTCTATTCAACGCATGTATTTTCAGGGGCCTATCCACCATTATTATAGTCACAACTTACGTGGAGATTTACAAATACAAAATATTATACACCACCTGCCTCGATCATATCTCCTCATTGACCCATCGCGCGTCTTCTTTTCTCGCCGTCTGGCAATCAACGACACTTATTCAAGTGACTGAGCTACAATAATATCTGAGTTTTGAACTGGGAAAACTCTTACCTAACTTCTCTACCCCAGTTTCAGAAGTGGTAGCATTCGTCCCCAATAGGGTTGACGTTGGGGCAGGCGCTAGACAACCTAACCCGAGCCCAGAGTCTCAGCCTACCGTATCAGTCCAACTCAGTGCGACCATTCATTTCCAATATGACTTTGAAATAAAGGCTGTATCTGGTGAATAGCGACAAACTTCACCCCAGCATGGCTGAAATCAACCAGGTAGTTAACGTGAAATGGATCATAAGAATAGTGAAATGGATCATGATATGTCACGTGACATAGCGTCCAGTGCCGCAACAATGGTATTAGTCCCTGACATTCTGTATCCAATTGTATGGTTATCACAGTTGTGATTCTAAAATCTCATTTTTTTACTGAGTGTATATGAATGCCTTGTCTGGACTTCAGAAACAATGTCAACGCATAAATATTCCCTGAACAAGCAGAGGTCTACAATGCCCTCCTCTTGGCGCATCGTGCTTCTGGATGCCCGACCGGTCTACAATGCCGGTCAGCCCTGCACAAAGAATGGATGGCTGCCGGACTTGATGTGTTTATCTTACTCCAATTGATATTTCTGCTGTATTCCCTGTTCATAGTGTTGCTTTCATGGAATCTTGCTGTAGTTTGGTGGAGCATCTTTCTTCTTCTATTGCTTCCTTGTTGCCTTGTATCGTTTCTATGAACCGAAAATGTGTAGGAGTATGAGCCAGGCAGCGGATTCCAAGTGAGGCCTTTGATACACTGAGTTCAGCAGTGAGGAGCCAGGAAGGGCATGTTATGCGACTGTGTGCAGTGTTACTTTGTGCTACTCTACATAGAAAAGAATGAGATGTGCTTGCGAGAGTATATGATTGCGAGTGAACATACTGCCAGGATCAAATAAAGGAACGAAAGATTAGCAAATGAACATGTAATAGCACTCGATATTCGTCTCTTTTTAGCCTAATGTTGTTTTTTTGGGTTTTATTTTTATTTTTTGAACAATGGTGTAATCATGTTGTATGGTGTCGGCCACTTAGTAGAGATAGCGCGATAGGGGTCTAAGGCGCTCACAACAACCCTCCCCGCGCCGACCGTATCTCCACCTCGCAACGAAAAAAAGAACGTTATTTTCAAAGCCCCGCGCTTGTAGAATGCAACTCGGAGAACGATTCTTGGGTTTCAAAAATCGATTTGGAGGCGTGGTTGTGGAGTAGATAGCGTTTGAAAGTCACCCATGTGTTGGTGGCAGAGGGAACTTTTGAATGCATCACTAGTGAGGCTCTGTTATGCACGCCATACACTAATAGGCATAGGATATACAGTGAAACTTGCCTATAACGGTAGGGCCCGGACGGGAAAATTTACCGGTATTCACAGGGAACCGTCATGGGGAAGCTGGCTTGGCGCCGGTATTGAGTGCGAGTGATTACATGTGACTAGTGAAGGCGGGGGTGTACGCTCCACCATCCTCAACATAGCGAGGGCACGGTTACCGGATTGCGCATGGCACAAGCCGAGTGTTACATAATGATATTACGCTAGTACGTTTTCGGTGTCCCTGCTTTGGGAAACCAAGTTCAGGGGTCATCACTCGATGCTTCCTAATCGGCTTTTGGATGGCTTTGTATCGGAAAACCGGCTCATCAATCATCACTCGGCGCTCAATAATCAGAATTTATATTTTTATATATGCCAAGACATTGCCAAGAAGCTAGCTCTACTCAGTTGTCCACACAAAATACATTTCGTACCATATATATTTTATACTAAAATATATTTTGGAATGTCTGCACTTACAGTTTGTGGTATGGTTATGGATGAAAAAGTGAGATATATACTGCAGTTAATCTTCCGTTATATATTGGGCTTTGGTGCTTAGCTCCCAAAGATCAGACGGCTTGTAGAGCTGTAGTGTACTTCTCTATCTTCGGTTTGGTATTGTTTTGTGACTCTTCTGTGGTTATGATGGGGTGAGAGTTGATTGGGTTTATCCAGATGGGATTAGCGCAGAGGGGAGATTAGATTAGGGCTGGCAATCTGTCTCTTGTTCGACATTTCGATCCTCGCAGGTTCTCTTATCGCTCTATGATTCCACCTTTTCATTCTCACTATTCTTGGGCTCTACTAGTATTTCACCTGGCAAAGGCCACAAAGGTAGATTCGGTATTAATGGAGCTCGGAAAGGTGGGGCGGGGTCGGTGTGGGGGAGGTGGGGTTCAAAGGTAGTTTGAGGTTAGGTTGATGTGATTTGATATGATTTGATTTCGATCATATGCCGATAGAGGCCTTGAAGCCGTATGCGGGACAAAAGGAAAGACAGATATCCTGCCCTCGTGGTCGAACTCACCTAATGAGCCGCCCCAATGCCCTGTTCCCAATGCCTCACCACACTCGCCGGGACCTTTCTGGAATCTTTTCCACTGCTTTCTAGTAAGCTGTAAGTGAGTCTGAAGGATAACCGATGAAGAGTTAAGCGAGTGATATGACATGCTTAGAATCGAGCCCTCGCGTGAAACCAAAGTTCCTAAGCCTTTTATTTTGGGCACTTCATGGACAATGGATGTATTGCAGTATCACTGTGTGATACTAATATGGCTTCCACACCAATGTGAATACCGCTCAGGCCAATGTTAGCCTCAAGCACCGAATCCTCAAGGTTTTTGGGCCAAAGATCGAGAAGAAGACTTGACGCAAGATTGGTATTTACTAATCCTTGCGTCATATAACCAGTAACGGAAAATCGGCTCAAAGTTTTCATTGGTTGAATCGTATTGCACTTGCCTATGGAATGATGTGAGGTTTCTTTGGTTAAAATTGGGTAGAGTATATAGAGGTTCAATCGAGGGCTAAAGAGGCAAATGCTGTACTTGCATTATCGTTGTTTACTCCCATCGTTACTAATTGCCATATCAAATCCGTGACATGTAATCCGGTTGGTTAATGCACATTAGCATTACGTGTGGCAAACATCAAATATGCTTTTGGTGGAACCATGATACTTCTCGTGTACGGGCTAAAAGCTACAGGCTATCTATGAAAGAATGCTATTGAAACCAAAGATTCTTTGCAAGACAGTGAGGATTTACTGTTACTGGATATCTCAAGAGGCCTCATCCCCCATACGGTTGTACTAACATTGCCTGATTCTGGAGTTGGGGAAGACATTCACCGTTCACGCCCAATTACTCAGGAGTGCAATCTATCTAGGCACGTACACGTCTTCGAACAGTATGTTCAAAACGAAAAAATGCAAAGACAGCCCACCTGCTCTGAAACAGCGCACAGGCACTGTCTGAAAGGAAGCAGGAATTCTCTACTCGGATTAGTCTCGACAACCACAAAAGTGAAAATGAAAATCAGTCCGGTGCCGTGTCCAGTGTCCAGTGCTCGTTGCCCGGTGTCTAACGTCCAGTATACACTGTCCAGTATCCAGTATCCAATATCCAGGATCCGGTTACAGTATCCAGTATCCAATATCCAGGATCCGGTTACAGTATACAGTGTACACTGATGTATTTTCTCGTCACGTTTTGTCATACCATGGTCAAAAATTCGGAGCATGGAAAAAGGATTGCGGATCTAGTCCACCACTGTTGCCAAGGAATTACTGTGATCACGAGTCAACACCATTTTCCAGCACCCAGATGCCGAAACTGTTGTGTTAGGTATCAGGAGAACACTTTCTAGGATGAGAAAATCATGCAATACGCATGACGATTCAAGGATTTCAGGCGTATGACGGATGAGCGGTAAAATGGTATACCTCAGGTGATGGCATCAAGATATCCCCTTCGTGGACCCCTCCCAGATATAATCCAGTTGAAGTGTATTTATATAAACTATGATTCTCCCCGACTTCTGATTCCATATCGCCATTGTAGCACCATATACCTCCCAGATGCAATCCAGTCACAGTAAATCTAGATAAACGATAAACTCTCCCCCGACTTGTGAATCAATCGAGCTTTTGTTGCACCATATAGCACGGATGAATTTCGATAAACAGACCTTGACTTGTACTGCCATTAATTCAACGCGCCATGAACTCCGGAGTACCCCCAATTGAAGGACGAGAATTTTGGAAAACACACAGCTATCCCCGGTCGAAGGTAAAATATATTTCTAGGGAATTTTGGAGTTATACTTTTGCGAGTCTTGGAGTTCTGGAGTGTGGCCTTTTGAATTTGAGATGAGTTTTCCGGAATGCCTTTGGACTGTTTTTGGTGGCTTGAGCTGTTTCGTTTTCTGTTTGTTTATTGGCCTATTTCAAACTCTCGATTAAGTTGCGAGTATCCCCATTGCTGGGAAGTCGGAGAAGACTAGCTATGCCTAGTTAAAGCCGAATGTAGGAGTTGAGGCCTATTTCCAAACTCTCGATTAAGTTGCGAGTATCCCCATTGCTGGGAAGTCGGAGAAGACTAGCTATGCCTAGTTAAAGCCGAATGTAGGAGTTGAGGCCTATTTCCAAACTCTCGATTAAGTTGCGAGTATCCCCACTGCTGGGAAGTCGGAGAAGACTAGCTATGCCTAGTTAAAGCCGAATGTATTTCTACGGCGGTTTGGCGTTCCGGATTCTGGCGTTCTGGCGTTTGCAGTTCTGGAGTTGAGGCCTATTTCAAACTCTCGATTAAGTTGCGAGTATCCCCATTGCTGGGAAGTCGGAGAAGACTAGCTATGCCTAGTTAAAGCCGAATGTATTTCTACGGCGGTTTGGCGTTCTGGAGTTGAGGCCTATTTCAAACTCTCGATTAAGTTGCGAGTATCCCCACTGCTGGGAAGTCGGAGAAGACTAGCTATGCCTAGTTAAAGCCGAATGTATTTCTACGGCGGTTTGGCGTTCTGGAGTTGAGGCCTATTTCAAACTCTCGATTAAGTTGCGAGTATCCCCACTGCTGGGAAGTCGGAGAAGACTAGCTATGCCTAGTTAAAGCCGAATGTATTTCTACGGCGGTTTGGCGTTCCGGATTCTGGCGTTCTGGCGTTTGCAGTTCTGGAGTTGAGGCCTATTTCAAACTCTCGATTAAGTTGCGAGTATCCCCACTGCTGGGAAGTCGGAGAAGACTAGCTATGCCTAGTTAAAGCCGAATGTAGGAGTTGAGGCCTATTTCAAACTCTCGATTAAGTTGCGAGTATCCCCATTGCTGGGAAGTCGGAGAAGACTAGCTATGCCTAGTTAAAGCCGAATGTAGGAGTTGAGGCCTATTTCCAAACTCTCGATTAAGTTGCGAGTATCCCCATTGCTGGGAAGTCGGAGAAGACTAGCTATGCCTAGTTAAAGCCGAATGTATTTCTACGGCGGTTTGGCGTTCCGGATTCTGGCGTTCTGGCGTTTGCAGTTCTGGAGTTGAGGCCTATTTCAAACTCTCGATTAAGTTGCGAGTATCCCCATTGCTGGGAAGTCGGAGAAGACTAGCTATGCCTAGTTAAAGCCGAATGTATTTCTACGGCGGTTTGGCGTTCTGGAGTTGAGGCCTATTTCAAACTCTCGATTAAGTTGCGAGTATCCCCACTGCTGGGAAGTCAGAGAAGACTAGCTATGCCTAGTTAAAGCCGAATGTATTTCTATGGATTTTCGGGGTTCTGGATTCTTGACTTTTGGCGTTTGGAGTTCTGTTCGTTCTTTGGGTCGCTTTCCGGTGTGCATTTATTTTTTATTTTTTATTTTATTTATTATTTTATTATTTTATTATTTTATTTCTTATTTTTTATTCTATTTATGATTACTTTTTTTATTTTTTCATTTTAATGTTTTCATTTTTATGTTTTTTTTGTCTTGCTTTTTGTCTGGTTTTCTATTTATATTTTGGTCTATCACCAGTGACTTGATGTCGTCGCGACTATCGCCGGTGGCGGGAATTTGGAGTCGCCCAGCTATTTGCAATCGAATCCGAAGAACGCCCTGCACCTATTCAAGCCCATTCGTGGAAACAATATTTCGAAGTTCAGTTCGAGTGGATGGACTGCTATCAACCAATCAAAGTAAACCTTACTTTCGGAGTCTTTTCATCCGCTCCGGACATAGCATTCCCGACCTTATGGTCTCCCCGTATATGGTTGCCATGTTCCGAAACGTCGCGGACTGTGCTTTTCTTCTTACGTCCCCTTCTATGGTTGTTGTACTGCTGTTCTTGGCCTGCCGTCTTTTTTGTTTTGGAGTTTGTATTCCTGGGCCGTTGTTTTTCCTTCGAGGTTTTTTTTTTCTCTGCGGCCTCGTTTCACTCCTCGCGAATGGTACTTTATTCCTCCTGCCTCTATTAACCAATCAATGATGACTGTAGTTACGCAGTTGCTAAAATATCAACCATCTCAAACCTCCTGTATTCATCAGATCTCCTGAGCGACTCATCGCCCGTTTTCTTTTCCCGTAGTCTGATAATCAGAGACTCGTATGTAAGCCACTGAAGTACAGTGATTTTTAATTCACAATCGAGATAAATCCTACATAACTGTTTTACTTCAGTTTTAGAAGTCGTTGACTTAGTTCCTGTTAGGGCTGAGATTACGGCTAGCGCTGGACAACCGAACTCCAGCCTCGAGGCGAAGGCTACCGTATTAGACCAACTCCGTAAGACTACTCATTATTCCAATGTTATTCTTAATAATGAAGATCATGGATGGTTGATCACGGGCAAATCGAACACAGCGTGACAGAAACTGACAAAGTTCATTCCATCGGCTGGATCGCGATTTGTCACGTGATATTGCGTTTGGAAAGAATACTGACAACAGCTTAAACCCCGTGCCAAGTTGTATCGTTATGCTACTCATCATTTTTCAATCATTTTTCACTGAATGTTATGAATTCCCTGTCTGCAATCCAAGAAAGTCATAGGACATATGTATATCTTGGATGAAACTGTTAGACAACGCTATGGGTATGGTATAGCTGAGAATTCATATCCGAGTGATAGTTTTTTTATTTAATTGAATAGCTTGATGACCAAGGTCAACACTGATGACTGGTTTATCTGAATATCGCCACAATCGTAGCTCATCGTCTTGATTGATTATCTTGTCTCATACAAGTGGAATTCTTCAGCTGCACATGATCTGAACTCTTCACGGCCGAGTCAACAGAAAAACCCTGATGGAGTAATGTCAAGGTTAAATAAATATCCTTGAATTATGCATTGTGTCTTTCCCCCTCCATCCCATATGTGCTTCACAGCTTTGTAGCCAACTACCTTCTCCACTTGTAATAAGGAGGCTGTAATATTATACTGCGCCTCATGACCGTCGCCATGATTACCTTGGTGTAGTTGACAACAAAAAAGATATTCAGAAGACATTACCCAGCCCCTCCCAATTACCTCCATCCTGTGCACCCAAAACTTGACAAAGATAGTAAATCTTCAAAAAAGATGGAAAATACCCCGGCTATGATGCTAGGTATTTGCCGATGTCAATTAGAAACTTCAAGAGGTTAGCCAGATGTTTTTGGAAGATACAATAACCAATGGAAAGAATTTACACCTACAGTGTAACTAGAATCTTATTAGAATGTCCCTTTGAGAAGAAAGATGGTTTAATTAGACCAGGGCTTCTTGGAAGTTTCCAAATCATGTGTATCAGCTGCGAAATTGAAATAGCAATCGACCGCCCGCCGTTGTCGTCTGTAGCAATTAACTCAATGAACTTGATAGTGTAATTCCAATTATGTCGGCTACCCGCTTTTGCAGCATCGTCCAAGATCGTTTTCTCAAATACTGCCATTGCATTGATGATACTTCCATTTTCATTGACAACCACCAGAACATCCTGATCGAAATTTGGCCTGTCACAGACGACTCGGAGGAGGAAATGTCCAGTCTTTGCGCTTGGGATATCACTTTCCGTGTCCGTAGCCCAGAATTCCGAGGTAGGTGTGTTTCGACCGGTCGTGATGGATGCCATTACGTTCCAGCAAAGAACCGATGTGCTGGAAATGAGATATCCTTATTCGAAGCGCAGTAATATGATGATGGTGATGATATCAGAGATGTTTTCCCTGGAGGAGTAAATAACTATTCCTATTGATTTTGATTTTGATTTTGATTTTGATTTTGATTTTGATTTTGATTTTTCTTTTTTTCTTTTTTTCTTTTTTCCTTTTTCCTTTTTTTTTGATTCAATTCGATTCGATTCGATTCGATTCGATTCAATTCGATTCGATTCGATTCGATTCGATTTGATTTCAATTTCATTGATACCATGATCTGACCACTGCTATATCAAGCCCCATAATATTTCCCACCTCCACTTCCAGGTATAAACCTCCACTTCCAGGTACAAACATCTAAACAGCCAGGACTTCATTATTGATTATTGATTGTGTATTCTTCATTACTCAGCAACACAGCAACACAGCAACACAGCAACACAGCAACACAGCAACACAGCAACACAGCAACACAGCAACACAGCAACACAGCAACACAGCAACACAGCAACACAACAACACAGCAACACAGCAACACAACAACACAGCAACACGATATAATCCCATTTATGTTCTATATATTTACAGAAAGAAGGAACATCACAACCAACAACCAACAACCAACAACCAACAACCAACGACCAACAACTGAGATAACATGGTATAACATAAGAATTCAGTATGGAAGATAATATGATAATGGTTTTTCCTGGGATAAAGAATTGTGATTATGAATATTTATATTGATATTGATATTGATATTACTAGAAGCCTCCGAGTGCCAATGCCAATCCCCTTCCTATCCCGAACCCCAAGTATCCCGAGCCTGATCCCATCCATCCATCCAATCCCAATCCCGCATCCCAATCCCAATCCCAATCCCAATCCCAATCCCAATCCCATCCCATCCATGCCATCCCATCCCAAGTATCCAGAGCCCATCCCATCCCATCCATCCCATCCAAGGTATCCCAACACCCACACAATAACATCTCTCCATGCAAAAAAAAAAGTCAAAAAAAGTCAAAAAAGCAATACCATCCCATCCCATTCCCGATTCCCGATTCTCAGAAACCATAAAATCAAGATGAAGTTGAGAAAACCAAGTAAGGTACAGAAAATCAGCATATTTCCTGATGGTTATGATTATGCATTTCCATTACGATATCTTTTGTTTTATTTTGCGTTGCCCTCCCCCCCACCCCCCCCCTCTTCATCACCCCCCCCCCCCCCCCGCCACCCGCCCCCAGGAACCAACCAATCCCCCTACCTCTCCCTCTCCCTCTTAACCCCCACCTCCTTATCCTTATCCTTCCCGTCCTTCTCCTTCAACCCATCAAAAACGCCCCTCCCCTTCCCGGGCATAGCCATAATCTCACCATCAAAAACCGGGCCAATAGTTTCAATCCAACGTTTCCTCCGTTCCAGTAGGATCCTAGCCTGTTCCCCAATATCCACCTGGACTCTTGATGGTTGAAGGTTCGATGATGATGATGATGATGGGTTAAGTTTTCCGGAAGCGGTGGTGGGTTTTTTTTTCTTGGGTTTGTTGAGACTTCGGGAACGTTTGGTGAAGGATTGTTCGACCTGTGGGGTGTTAGTAGGGGGATGCGCGGGGGGGGGGGGGGGGGGGGGATAGGAGGAAGATAAGGATGGATGGATGGATAGAAGGATATCAATATCAAGCATACCTGTTTATCCAAATCCTCCAGAATCGTAACATATTCCTGATAAGCCATTTGTTCTTTTAAAATCTCTGCAATTTTTTCCTTCCGTTTAGTATTAACCTCAACCTGATCCCTAAGTTGTTTCTGCAGCATTCTCAACCTAGCCGAAACCTCATCATCACACCGATTATCGAAATCCAGTTCCGTATTCGGATCTAATAAGCCCACGTATATCATCTCCCTCCTGATTCGTTCATCTAGGGTTTGGTAATCGCTTTTAATAGTCGGGATGGTATAACCGGCTGCAGGGGGGGTGGGTGATATGGGGACCGGGGTAGCACCTGGTAAAGTCGTAGCAAACGTTCTCGGAGTCGCCGGAGTTGCTGCAGCTGTGGGTGATTCTAAGGGTGATGATGTTGATTCATTTTCCGGGAGGTAGGCAGCGAGTAATCTCGATAACAAAGGGCCGCAAGAAATATCCTCTCGTTCCACAGCTTCTTCGGTAATATCACCAGGCGCACCTCTAGCGCCTACAAATGGTCGATTCACATCCTCTCCGAGAGCGTTTCTATCTTCCTCTCGCCAGGCTTGTTCATAATGTGGTCCCAATTTTGGGATAAGGAAGGGGGTAACGCGATCTCCCCGCTCGCGGAGAAAGGCTAGGTCTTCTTCGTTGAAGGGTCGGAAATAGGGTTCTAGGAAGGAGGAAAAGGTTGTGATGGAGACTTGGTTGGTGGGTTTTGCTTTGGAGAAATCTTCATCGGGAGGTGAGGTGCCGGGGATTAGATGTGAGAGGTCGGAGGAGGGGAAGGAGGAGACGGAAAAGGCACGGAGAAGGTCGGCATGGGTGGAAGAAGCTGTAACGGGTGGGATCTGGTAGAGTGCCGGATTGGAGTCCAGGTCGGTTAGTGCTATGAAAGGTAATGGAGCTGGGGGTTGATGCGGTGGTGACGGCGACCGGGAACTGGAAGGGGAGCGCTTGATTACTGGGTTTAGAGCACGTTTTTTCCGATCTACAGGGACGGAAGCGAGATGTTAAGGTTAGCGTATTCCGAGTGCCAAAACATAATTATAACAGGAATAAAAAAGAGAAGAAACTTACCAGGTCCCTGCCCTGTCACTTGATGTGCTCCCATAGCTAACGGTCGCTTATGTTCTGGCTCCGCTTTGCGTTTCTTTAATTTCTTCTTCTCCTCTTTCACTGCTTTTTGTATTAAAAGGTCCTCGGCCTTTCCTTTCCCTTTATCTCCCATACTACCCCCCTTCCCTTTGCCTCCCATCTCCCCGCCTTTCCCTCCTTTACCACCAGCCTTCCCGTTCCCGGCCGATGCGGAAAATCCTCCCCCGTTCCTCCCCCTCCTCGCAATAGCTGTATCCCGAAGCTGTCCCAGCAGTTGTCGAAGCTGGATTAAAGAGGCAGAACTTGGTACTGGAGGAATAACTGGCATAGCAGAAGCAGCAGATCCCACCGTAGGAGTATAACTCACAGATCCAGCCATATTCGACGCTGCACCCTGATTCCCTTGAATAGCAGACCCCGCAGCAGCATTTATCGAATGATTCCCCGAATCCGAAATATGATTTGACAAATTCGACAGATTTCCCGAAGCCATCATTCCCGGGATTCCAAGTTGTAAATGTTCAAACAAATCATCATAAGTGATCATTTCTCCCGTTTGCGAATGTGGAGTTTTACTTCTTGGAGCACGAGGGGCTCTAGATTTTCCTTTTCCTCCGCCTCCGCTTCCATTACCTCCCCCGGCTGCTGCGCTGGAGTTGGAAGTATTGGGTTTACTGCCTGTTGACATGATGTGTGGTGCGGGTGCTCTGTCGTAAAGCGGGGAATAAGCGCGGTGGCTGTTGACAAGAATGTGCCTAGTGGTCCAGTAGGTAGGTATCCAAGTTACCTGTTGCCGCAGGGTGCGGGGCGGGGTCGATCACCGGTGGCGGATGGGACGTCGGGTCGTTGGCTCGGTCCCTGGATCAACAGTGGTATGCGCGGCTTGTTGGGGGTAGTGTATAGCTCGAGTATGTAGTCGCAGTCTGGTCACAATGGTAAACTCGCTGTGTGGGACACTGTATGGTGCTGTTGTCCGGGTCGAGTTGGACTGTCGCTTCTTGTGGCGTCGTGTTTCGTGTTTCGTAGAGATCTCGTTCGTCGTCGTCAGACGCGCTTGCGTTCGCTTGCTGTGCTTGCTGTGCTTCGTGTCAAGCTGGCTGCTGGCTGCGGCCTCGCCGGGAGCTTCCCTGCGTTGCGGAGGCGGTGTGTAGGGGCTAGACTCGGAGGTATATTCGTCTTGGCATGCGTTACTCTAAAACTTGGCATCACGTGCAGAGGTCTGTGCTTTCGGCGGGCGTTCAGGGAGCGGGGAAGTGATTCACACGCTTTCGGGATGTATCATACGACAGATAGGGGAACCCGATAGGATTGTAATCAGCCTGTTTTGATGGAAAAATTAGATTTAGAGTTTTCCGGGATTCCCGTTCTTTTTGCGTTCCGTGAGCTACTCTGTACTTTATTCTAGATGGCTTTTTCTACGTCTGGCAGTCCTTTTCCTCTCTCGCTTCTACTCTGCAATATAAATATCTACTTTCGATACGGACCAGCTCGATGCACCCATTTCTCATTTGCATTCCTGCAGATATCATCTGCACCTTCACAGTTTGACCGTTGACCGATCACCTCTTCTGCTACTCTTCCACACCCCCCTCCCCAGCTTGCCCCCTCCTTCCCCCCATAAATCGACTGGCCCACACGGAAAAGCCAAGATCTCGGCGTCTCTTGTGTGTCCACCGCGGCCCCCGGAGCCCTACCAGACTATCATTCCCAGGACAAAATTCCATTTCGCCAACGCTCGGCCTTTTGTTGTTCGCAGCTGGGCATTGCTGGGCTCCCTGGGCAACCGGACCACCCTCTTCTTCTCCGAGAAGCTAAAACCATGGCCATAACGATACTTTACGACTTCTCCGGTGGCCTTCTTGGTGTTGGAACGAAGAAAAAAATCGAAAACAGCAAATACAAATAGCGGGGCTTAAGGCTGGGGAGTTTTCAGTGAAACTCAGTCTGTGAAGCTTCCGACGACGGAGATAACTGCATCATCATCATCATCGTCATCATCATCATCGATCGCGAAAAAAAAAATCCGACGGACGGAACAAAACACAGCAAACGAACCGAACGGACAAAAAAAAACCCCGCCCATCACGCTAGACAAGTCTCTAGGGGACACGAAAGTAGAGTTGCTACCCAAAAAGAGTTCCTTCTCAAGGTTTCCGTTTCCCTGGGAACTGTGGATTCGTCACCACGGGCTTGATTCACAAAGATCCGATCGTTTTGTGTTAACTTTACCTCCCGCCCCCGACTTCCGAGCTGAAACTTGTCGATATCCATAATACCATACCGTATCGTTCGTGTCACGAACCCCAAACCCGTCACAACGCCATCCACCACGCGTTACAGTTGATGCGATAATCCTCAAATAGTCGTAGTTGCACGCATACCAGCAGCAATCGCGCCGCAATGTGTAAGAGCCCAACCGGGAGTCGCGTCGCACCCTATCATTTCCAACTTCCATCTTCACACCATGATAAATAACGAACGCTGACCGTCATTATCAGCCGCAGAGACTGTCCGGGCTTCGGTTTTAATCTTTCCAAACCCTCCTACCTCACCTAGATTTTCCGAAGCCGCTACAAGCAACAATACTTTCGGACTATCTTTATCCCGTCCATTTATCACGACACTCTTCACCGCCGGTCATAACTCAGGCGACACCATTGCCGGTGTTTTACATTTCCCCGATCTCCCCGCTACTAGCACATGCAGAAATATCTCTTCTCTCCCATCAACAAGTCTCCACGACGACCTTCCAAAATCCAACTTTACATCCGTCGCGTTATTCCCGGTAATAGGATTCGCTCCATGGACACCGAGATGCAACAAGGAATGGTTAGACGCAGCGCGGGATGATCGATCAGTTTTAGACGGCTTTGTATTTTACTCCACAAACTATACATTAACAATTCCCCGACATGATCATCCTTATTGGAACGGGATAAAATTCCGAGATTATGGATTTCCCATCTATGGAATCCGAGGAAGAGAGGGACAATTATTGATGAATAAATACACCGAATTTGCAGAACAGCAATCAATATTACCAGATATCAACAACGCCACTGGTCGTGCTAGGGTATTCTTAGAATTCGACACCGGGAAAAGCGCAAGACTTCCCGGGTTATGGTTATTCCTCCTAATCGTGCTGGGAGTCTTAGTAGCCGCCATTGTCGCCACAAGTTGCAGTATGCATCTTCTCCAATGGCGACGACGGAGGAGTCTACGAAATCGTGTAGCAAGAGGAGAAGTAGATTTAGAGCAACTCGGCATCAAACGACTTCTAGTCCCCAGGAAAATTCTTGATAAACTACCACTAAAACCCTATCAACCCGGTGGAACAATCGACCAACCAGCCTGTTCGATATGTTTAGAGGATTTTGTTCCAGCGGTAAATATGGTTAGGATATTACCTTGTCATCATCAATATCATCCGGCTTGTATCGATGGCTTCTTGGAACAACAGTCTAGTCTGTGTCCGCTTTGTAAGGCTAGTGTTTTACCAAAGGGTTATGTTCCGCCGCATCTTACCAATAATACTGTGAGACGGGAACGGGAGGTTCGGAGACAGAGAAGAAGGGAAATGGGTGGTGGACGGGTACATCGGGCATGGTCACGAATGTGGCGAAGTATAGGATGGGGAAGCGCAGCAGGAGCGGCGGGCGGAGCGGCGAGCGGAGCGAGCAGCGGGGCGAGAAGCGGGGCGGGGGCGGGGACGGGGGCAGGGGCGGGGATGGGAAGCGCAGCAGGCAGCGGAAGAGGCCGACAAGACCTCGGTGGAACTGGTGGAACTGGTGGAGGTGGAACCGCTGGAATTGAACTACGACAACCACCTACGATAACAGGTAGACACCGAGGCTTCGAAAGACAAGATATCCCGGAAAATCCTGGGAAGTGTATGTGTCCGTTATGTGTTATCTGTTGGTTTCGGTAGAATTTTTTATGGTGGCTGACTTGGTGCCGCGGGTGATAGTTAGGTTGGTTATGAGGTGGGTTTTTCCGGGGTATTAGGGGAGTATGAGGGGAGGGGGGAGGGGGGGGGGGGGGGGGGGTATGGGAGTATGGGAGGAGGGGAAGCGGAGGATGGGATATGGATATGAATGGGGATATGATGGAACGGGATGGGATAGGATGGGATAGGATGGGATAGGATTGGATAGGATTGGTTGAGTCGGGTTGATTGGGATGGGATATTGCATTATCGGGTGTTGGCGTTTTGGATTCTTCGTTTTATGGGATTGATCTTTCTGTTTATGTTTTTTTTTTTCGATATTGATATTTTTTTATCCTGATCCTGATTCTGATATCTGATTCTGATATTGGAGGACTTCCCATCTTGTCGACAGGGATGCTAAACGTGTATGTCGAGGTTAGACCAACTTTTTAGCGTTCTTTTTTTTCGAAAAAAATCCACCCAAACTAATTTTCTAATGAGTCGCAGGGGTGGGGTACGTTCAGACGAAAAGGAAAACGTAACAGGTTTAGCTCAACACAAAGACGCTATATCTGACGAACTAATTCGAATAGCGTCAAAATAGTGTGTTGCTGGCTCCGATGCCGACGTGTCGGGTGCGGAGAACTCAACATTGCCGCAGCGAGAGCGGGCAGATCTGGTGATGTTAGCGATAGCACGCGAAGGCTGAAGATTCATCCGTCCATGCCAGCCTGCCCACAACAGGAACACAACCACCACCACAACCACCACAAAATATGAGAGGACTATTGTAGGATTGACTCAATACTATATGAATATCACCAGAAAGTCCTCCACTCACAAGCACGCATACCATTTTTACATTTTACAATTTCCGCTAAATTTATTGGAAAACTGAAAGATGGGAACAGTTTCTCACCCAGATTTTAGGTCTTAGCGCGAGAGAAAATTTAGACACCCCTGTCCACAAGATGGGAAGTCCTCCATTTCCTAAACTCGGCGGTAAGAATATGAAATATGAAATATTAACCAAAATCAACCCAAAACGCAACCAAAACGCAACCCAAAACCAGACCAAAACCAAACCAAAAAGCCGACCAAAAACCAGACCAAAACTAAACCAAAATCAAATCTAAACTCCAACGCAGAATTCAGAATTCAAAAAACCAAACCTAAACCCCAAACCTCCATGAGACTTTACCTAGCTCGACATAGCTCGACATAGCTCAACATAGCTCCACATAGCTCAACATAGCCAATCTTTCCATCCTGAACTCCTCATCCTGCACATCCCACGCGATGACCCGTATTTCCGTAAAGAAGTCCTATGTAGTGATCAGCGGCATCGAAGCTAACATCCACCGACACAGCGACAGAATTTAATAATATAAGGCCCCCCCCCCCCCCCCCCCCCCCCTAAAAACAAAAAATTATCCACCTCGCACCTCGCATATGCCACACTACGACACACTACGACACACGACGACATATATTAACTCGATTCTGCTCACCTTTTGTTCAAGAAAATATATATCTGCACTGTCATTAACAGTTTCCTTAATCACAGATAGTTCATTCCTATAAGCTACGGAAAACATGATCCAGAATCACGACTGTCATAACCATACCTACAATTAGACCAACAATATCAGGAATCATCATCAAGGTTTCAGAAGAAGAATCTTATGTGATATAGAATTATCTATCTTGTGTTATCTACTTTGTCGATTTCTGTAATGCGGTGGTGGTGAGTTTGCTGGTTATTCATAATCTACGGCCTCTATCGCAACTCACTCGCATTGGTACTTACAGGACCTTGATAGTTTAACGGCCACTGATGCGGAATGTGGCGTGAGAAGGCAATGGAAAGAATACTCGGTAGCGTTTCCGAGTTGACCATTCTATACAACAAAGCGGCCAAGACCGGGGGGGGGGGGGGGGTGTTGGACACCTTCCGGGGCCATTGAGTCTTACGTTTTAACCCAAAATAGGAGGAGCGAGGAAATGGTCTAAAGTTGGATTCCGGGATTCCGGGATTCTGGGATTCTGGGTTTTTGATTTGATTTGATTTGATTTTCTTGAACGTTCCCAACCTTAAGGTTATGACGTATGCCACAGTCTATTTACATTTCGAGGCTTCAGCTGTTACCTTGGAGTCTCGCTGGGATCCGCCCCAGAGCGTACTTCATTTCTTGGGCCTGTTGCCACCTCTCTTCCTTCTGCTGTTTTCATTCTCGTCGTTACATTTTGGAGCCCTGTTTGCTCTCTGGGATTCTGGGATTCTGGGATTCTGGGATTCCGACGACTGGTACGATGGTGATTGAGTGACATCATTGAGCCCTGCCAGCTAAGGATATCTGTCTATTAGCTACAACGTGTTTCAACGTTGAGGAGTTTAAACAGGAAGGAAACCCTCCTGTTGCTTTACCAATGCAGGAAGATATCAGGAGGCCAGTCTGGTTGGGATGTTTCGAAAGGAAATTTATGACTCGTTACAGGATTGTCAAAGGTGTAGAGCAAGCGATTTTCGTGTAAACTTACCAACAGAGTGTAGAATCTATAGGGGCTATTGGATGGTGGTAAACAGTCAATGACTGTCAAGGCGTGTGTGTGAATTCAAATTAGATACGCTTCCTTGCGGTAAGTTGATTTTTATTGGCATGACCGGATGGGGTATCTGATAGTTTTTGTAGACGAAGGGAACGGGAGGTGCTGGTAGGAGGGAGTAGGATGAGGAAGGAGAAAGAATAAGGAATGAATAGGAGAAAGATCTTCGCTAGCCAGTTCTGGTTGTATTCTCTGAGTTGAATTGTTACGTGTTAAATGTATGGAGATGTTCATATAAAGTCACTCGTCATTGCAAGAGTGCTTGAAATGCTGATTCGCGTTTAAGTGCTTTTGGGCGGGCCTTCATATAAAATCGCGAGCAGTTTTGCACCAGTTAACGCCCGTTTCAAAAATGCATCAGAGTCGAAATGCATCTATTGCATCCCAGACTATTGTACTGATGACGTCCCGGAAATATCCTGGGGAAGATGATTGCCGAAGCGTCGTGAAAATCACTGGAGGGCCCATGGTGGATATATTTCGCTACTGGATGAGTCACAGTGTACATAAAATGTGGGTAATCTCAGACTTTTGCCAGAACCTTAAGTCTTCCTGATTGTTTCCGCTTATGGCACGCTCCTGCTCTCATTGACGTTGTAACGTCAGAGGTCCGGGCAGAAAACTCTCGGGAGGTCAAGTAGGCGGCAAACGCGCTCCATAATCCGACGCCCTCAGAATATACCTGAAGTTATGGCTCTATCCATTCTGGATTCTTGCAATAGAGGGGAAAAAAAATCATAGCTGAAGAGGATTTACATCAAAAGAATACTTTGGCCGTTGGGGCAAAAATACGTCAGAGACAAGCTAGTTAAGCGAGGAGTATCCAGCGTCACCTTTTTCCTCCGGTTGTATCCTTCAAAATTTGACTTTTAATGGCGAAGTAGTTCATAATTCGGGTTAAATCCATAGATCAATAAACTGATTAAAAGGTTCATTGGTTCACCCCATCCAATATATGTGTATGGTTGACATGTTGCGCGCATACCTGTATGCATTATCCGCAGAGCCGCATTGATAGAGTGCATATCAGCATTATCCAATCTGTTCCACAAGAGTCAAACAGGGATCTTCAGTAACGTCTGGTGCCAAAAGGTGTTACCCCGCATTGCATGGCCTAGCAGCATTTGAGCCTATGTAGTTCTCATCAGCCCCCAGACATTCCCTTCCATCCAGCAATCTACTCTCCATCCAGTTCCATTTCGACAACCGCTATTACGAGCACATCCGCAATCAACCCCACACAAGTGTTGTTTATCCAAAGGAACTCGCGCACCGAAAAACCATATATCATCTTGTTGGCACGCGGAGGCATCCATCATGTCCGGTCTAAACACGCCTACCACGGAATTCTCGATCGCGAATAGGGAAAGCGGTATCTCAAGCGCAAATATTGGAAATTTTATCATCCGGGTCCTCTGTGACAAACCGCGCTTCGATAAAGATGTCCTGGTGATAGTCGATGAAAATCATGGAATTGAAAACGCAATGGCAGAATTTGAAGAAGCACTCATCCACATCGTTCAGAAAATAAATGACCGATATATTTCATCTTACTCTATTCACAGCATTGAGATAGATAGCCCAGATGACGATGATAGCCGTCCAATCACTGTTTCACTTCGGCAGTTGATGCACATTATTTGGAGCCTTCCCAGAACCCCTGGTCTAACCAAGGCATCTTTCTTCTCACTGCCGGATCATGATACGATTTTAGTTACATTGTGAGATTAAATTCTTTTCATTTTGTTGTTTGATCTTGCAAAAACATCTGGCTAACCTCTTCAAGTAAACCTTGAAATCAGTAAACACCTAGCATTATAGCCGGGTCATTTTCCATCTTCTTTGAAGATTCACTATCTTTATCAAGATTTAGGTGTACAGGATATCAGTGATTGGGAGGGGCTGGGTAATGTCTTCTACATTTTTTTTTGTCGTCGACTACACCAATGTAATCATGGCGACGGTCATGAGGCGTAACATACTGTTGCAGCCTCCTTATTGCAGGCAGAGAAAGTAGTTGACTACAAAGATGTGAGGCATGCGATTGAAAAGGAAATATGCAAGGGATAATCCAAGGATATTCATTTACCGTTACCATGGCTTAAAGAAAGTTTTTTCTGTTGGGTCAGCCCGTGAATAACTTTCATCATCTGCAGACTGCAGCTGCAGCATTTTACGAGTATGAAACAAAAACATGAATCAACGCGATGGACTATAATTGTTACAATTATCAGACAAAATAATCATCAGTGTTTCCGTTGGTCATCAAGGTACTCGAATAAATAAAAAACCTATCTTTCGCATATGGATGCCCGAATGAAATCACTGCACCGTAACAATACCGGTTTCTGACGGTTTCATCAAAGATATACATATGACCTATACTTTTCTTGAATTACAGACAGGGGATCCATAAAAATCAGTGACATATGATTGAAAAATGTTGAGTAGCATAACCATACAACGTGACACGGGGTTTAAGCTATTATCATTATTCTTTCCAAAGGCAATGTCACGTGACAAATCGCGATCCAGCCGATGGAATGACCTTTGTCATTTTCTGTCACGCTGTGCTATTGACTCGTTATCCACCATCCATAGTCTGCACGATGAAGAAGAACATTGGGATCAATATTCATACTCAGCTCGACTAATTCGGTAGCCTTTCCGGTTGTCCAGCACTAGCCGTAATCTCAGCCCTAACAGGAACTAAGTCAACGACTTCTAAAACTGAAGTAAAACAGTTATGTAGGATTTATCTCGATTGTGAATTAAAAATCACTGTACTTCAGTGGCTTACATACGAGTCTCTGATTATCAGACTACGAGAAAAGAAAACGGGCGATGAGTCGCTCAGGAGATCTGATGAATACAGGAGGTTTGAGATGGTTGATATTTTAGCAACTGCGTAACTACAGTCATCATTGATTGGTTAATAGAGGCAGGAGGAATAAAGTACTATTCGCGAGGAGTGAAACGAGGCCGCAGAGAAAAAAAAACCTCGAAGGAAAAACACCGGCCCAGGAATACAAACTCCAAAACAAAAAAGACGGCAGGCCAAGAACAGCAGTACAACAACCATAGAAGGGGACGTAAGAAGAAAAGCACAGTCCGCGACGTTTCGGAACATGGCAACCATATACGGGGAGACCATAAGGTCGGGAATGCTATGTCCGGAGCGGATGAAAAGACTCCGAAAGTAAGGTTTACTTTGATTGGTTGATAGCAGTCCATCCACTCGAACTGAACTTCGAAATATTGTTTCCACGAATGGGCTTGAATAGGTGCAGGGCGTTCTTCGGATTCGATTGGACATAGCTGGGCGACTCCGAATTCCCGCCACCGGCGATAGTCGCGACGAAATCAAGTCACTGGTGACAGACCAAAATATAAATAGAAAAACAGACGAACAGCAAGACAAAAAATCCATAGAAATACATTCGGCTTTAACTAGGCATAGCTAGTCTTCTCCGACTTCCCAGCAGTGGGGATACTCGCAACTTAATCGAGAGTTTGGAAATAGGCCTCAACTCCAGAACTCCAAACGCCAAAACGCCAGAATTCAGAACGCCAAACCGCCGTAGAAATACAATCCGGCTTTAACTAGGCATAGCTAGTCTTCTCCGACTTCCCAGCAGTGGGGATACTCGCAACTTGATCGAGAGTTTGAAATAGGCCTCAACTCCAGAACGCCAAACCGCCGTAGAAATACATTCGGCTTTAACTAGGCATAGCTAGTCTTCTCCGACTTCCCAGCAATGGGGATACTCGCAACTTAATCGAGAGTTTGGAAATAGGCCTCAATTCCAGAACTCCGAACGCCAAAACGCCAGAATCCAGAACGCCAAACCGCCGTAGAAATACAATCCGGCTTTAACTAGACATAGCTAGGCTTCTCCGAATTTCCCAGCAGTGGGGATACTCGCAACTTAATCGAGAGTTTGGAAATAGGCCTCAACTCCAGAACTCCAGAACTCCAAACGCCAGAATCCAGAATCCAGAACGCCAAACCGCCGTAGAAATACATTCGGCTTTAACTAGGCATAGCTAGTCTTCTCCGAATTTCCCAGCAGTGGGGATACTCGCAACTTAATCGAGAGTTTGGAAATAGGCCTCAACTCCAGAACTCCAAACGCCAAAACGCCAGAATTCAGAACGCCAAACCGCCGTAGAAATACAATCCGGCTTTAACTAGACATAGCTAGGCTTCTCCGAATTTCCCAGCAGTGGGGATACTCGCAACTTAATCGAGAGTTTGGAAATAGGCCTCAACTCCAGAACTCCAAACGCCAAAACGCCAGAATTCAGAACGCCAAACCGCCGTAGAAATACAATCCGGCTTTAACTAGACATAGCTAGGCTTCTCCGAATTTCCCAGCAGTGGGGATACTCGCAACTTAATCGAGAGTTTGGAAATAGGCCTCAACTCCAGAACTGCAAACGCCAGAACGCCAGAATCCAGAACGCCAAACCGCCGTAGAAATACAATCCGGCTTTAACTAGACATAGCTAGTCTTCTCCGACTTCCCAGCAGTGGGGATACTCGCAACTTAATCGAGAGTTTGAAATAGGCCAATAAACAAACTGAAAACGAAACAGCTAAACTCACCAAAAACAGTCCAAAGGCATTCCGGAAAACTGATTTCAAATTCAAAAGGCCACACTCCAGAACTCCAAGACTCGCAAAAGTATAACTCCAAAATTCCCTAGAAATATATTTCACCTTCGACCGGGGATAGCTGTGTGTTTTCCAAAATTCTCGTCCTTCAATTGGGTGTACTCCGGAGTTCATAGCGCCTTCAATCAATGGCAGTACAAGTCAAGGTCTGTTTATCGAAATTCATCCGTGGTATATGGTGCAACAAAAGCTCGATTGATTCACAAGTCGGGGGAGAGTTATCGTTTATCTAGATTTACTGTGACTGGATTGCATCTGGGAGGTATATGGTGCTACAATGGCGATATGGAATCAGAAGTCGGGGAGAATCATAGTTTATATAAATACACTTCAACTGGATTATATCTGGGAGGGGTCCACGAAGGGGATATCTTGATGCCATCACCTGAGGTATACCATTTTACCGCTCATCCGTCATACGCCTGAAATCCTTGAATCGTCATGCGTATTGCATGATTTTCTCATCCTAGACAGTGTTCTCCTGATACCTGACACAACAGTTTCGGCATCTGGGTGCTGGAAAATGGTGTTGACTCGTGATCACAGTAATTCCTTGGCAACAGTGGTGGACTAGATCCGCAATCCTTTTTCCATGCTCCGAATTTTTGACCATGGTATGACAAAACGTGACGAGAAAATACATCAGTGTACACTGTATACTGTAACCGGATCCTGGATATTGGATACTGGATACTGGACAGTGTATACTGGACGTTAGACACCGGGCAACGAGCACTGGACACTGGACACGGCACCGGACTCATTTTCATTTTCACTTTTGTGGTTGTCGAGACTAATCCGAGTAGAGAATTCCTGCTTCCTTTCAGACAGTGCCTGTGCGCTGTTTCAGAGCAGGTGCGCTGTCTTTGCGTTTTGTCGCCTTGACCATACTATCCAAACACTTGTCCCATATTTTGACTTACCATTCTGAAGTGTGCAAAAGTGATTGGTTGTACAATAGTGCGAAGTGCTGAGGAAGTGGTACTGTGAAGGTATTTTGAGCGTAAGAGTTGTTTGAAGCATTTTGTTTCGAGGAACGGAATAGGATAATGAGAAGTAATGTGGTATTTGCCTTCGGGCCAGTGAAGGAAACTGCGCAAGGTGGATGCGGTCGGGTGGGTGCGAAGACTCCTGTCAGCGATTACCAAATGAGCATATGCCAGTGAAAGCGAGATCAATTTATCCCATGAACTGCCCAGATGTAGGGCACAGTAACCTTCATTGCACGCGAGGGCGCTCTGCTAGGCATGCAATATCACTCGCCTGACTGCTCGTCGGTCATTCATCAGACTTACTTACCGCTTACTACATTGTGGACTATGAAACTTCAAAAGAAAACCAAACCACGACTAATATCTTGAAATCATGTCAATGGCCAGTGAACGTACTTACTTCGATGCCTCGGCTATGTATTTCCCGCAGCCGAAGTTGCAAGATAAAAATATTCACGTCGAAGGACCTTTCAACCCCACTCCTCCTGACACTCCTCAACCTCCTTCATGATACATCGCAGTCAAAATCACTAGTTACCAAGACCAAACTAGTATCATATTCCTATCCTTGTTTCATATCGTAATATGGCCTCTAGTTCGCATTACCATTCCTGATTTCCAAGCTCCATTAATACCACACCTACTTTTGTGTTCGTATCATGGGTGGAATACTAGCAGAGCGCAATTATAGTGCTGATGAAAAGGCGAAATCATAGAGTAATGACAAAACCTGCGAGTACAAAAATCTCGAGGAAAAGACAGATTGCCGGCCCTACTTGAATTTCCCCAATCCCATCAGTATAAACACAATCACCTTCCTCCCCATAACAACTATCTTATTGTATTTTATTTTATTTTATCATCTCATACGCGCTTGCAACCGTGTTGTTCCCATTCCGTTTCTTGTCTTTTCT
Source organism: Pyronema omphalodes (assembly GCA_024516155.1). Classification (NCBI taxonomy): domain Eukaryota; kingdom Fungi; phylum Ascomycota; class Pezizomycetes; order Pezizales; family Pyronemataceae; genus Pyronema; species Pyronema omphalodes. Next base: position 620,504 of record JAJJXM010000032.1, on the reverse strand, counting down.
CGTCGTTTTGTCCATGAGCCCTGTGTGCTCCGCCATCACCCCCGGTGAGTAGCGTGTCCTCCTCCCTTCCCCTGCCCCCCATCACAACTAAAGCCCAGTCATAAAAAGTAGCAAAGTGAAGACAGAATAGCAGACTATAACTTTACAAGCCATTGAATCGTTGAGAGCTAAATGCGACATCCCAATTGTATATAACAGAAGATCCACAGCTGTATTGACATAGGTGCATCCTAGATTCCATCATATTTCACTATTTCATCCATCGCTATACCGCACAGAATAACGGCAGCATTCTTCATGTTTATTTCAGCATAGAAAATATATCAGATTATTCAACTATTATTCCGAAAATGAAAAGCGAAAATTGTCAGGCTCGAACGAGGGAATATCGAGTGATATCACATGTTTAATTACTAATGATTCATCTCTCTTTTCTCTAATCGATCATGGAAGCAGTCATAACCGCAATCACATACTCTCCCGTGCGACCTTTGGCCAGGGAGGGGGGAGGGGTGGAAATGTGATATTTGACGAGTTTTATGAGTTATAGAAGGGACTGGACGGCCACAGTGGTCGTGTCCAGTCCGCCCATGATCAACTATGCTTTTGTGCTGGGAGTGGGAGTTGTAACCTAGCAACTCAGTAAGGAGATAGATTCGAGGTCGTCTCTCATTCAGGCACATGGAAAAGTAGATTAGGTGACAGGTGTTATAAAGTACTTGGAAGGCAAGCTGATGGAGTCATGGAAATGGAGACATTGGTAGGGGTCGTTTTCGTTTTATTATTCCAGAATAAGGGTTTGATAGAATGACTTATACTTTAGTTTTGATCCGATGTTTTCATTTTCAAAGCTGAAATCCACATGTGATGCCCTTCATCACCCAGTTGTCAACAGCGCCTCTGGAGATTCTTGCGGGAGGATAAGGTATATGGAGGTCACGTGATGTGCGCGATATCTGCTGAATTGACTTTATTAGCATGCTCATTGGTTCACTTGATTGTTCCAGTTGAAGATAAGCTTGAATAATTGCAGCTGAATAGAAACTTGAAGTTCGATCTGCGACGGAAGAAAATCACGGTGGAAAGAATTTGGGTTTAAAAATAACTTTGTCGCAGCACATGCGGCAGGTGCTGCAGAATGAACTCAAGCGTGGGTTATATTGAACAACATCAAGTGACGGGGGTATCTTGAATATTTCGATGTCTTGACGGGGGCATCCTGCATTATATCTGAAAAGACAACAAACAAAAAAAGCAATCAGTCCAAGGCTTCGAACAATCTTCTTTGCAGCTGGTGCGGCAGACCGGATCCAAGCGAGGGTTATATTGCACACAAAAGACTCTCCGGGAATCTAGGATATTGCGATGTCTTGACGGGGGTATTCTACACAATTTCCTGGATTTCTTTTTGGAGGGATTTAGAAGGTTTCGGAGATTCAGAGGCTTCGCTGGGTAGCTAGTTGAACCGCTAGGACGGCGTTTTGGCTGTTCTTTCCGTTCGGCATGGGATTATTAGTTATCAGTTGATGGATAATGTTGAATATGCATCTATAAAAAGCGAATTCGATACAACCATTTGCTGGCTGAGTCGATGCAAGCTGTAAGATCAAAGTTAGAAGGTAACTTTGAAGAGAGAGAGAGCGAAGGTGAAGATTGATAATCGAGTCGATTGATTGACTCGAGAGCGACCTACTACGTAGCAGAAACAACAGCCACATCTACCCGCCATGTCAATGCCCACCTCCATTACACAGCTTTCCAAGCACTTTTCAACAGTTGATGTATCGTATATGCATAATATAAATTCATAAACTGGCAAGCCGAATGGGTAGTGTGCACATCCACACAATCTAACCCGCGCCATGGTGGGAGAGTTCCCGTAGCTCTGTAGCTAAGGATGACAGAGCTTATTTCATCACGAAAAGGCTCTTATAAAAAGTGGAAAGAGGATTCAGATAGATAGGGGGGTAATTCGCCCCCCCCCCCCCCACCCAACCCCCTCCCTTGTCTATTCAGATTCTCTATTGCTATCACGTGGGGGAGGTTGGTATTGTCATATGGTGGATGACACCATAAACCGACCGGTGGGGCCAAAATGGGACAACTTTTGGTCGCCATGACAGGGATGCGACAGGGATAAAACCGGTGCCGAGTGACACTCGGTGATTCAGATTTTTTCTCATACTAGGTAACCACGGTAACCACGGTAACCAGGCCGCTATGTACCCCTGCTTGAATTGATGACATAATAATTGCTTAGCGCGGAATGACCATGCCCCGAGCTATCCGTGAGCTTAGTCATGGCATGTAACCAATCAAATGTCATTTCATGCTGCATCTTGGCACATCTTGGCGTGCCAAGCACTGGGACAACTTTTTCCCGCCCATACAAAATACAGGGGTTTTTAACACACTTCAGCTCATTCATCTCTGCCGCAAATTAATTTTCGGCCGCGGAGAATTATTTTTCACGAGCGCTATTTTCATCCTCCGCGGATTAAATTCCCATTTACGTTGTTGTGGTGGTGTTGAAGCTCGCTGAAGTTTGATGTCAATTTTCGTTCGTGCGCGGTGCATTTATCGTGTCATCCACCATATCCACCCGGAATGGAGTCAAGGGAACTTCTTCAGATACTCGGGGATTTTCAGTAACTGCTCAGGGTGGAATTCAACCCCTGCGTTCAATGAACTAACAATACCTGGCTTGGTGGCAAACCTTTCTTCATGTACCAGTTCTTTTCATCCACCAGTGCATCCAGTCTCCATCTACCTCCACTTGAATATCCGCAATCACAATCACATCCACAATCGGAGCTCCGACAGTCTCATCTGCACGAAGGAATCACCTCACTCTATACCGACATATCGTCCCTACTGTATACGTTTCTTGCTGACACGCCGAAGTATCCAATCATGTCAGGTCGACACAATCTTACCTCGGGATCCTCCAGTGCGAGTCAGAAAAAAGATGTGTCAAGCGCAAGTTCTGGAACAGGATCCTCCAATGCGAGTAAGAAGAAAAAGGTCTCGAGCGCTAATACTGGGGCTTTCATCCTGGACGTCGAATGCAATGACCCGGATTTCTGTGAAGAAGTCCTGGTGATTGTCGATGACGATCTGGGCATCGAAGGTGCAGCGGCAGAATTTGAAAAAACAATTATCAACCTCGCACACGAATCATCTTCTAAAAAAGAGCTATTAAGAAGATTCGGTTTATTGATGACTGCGATACTTTCTTTGGTATTGAAGATGGAATCACTATTTCAGCTCGGCAGCTGATGCACATTATTTGGCGCCTTCCAAGAACCCCTGGTCTAACCAAGGCGAATGTTTTCCCAGACCGGTCTTCTGATATCCATATTACATTCAAATAATTGTATGCTTTCCATTCTATTATTTGTACCTCGAGAAATATCCGGCTAACCTGTTCAAGGATCTGAGGGATATCATCAAGCGCCAAGTATCATAACCGGCATATTTTCCATCTTTTTTCATCATTCACTCTCTTTATCAGGACCTCGAGTTCGACCCCCCCCCCCAGCTACAGCCACAACCACACGGAAATCCTCAGATTTTCGTGCGGCATCGTCTTTAGCTCGCTCGAATTACCTAGTCGCCGCGACTTCAGATCAGGTCCCCTCGTTCTCGTCGTGCAAACGGTGAAGACAGAGATTCGGACTCTGCAGCAGCCCCCCGACTCAGGCATCCATCAACACCCCACCACCACAACCATCTCTCTCGTCGAACTCCACGTCAAATCTATCTCTAGCAGCCCCCCCCGCATCATCTCAAGCACCGATGGGCCCCCGATCCTCTGTGGCGAGGAAGAAACCGATCCCCCCCGACAAACACCCCCTCATGGCGGCCTCCCTCGGCAGTCACGCCAACGCAGAGCCGCACGGCGCACGTGACATCAATGACGAAATGTACCTGGACTCTTCTGAATTAAGCGAAATGGAAGACGCGTCTCCCACTCCCTCACCAATTCGTCGCACCGCCACTCCCGAACCGACCCCCAGGAACAGAGCCCCCCCGATCACGTCTCCCCGCACGCAACACACCATTCGCCTACGTGACACGCCCGCCCTGACCGTCAACCCCCTCAAACGAGCCGCTCCGTCCACCACCTACGCCTCCTCCGAGAGTGCACTCGTGTACGAATCCGGGATTGCAGACGCCCTCCAGACCTCCCGAACCGAACCCCGCGCCGAAACGATGACTCTACCCGTCACCATCGCCGAACGCCTCCTATCAGCAGTGGCCACCTACGCCGACGGCGCTCGCGAGACCGACCGCCACACGAACGAACGAATTACAAAGGCATTCCGCACGATGGACAGGGACAGAGCAATCATGCTCGAAACCCAAGACATGCTCCGGACTCTGGTCCCAAACTACAAGCCTTCCGCCCCGAAAGAACCCTCCCCCCTCCCCAATTCCCCTGACACTGCCCAATCTGCTGCCCTCATCAACTACTGGAAGACCCGCTGCTTCGCAGCAGAGGAAGCTCTCACCAAGAATAACATCCCCGTGCCCCCCTCCCCCGTATTCCCCCCCCCCACAAGTGAAGCGGCCTGGACAGGCCCCAATGTCGCTGGTAGGCTATTCAACGACAACCCACAAAACGCCGCCAACAGAAAGAACCCCGCCCCCGCATCCTCCCCACCCAACCCCCCCGCCCCCCGTAGAAACCCCCCCAAAGAACCAAACCCCCGCCCTGTAAGCGTCGTCATCCCATGCCCCGACCCCGAAAACCTTACGGACGATACCAAGGTCCAGGTAGGCAACATGATCAATCGGGCGCTACGTGACGCAGAGGCTCCCCCCCACATCAATGTGGTGACCGTTCGGAAAAGTCCCAGCGGGAGCCTCATCCTGACCTTCCCCCCCAACAACACCCAAAGTGAAGTCACCCAATTCCTACCCCTGATGCACGAGGCCGCACAGTCTGTGCATATGACCCTTAACAACCCCCGCATAGCTGAAAAGTGGCACAAATTAACTGTCCACAGCATTCCCCTTGACGTCTTCCCTGACACCCCCGAAGGTATGACAGCCCTTCAAGCTGAAATAGAGCGCAACAACGCTGTACACCTCACCCAACCCCCCAGATATATTACACACCCAGACAAGAGAATTGGCAAGACGGCCTCTAGCGTGATGATTGCACTAACCTCTGCCGATGACGCCCGAAGGCTCAAACGCACGAAGGTAATCATCCGGTATGAACCCCGCAAGGTCACCGAGTATCACTCGGCCCGACCAACCGATCAGTGCCGCCGTTGCCTCCGCTTCGGCCACCACCACGCCATCTGCCCCAACACCGCAAGCCCAGTGTGCGCTCTCTGCGCCGAACCCCACCCAACTGATCTCCACCGCTGCCCAGAATGCCCCACCCGAGCCGGCAAAAGCTGTGCCCACTCCCCTCCCAAATGCTTCAACTGCACATCCGAGCAACAGAGTGATGTGAACCACCCGGCATTCCATCCTAAATGCCCTGTAAGACTCGCGATAGTGAGAGCGTCATGGGAAAAAACTCGATCCACCCGCCCAACCCTTCCCGACCAACACGCTGACTCCGCTATGATCACTGATGCATAGACAGGAAAAATCAGCAGCCACCATAAATATCATATCCCACAATATTAATAGGAGCAGTAACGCTCTAAACACATTACTAAACTCTGCTGGCCCCACAGCGGATATAATCCTCATCCAAGAAGCAAACATTAAAGACCCTCGTTTTGTAACTACCCACCCAAACTTCATCACCATCTACCCCCCTGCCCACAATGGCGCAACTGTCAGGACGGCGGCGTACGTGACCCGCCTAAACCCCTTCCTCCACGTCACCCCCCCGCCCTGACATTTGCCCCGACCCCGACATCCAGATCCTGGAGGTACAAACTCCACTCATCCCCTCCTTCTACCTCATCAACATCTACAACGAATGGGACCCCCAAACGAAACTATACACCATTCCGAGATCCCTCACCCCCCTTTCCCTACCCAATCGGTGCGTAATCACAGGAGATATGAACGCCCACCACCCCTTATGGAACAGCCACCTCAAACGCATTGCCCGAGCGGATGAGTTAGTGAACCTGATCGAGAACGAAGGATGGCATCTGGCAAACACCCCAGATACACCAACCTACCACTTCAAGACAGGCCGTGGATCATCAGTCCTCGATCTAACTCTCTCCTCCCCGGCAATGCACGAAGAAGTACAAAACTGGTGTGTGGACGAAGAAGCCACGACGGGCTCAGACCACGAGGTCGTGCGTTTCCAGATTCGTTCTCAACACCCAGATGTGGACTACACCAACCTCACCCCTCGACTGAATTGGAAACGAACAAACTGGGATGAGTTCGCGGAAGCCCTCACGAAACTCTCCTCCAACCTCAATCCCCGATGGAGAATACTCCAACAAAACCCAACTCATGCCAACCTAGACGAATGGGCAGCCTCGCTTCAACTCACAATCCAATAGGCTGCCCAGTCCTCAACCCCGATGATCCAACACTCCCCCCGAGCAAAGAGATGGTGGACCCCGGAGCTTCGTGAAACTAAGAAACTCATGACACAAGCTCGCAAGAGGTGGAAACAACGAAGAAACGAGTTGTGCCTAGAGGAATACCGAACCGCACGCAACGCCTGTAACGGCGAACAAGGGAGAGATAGCTGACGGAGAACCTGAGGGCTCTTCTCAATTATTCACTCTTGAGTTCAATGGATATATCCTTATAATAACTTCAACGTTAGAAACTCTTAAGCTGTGTCTAGCATCAACTTAAAGACTTTCTGTGTTTAGAAGTTAAGGAAATAAACAAGGATTTCAAGGGACAAAGAGATCCAAAGACGGGGACGAGAACGAGGACGTAAACAAAGATTTTCGACAAAGTATTTGAATTTGTAAATAAACAAATAACTGTGTAAGGAGAAAAGAAAAACAAAATAAACAAACAAAGAAACAATCCTCTTATATACAATTTTTCCTCCTTACACGCCGAGCCACTACTTGCAGAATTTTCCCGAAAAATAACTAAGTAAACAACGCGGTCGCGGTTGCGCGTTCTAGACGCGCTAACGCGTTCGTACCAAATTAGCGTGTTTGCGTGCACAGCCTCGTCGCGCGCTCGTTAGCGTATCTCGCGTGCGCGATAGCGTAACTCGCGTGCGCGGTAGCGTGCTTCGCGTGCGCGCTAGCGTAACCCTAAGCGTAGTCACGCGCGCGCTTCCGTAACCCTAATCGTGCGCGTGCGTCCGTAACCCTAACCCTAGCTGTGCGCGTACGGTCACAAACCTAACCCTAGTTTGTGTGCGTGCGGGTGCAACCCTAACCCTAGTCACGTGAAACCAGATCAGCTGCGATTGGAAAGATGGTGCAATACTGATAAGGTCACATGACTAGATCTTATCTTATCGATAAGATGATCGTGCCCTAGCCCTAGTCACGTGTGCGCATATTAGTAGACCAGTGCGCGTGCATACTGATCTACTATTGATTAGAACACGTGACCGATCTTATCTAATCGGATAAGATGATCGGTAGACCGTAGGTATGGAATTTCCGAAAAGGGATCCGAGCTGACCCCTAACCCTGGGGATAAGTCACGTGACCTTTTTGACAATTTGGGAATTGAGCGCAACCCTAACCCAGGCGAGTGACGAGTGATGATCGAAGACCGAAGGATAATAGAAATAAATAAACAAACGAGTGCTGGATAATGAAGCGAATGATAATAGGTGAATGAATGACGAGGAGGGGGAAGGTAATAATTCTCGAGCCGTGACAGGATCCCCCTTCTTGGACTGAGCTCCGGCGAAGTAACTTCTAAGATAAGTTGGGGAGGGGTCCCGGTTTATCGGGATACTTTTTATGAAAGTCGTCAACGGCTTTACTGTCGAAATGGAGTTCGGCGGGTTCCCAATCGGGCATATCGTATCCAACCCATTTAACCATATACTGAAGTTTCTTCCGGTGAATTCGGGAGTCGAGGATAGCTTCGATGAAGTATTCGTCTTCACCGTCGATTTCCACCGGGGGTGGTGGGTCTGATTGTTGACCGGGGTAGGGGTCATTCGCAGCGGGTTCCAATAAGGAAACATGTTGAACGTTGTGACATTTCATTGTCGGAGGTAGTTCTAATCGATAGGCATAGGGGGATACTTTGGCGATAATCTTGAGGGGTCCGTAACGTTTGTTGTCTAATTTCCGGGAGGGTCGACGGGTTTTCCAATTACGGGCATTCATCCATACCAGATCTCCGGGCTGATAATTCGGTGACGGGAGTCGATGTTTATCGGCATTCTCTTGATAACGTAGATTAGCTCTGTTGATCTCAGCTCGTAAATGGTTATGGATTTCGGCGAGGGTTTTCGAAGTTGTGAGGGCCCGTCGATCGTTTACATCGTTCGTAGCTGCTGGAAGTAAATCGAATTGACAACGGGGGTCGAATCCTTTATTAGCAAAGAACGGGGAAGTTCCCGTTGTCTCGGATGCTTGGTTATTCGCAGCGAATTCCGCTAATGGTAACCAATCAGCCCAATCGTCTTGAAGATAGTTGACGTGAGCTCGGAGGTATTGTTCCATAATGGCGTTCATTCGTTCTGTTTGGCCGTCCGTTTGAGGATGGAATGCTGTAGATAATCGAGGCTCGATTCCCAAACGTCGACAGAGATTCTTCCAAAACAAAGCAGCGAATTGAGGTCCTCGATCAGAGATAATGGTAAGAGGGAGTCCATGCAATCGAAAGATGTGGGTAATAAACAAAGACGATAATTCCTTTGCGTCGATGTCTGTTCGACAGGCAATCAGATGTCGTTCTTTGGTTAATCTATCCACAACTACCCAAATTGCATCACACCCATTGGACCACGGTAATCCTGTTACGAAGTCCATTGATATGTCCTGCCAAGGGTCTTTCTGGAATAGGTAGTGGACGTAGGATACCAAACGGGGCATGTCTGGTAGGTTTCGAACGTTGGCAGGTATGACAATTTCGAATATATCTTTCCACGTCTGTCCTCATCTGGGGCCACGTATAGGTTCTTGAGAGGTATTCTAATGTTTTAGATCTACCTGGGTGTCCAGCCGTAGGAGAGTCGTGGTGTTGTTGCATTAGGTGTAATCGTAGGGGTTCGTAATTCGGGACCCATAAACATCCCCGGTAGAATAAACGGTTATTGTTTACTGTACATTCAGCTAATGTAATGTCTTTACAATAACGAGTGTTATTGTTTAGCATTTCAATAACCTTAATGGGGAATGGGTCTTTCTCGTAGGCTTCCGTGAAGAGCTGGGATAAGGTGGGGTTTGTTTGTTGTGGGTCCGGTATTACGGTTTGTTGCGAATTCGTTATTGTTTGTTGATTACTGGGGGTAACAGCCGCAGCGTGAAGGATATTCTCTGGCTTAATGATCGTTGTGTGGTTCTCTAGGGAGCGTTCATCCCCCTCTTTAGGCAGATCTCCGGATCGACGAGTCAGTGCGTCTGGTTTACCGCCTGCGGTACCGGGGCGGTAAACAATCTTAAAATTAAACTGAGACAAGAACTGGGACCAACGGGCTTGACGGCGGTTCAAGAGCTTTGTCGAAGTGAAATATTCCAGATTCTTATGATCTGACAGTACTCGGATGGGGTTAATAACAGATTGCAATTCGGGACGCCATTCCTCGAAGGCCCGGACGATAGCCATGAGTTCTTTATCGTATATCTCATAATTACATTCAGCGGGGGAATGTTTCTTTGAGAAGTAAGCAATAGGATGTAAGATTCCTTCATCATCATATTGAGAAAGAACTCCGGCGGAGACATAATCAGAAGCATCGGTTTCGACAATAACATCCCGGTCTGGGTCGAAACGAGCCAAAACGGGGGCGGATGTAAATGTTGATTTCAATTCCTCAAAGGCCTGTTGTTGGGATTCTGACCAGACGAAAGGAACTCCTTTACGTGTGAGTAACGTAAGAGGTTGGACTATTTTTGAATAGTTCTTAACGAAACGTCGATAGAAGTTTGCAAATCCCAAAAACGCTCTAACATCTTTGAGGTTCCGGGGAGATTCCCAATCTCGAACTGCAGTAATCTTCTCAGGATCCATCTTTATACCTTCTGTACTAATGATGAGTCCTAAGTACTTTACTTCCTTCTGGTGGAACTCGCATTTCTCTGGTTTGAGATGTAACCCTGCTTTTTCGAATGCTTCGAGAATCAATTTAACATGTTGTTTATGTTCTTCGAGATTATCCGAATAGATCAGGGTGTCATCCAAATAGGCAGTGCAGAATCGATCAAGGTAAGGTGCCAATACGTCGTTAATGAAGTTCTGAAACGTAGCAGGGGCATTGGTAAGTCCGAAGGGCATAACCAATGATTCGAATAATCCGTACCGGGTACGAAAAGCGGTTTTCCATTCTTCCCCATTTGCCATACGTATTAAGTTATACGCCCCCCTAATGTCGAGCTTAGTGAACCACTTAGCTCTTGAAAGGTTCATTAAGGTATCCTGCATCAGGGGAAGAGGGTAGCGATTCTTGATCGTTCCGGCGTTGATTCCACGATAATCGACCACCAAACGTAATGAACCATCGCCTTTCTTTACGAAAAGAATGGGAGCGGCCGCTGGGGACGAGGAAGCACGGATGAAACCTTTGGTAAGGTTCTCATCTAACCAACGTTTCAATTCCTCCAACTCTGGACGTGATAGGGAGTAAAGAGGACCGAAGGGAGGCTGAAAACCATCGACGAGTGATATCTTGTGATCCGACGGTCGATGGGGCGGTAACTTAGTCGGCGTTGACTTTTTCGAAGATTCCCAAGTACTGGTGATATTCGGGTGGTACAATAGTCTTAAGATCCGGTTCCTCTTTCTCTGGTTGAAGAGCTGTGGTGATTTCATTCAAAGATAAGGAGAATTGTTCGACTTTTCCGTAACGGTTGTTGGCATTGTTTACAATGCGTCGAAACGTCGTAGCTGAAATGGCACAGATCTTATTCTGTTGTTTCGGAGCAATACCCTTAACAGGGGTGGGTGTTAACGTGGTTCGGTGGGGGAGGCAGTTCGGTGATGAGAATTTGATATCGTTATCGGCGAAGTTTATTGTAACATCGTGTTTACGAAGCCATGGGATTCCTAAAACGAGGGGATAATGACCAAGCCGAGTAACGTAGGCAGTTAGTAATTCATGATGGTCTCCTATTGTACATTCGACTTCAACGTATTCGGTGATGTCTCCTGATGAAATAGGTCGTCCATCAATTACCTTCGACCATTTTGGGGTTTTTCAATTGATAACGGGGGAAGTTGTGTTGGCGTGCGAAGTCTTCGTTCATGAAGGAAATTCCTGTGCATCCGCAGTCTACGAGAGCATGAGTATCGATCTTGGTATTGTGTTCAGTTAGTGTACATGGCACGACCAAATGATTCCCATCCAATTCGTTTTCTTGTTTACTTGACAAAGAACTAGCGGATACATAAACGATTTCCTGAGATGAAACGAAAGACGAGGCAGGGGCTGGTCCAACAACAGAGCCAACAGGCTGTTGATGGACTACTCTTTTCCCTGGTCGACGTCGGGGTTTGTTGGAATATCCAAAACCTCGGCGGCGGCTAGGCGAATCTTGCGGGAGTTGTTTGCTGCCAACGTAGAACATTCGTTCTTGAAATGATCGGCTGATCCACAATAAAGACAAAGTCCCTTAGCCATTCGTTCATCACGACGGCGTTGGTTCTGAGCCTTTTGGGAAGCTGATAGGTCCATGGGGGCCGATCCGTAATTACCACTATTGGTATTCGTTGGGTGGGACGCCGGGCGAGACGGCGTGGAGCTGGAACGACTGGGGACCGAAGAAACGTGCCGCTTTGTGGTGTTTGAATGAGCTCGAATTCTGTAATCTAGCTTCATACAAAGGATCCACAAATTTGGTGAAGTTCTGAGGTTCTTCGGCTTGGTAAACAAGACTGGTCTGAAGGTCTCGAGAGAGTCCACGCTTCAGAGCAGCCTTCTTTGCGTTTTCGTCGTAGTTCAAGATGGCCATTAATCGTTGGAATTCTGCGTAGTATTGGCTAAACTCACGGTTGCCCTGTTGAAGTTTATCCAATTCCGCAGATGCAGTACCAACTTGATCAGGGATCTCCGAAGGCAGCTTCCAGAATTGTAATGAGAGCCTCAACGTCCTTAAGCTTAATCTTATCTGTAAGGACGTAGGGTTGAATTTGATTCTGAGCGTTGCCTTTGAGATATCCATAAGTATAACGTAGCTTATGTTGATCGTCGGTAAAACGGGAGGAATCTCCGGCGAGCTTGGATCTGACCTTCGAGATGAAGTTCAAGGAGTTCCTTGCGTTCACCAGAGAACTCAGGTGGGTGGGGTAATTCGATGGGACGGGTATTCGGAAGGGGACCGTTTTTCGTAAGGGCTTGTAGGAGTCGAACGGAGGCGTTGGCGCTTTCGAGATCCCTTTCCAAATCGGTAATTCGTTGAGCGTAGAGGGAGTTGTCCTTTCGAGCTTCTGTGAGTTCGGCTCGAAGGTCGTCCCTGAAGTTGACAGTCTCGTTCGTATTCTTTTACGGCGTTACGGACCAATTTGATCTTCGTAGGGTCCTGTTCGACCTCTAACCTTTCGGCTTCGTTGAGGTACAGGGCCACGACGACCTTGTTGTTTTGGTCCATTTCGAGGGATTAACGGAGGTGCCAGATGTTGGTTTCGTCGTTGTATTGAATTCGAGTTGCTGCGTATTCGTTTCCGAGTTGTCGAGCAATTTCGATTTCGTCAAGGACGACGGGGTTTTCGAGGGAACGGAAGATCGGTAATAGATTGATGAATTCGTAGAACCAGAGGTTGTGAAGCATGTAAAGCTTGCTGTAATCGAGAGTTGACGGTAGAGCCGGCAGGTCTTGATTACACAGTTATGTTGTAACGGCGAACAAGGGAGAGATAGCTGACGGAGAACCTGAGGGCTCTTCTCAATTATTCACTCTTGAGTTCAATGGATATATCCTTATAATAACTTCAACGTTAGAAACTCTTAAGCTGTGTCTAGCATCAACTTAAAGACTTTCTGTGTTTAGAAGTTAAGGAAATAAACAAGGATTTCAAGGGACAAAGAGATCCAAAGACGGGGACGAGAACGAGGACGTAAACAAAGATTTTCGACAAAGTATTTGAATTTGTAAATAAACAAATAACTGTGTAAGGAGAAAAGAAAAACAAAATAAACAAACAAAGAAACAATCCTCTTATATACAATTTTTCCTCCTTACACGCCGAGCCACTACTTGCAGAATTTTCCCGAAAAATAACTAAGTAAACAATGCGGTCGCGGTTGCGCGTTCTAGACGCGCTAACGCGTTCGTACCAAATTAGCGTGTTTGCGTGCACAGCCTCGTCGCGCGCTCGTTAGCGTATCTCGCGTGCGCGATAGCGTAACTCGCGTGCGCGGTAGCGTGCTTCGCGTGCGCGCTAGCGTAACCCTAAGCGTAGTCACGCGCGCGCTTCCGTAACCCTAATTGTGCGCGTGTGTCCGTAACCCTAACCCTAGCTGTGCGCGTACGGTCACAAACCTAACCCTAGTTTGTGTGCGTGCGGGTGCAACCCTAACCCTAGTCACGTGAAACCAGATCAGCTGCGATTGGAAAGATGGTGCAATACTGATAAGGTCACATGACTAGATCTTATCTTATCGATAAGATGATCGTGCCCTAGCCCTAGTCACGTGTGCGCATATTAGTAGACCAGTGCGCGTGCATACTGATCTACTATTGATTAGAACACGTGACCGATCTTATCTAATCGGATAAGATGATCGGTAGACCGTAGGTATGGAATTTCCGAAAAGGGATCCGAGCTGACCCCTAACCCTGGGGATAAGTCACGTGACCTTTTTGACAATTTGGGAATTGAGCGCAACCCTAACCCAGGCGAGTGACGAGTGATGATCGAAGACCGAAGGATAATAGAAATAAATAAACAAACGAGTGCTGGATAATGAAGCGAATGATAATAGGTGAATGAATGACGAGGAGGGGGAAGGTAATAATTCTCGAGCCGTGACAACGCCCACTTCAGAGCCGTACGCCACGCCAAAGACAGGCTCTGGAAGGAATACTTGAGCCAGGCCAAAGGAGAAGACATCTGGGCGGCGTTTCGGTACACTAACCCCCGCCGAGCTCAACTCACCCCCCCTCTCACATCCACAACGAACGGCATAACCACCGTCCATACAGACTTCCAAGGGAAAGTATCCGCCCTCCAGGCCCTCTTCCCTCCCCCCCCGTCCTCCCCCTCCTCTACCCCCCCCCCAAACCCGCAGCCCCTTGCCATGGACTACCTTCTCTGAAAGAGAGGTAGCACAGGCGATCCTCTCCTCCTCCCCGAAGAAAGCCCCAGGTCCAGACGGCATCACCTTCCTCTGTCTGCGAAAAGTGCTCCAAATCATCCCCAACCAATTAACCCAGCTCTACGCCACACTCGGAGAGGTAGGTTATCAACCGAAGTGCTGGCGTGAGGCAACCACAGTCATCATCCCAAAACCGAACAAGCCGGACTACAGCTCAGTCAAAGCTTACCGACCCATTGCGCTCCTCAACTGCATGGGCAAGGTACTTGAAAAGCTCATGGCAACACGACTGAGCCAATTAGACGAAACAAATGACCTCCTGCACCACGATCAAATCGGTGGTCGTCCGAGACGATCCGCAATTGACGCAGCAATGGCGCTCACCCATGACGTCGAAACACACCTACAACAGAAAATGACGACGTCCGCCCTTTTCCTCGACGTCAGAGGCGCATTCGACAACGTCTCTTCCGCACGACTGACCTCCACCATGCGCTCCCTCGGCTGCCCTACACCGGTCGTTAATTGGTGTCACTCATTTCTGAACGATAGGACGATCGCTCTCTCTTTCGACGGAAGAACAGATGTGCAACGACCGACCCGAACAGGTATCCCTCAAGGCTCCCCCGCCTCGCCCATCTTCTTCCTACTGTACCTCCGCCCCCTCTTCGACGCCTTGTCCAAGCACAACCCCACCCTATGGACACCGAGTTATATCGACGACGTTGCGGTGGTGTGTCATGGAAAATCACGCGAAGCCAACTCCCGAACCCTGGAAAAAGCGGCCCGAATAGCCTTCAAGTGGGCAGAGGACAACGCCGTAGCTTTCGACGACGCCAAATCAGAACTTCTACACTTTCACCGGGCACAGAAAGATGAGATAACACCCCTAACATGCGTGACACTCCCGAACGGCACCGTGGTTAGGCCAGGAACTCAGAATGGGAAACAGGACGTGGTCCGCTGGATTGGCATATATTTCGACAGAAAACTTTCCTTCTCCCATCATGTACAAACTAGACTAACCTCCGCGTCCAGAGCCTTCAATGCCCTTCGAAGCCTCGTCAGACAGGAAACTGGACTGTCCCCCACGGCGGTGCGAACCTTGTACCGATCATGTGTCCAGGCGAAATCAGATTTCGGAGCAGAGATATGGTGGGCCGGCCAGAAATCCTTCGCCAGAAAATTACAACTCCAGCAAAACGCAGCCATCCGACGAATCTTAAACGCCTTCTCCTCCACACCGATCCTCGCTCTACACAACGAGGCAGCACTACCCCCAGTCACCACCCGCCTAAACCACAAGCGCAGGAAATATGCCCTCCGCCTCCTCTCCCTTCCCCCTACCCACCCCGTCGTCACCCGTTGCCCCTCATCTTTCCCCATCCCTAACCACTTTACACACGCCATACAATCCCCGAAGGAGTACGACTGTGACTGGACCTCCGGAACACGCCCCATCACTCGCCTGGTAGCAACAATATCATCTCTAAACAGATGGTTATCCCCTAGGACCACCGTCGAGGATACGGCACAACCAGACCCCGCCCCATGGATGGACCCCCCCCTGACACGCCACAGCCCCTCGCCCACCAAAGAAGAAGCCGAGGCACATCACTACAACCTCCTCGCTCGCCTACGCTCCAAACCAAATACGATCATAGCGTACACGGACGGCTCACAACTCGAAGGCTGCACCGGAGCAGGATTTTACATCCCGACAGGCCTCGATCAGAGCATCAGCAAGACCATCCCGATGGGCAGTTCGTGCGAAGTCTTTGACGCAGAACTGAAAGCCATCGGAGAATGCCTGATCACCTGTAACACCCACATCCGCCGGCTACAACTCCAATACCGCGAAATCCATGTCTTTACGGATAATCAAGCCGCTATCATCCGAGCAACTCGTCTCACCCCGGGCCCAGGACAAGAAACCGCAACTGGTATCCACCACATCACACAACTCCTCCTCCGACGCACAGGGACAACCGTACACCTACACTGGGTCCCCGGTCACACCGACATCCTCGGCAACGAAGAAGCAGACCGTCTTGCAAAACATGCGACTACCCAACACCCACTCACTCCCCCTCCCACCTCTCTGTCGTGGCTCCGCAGACGAGTCAAGGAAGCCCACTCCGAGGACTGGGCACAGTGGTACAACACAAGCCCGAAACCCAAAACGTACGACGCCCCTCATAGGAAATCACTCGATGAGGCGTACACCACCGTACCCAGAAAGGTCTCAACGGCGATCCTAGGCCTCCGAACCGGACACGGATACTTCCTGGATTACCTGGCACACCCCCCCACCCCAATCTACCCCACCCGCGCATGCCCCTGCCCCTTACACCCCCCCCAAACACCAAAACACCTGCTGCTCTCCTGCCCGCTTTTCACCACACACAGGATCCAGCTTCGAAAACACCTGAAACTCCCACGCCACCGACAACTGAAATTACACATAATCCTACACACCAAACACGGAATCCGAGCCCTCGCCACCATGATCTCTGACTCGAAATTGGCCACATCTGAGTGGGCACATTCGGTACTCAGTAAGCACCCCGAGGAGGCTAACAGATCCAGCAGAAATACCTCGATGACGGGCTGGGGGACATTATTGGACCCAGCAGAGGAACACTAGAAAAAAAAAAAAAAAAAACAAACATGTATGATAATAAGAATGTATATAGATAAGGAGGGGGAGGAACGGAAGAGAGGAAAGGGAGACGGGAAAGGAGAGAGGAGGAGGAATGGCGGAAGGAAGGAAGGAAGGAAGAGGAGAATGGGGAAGTAGTGGAGGGATGTAACGGGGACGAGTGGGAAAGGAGAGAAGAGGGGACGGGAAGGGCGTGGCGTAAGGTGGTTTAAAAAAAAAAAAAAAAAAAACATAAAGGGGGACGTACGCGGGGAAGGGAGGAGGATACCGAACACCGGGAAGGGTGATTTGGGGAGCGCACAGGGCTCAAGGACACAACGACGAGAAGGAACAGAAAAGGAGAAGGAGAAGGCAGGAAGGGGGCTACACCCTGACAACAGCATGACCGCTCCGAGGCGTTCTCGGTGACCCTGGAAGTAACATTCCAGGGTTAGCAATGTATATAGGTAGCATCCGCCATAACCGTAGGGTTAGATGCGTGTATGAAATAAAAAATAAAAAAAAAAAAAAAAAAAAAAAAAAAACTCTCTTTATCAGGATCTCGATGTATCTGATATCAGTCATTGGGAGGGACTAGCTAATGTCTTCTGCATGGCTTGTTGCTGTTTGACGGGGTGCAAAATGTTACTATTGTTTCCGAATCTCGTACCGTGTATTTGAAGCATTAGTCGAATATTATCGACTTTTCCCAGTCTAAGTATCATAGCGTACATTCTCATATTCGTCGTGAATACCGAACTTCGGGATTCGTTGATACCGATGTGATCACGGCGGTGGTTCTGATGCGCAAGATATTTGTCCGTTCAAGGAAGATAATGCCGTTGTCTGCAACGGTGTAGAGCAGGGGGGTTGAATAAGAAAGGTCGAAGGAACAAGGAATACTTTGGGGATATTTAGTGACTGACTACATCGACTCTAGAGAGTTCGAATTAGACACACGTGCATGAAACGTCCATAATCGATAGCCGAGTGATTTTGAGACTACTAACCAACTACAACATCAATCAACGCCCTGTGGTACAGCTGTGGTAACAAAAATACTCAGTATCACTATATCCCTTCCTTATCAATCTATTCAACAAAGGGGAGTAGCCTCCCTCGCATCCCAATTGCTAATTCCCATCACTGGCCTATTTATGCAGTCCATATCGACAAAATATTGCAGATCTTTATATTCAATCCCTCAGAACGGAACTCATCGTATACATTGGTTACGTTCACGGGTGAAGTTGATCTGAAGCATAGAATCTTTCCTGAAGCACACACGCGGAGCTATGATACGAGATTTTCCCCATCATACAAAGCTAAACTTGAACTAAAGAGACAGTGTATATGATGACCTCCGTTACTCCCGATCTCACCTCGTGCATGCTGGTCCACTTATATGAACTCGATTCATCTCAACTTTTGTTCAAGAAATATATATGGACCGTCATTGTTTCCTTAATCACAGACAGGTCATTCCTATAAGCCCAGGAAATCATAATTTTAGAATCACGACTATCATAACCATACATACAATTAGATAGAGAATTTCAGGGATTATTATCAATGTTCCTGAAGAAAAATCTCGTGTTGCATTGCATTATCAAGCTTAATGTGTTACCTACTTTGTCGGTTTCTGTCATGCGGTGGTGAGTTTGCTAGTTATTCATAATCTACGGCCTCCATCGCAACTCACTCGCATTTGCAATTGCAGGACCTTGACAGTTTAACGGCCATTGATGCGAAATTTGGCGTGTGAAGTCAATGGAAAGAATATTGGGTAGAGTTTACAAGTTGGCCATTCTATACAACAAAGCGGCTAAGACCAGGGGGGGTGTTGGACACCTTCCGGGGCCATTGAGTCAGTCCTTAGATCTAACCCAGATAGGAGGAGAGAGGGAATGGTCTAAAGTTAGATTCTGGGATTCCGATGAGCAGTACCATGGTCATTGAGTGGCCTCATTGAGCCCTGACAGCTAAGAGTATCTGCTTATTAGCTACAACGCTTTACAATACTGAGGGGTTTAAACAGGAAGGAAACCCTCCTGTTGCTTTGCCAATGCAGGAATATATGAGGAGGCGATTGGGATATTTCTAAAGGAAATGATGACTCGTTAGAGGATTGTCAGAGTACGCGATTTTCGGGTAAACTTACCAACAGATTGTACAATCTATGGGGCTTTTGGATGGAGGTAATTCAGTCAATGACTGTCAAGGCGTGTGTGTGAATTCAAATTAGCTACGCTTCCTTGCGGTAAGTTGATTGTTATTGGCATGACCGGATGGGGTATCTGATAGTGTTTGTAGACGAAGGGAAAGGGAGGTGCTGGTAGGAGGGAGTAGGATGAGGAAGGAGAATGAATAAGGAATGAATAGGAGAAAGATCTTCGCTAGCCAGTTCTGGTTGTATTCTCTGAGTTGAATTGTTACGTGTTAAATGTATGGAGATGTTCATATATAGTCACTCGTCGTTGTAAGAGTGCTTGAAATGCTGAGTCGCGTTTAAGTGCTTTTGGGCGGGCCTTCATATAAAATCGCGAGCAGTTTTGCACCAGTTAACGCCCGTTTAAAAAATGCATCAGAGTCGAAATGCATCTATTGCATCCCAGACTATTGTACTGATGACGTCCCGAAAATATCCTGGGGAAGATGATTGCCGAAGCGTCGTGAAAATCACTGGAGGGCCCATGGTGGATATATTCGCTACTGGATGAGTCACAGTGTACATAAAATGTGGGTAATCTCAGACTTCTGCCAGAATCTCAAGTTTTCCTGATTGATTCTGCGTATGGTACGCTCCTGCTCTCATTGACGTTGTAACGTCAGAGGTCCGGGCAGAAAAATCTCGGGAGGTCAAGTAGGCAGCAAACGCGCTTCATAATTCGACGCCCTCAGAATATATCTGCAGTTTTGACTCTATCCATTCTGGATTCTTGCAATAGAGGGAAAAAAATCATAGCTGAAGAGGATTTACATCAAAAGAATACTTTGGCCGTTGGGGCAAAAATACGTCAGAGACAAGCTAGTTAAGCGAGGAGTATCCAGCGTCACCTTTTTCCTCCGCTTGTATCCTTCAAAATTTAACTTTTAATGGCGAAGTAGTTCATAATTTGGGTTAAATCAATGGATCAATATAAACTGACTAAAAGGTTCGTTGGTTAACCCCATCCAATATATGTGTATGGTTGACACATCGCACGCCTACATGTATGCATTATCCGCGGAGCCGCATTGATAGAGTGCATATCAGCATAATCCAATCTGTTCCACAAGAGTCAAACAGGGATCTTAAGTAACGTCTGGTGCCAAGTGGGTGCTGCTGTGACTCAGGGTGAAAGGTGTTACCCCGCATTTGATTAATCAAACAATGCATGACCTAGCAGCATTTGAGCCTATGTAGTTCTCATCAGCCCCCAGACGCTCCCTTCCATCCAGCAATCTACTTTCCATCCAGTTCCACTTTATAAACCGCGATTACGAGCACATCCGCAATTAACCCCACGCAAGTGTTGTTTATCCAAAGGAATTCGCGCACCGAAAAACCATATATCATCTTGTTGGCACGCGGAGGCACCCATCATGTCCGGTCGACACACGCCTACCTCGGAATTCTCGGTTACGGACACGGAATGTGGTATCCCAAGCGCAAAGACTGGAAACTTCGTCATCCGAGTCCTCTGTGACAAACCGCGCTTCGATAGAGATGTTCTGGTGATTATCGATGAAAATGAGAGTATCGAAAATGCAATGGCAGAATTTCAGAACACGATCTCTCACATTGCTAAGATAGCAAGTCTCGGAGATTGTTATAATGACATTATTAGGTACATTGAGTTAGTTGATCCAGACGACAATGGTGAACGGCCAATCACTGTTTCACTTCGGCAGCTCATGCACATGATTTGGCACCTTCCAAGAACCCCTGGTCTCATCAAGCCATCTTTCTTCTCAAAGCCACATTCTAATAAGATTTTACTTACACTGTACTAGTAAGTTCTTTCCATTTTATGATTTTATCTCGTAAAGATATATAGCTGACTTCTTCAAGTTACTGATCGACATGAGCAGACACCTAGCATCATAGCCGGGTTATCTTCCATCTTCTTTCAAGCTTTACTATATTTTTCAGGATTTGGGTGTACAGGATATCAGTAATTGGGAGGGGCTGGGTAATGTCTTCTACATTTTTTTTTTGTCGTCGACTACACCAATGTAATCATGGCGACGGTCATGAGGCGTAACATACTATTACAGCCTCCTTATTACAGGTAGAGAAAGTAGTTGACTACAAAGATGTGAGGCATGCGATTGAAAAGGAAATATGGACGGGATATTCCAAGGATATTCCTCTATCGTTGCCGTGACTTCAAGAAAGTGCTTTCTCTTGGGTCAGCCCGTGAATAACTTTCATCATCTGCAGACTGCAGCTGAAGCATTTTACGAGTATGAGACAAAAACATGAATCCACGCGATGAGATATGACTGTGGAAATATTCAGGCAAACCAATCTTCAGTGTTGCGGTTGGTCATCAAGCCATTCAATTAATTAAGTAAAATAACTATCTTCCGCATATGGATTCTCAGTTTCCATCACTGTACCGTACCAACAGCGCTGTCTGACAGTTTCATCCAAGATATACATATGCCATATGATATTCTGGAATTACAGACCGGGGATTCATAAAACTCAGTGACATATTATTGAAGAATAATAAGTAGCATAACCATACAACATGGCACGGGGTTTGAGCTAGTGTCATTATTCTTTCCAAAGGCAATGTCACGTAACAAATCGCGATCCAGCCGATGGAATGACCTTTGTCATTTTCTGTCACGCTGTGCTATTGACTCGTTATCCATCATCCATCGTCTGCAAGATCGAGAGGAACGTTGAAAATTAGCATTCATACCGAGCTTGACTAATTCGGTAGCCTTTTCGGTTGTTCAGCGCTAGCCGTAATCTCAGCCCTAACAGGAACTAAGTCAACGACTTCTAAAACTGAAGTAAAACAGTTATGTAGGATTTATCTCGATTGTGAATTGAAAATCACTGTACTTCAGTGGCTTACATACGAGTCTCTGATTATCAGACTACGAGAAAAGAAAACGGGCGATGAGTCGCTCAGGAGATCTGATGAATACAGGAGGTTTGAGATGGTTGATATTTTAGCAACTGCGTAACTACAGTCATCATTGATTGGTTAATGGAGGCAGGAGGAATAAAGTACTATTCGCGAGGAGTGAAACGAGGCCGCAGAGAAAAAAACCTCGAAGGAAAAACACCGGCCCAGGAATACAAACTCCAAAACAAAAAAGACGGCAGGCCAAGAACAGCAGTACAACAACCATAGAAGGGGACGTAAGAAGAAAAGCACAGTCCGCGACGTTTCGGAACATGGCAACCATATACGGGGAGACCATAACGTCGGGAATGCTATGTCCGGAGCGGATGAAAAGACTCCAAAAGTAAGGTTTACTTTGATTGGTTGATAGCAGTCCATCGACTCGGACTGAACTTCGAAACGTTGTTTCCACGAATGGGCTTAAATAGGTGCAGTGAGTGCTTCGGATTCGATTGGAAACAGCTGGGTGACTCCAAATTCCCGCCACCGGCGATAGTCGCGACGAAATCAAGTGACTGGTGATAGACCAAAGTATAAATAGAAAAACAGACGAGAAGCAAAACAAAAAACAATAAATAAAAAAAATAAAATAAAAAATAAATGCATACCGGATGCGACCCAAAGAACGAACAGAACTCCAAACGCCAAAAGGCAAGAATCCAGAACGCCAAACCGCCGTAGAAATACAATCCGGCTTTAACTAGACATAGCTAGGCTTCTCCGAATTTCCCAGCAGTGGGGATACTCGCAACTTAATCGAGAGTTTGGAAATAGGCCTCAATTCCAGAACTCCAAACGCCAGAACGCCAGAATCCAGAATGCCAAACCGCCGTAGAAATACAATCCGGCTTTAACTAGACATAGCTAGGCTTCTCCGAATTTCCCAGCAGTGGGGATACTCGCAACTTAATCGAGAGTTTGGAAATAGGCCTCAACTCCAGAACTCCAAACGCCTAAACGCCAGAATCCAGAATCCAAAATGCCAAACCGCCGTAGAAATACAATCCGGCTTTAACTAGACATAGCTAGGCTTCTCCGAATTTCCCAGCAGTGGGGATACTCGCAACTTAATCGAGAGTTTGGAAATAGGCCTCAACTCCAGAACTCCAAACGCCAGAACGCCAGAATCCAGAACGCCAAACCGCCGTAGAAATACATTCGGCTTTAACTATGCATAGCTAGTCTTCTCCGACTTCCCAGCAGTGGGGATACTCGCAACTTAATCGAGAGTTTGGAAATAGGCCTCAACTCCAGAACTCCAAACGCCAGAATCCAGAATCCAAAATGCCAAACCGCCGTAGAAATACAATCCGGCTTTAACTAGGCATAGCTAGGCTTCTCCGAATTTCCCAGCAGTGGGGATACTCGCAACTTAATCGAGAGTTTGGAAATAGGCCACAACTCCAGAACTCCAAACGCCAAAACGCCAGAATCCAGAACGCCAAACCGCCGTAGAAATACAATCCGGCTTTAACTAGACATAGCTAGGCTTCTCCGAATTTCCCAGCAGTGGGGATACTCGCAACTTAATCGAGAGTTTGAAATAGGCCAATAAACAAACAGAAAACGAAACAGCTAAATCCACCAAAAACAGTCCAAAGGCATTCCGGAAAACTGATCTCAAATTCAAAAGGCCACACTCCAGAACTCCAAGACTCGCAAAAGTATAACTCCAAAATTCCCTAGAAATATATTTTACCTTCGACCGGGGATAGCTGTGTGTTTTCCAAAATTCTCGTCCTTCAATTGGGGGTACTCCGGAGTTCATGGCGCGTTGAATTAATGGCAGTACAAGTCAAGGTCTGTTTATCGAAATTCATCCGTGGCATATGGTGCAATAATAACAAGATTAAATCAGAAGCTAGGGGAGATTTAGAAGGTTATATAAATATTCTTGAACTGGTGTACATCTAGGATGGTTCCACAACTGCGATGCTATCATACGAGGTATATCATTTTACCGCTCATCCGGCATACACTTGGAATCCTTCAAGCATCAGGCGTAACTGCATTCCAAAACTCTCTAGAAGGTTCTTTTGGCTTTAATTTGACATAGCTGGGAGGGGTTTGTTTTTAAGATTCTCGTCGTGCAATTGGGGATACACCGAAGTTCATGGCTCGTTCAATTGATGGCAGTACAAGTCAAGGTCACTATATCGAAATTCATCTGTGGTATATCGTCAAGCCGTCGGGGGAAAAGTCATGGGTTATATAGTTATAATTTAAACTGGATTACATTTGGAAGGGGTCCTCAAAAGCCAATGAGGTAAACAATTTTACTGCTCATCCGTCATACGCCTGGAATCCTTGAAGCATCAGGCGTCATTGCATAATTTACTCATTTCATACAGTGTTCTCCTGACACAACCATTTCGGCATCTGGTTGTTGGAAAACGGAGATGCCTCGTAATCATATTAACTCATTGGCAACAGTGGTGGACTTAATCCCGTGGGCTAATCCTTCTTCCATGTTCCGAACTTTTGACCATTGTATGACAAAGCGTGACGGGAAAATACAAGAATTGTTCACTGTATACTGTAACCGGATGCTGGATATTGTACACTGGACATTGTACACGGGACGTTGGACACCGGGCAACGGGTACTGGACATCGGAAACCCGACGCTGCAACTGAGCTCTTCTTGTTTTCTCCACTGTTGTTGTGGGGAGGAATCCTAGTTGAGAATGTCGATGTCCTTTCAGCACGTGCCTGTGCGCTTTTCCAGAGAAACCGGGATGTCTTTGCGTTTTGTCGTCTTGACCATACTATCCGAAGAATTGTCCCATATTTTGACTTCCTATCCTGAAGGGTGTTGGTTCTAGAATAGCGGGAAGTGCTGAGGAAGCGGTACTGCGAAGTTATGTCGTGCGTAAGAGTTGTTTGCAGCATTTTATTTAGAGGAACTGGGTAGGATAATGAGAAGTAATGTGGTATTTGCCTTCGGGCTAGTGAGGGAAACTGCGCATGGTGGATGCGGTCGAGTCGGTGCCAAGGCTCGGGTACGTAGTTACCAAATCAGTATATACTAGTGATACTGAGATAAATGTATTGCCCATGAAGTGCCCAGACGCAGGGCTCAGTGACTTTTGATATTTCAATATTTCATCCATCACTATACCGCAAAAGATAACTTCAGAAGTTTCAATATTCATTTCAGTATAAAAAATATATCAGATGTCTACACTATTATTCCAAAAATGACAAGAAAAAACCAAGAAAAGGTTAGGCTAGAAAAAGACGGATGTCGAGTGATATCACATGTTGACGTATCAATCTCTAGTTTCTCTAACCAATCTCGGCAATCTAATCATGATCGCAATCATATACTTTCCAATGCTTCTTTCATTATTCATTCTGTGAGGGACCGCAAAGTCACACAGCACAAACCAGCAAAACATATTCTGCTCCGAACGTTCCTCACCAGTGCTGAGCATTAGTATACCAAACCATCCACTTCACATTCGCCGCCCAGCTTTTACTCCTGCAGCTTCGTAGTAATGAAAGCTCATATCCATATGCCATACACAGATTACATCTGACACCTTACATGTAACTCTAACAAACGCTGCAACAATACAAAACCCCAGAACGCATCAGTGCGCCAACGCGCTACAGCTCGCTTACTCGTTACTTATATATGGCTTGTGTCAATAGTACATTGAAGGTAGGTGGGCTACAGTAGGTAGACTGTCTGGTACACAGGTGCATCGATATCCGAGTGAAAAGACAGACCTCCGAGGCGTACAAATCAGTTCAAAATGACGACAAAAACGGACTGTACGGACTGTTGAAATATCAGAACTGTACGGGGATCTAATTCACTTTACGTGAGTATTATGTCAAGACAAAATCAGTCCGAGTAGCTATCATTGGGTATATACGGACTCACCAGGTTCCCCTAGGTTTGGGGGTTGATTATTGCTATTTTCAGGTAGGAAAACACTGAGACATTACAAATTTTGCAGTGCTTGTATCAAGAACAAGACGCCTACAATATGGCGGTGGATTGTGGGTTGCGTTTTGAACATATTCGAGGAAGACGTAGCCGCGAAGTTTTGTCAGCCTCAAGTTCTTGTAGAAACAAGTCAAATATTACGTGCGACGGGCCAGTACCCTCTCCCTACACGCTAGAGGCTCATACTCTATCCACACCCTAGATACTGGCTTCACGCGGTGCTGTGATGTATGTGGATTAGACTCATCCGAAGCAGTGCTTGCTTTCACTGTTCCACAACCCGGTATCCACCTCCACCAAGTCTAGGATGACAAACGACGGGGAATACGTCTTTGATTTTGGAACATCGTCCAACACATCCGGTTCTTTGTTAAACGATGAAAATCCTCACGATGCTCGAGATTCCGATATCACGGAAGATCTCGGTGTTGCAGATAATTCCGACGCTCATGAGGATTCCAACATCACTCAGGATCCGGATGCTACTGCAGACCCTACGATTATGAAAGAAACCCAGATTATGAAAGACGCCAAGCGCTTTGAATACCCACAGGTTGAGGAAGAATCTGATATTATGAATGACGACCACAAAGTTACTACAGACCCCAAGGTTACTACTGACTCCAGTGTTGCTACAAAACCTAAGGTTACTGAAGGCATTTCAATTGCCGAAGGAACTGAGGTTACTCCGGCTGTGACGGTTACCGCAGCATTTGGACCGCCGGATGCTATGATCGGGGAAAAGCTTGAATCAAACCTTGACCCTGACATTCAGCCGCTCCAAACCTCTGCTTCAACTTCTACTGAGCCTTCTTCCTCTCCCGGGATATCCGATATGAAACCGAAGTGCGAAAACTGGTGCCCATCGAAAGAACGGTACTTCCAGGACTGGAGGGCCGTGAAGGACTTGGATTACATCGAGGCACCAAATACGTATGAAACATACCAGAATCTCTTGAAAACACTTCTTCGTTCTGTAATTACCACTGCAGCGGATCAGCAAGCGAAGGTCTGGAAAGCGGAATTCGGAGCCAAATTTTCCACCGGTAATGTCAATCCAAAACAGAGGAAGAAAGCCAGGTATACCCTCAAACAGAAAATCAGAGACCTTTCCTCTTCAAAGATCACGTACACGCGACTTCTGGAATTCGGCGAGATGATCTCGAAGGCAGGTCTGTCAGTTGATCAAGAAGCTCAGTCAGCATTGGATTCCATGATAAAGATTCGTGCAATGATGTCCTGGGATACACCCAGTATCAGCAACGACTCACCGGCGGGTATCAGAGAAATAAAGGAGGGTAGGGGAAAAGGCCAAGCCTCTGATCCTGAAGATATAGCGAACCTTGGAAAGGCCAAGGATATCCGAACAGTCATCGATAACCATAGGGAAATATATCATATATTAACTCAACTCAGACAACTGTTAGTACGAGACGATAACCCGGCTCAAAATCAACAGAACGGCGTCAATACTGGAAACAAGACGATTGAAGAAAATAAATCTCAGGACAACGAGCTTCCACAGCACAACATTGCGAATCAGGAAGATGCAAGCCCAATAACAGTGCATAAGCGACAGGAATACGACATATCCTTTCCTAGCTATCCTTGGGTACAGGGGGACCTCTACTTTCAAGTTTTATGTTTCATCAGAGATGTCCGGGTAATCCATGACATATGTGAAGCGTGTTGGAAAACGGTTAAGCCGTTAGGTGAAACATCCCGAGTTACAGCTAGTTTCATGACACAGCAAGCTCTTATGCTTATCAACAGTCTCGAGTATCAAGTTAGTAAGCCTGCGTATATATACTATGTTACTTCATACTAACTTTATTTGCAGTTCAGTCGGAGTATGGATAAATACAAAATGCACAGTGGGCCATGCTGCGCACATTCCCAAGATACACTTTGGGAAGTGGTCGAAACAATTGTCGTCCAAACATTTGGATCTTCTGATTGGGGCGAGACTCTCTCCAATGCACAAGTTGCCATGTGGGCTTTCAGGCCATATACAATTTCGATGCAGTTTCTCGTATATTGTAGAACCAAGCAATCATTTGTAAGCTGAACCATTGATATCTCACCTGAAGAAATATGCTGAATGCCTTAGGAATTTTGCTGTGCGTATTATGATAATCGCCTGCTCAACCGTAACGAACTTCCCCAAGACACCCGGTGGGCAGAAGATACCTTTTACATATTCCAGACCATTCTACATTACGGAAGATTGATGCATAAAGGCTCAATTATTACGTCAAGCATCCCCGGATACCACTCATTCGAGCAATTCATTGGCTCTAAAAAACCCAGCATGGCAGTGATATTTGTTTTCCTGGTGCACCTGAGTATTTTTTATATTCGCCGCGAGACTCATTCACTGAACGATTGGGGAACCTTCTTGGAAGAAGCTCGGCTGATATGTGACTCTTGCTTTGAATCATTGGAAAAACGTACAATGGAACCTGCTACACTGGACTTTATTTTCAAATTAGGAAGGAAACTAGGGTGTTTCCATACTTTCTCGGAGCGAATCGATCATATTCGGTGTGGATCAGTATACCTTCAGAGGCAAATATTTTCTTCTACTAGCAACGACACCGCAAGTCATCTGAGGAAGCTACTGTTAATGAATCGCCTAGTACCAAATTCCTGGTTCTGTGGAATCGCAACTGCGGCGTTTCTGATGGAATTCTTGGCAAATTTTCCGTACCAGTTTTTGTACGCCAAATCTCGGACCTTGGGTGCAGTACACGCCTGGCACATGGCCGATAAACTGGGATTAATCGAAGCCGGAAAACATGGTGGATTCATCCAGCGCATGGTTGATCATGGATTCTTTGGCGACTTTGATAATTGTCAATTAGACTTATTACAGCACTACACGAAGGAGAGATTGAGGTGGGAAAATTACCGCGGAGATCTGTCTTATCCAAGGAAACCAATAACTTGTACATGGCTCTGGCGTATTAATTGTGGAAATTTACCAAAGCTCGCAGATGTAACATCGTGTTGGAAACCGAAGATCAACTTGGAAGAACAACATGACGCACAACATTTGTTTCGTGTCTATCTGGACGATGTTCGTCGGCTAATTGAATACGAAAGTGGGTCATTCTTCATCAACTTCCATGTTATCGAGGATATTTGTACGGAATTTGAGAAGCGTGTATTCGAAGACATTATGGATGACATCAAACTATGGAGGCCGGACTCCGAAGCGATATGCAGACAGGATTGGCACGCGGTTTTTGGTGCTGCTGAGTGTGGCGTAGCAATGCAGAAGCTGAAGAGGCGGATAGAGGAATATCTTTACACACTAGATGTGCAAGATCAAGCTTTAATGTTTATTAAAACATAATTACTGCACGTTCTTATGTAAAGTGTTGGGTAAATAACAACTTTTGGGATTCGGTGTTTAATGTACATTATCGGCGGGCTGTACGGGTATCAGAGAATTTGTTACTGCTTGTGAGAGCATTGTTTATGGGGTATTTCCTGTCGCTTAGAGTTGTTTGGTAATTCCATGGACGGTTGTTGGTATGGACGTTTGTTGGTCCGTTGGTCTTGAGGACGGCCTTCTTGAACTTTGATCTAATTTGAAGGATCTGATATTTTTCATATCATTATCGGCCTAGAAATAACAAAATGGCCGAAAATTGTAGGAATTCGAGGATCACCTGTCCATTTTGTTTGTATGTACAACCTGCCACTTCGCACTGTACCAAATGTACATAGGCAGAATCACATTGAATGCATAATCTGATGTTGTTTGTTGCAAGACCCGGATTAGACTATCCGTAATTTTGTGAACCATCTGAGCCAATGCAAAATCACACATTGCACGGATAGGTTGATATGGCATTAATTGCCGTTAAAGGCTTGAAATACCAATGAGTAGCTTGTTCATCACCACTTCAACACTCATTCTTCCACCTCCACGTTTTCGATTACCAGCACATCAATGTTCAATTTCCACGGATTGCCTCCTGAGATGACACAGAGGTACAATGATGACCAAAAATCAATATATATATTGTGCCGATGAATCAATCTGTCGTCAGAATGGGAATGCGTGCCATGAATATGCATATGAAGCAAGGAGGACAGGCGAAATATTTCTATGCGGTATTTTCGGTCAGTTGTATAAAGTTTTCATCCCTTCGAAATCGGTAATAGAATTCTAATCTAGAATATACTTCCAGATCCTGAAGATTGTATCAAAGCTTGATAAGCTATATAGTCAGAGACCATAGTCTCATGGGTCAGTGCATTGAGGTGGCAGACACATGATCCCACGTACCATCATGGACCTGGGACAGATTTCGAACGCGGGTGTATTTGCACTACTCATTAGAGATATATTGCGGAACCGATAAAGTCAAAAACGTTCCGGATATCCACGGAAAGATGACCGGCGTGCAGGGACGGTGCGGTTCGCCCGATGGTATAAGGCTGATTCTTCACGCGCCACGCGACGCGATCGACACGATCACAATTACTAACACGACCTTGCTTCTTCGCAAGGTATCGAAACAGCCGGGGATGGGATCAACAAGGCAAGATAACAATGCGGCCACATGCCGAAGGATCTACTATCTACGTATCGGGTTGCGACAAATGCGATGCCCCAAATTCATTTCTCAGGAGTACAAGACATTCCTGCGGGAGTGATGAGATACCTGAGATACGGGCTTGCTTCTGGAAAAAACACGACTAATCACAGCTTTTCGTCAAATGTTAAAACCATAACGTACGCACAATTATCTAACAAAAGTGCCGGGAATGTGCACGCTGCGGGAGATCCCGAACGCTTATCGAAATAACTTTACCTATCAAGACCCGCCGGCTGCCAACGAAGCGAAGATAACGGACTAAACCTCATGGACCTCCGATGTCACCCCACACTCCGCATTCCGGGGTAAAGCGAAGAGAAGTCTAATTGACCTCTTAACCCTGAGCGACTGTCGAGATTGATCATCGACAAACATTTACGATGCATCTAATTCCCCGAGAGGTACTGTTGTTGGGATTCGACGTGGTTTCTATGTCATAAAGACTAACTTGAAGTGGTGACAGCTCGATAAGCTCGTTATCTCACAGGTCGGCTTTCTAGCTCAGAAGCGCCTTGCGCGCGGCTTAAAGTTGAACCAAGTCGAGGCCACCGTGAGTCTTGTTCTCCACTTGCAAGATCCTTTTTAACACCAGATTTTCAGGCTTTAATTGCCAACAACCTTCAAGAACTCATCCGCGATGGCAACACCACTGTAGCCACTCTGCAACAGGCTGGAAAGATGATGCTAGGTCGCCGGCATGTCTTGCCCGCTGTTGCATCTCTCTTAAACGAAATCCAAGTCGAAGGCACTTTCCTCGATGGTAGTTATCTAGTTACCATCCACGATCCTATCAGCACGGACGATGGTGATCTGGAAGCTGCCTTATACGGATCCTTCCTCCCCATTCCCTCGCAAGACAAATTCCCTCTTCCAGAGCCATCAGTGTACGCCGCTGAGCGCAAGCCTGGTGCTGTGATAGCCGTCAAGGGTAAAAAGATCCAGCTCAACGCCAATAGAAACCGTCGCCAGTTGAGAGTGACGAACAAGGGCGATAGACCTGTTCAGATCGGTTCTCACTACCACTTTATCGAGGCGAATCCATTTCTGGAATTTGACCGTGTCCAATCATATGGGTACCGACTTGATATCCCGGCTGGAACTGCGGTTCGATTTGAGCCTGGTGATTCAAAGACAGTGACATTGGTAGAGATTGCAGGAAACAAGATCATTCGGGGTGGAAATAACTTGGCATCGGGAGCCATTGATATTAGGCGTGCCGAAGAACTCGCAGACCTTATGAGAAGGAGTGGTTTCGCTCATGTCGATTCTCCGATTGTACCGATGGAACAGATCATGGCTGCAACAATGGATCGGGAAGCATACGCCACCATGTTTGGACCTACAACAGGCGACCTTGTTCGACTGGGTGATACAGACCTCTGGATTAAGATTGAAAAGGATTTCACACAGTATGGAGACGAATGCAAATTCGGAGGTGGAAAGACACTCAGAGAAGGAATGGGACAAGCTAGTGGCCGCAGTGATGAGGAGTGTCTCGACCTCGTGATTACGAATGCAGTCGTAGTTGACTACACCGGAATCTTCAAGTGCGATATTGGAGTCAAAGACGGTGTGATTGTAGGCCTCGGAAAGGCCGGAAACCCGGATATCATGCCAGATGTGACATCTGGCATGATTGTTGGCAGCAACACCGATGTAATTGCCGGCGAAGGCCGCATTGTAACAGCCGGTGGACTGGATACTCACGTTCACTTTATCTGTCCCCAGCAGGCAACAGAAACCCTCTCCTCCGGTATTACGACTGTCATGGGTGGTGGCACTGGTCCCAGCACTGGAACTAATGCAACCACCTG
Organism: Pyronema omphalodes; assembly: GCA_024516155.1. Classification (NCBI taxonomy): domain Eukaryota; kingdom Fungi; phylum Ascomycota; class Pezizomycetes; order Pezizales; family Pyronemataceae; genus Pyronema; species Pyronema omphalodes. Next base: position 588,003 of record JAJJXM010000032.1, on the reverse strand, counting down.
CACGCCCTCTGCCACCTATATCCGGCAGATGATGCAGGCTTTGGACACAACTCCCCTCAACGTCGGTTTGACTGGTAAAGGTAATGACAGTAATCCTACCGGCCTTATTTCCCAGGCCGAGGCCGGAGTCATGGGTCTTAAGCTTCACGAAGACTGGGGTAGCACTCCCGCCGCAATCGACACCTGCTTGTCTGTCTGTGATGAATACGATCTGCAATGCTTAATTCATACCGATACCCTCAACGAATCTGGTTACGTGGAGCAAACCATTGGTGCTTTCAAGGGACGAACAATCCACACCTACCATACTGAAGGAGCCGGTGGTGGCCACGCACCCGATATTATCTCTGTCGTTGAACACCCTAATGTCCTCCCGTCCTCCACCAATCCCACTAGACCGTTTACCATGAACACTTTGGACGAGCATCTTGATATGTTGATGGTCTGCCACCATTTGTCCAAATCTATCCCCGAAGACGTTGCCTTTGCCGAGTCCCGCATTCGTGCAGAGACAATTGCCGCTGAAGATGTGCTCCACGACATGGGGGCTATCTCAATGATGAGCAGTGACTCGCAGGCTATGGGACGCTGCGGTGAAGTTATTCTTCGTACCTGGAAGACAGCTTCCAAGAACCGGGTTCAGCGAGGCCCATTGACAGAGGACGAGGGTACGGGTGCAGACAACTTCCGTGTCAGAAGATATATCGCCAAGTACACCATCAACCCGGCTCTTTCCCATGGTATGGCGCATCTTATTGGCTCCATTGAGCTTGGGAAGCTGGCGGATTTGGTGCTGTGGACTCCCGCTGGGTTTGGTGCTAAGCCGGATATGGTGGTAAAGGGTGGTTTCATCGCTTATTCCATGATGGGTGATGCCAATGCGTCTATCCCGTCAGTACAGCCGATTATCGGGAGAGAGATGTATGCGGCGAGATGCGCGGAGGTTAGTATCATGTGGGTGAGTGGGGTTAGTTTGGAGAAGGGAATTGTACAGAAATATGGATTGAAGAAGCGGATAGAAGCGGTGAAGGGATGCAGGAATGTTTCTAAAGCAGACATGAAACTAAACGATGCTATGCCGTCTATGAGGGTGGATCCTGAGAGTTATATCGTGGAGGCGGACGGAGTTGAGTGTAAAGCGGAGCCGTCAAATGTGTTGCCGTTGACGCAGGGGTACTTTTTATACTAAGTGTTTTTTTTATCGTAGATATCATGGCGGGTATTATTGTATGTACAGACTTTTGGGGGAAATAACAAGACAATTAGTATGGCGCAAACCTCTTTTTCTCAACCTTATCCCTCTTCTCCTTGGTTCCCTTTTTACCCTCTCCCTCAGCTGGTAGTCTCCAAACCTTAACACATCCATCCTCTCCTCCAGTAACCACTGTGTCTCCCTCAACCAAAATATCTCTAACCACCTCATCTCCATGTCCTCCAGCGAGTGTGTATCCCCTCTTTCCAACTCCCCACTCCCCTCCCTTCTTCCTAAGCTTACCCATCTCCACCGCTCCATCCTTTCCAGCAACCACCCAGCCCCCAATAACATCAACACCATACTTAATCCCCATCATCTCCCTAATATCTCCCACCACACCTCCATCATAAACCCCCAGTACCTCATCATGCGACAAAGCCCAAACCCCATCCCCTTCAGTGAATCCAACCTTATGTACGGACCCATGGTTCTCAACCCTAACAACCGCACCCTCAACCTCATCATCCCCCTCTCCGGAAGCACCCGCCGCAACCCCGGTATCAAAAACATTCACCAACCCATCCGTGCCACCACTGGCAAGAAGCGACGGTTTCTCCGCACTCCATCTTAAAGCCGTGATGTCGTCATTATGACTATCATTATAACTCCTCACCGGCGTCGACATTCTCGGATCCCAGATTGAGACGATGGCTTGAGCATTCTCGTAGTTTGTGCCAGAGGCGATTTGACCGGTTGAGGAGACGGCGATGGAGGCGATTTCTCCGGGTGCGGTGAGAGTGGAAGCTGGGGTACTGCTGCGGGGATCAATTAGGGTGAGGCTGGGGGATAGGCCACCGGTTAGGAGGAGTGTGTCGTTGTAGCGGGTGAGGAGTGTGTGTGCGCTGCTGAGTGTGGCGGTTACTTGTAGCGTTTGTGGGGAGATTAGGTGCAGGTTGTTGGCGCTGGTGAGCGCGGTTAGGTGTGAGGAGGTGGAGGCGAGTCCGAGGACGTAGACATCGTTGCCCAGGGAGGTGGATGCGGCGGCGGAGACGAGGGTGCGGGGCATTGTGGGCGTGTGAGGCGCGTTAAGATGGTTTGGAGGGGACGCGGATTTTTTTGAGATGGAGAGGTGCAGGGGTGTGGCGCTAGTGGTGGGGTGGAATGACGTAGGGGCTATGCATGTAAATTCTGCGTGGGAATTCGAGTTGTGTATAATGCGGATAACCTCTTACTCCACATGATTTTCCCTTTAAATTTGATTTATGCCGTACTGAATCACTTTTCTGGAACTTAGGCGCATTCAGTTCTGCAATAATTGGGATATATACCTTCTTGTTAACATAACAGACCGAAACAACAAAGATACGCTTCAAAACTTTTCAGATTGTCAATTCAGAGGAAAAATATCCACATCTAAGCAACGATATGTATGACTATATGTGTATGAATCTTACTTCGAAACCAGTGGGCTTTCACAATTGACCTGTATTATTGCCAGAAAGCTGCTGGATCTTTATTCAATGGTGGTATTGGAATGTATATTCCGTATATTCCTCCTTCCTCATGAGAGCAATCTACACGAATGTGTGACAACTAGCAGGGTCTGTTAATGTGGTCTTTCTGATAGTGTGTATAGATTTCATCATAATGGATACGTAATCAGTGCTGGTTGTTCATCTCTTTAAAAACCTGTAATTATTGGTTTGAAGAAGCAATGATACTGTTTTCAGCGCGGCCTTGCCGGATTCAATAAATGTCAGCCTCACGGTAACATCTGATTACCTGGGATATGAATGGATGAGTATCATTAACTGATAGTAAGGTTATTGAACTACAAGGATATAGTGGCTCAATGTGATTGAGGATTTCGAAAGTATTTTGAACGGTTTTTCACCTGGCGAGATCGCATTGCAGATAGCGTAATTAGATTTTCGACAATGCTAAATTCTGGCCACCTGATGATTTTTATTGTTTTAGTACTCCTATTTCAAGTCATTTACCTTAATCATAAGTACTTCTGGTTTTTTTCGATGAACAAAAAAACAAATTCCTTCCCGAAATGGAAGATCATGCATCTCATCTAAGCGGTCTAATCGGAGCTGAACCGGGGGGGGGGGGGGGGGGTGCTGGAGTTCCCCGCGTCGCGTAGTCGCGTCATTCCACCTGTGGCAGCACCACCAAGGTTCCTCCACTCTTTCCCTCTGACATGCTCACAATCCCTCGCCTACCATGATCAAGAGCATTTTCTTTTCTATTTTTCACCCGGACAAAGGTATGGCATTCCATTAACTCCTCTTTCTCCTTCCCCACTACATCGCTAACCATAATCCTGTTCCCCAGGTCCTCAGGTTGTTCACCAAGTTCCCGATGGGGCAATTACACCCTCCTCCGCACCTCATGATCCACCTCCTCTTATCGACTTCGACCAAGTCTCCTCCCATATCATCCCTAAGCAGGAGTTGTGCGATCGGCTAGTCACCATCTGTACGAACAAATACCGTATCCTAGGCTATCCCGTTTGCATCGATGACGGGCGGTATACGCGTAATGAGTTTATTTTCAATTTCGCGCTGGTGCTGGATGAGAGTGATGAGTTTAGTACCTACAAGTCTGTGGTTAGGAAATTGGCAAAGTTGTTCAAAGCACTTGAAGAACAGAGCGGGTTTCTTAGTACTGAGGAAACTAGAGCGGGGGTTTATGCACTTATTGAACAGGTCCTTGAGGATTTGAATAATTACTCGGAATGCCTGATTCCCATTAGTAGGTAACCTCGCAACCCCCAGTAAAAGACGCATAACTAATGGGAATATTGCATAGATGAATCAAATACCATCAGCATCAAACTATTCCCTACCTACGCCCCTCCACCACCGGTTAAACCCTGGTTTGTCCCAGTATCTACCGTCCAGCTAGACCTAATAATGGACGTAACCTGGGACCTCACAATGCAAAAAATTGTCCCCTACATCGATGGAATCAACAGTGTACGTCGCATCAGCGAATTGGCAGACGCCGATCCAAACCTCACCAAGAAAGCCATTTCGCACTTGCTATACTACGGATGTTTGACACTTGTCGACGTCTTTCTTTTCCACGCCATCTACGCTGTTACAGCCGATATCTCCACCCTGCTACGAGATCCTCAGATGCAAGACGAGTGCATAAACTATATCAAGCGGACAGATAGTGCTGATATCAAGTTTCCGGATGTGTTCACATTATTCTGTTCTCTTTCTCAAGGCCTATCGCTCAAGAAATGGTGTATGGAACATTATCGAATTCTGGGAGATATTGATGTGAGGAGATTTATAACTTTCGGGGTTATTAAGGGTATTATCTATAGAGTACAGAAATACCCTGTTGCGCAACAAAATCGGGTTCCGACGAAATTACAGGCTATGGTTAAGGGAGATAGGTGCTTTGATGAGATTTGTACCGAGCTTCAGGTGTCGGAAATGGATGTTATCAAGATGTTGGAGGGGAGTGATGCGACTATTATTCATAGATAGTCGGAGATACCATTTGTCGGCGCATTTCCTGTTTTAATTTTTTTCTTATCTGCTTTTGTTTTTTTTTTTCTTTTTAGTTAAGGGAATATGTGGGAATTGGGGAGTTCAGGAGCTGGAGAGCTGGGTTGAAGAGCCGGAGAGCTGGAGCGCAGGAAAGCCTGTCCGATATCATACTACCATAGCTGTATGTAAAGCTGCGAGTTTCTCTGGCTTGGTCGATGTATTTTCAGGAGTAAGGAGTTTCTTTTTTATTATTTCTTCAATACCATTACCATTAATTACATACTGCGTTTTATCCATATCATGATCAAAACTGCGTCCCAAAAAAGAAGCCTGGCCTACAAATCCCCATCACCGCGTCGCCACGCTAATCGCACCCCACCAACGCGAAGCTTCCAGTTCCATCCGCGACACAAACTCCCGGAGCTTCAGCGCACAGCTCCAATACACATCGCCAATCTCCACGAGCACGATCTCTGCCGCACCGCAACACAGATCCACCGCACCTCTCATTCATTCCCGCAGCAACATCTCATCCCTCGCCCTCCCCCGTCATGTCCCTCTCCCTCCCGCCCACGCCCGACCTCTCCACCACCACCACCACCAACAGCGACCCATTAGCAAGTAGCCTCCAATCCCTGCTAACACCCAGCATCCGGACAACAACCCAAAAACTCAGTAACGTATACCTAGCACAACAAGAGTTATCGGGGGAGCTGGAAAGACTTGTGGGGCTGTTGCAGGGGTATTTGGATGGGACTGAGCCACCGGTTTTAAGAGCTACGGTTGTGAAATTGGGGGAAACGAGGAGGAGGTTGAAGGGCGTTAATGGTGGGTGCTTTTTTTCCTTGGGGGGTTGATTTGGAGGGGCAACAAGGGAATGGGAGGCGGATTAATGGGATTTTCGGGGAAGAACGCTGATGAGGATTAATAGATTCCCTCCAGACTCTGCAGACGAGGATTAATAGGGTTTATTTGGTGTTGAGTAGAGCTAGGATTCCGGGGGGTGCTTAGGGGGTTTGGAGGGAGGAGATATTTACGACAGCGACGGCGATGACGATGATGATGTTTGGTGGTTGATGGTTGGAGATGTATGGGACTATGACAACGATGATGATGACATGAATTGGTAATGAACAATGGAGTTTGGTAATGAAAAGTTGTGGAGGATGTAATGAATTGAAGTGGAGTTTGGTAATGGAATTGAAGGGGTTTTTACATCGACTTTCGAATTTGCAGCACCTCAAATTTCTAAAGCACATAAAACAAAAAAAAAGTCTCGCTGGATTTGAGAAATATACATAACGGAAAATAGAAGAAAATAAGAAACCAGAGGACACAATTATGGCGCCAACCACCGGCCCATCCCCTTCCCGACCGATGCCATCCATCATCGTACAATCATCATCAAGCCACCAAAAAACCCAAACCTGACCCAACCTAACCATGAAAAAAAAAATCAAAGAAAAAAGTGCGTCTGTATCATTCATAACATAGTTTTTCGTAACGCCATTAAACCCCTCTCTGCAGCATCTTGCCTGCAGCAGATACCCCGTGTGGACCACCGTAAAGCGTAGTTTCGTTGCAGAGTCGAGCTGACTTCAGTGTTGTGTTATGTAGAGTTATTTATTTAAAGCAAGTCAATCTACATCACGACATCAGCATTTTATCATTACATAGCGAATCATAGCGATAAGGAAATAGAAAACGGAGGAGGAATTAAAAAAAAACATACCCACAAAACGAAAACCTAACATGAGGTCTAACACCCTGTTTATTCGCCGAGAATCCGAAACCCCATCTTCTGCCGCCGAAATGTTTTGAGTAGCTGAGAGGCATTTTGTTTGGTGTTTTGCGTTCTGGTGACCTTTAGACGTATTCGTAGATGTATCTGGAGCTTGATGATATGCCGAGTTGATTCCAAGGGTTGACGTGAAAAGTAATCACCAACAGCTGGGCGATGGGCTTTATAATCGTTGGCAGAAGATGGCGGGATAGAATGGTACCACCGTAGATTTCGCCAATCGAATCGGATCGACGCTGCGTTGGCTGGCCGCTGATTAGCTGGTTGGCCTGGTTGGCTTGTCAATTGGCTGGCTGCTTCGGGCTTGCTGTCTGGTTGGTTGGTTGGCTGGTTGGACCGGATAAAGCCGGGGGGCTGGGTTGTGGCGGTGCAACTTCGGACTGGCTGTTTTCAATTCTACAGGGATGGGATCTAGAATTCTATTTTTGGGAAATAAAGCTTGATGGTTTGGCGTTAACTTTTAAGCGATGCACGGTGTGGCGTTAACAGCGTTGCGCGCGTTCATTGGGGTTCAACGGCGCGAGGAGGCGGTTAGTGATGCGTAGTTGCGATGGTTACGGGCTGTGGGTTTTGGTGGTTGGATGAGATTGGAGGGGAGGGGCATTAATTGAATGGATATGATGAGGATGATGGGGTGCGGTGGGGTGGGAGGTGATGGGGAAACATGAATGTGGGGGTTTGATTGATGATGTTCGATAAGGTTTGATGAGGACATATGAATGATAAGTGATAGCGATACATGTTAGATATGATTCTTCTGAGTAAATACGATGTCCTTATCATTTGTAGATGAAGTGTAATGATGAATTCTTCACAGAAAAATATATATTATGACTCTTCACAAGAATAGTAGTTTTCCCGACGGTCTCTGGGGTCTCTACTGGTTTTGATGAGAAGCTTTGATGATAAGGGTTTTGTTTCTTATACTCTTGGAATTCGAAACATGGTATTGCATCGGCCGCTAAAATTGATATAACAGCGACTTTGGCTGTTAAGGTTTACGTAAAATGGGCCTTTCCACGGTCCCATTCCACGGAATGTGTAATAGTGATGAATACCATGTCCTTTATTCCCTTTTTGATTCATTGGTTTGGGGTATTATACATAGAAAGTGGGATTACGTGTTAGACTACTTGTACTTGTTTATTCCAAAAAAAACTGATCATCTATGACACGCTTGAGGACTTAGTTAAAGCATGAGAAGTAAGCGAATGATATGGTGAATGAGATGGGAAATGCAGCATCAGAAGTCTATGGATTAGAGTCGAGAATGAAATCTATGTCAAGTACAATCTAAGGGTATGTAATGCACATATCCACGAAGTGATGATATTATAGGTGCAGGTCCGAGAACAGAGATACCAGGTTTAAGAAGAATCATGGCGGATAAGATGAAGATTAATACCTCTAGGATTATGGGAGGATAGTGCTAGGCTGTTAGATAATTGATGAAAGAGATTGTTATTATTTATAGAATTTCCGGATAGAAGATTACGTTTTAACCTCATTTCCGTATTTCATGGAGTCATAGATGACGGGAATACGCTACTTATGGGACCAAGGGTTAATACTAAGTGCTCTTCGGTCAGTATTACACGATTTTTGATCATACACCGTTGGAGGCTTCTAAGGCCTATGCGAGAACTAGCTAGCCATTACATAAGATTGAGCCAGCAGTAAGCTTTGACATTGTTTACCATCCTGGGTGACCTACCATGAACATCTCCACCCATGTCACCCGCTGCCGAGATGCACTGTAACAAATTCAAATGAGGACAGACTTTCAGGGCAAGCTAATATAGTTCCTCCTCCTATGTATTCTTTTTTCTTCTTTGTGATTCCTTATCCTACTCATCTTCCTGCACCCTCCTGCTCCTTCATCGCATCAACAAACACCAACCAGCTGTTTGTTCATCAACACGACCGTCACTGCACCTAAGACGATAGCCTGAGATGACAGTCCTCTTATCCAAATGGCATCACAATTCAATCGTTTATTATCCGGCACTGGATTACCGCATCCGACACTGGATCATACGAGATGTTTGTGAGTTACAGCCAAGCGCGTCCTTAACACGTCTGCCAGCCGGCAAACGAGCCGCCAGTTCCTTGTAGAGGTATCCAACTCAGGATTCCCCCGTCATATCTGTCCGTATTGGCAAAGCAACAGTATGGTGTCCTTCCTTCCCAGACTTCTCAATATGGTAACATGTCACTAACGAGTTGTTATGCCTAGGTCTGGAAGGAAGCGTTTTGGATTATCTATAATTCTGAAACCACAACGACAATGGCTCAAGGAAGCCACACCATATCCACCGTAGTCGATCACCGTCTTGAAATCCAACATTGGACCATCCATTTTCTTCTCCTACTCTCGGGCCGAAACTCGAGACTCAATGGTCGCTGAAGGTGTCCAACACACCCCCGGACTCGACAATTTTGTTGTATAGAATGGTAAGCTCTGCCGAGTATTCCTTCCATGGTGTTCCAACGCTATATCCCGAGTCAATATAGCGGTCAAAATTGGGGTTTCCACACAAGTATAAATGCTAGTTGTCCCGCCATTCATTCTGATGCAAGTCGTTGTCTTCTGAAGTTCCGCAAAAGAAAGCATTATTCAACGATTATCCGTGAAAGCCAATCATAAGGTCGGTTTCTTTTGATACCCATACCATCTTTCTCCATTCGCCTTGGTTATACTTCAACCTACATTGGAATTGCATTTACTGACATGACGCAATTTTCAGGTTACCACTCTACTCTCTACGTTCCTAAACGAGAAAACTATGCCATCGAATAACAAGGCTTCCTCTAAGGCTCCTAATGGAGCCACGGCCCAGGGTCGTGTTACGCACAAGGACCAGAAGAATGAGGCCATAGACAAGGAGAACACCCGCTCAGTCAAGCCGGCTCTATCCATTCAGAAGTCCGACGACTCCGCCAATGCCACTGCAAACGCCACCTCCGTGATTGATCATCACCGCTCATCCAACCCCACAGGGGTTGATCAATCAGCGGAAAGCCAACCTGCTGGTACTAGACGTCCGCTGTCAGAAATGACAGACTTCGAGAAGTCGGAGGCGAGGAAAAACGCCCACTTTGAAAGGCGTTTAGAGAATGCGCGTAAGGAGCTCGGTAAGTCCCGCTGATCATTCCCTTAGTATATATACATACCGTATGATGACGACAGCTGCTAACTTCGCATGGCCATTTAGAGATGCGAGACAGAGAACTGGAAAAGCTGGATAGCTTCGTCCGATCATTGGTAATGAGGCGTACCGCCAAGCGTGGCACTGACCGCAAGGTTGACCATAAGCGGGAGAAAGCTCATGGTTCTGAGCCAGCTTCTACTGATAAAGACGTTACTGTCATTTCACCAGTTGAATCTCAACAAAAGAAAGCAACTCCACCTCACGATCGCTCCGAGACATCTGGCAAAGACAACAAGAAAAAGGATATCCTCAACTTGCGGTCTTCCTCTGGCAACAAGGTTGCGAAGTCCAGCTCAAGTGGAAGGACGGCGATGAACCATCGAACGTAGATCTTACTTCGGCGATGCTTCTCTTTCCACTCGAGCTGGTCATAGCAATCTAGGCCTTATGATACGTGTCTCTGTTTCCTCGAGGCGTTGCAGATATCTTTTATTCCTTGCTTTGAATTCGGATGACTGCTACGTATTTGATTTCTTGTATCCTGGATTGCAACTGTAATCATCATGTAATTCGGCGTTAGCTTTCTTAAATTTTTATGAATAGCCTGTATTTTCTTTCTATGCCCATAGCAATTTATCACGATTCTTTTTATGACTCAGATGTGGGACCACTGATAAAAGCTGTTATGTATTTCCTATGTCAATATCCCTAGCGATCCATCGCTCGTCTACTATTCTAGCTGTGTCATAATTTCACACTCGTACACCAGTGATTGCGCTGCGATTATCCTTGAGTGGGAAGCTAAATTCTTAAATTCCCTACCAGGGTGTCGTAAGTAGGTAGTTACATTTTTTCCTGGCATCCTATTAGGGGTGGTCTTAGGGCTAGAGCCTAGCGCTAGACAACCGAACTAGGAACCAATTCAGTACAGTCTAAATAAATAACCGAATGCGCCTAGCCATCCAACACAATGACTTTCAATGTGATACTTCTGGAAAAGACCGCAGATAGGGACCACGGTGTAATATGAGGTTTCAAAATACAGGGGAGTGTCAGGCGATGTCAAGTAAGGCAATAATGATGATTATTTTCTCACATTTTGAAGACAATTGTGTGGATATGGCAGTCATATTGAGATAGGCATATATTAAACACTTATCAAAATGTTGAAGTAGAGTGCTGAATGCGCCAGGAACCCTAGAGTGCTCGAGTAACCGGATCCTGCAACAATGCTTCAAGGCGCTGATATGCTCGATACAGATTCGAAATCTGTATGAAGAAGCTGTATGGAAGCTTCCTTGCCTTTAATTATTCTGTTACCTCTCATTTATACCTATGAATGCACACATCACGTGCATGGCAAGTCAAACGTACGCTTGGAATATTGCTGACCCCCGGTGAAATGGGGCTCAATGAGTGTCAAGTCAAGTTGGAACGAAGCCAATAAACCTCAACTACCAGACATTAATTGGGTTGGTATTGACCAGTGTATAGCAATGTATAAGTGGAGTGTAGAGGGGATTTCAACTCAGACAATCTTTGATGTCACGAGTGACAGGTCGTGAACTTCTGTACCCATGTCACCGCGGTGTTGTGCTTCAACAAATTCAAATGAGGGCGGACTTCCAAGACAAGCTAATTTAGTTTTCCCTCTTTTCATTTATTCTTGTCCTTCTTTCTTGCTGCTACTCGTACACCTTTTTCTTCTCCCTCGTTCCACCTGCTCCTCCTGCTTCATCGCGTCAACAAACACCAAATGGTGTCCCTTCCGTCAATGAACACAATCATCAACTCACCGGACTCGATGTCCTGAGATGAAAGTTCTTCTATCCAAATAGAGTTCTAATACAATAGTGTATCATCCAAGACTGGATTAACACCTTATGACACTGGATCATACGATAAGTTGGTGAGTTACACCACAATCGGGTACTTAACATGTCTGACAGTCCGCTCAAAGATCAGCAGTTCCTTCTAGAAATATCCTACTCAGGATTCCCTCCTCATATTCGTCTACATTAGCAAAGAAGCAGTAGGGTGTCCTTCCTGTTCAAACTCCTTAAGATGCTAACACGTAGCTAACGAGTAGATCTGCTGAAGCAGGGCTGAAGGAGGTCATACATTAGCCTCCGAATTTGATGAATATCCCACAATCCAACTTTGGACCATCCCTTTTCTCCTCCTACTCTCGGGCCGAAAGTTTTAACACTATGACCGCTGAAGGTGTCCAACACACCCCCGGACTCGGCAACTCTATTGTATAGAATGGTGAGCTCTACCGAGTATTCCTTCCATGATATTCTTACGCTAATTGTCGAGTCCACAGCGGCCAAATTTCGAGCTTCCTCCCGAGTATAAATGGCAGCTGCACCACCAAACATTCTCTTGCAACTAGCTATCGTCTGGATTGCGTGAAGAGAAGGCTCAATCAAACAACTTCTACGAATCGAAATACCAAGTTCGTTACTTACCTCACCTTTTCCCATTCACTCTTATCATACTTTAACGTACATCGAAGTTCAATTTACTGACATATTTACGACAGTTCAAAGTTTAAATCAACCAGACAGCACGCGAGATTATCATGTCGCCGACTGAAAACGTTTCCTCCAAGTCCTCCACGACTGATGCTCAGGGTCGTGCTGATTCAAGCCCCAAGAAATTGGCAAGCTTGAATCATCAAGACCCTGAAACTAAGGGTCATCACAAGAACCCGACACGCAAGGGTATCGCTCTGGTGAAGAAAGATCCAACCACAAATGTGGACAACAAGGGGATTATCAACAAGGAGAACGGACGCCCTGCCAAGCACGCCATTTCCACCCAGCAGCCTAAAGAGCCTGGTCACTCCGCCGGTAACGATGCCTCGGTTGTTAAGCATCACCCCTCCTCCAACTCTCCGGGGATACCTCAACCTGCAGGTACCGAACCTGCTGCTACTAGACGTCCTCTGTCAGAAATGACAGACTTCGAAAGAGAAGAGGCAAGGATAAACGCTCGCTTTGAAAGGCGTTTGGAGATCGCCCGCCAGCAGCTCCGTAAATCTCACCCATGGATTTCCTATAATATCCAATGCCCACGCTGACTTCATGTGATAATACAGAGATCCGAGACAGAGAACTGGAGGAGCTGGATAGATTCATCAGTTCGATGGCCAGGCGACGGATTGCTGCAACCGAGACTGCACGTAAGGCGGGCCATGAGCGGAAGAGGGCTCGTGGTGCAGCTGAGCCTGTTTCTCGCGACATGGAAGCTGGTGTACCTGCTCCTATTGCTGCTCCAGTTGAAGCTTCAGTCAAGAAAGAGGCTCCACGTCAAGATGCATCCGAGTCATCCAGGGACAAGAAGAAGAAGGATATTCTGCACTTGAAGTCTTCTTCTGGTAATAAGGTCGCCAAGTCTGGCTCGAGTGGATGGACGGCTATCAATCACCGGAGGTAGAATTCAATACGGCGATGATACATCTTCCACTCGGCACATGACTCGTGTCATGACCTCGTGACCTGAAGACACGTTCTTTCCCTCCTAGGCACAGCGACGATGGTGTTTTGTGTACCTTTCTTTACTTTGTAGTATTTGCGGTAATATTAATGTAATTTTGCGGCATATCTATTTTCTTCTGTTTTCTCTTTATGCAAACCATTTGGTTTAATTTTATACCTGTAGGAGCCGAGCCATCATGATTCTATTTATAGTATATGTATACGCCAACTAATAACAGCCACGTGCATCTCCTACCTTGATTGTCCTTGCGATTCATCGCTTGCCCTCATTCCCATCTGTGCCATAATTGCTGATTTGTGTACAAATATCTGCATTACCATTATCTTTAAGTTTGGTGCCGAAATCCTCCACCACTTTACCCCGGATTTAGAAGTCATTGAATTCGTCACTTAAGGATTGGTATTAGGGCTAATAAAAGACAATAAAACCACAGACCCGTGTTACAGTTCACATAAACTACTGAATTCTTCTAGCTGTCCAACACGATTACTCTTATCAAATTTAAGGCTCTGGTAAAAACCGGAAATGGGGAGTAAGACGTAGAGTTACCACGGTGTGATACACGGTGACGGAAAAAAAAACACGGAGTGTCAACATGAAGTGGTGTTGCGTGCGACGGTAATGATGATGGTTTTTCATCTCCCAATGCAACTATAACGCTATGACAGTAGCAGTGCTTAGATTAGATATTTCATACGACTTGGTCTCTGATTTGAGGTAGGGAGTCTATGGTGCGAGGAGCGAGTGTCGCCAAGGCGAACCCTCAGCTGCCAGGAGTAAGATAGGCCTGTAATAATGCCCCAAAGAGCTCATCTGCTTGATCCAGATTCGGAACATATATCCATGAAGAAGCTGACAGAAGCTTTATTGCGTTAATGTTTTTTTTCAGTTATGCATTGTCTATACTTGTTGATGCAGACATCGTATATATAATGATTCATAAGTACGCGTGGGATATCAGGGACCTAAGGTAAAATGAGGACGAATATGCGTCAAGGAATCGGATAAAAGTTTAAAAAGGCCGTCGACTAGACTGATAGACTAACAAATGCCAACGCCAATGCTAATATCAAGCAACTGAAAGCAATAAGAAACATCCCCGTACACATGCTCTCTCAAGCAGTAACAAATGTTCTGATACCCGTACATCTCACCGATAATATGCATTAGACGCCGAATCCCAAAAGCTGTCATGGAGTTATTCCCTACATCCAAGCCCAACTCTTTACATCAGAACATGCAAGCTTATGTATTAATGAGCATTAAAGCTTCATCTTTCAAATCTAGTTTGTAAAGGTCTTCCTCTATCCGCCTCTTTAGCTTCTGCATTGCTACGCCACACTCAGCAGCACCAAGAACCTCGTTCCAATCCCGTCTAAATATCCTTCTGGAGTCCGCTCTCCATTTTTTGATGTCATCCATAACCTCTTCGAATAAACGCATCTCAAATTCCGTACAAATATCCTCGATAATATGGAAGTTGATATTGAATGACCAAAATTCATATTCGATTAGCCGGCGAATATCGCTGAGGTAGACGCGCAACAAATGCTGTGCGTCATGTTGTTCTTCCAAGATGATCTTCGGTCTCCAAACTGACATTACGTCTGCGACCTTCATGGGGCTTACAGAAGTCACACGCCAGAGCCATGTAAAATTTATTGGTTTCCTTGGATAGCAGTGATCTTTTCTTGCATTTTCCCACCTAAATCTCTCCTTCGTGTAGTGCTGTAAAAAGTCTAATTGACAATTATCGAAGTCGCCAAAGAATCCATGATCAACCATGCGCTGGATGAATCCACCATGTTTTCCGACTTCGATTAATCCCAGTTTATCGGCCATGTGCCAGGCGTGTACTGCACCCAAGGTCCGAGATTTGGCATACAAGAACTGGTACGTAAAATTTGGCACGCGGGCCATTAGAAACCGTGCAGTTGCGTATCCACAGAACCATGAATTAGGCATTAAGCGATTAATTGATAGTAGTTTCTTAAGATGACTCGTGGTGTCGTTGTTAGTAGAAGAAAAGACTTGCCTTTGAAGGTATACTGATTGTCCACCCAGAATTTCCTCGAGATGCTTCGAGAATTCTTTGATGCACGCTAACCTATCTTTTAATTCCAAGTCTTCTCCCAATTTCTCAGGTTCCTTCACAAGTTTTTCCAATGACTCCTGGTAATGTTTTTGTATCAGCTGAGCTTCTTCTAAAAAGGTTGCCCAATCGTTGAATGAATGAGTATTGCGGCGAATGTAGAAAATATCCAGGTGCATCAGCAGAACAAATACCATTTCTATTCTAGGTTTTTTAGTGCGAAAGAATGTAGCAAAGGCGTAGCATCCAGGGATGCTTCCCTTCAGAACTGAACCCACTGATGACAATCTCACGTAGTGAAGAATGGTCTGGAATATGTAAAAAGTATCTTCTGCCCACTGCGTGTCTTGGGGAAGTTCACTGCGATCGAGTAGGCGATTATCATAATACGCACAGCAAAATTCCTAACAAATTTAGCGTAATTCTTGCAGCGAGATATCATTGGTTGAGCTTACATGTCGACGTGAATCCGAGAGCTCATTATGCGCGAAAAACTGCATGAGAATTGTATATGGCCTGAACGCCCACATGGCAACTTTTGCGTTGGAGAGAGTCTCGCTACAATCAGACGATCCAAATGTTTGGACGACAATTGTTTCGACCACTTCCCAAAGTGTATCTTGGGAATGTGCGCAGCATGGCCCACTGTGCATTTTGTATTTATCCATACTCCGACTGAACTGCAAATAAAGTTAGTATGAAGTAACATAGTATATATATGCAGGCTTACTAACTTGATACTCGAGACTGCTGATAAGCATAAGGGCTTGCTGTGTCATGAAACTAGCTGTAACTCGGGATGTTTCACCTAACGGCTTAACCGTTTTCCAACACGCTTCACATATGTCATGGATTACCCGGACATCTCTGATGAAACATAAAACTTGAAAGTAGAGGTCCCCCTGTACCCAAGTATAGCTAGGAAAAGATATGTCGTATTCCTGTGGATTATGCACTGTTATTGGGCTTGCATCTTCCTGATTCGCAATATTATGCTGTGGAAGCTCGTTGTCCTGAGATTTATTTTCTTCAATCGTCTTGTTTCCAGTATTGACGCCGTTCTGTTGATTTTGAGCCGGGTTATCGTCTCGTACTAACAGTTGTCTGAGTTGAGTTAATATATGATATATTTCCCTATGGTTATCGATGACTGTTCGGATATCCTTGGCCTTTCCAAGGTTCGCTATATCTTCAGGATCAGAGGCTTGGCCTTTTCCCCTACCCTCCTTTATTTCTCTGATACCCGTCGGGGAGTCGTTGCTGATACTGGGTGTATCCCAGGACATCATTGCACGGATCTTTATCATGGAATCCAATGCTGACTGAGCTTCTTGATCAACTGACAGACCTTCCTTTGAGATCATCTCGCCGAATTCCAGAAGTCGCGTGTACGTAATTTTTGGAGAGGAAAGGTCTCTGATTTTCTGTTTGAGGGTATACCTGGCTTTCTTCCTCTGTTTTGGATTGACATTACCGGTGGAAAATTTGGCTCCGAATTCCGCTTTCCAGACCTTCGCTTGCTGATCCGCTGCAGTGGTAATTACAGAACGAAGAAGTGTTTTCAAGAGGTTCTGGTATGTTTCATACGTATTTGGCGCCTCGATGTAATCCAAGTTCTCCATTTCTTTCCGGTCCTCAAAGTATTTGTCTTTAGGTGGGCAACAGTCTTCGTTCTCTGGTTTGATATCAGATGTACCAGAAGAGGAAGATCGCGCAAGGGAAGCTGAAGTAAAGATTTTGAGCAGCTGGATCTCAGGGACATCGTTTGATTCGAGCCTTTCCCCGGTAATTGAGTCCGGCGGTCCGGATCCTTCGGTAACCGTGACAGCTGGAGAAACCTCGGTCTCGTTGGTCCTTACAATGTTTTCAGTAACCTGAGTGGGGTCAGCAGTAACCCTAGGGTCTGTGGCCACTTCGAGATCTTTTGTCAAGCCAGATTTTTTCTCGGCCGTCGGTTGTTCGGAGTTTCTGAGGTCTTTCGCGATCTGGGTGTCTTTTTTAATCGTAGGGTTTTCAATAGCATCCGGATTCATGGTCACGTTGGAATCCTTAGGAGTGGTGTGATTGTTTGTAACGCCGAGATCTTGCGTGATGTCAGAATCCTGAGCAGCCTCAGGATCTCCATGCTTTAACGACGAACTAGATGTTTTTGACGATGTTCCAAAATTAAAGATTGATTCCCAGAATTTTGTCATCCTAGATATGGTGGAGGTGGATACCGGGTGGTGCAACAGTGAGAGTAAGTGTTGCATCGGATGTGTCTATTCCACATATATCCCAGCACCGTGCGAAGCCAGTGTCTAGGGTGTGTATACAGTATGATTGTGACTCCGCCTGTGCGAAATACAGAGCCTAAACGTCGAAGTTAGTAAGTATACAGTGCATCAACATGATTTCAAAGTGTTAGTCGTCTTTTTTTAAAAAACATTTTATGCTCAATAATTTAGTAAGCCGTAAGTAAGTCTGATGAATGACCGACGAGGAGTCTGGCAAGTGATACGGCATGCCTAGTGGTGCGCCCTCGCGTGAAACCAAAGTTACTGAGCCCCCCATCTGGGCACTTCATGGGCAATAGATTTATCTCAGTATCACTAGTATATACTGATTTGGTAACAGCTTACCCGAGTCTTGGCACCGACTCGACCGCATCCACCTTGCGCAGTTTCCTTCACTGGCCCGAAGGCAAATACCACATTACTTCTCATTATCCTATTCAGTTCCTCGAAATGAAATGCTTCGAACAACTCTTACACTCAAAATAGCTTTACAGTACCGCTTCCTCAGCAATCCAGACTGTTCTACAACCAATCACTTGTGAACCCTTCAGAATAGGAAGTCAAAGTATGGGACAATTCTTCGGATAGTATGGTCAAGACGACAAAACGCAAAGACATCCCGGCTTCTCTGAAAAAGCGCATAGACACGTGCTGAAAGGAAATTGACATTCTCAACTCGGATTCCTCCCCACAACAACAGTGGAGAAAACAAGAAGAGCTCAGTTGCAGCGTCGGGTTTCCGATGTCCAGTACCCGTTGCCCGGTGTCCAACGTCCCGTGTACAATGTCCAGTGTACGATATCCAGCATCCGGTTACAGTATACAGTGTACAATTCTTGTATTTTCCCGTCACGCTTTGTCATACCATGGTCAAAAGTTCGGAACATGGAAGAAGGATTGCGATTAACAAAGCCACGGGATTAAGTCCACCACCGTTGCCAATGAGTTAATATAATTACGAGGCATCTCCGTTTTCCAACAACCAGATGCCGAAATGGTTGTGTCAGGAGAACACTGTATGAAATAAGTAAATTATGCAATGACGCCTGATGCTTCAAGGATTCCAGGCGTATGACGGATGAGCAGTAAAATTGTTTACCTCATTGGCTTTTGAGGACCCCTTCCAAATGTAATCCAGTTTAAATTATAACTATATAACCCATGACGTTTCCCCCGACGGCTTGACGATATACCACAGATGAATTTCGATATAGTGACCTTGACTTGTACTGCCATCAATTGAACGAGCCATGAACTTCGGTGTATCCCCAATTGCACGACGAGAATCTTAAAAACAAACCCCTCCCAGCTATGTCAAATTAAAGCCAAAAGAACCTTCTAGAGAGTTTTGGAATGCAGTTACGCCTGATGCTTGAAGGATTCCAAGTGTATGCCGGATGAGCGGTAAAATGATATACCTCGTATGATAGCATCGCAGTTGTGGAACCATCCTAGATGTACACCAGTTCAAAAATATTTATATAACCTTCTAAATCTCCCCTAGCTTCTGATTTAATCTTGTTATTATTGCACCATATGCCACGGATCAATTTCGATAAACAGACCTTGACTTGTACTGCCATTAATTCAACGCGCCATGAACTCCGGAGTACCCCCAATTGAAGGACGAGAATTTTGGAAAACACACAGCTATCCCCGGTCGAAGGTAAAATATATTTCTAGGGAATTTAGGAGTTATACTTTTGCGAGTCTTGGAGTTCTGGAGTGTGGCCTTTTGAATTTGAGATCAGTTTTCCGGAATGCCTTTGGACTGTTTTTGGTGGATTTAGCTGTTTCGTTTTCTGTTTGTTTATTGGCCTATTTCAAACTCTCGATTAAGTTGCGAGTATCCCCACTGCTGGGAGATTCGGAGAAGCCTAGCTATGTCTAGTTAAAGCCGGATTGTATTTCTACGGCGGTTTGGCATTTTGGATTCTGGATTCTGGCGTTTAGGCGTTTGGAGTTCTGGAGTTCAGGCCTATTTCAAACTCTCGATTAAGTTGCGAGTATCCCCACTGCTGGGAAATTCGGAGAAGCCTAGCTATGCCTAGTTAAAGCCGGATTGTATTTCTACGGCGGTTTGGCATTTTGGATTCTGGATTCTGGCGTTTAGGCGTTTGGAGTTCTGGAGTTGAGGCCTATTTCCATACTCTCGATTAAGTTGCGAGTATCCCCACTGCTGGGAGATTCGGAGAAGCCTAGCTATGTCTAGTTAAAGCCGGATTGTATTTCTACGGCGGTTTGGCGTTCTGGATTCTGGCGTTTAGGCGTTTGGAGTTCTGGAGTTGAGGCCTATTTCCGAACTCTCGATTAAGTTGCGAGTATCCCCACTGCTGGGAAATTCGGAGAAGCCTAGCTATGCCTAGTTAAAGCCGGATTGTATTTCTACGGCGGTTTGGCATTTTGGATTCTGGATTCTGGCGTTTAGGCGTTTGGAGTTCTGGAATTGAAGCCTATTTCCATACTCTCGATTAAGTTGCGAGTATCCCCACTGCTGGGAAGTCGGAGAAGACTAGCAATGTCTAGTTAAAGCCGAATTGTTTTTCCATGGAGTTCTGGTGTTGTAGATTTTGGCTTTTTTTTTGTTTTTTTGTTTTTCTGTTAACTTTTCGGTGCCCTTTTCGGTCTGCTTTTTGTTGTGCTTTTTGTCCTTCTTTTTATCTGTTTCGGTCCGTTTTGGTTTTCTTTTCGCTCTGCTTTTCGTTCTGTTTTTCTGTTTATTTCTCGCCTATCATCACACACTCGACTGAGTTTCCAGTAACCCCAATTGCAGAACGGGAATTCTGGAGAAGCCCAGCTTTGCCTAGTTAAAGCTAAAATACCTCCATTTACTCTCAATTTGAATTCATCAAATGGCACATTATTCTGCTTTAACCTTCTCTGTTAGCAAAGGATGGGCCTTCCTGAGGTAGATATATTCAGGTAGCGTAGTTTATATAGTGCATGATCACACTGCCCTGTGTATTAATCACCAGGAGCCGAACTGCAACATTGCTAGGTATCACGGCTGGTATCTATTTCCAACCTCCTTCCATAGCGCGTGTATCATGTATTATCCCAGTTATTCAGTGTGTTCATTCATGCTTCCAAATCCTCATGCCCTGGCTACCTGAGGCATCAGATATTTCTCCAGGGATCTTTCTGCGGCACTTAGTATCTAGAGTCTTGATGATACGAAGAGAGTATTCTGCCTTGGCAGAACTCAAACATGACTTGAAAACTATCAACTCCTAGCCATGTGAACGAAGAAATGGTAGTGAACTTTAGTTTGAATTTCGTGAAGACTGGAAAAAAAAAGAGAAAAACGCAAAAGTGATTCAGCCGGGATTCGAACCCGGGTCGAGCGCAGAATGCTGATGGCAAGCGCTCATGATACCCCTACACTACTGAATCCTATGATGTCAGTAAGAAACATAATAATTATATAGAAGTTATCTAGACATTCAACGTACTTGCAGTTCAGGACTTTACAGAGCCAACACATTACAGCGACCGAGTAGTGAAATTACTAACGTGAAATGATCCAGCGCCCACAAGCTTCGTTTATGTTATTCTATTCCAGACTTGGGTAACTGGTTGTACTCCTTGCATATCCAGGTCTTATCTTGATGTAACCAGTATTAATGCACCAGCCACAAGAGGATGTATCTTAAAAGAGCTCTTTCTTATTCACTATAAGCTGCTATTGCTCAATTAATAAAAGATACCATAATATTAGATATTATCTATTTAGCCACGTTATGCACAATATGCGTCGGTCTATGTATGCAGATTCCGCCCCAATTAACATGAGGTGAGGCCTCCACAACCCGCCTACCCCCCAACAAAGTAACCTACTAGCCGCAAAGCCACACAACATTACATCTGTCAGATATGTATAATTTTCCGTCTTTCAAAAGCGACTGAAGATACTTTCCAAGTCTGTGTAGTCTGGGGTTGGATATCATATGAAAATCGGCGAGGCCGTAGCGGGGTTTTCGGTATAAACTAAGGTCCGATGCGTTTTCGTGGCGTGCGTATATGTACCATTTTGTGCACACGACACTTATAATATAACAATGGAAGAAATTTAAAGACTCGATCAACGGCCACTCATCATGCTGTAGGATATCGGGCTGTCATGGTGTCACGGAATTTAACGGCTTACCGAAAGACGCGGTTTCCAAGCGAGGTTCGATAAGACAGACGCGTGGAGAAGCGGCGTGGCCGAGGAATCTTTTATTACAGATCAAAAAGACACATACTAAGTACTGTATGTATATTGTGAATCGTGAGTGGATAGATATTTCCAGTCAATTCTTTGTTCCTTGAATAAGCAATAACCGATGGATGAACATACATATATCCCTTTCCGGAATCCTCACCGAAATATCGCATGTTCCGCTGCTCCGCGGACCCCGCGTCTGTCAATTGTCAAATATTACCAGATTAGAGGCTCGTGAACGTCCGCGCGTGTAAACATCCGAGATCATATTGGATTCTATGTATTTCTACATAACTCACCATAGCTTAGCACATCACATTCCGTTTAGACAAAAAAAAAGTGAACCCCTCATCAGTCGATATGGGAATCAGCCTGTAAGTCGCGGCAGAGCTGTGATTGAGATGAGCGGCTGCGTTAAAAGCCGCATCCGGTACAGTGCTCCTGCGCCGGAGTTATGTACGAGGTTAGCCGCCCCACCGCGATTAGGCCCACTTCTCTACAAGGAGTATGAGATGCAATGATAGCTGTAGTTGCACACCCACCACGACATAAAATTCCTCAGATTCCTCACAGAGAAATCCAGAGAAGACAGAAGATATCAAAGGAAGATTTGGAGGGTTATGCAAGCATATAAGCGGAAGTCTTTATCCGCTGGAGTGGTTTTTATGAGGCGCAGTTTGTTTTTCAATCGTCTCGGCGGTAGAGGAGAACCGAGGCCCTGTCCAGTCTGGACTTTGAACGCCGAAAGAACCGGACCGCTGAACCAAATTGAGACTCTCGTGGTCTGTGCAACAGGCAGAAAATAGTACGATATTTCAAGGTGTGGAGTGATCCGTGAGAGCTTAGCACATTGCAATTGTGGCGGCTGCAGTTGCCGAGGGGCGTCTGGCCCTTTCCCCTCACAAACTATCACCAGACAGTACTACGGCATGATCTTCAGATTTCGAATCACGATGAAGGTAGTTTGACCAATTATTAGCCATGGATTGCGCTATACATGCACAGATCATTTGTGCGGTGCGGAACGAATCTGTATGTCAAATGTCGAACACGGTACTTGTCAACTGCGGCTGTGATAGGACTCTGTGTGCCGAGTCCATCCTTTCCTTGGTATGCGTTCTCCAACGCAGGGCTGCAGCGCTGTACGCTCTGGTCGCCGGCGGAGGATGATGTCTCTTGCTGAGGAGTTGCTGCAACGGGATGCTCACCCCCCCCCCCCCCCCCCCCACAGCTCCCCTACCACTCCTGCAAATTCCGACGACAACGACGACTCAGCTAACTACGACATCAAAGACAGCGTGTTCGTCATACGAGATTGGTAATTTATTTACCACCGATAATATATCACTAATACCAAAAGTTTTCAATCACCGCCGCGGCCATACGCAGCAATCCCAGGTACAGCAAACAAAACCAAACGAACAATTGGAGAGGTATCTACTGCTAACGAAATGCCGCAGATATGGTAATTAGTTTAAAGTATCTAGATTCAGATGCCCACCATTTCCGTTCATCCCTCATTTTCCAAAGTCCGGTGAGCAGTAGCGGCTCTGCTTTCTGGCTCGAGCGTGGAGTACAGACGGAGAACAATCTACTCTAAGATACACGGACATAGGGACATACAGTAAAGACATACAATGGGCACCACTAAATCCGGTGGAGGGGAAGTGAGAGTGAGTAAAAGTGAGGGTGCAATCGTGGGTGGCCAATTAAGCAATGGTTTTATGTTACAATTGCGGAGATCTACTTCGACACTATCTACGGAAGCGTTGCAACGTCTATCGCGGAAAATGCGATCCGATCGCCGTAGCGCAGCGGTGCAGCGGCGTAACAAAAACAATATAACGTATCTGCGAGTAGCGGCGTGGAAATAAGGATCTGGTATGAAATAAGTGTTAGCCTGATAGCTGTGGCAGCGGGTGACCGCAGAAAGTAGAAATATCATGATCCATCGATGATCAAATCTCTGCATGCAAGATGGATTGGTATTGAAGTAGAAAGCGTGTAAAAAAGTGAAGCGGAAATGGCTCATACCTATCAAACATCTCTGCAGTGCCTGGCCGGTACGGGTACTCCACATCATACCCACCGTTAAATTTGGTTTGTCTTGCCCCCAACCAAATATCTTTTCTGCCGGATTTGAAATAGGAAAACCAACAACACATAGACGGGGAACGTTGTATGGCTCATTTATATGAAAATTTCGGTTGGCGACAAACAGAATCTTTGAAGTGAAAGATGGGTTTGGTATACATACCCGGAAAGTGAATTTCTTTGCCTGCTTGCAAGGCTGTCAGACCTGCAAGGTCCGTCATATCTGCAATATATGCCAAGTCTGCCTTATCCGCTGTTCTGTTGTAGCCCTGCGTACTACTATACACTGTACTGCAAATCTGCAATGCAGATCCTCTTCTCAACATATGGTTAGATGTATGTATGAAAGAACAAATCTGCGAAAATTTCCAAACCTGTGCAGCTGCGATACTGAAAAATGGTATGTATGTATGTATGTATGTATGTATGTAAGTGTTATGCGGCTCCTATGACCCCATCCTCATCTGCACAAGGATATCTGGACATATACATACAGCCGACAATCACCCCGCAGCTCGCAGCTCGCAGCCTGCTCAAGCCCCGCTCCCGGTTCGGGTGACTCATAAATCTCGCAATGTCCGCAACTTATTCTTGACCTCCTTCCTCATTAAACCCAGATCTCAACGGTTATGCGTTTACTTTACTTTGCGTATCTATGGGGGCTAATGGCCCCGGATAGAGCTTAAGGCTTATAATTAGCCGCGCGGTACCGAAACTTCAAGCCGGAGCGCAGCGCGGAGAGAAGGGCCCAAGGTTCGCAACATATGACAGGGAAGAGTAGGGAAGGGCAAAGACTGGAGACCGGTTACCCCTCCGAGATGTTTATGTCGTGATGCGTCGTGGGTTACTTGATGTCGTGAAACGATGGAATGCTAGATAATGAAGGAACAAAGCAGTGAGCATGCACTATTCGTCAAGTATTCTGCCCTTGCTATTATGTCTTGTGCGATGACATGGCATTTTACTCTACAGGTACATATGTTCTCGGTGGGTTGCTTGCGTTGTGAAAGATAATAAGCCGGATCACTACCATTGCTTGGTTGTCGATATCGTAACGCGGAAATCTGGTAACGTGGTGGGTGACCGGGTATCATCGGAGATACTCCATCAAGTTGCCGGATCACCATGCGGTGATAACCAGTACGTTGAGGTGCATTTACATACAAGAGGTGAAGAACACGGCATATACCTATCTGGTTTCCATCGTACAGAAATATTTGAAGGAACGAAGATAAACCAAGGAAAATCTGGGAAACTACATCAGTCACGGAATTAAAAACGACACATCAACATATCGACACATCGACACATATTTTTCGACACATATCCATTTCCGCAGTTGTTCTGAGACATGGTTTGCATACGCCACCGTCTCCCTTCCCTTCCTTTCCCCTTCACCTTCACCTAGACCACCTTGGCCAATTCCCTGTGCAGATGCCCAAAATATATTTTTGGCAGATGGGCCTCTCAAATTCACTGATTCCTTCACCCTAAGACATAACTGGTTACTCCCTTCAATCAGCTGATTTTATGTTCATGCATGTAGGTCGTTTAAACATGATTTAGTTCCGAGTTTACCTAGCTAGCTAGTCCCTTTATGCTAGTTATTTAGTTCGCAGCTAGCTAACTATTAGCGAATAGATAAAGCCGGGATCTGTCGAATTTTCCCGTTCTTCCCGTTTTGGGATCTGCTTTGCCAATTGTTTTGCTGCGGGTCTACGACTTTGTTGATGCAACCTGCACTGCGGGTTACGATGTGGGTTATAAAAAAAATGCTATGAGGTGTGAGTGAAAGGGAATATCAACACAATTCAACAGAGAAGGTAAACTGCCGGGTTATGTATATGTATGTGTGGGAGAAATTTGTGCCGGGAAACCTACTTTCTTTGATATGATACGTTGATGACCTTGCACAGTCTTGCACAGTCTCGGCATGCAAAGCGCAGAAAAGCAGCAAAGTAGCAACGCAGTAAAGCAGCAAATATGAAAAAATAGAGTTGCAGGCTGGACAACTAAGGGTGACTACAGATACAGATACAGATACAGCAACATGGAAAAAAAAATAACGCCTCACGACTACAGCAACAGCAATTTAAAGGGTGAAAGAAAAAAAAACACAACAACAATAACAACGTATCTACATAGATTGATGGATAGATAGTTGTATCATATGTACGACGTTTGCACTTTTCTCCTTTCCGTACAGTACAGGCCAGGTCACCATCACGGTTCGGTCTATCCTCGCCCCCCACACACCACACACACGCAGAAAATACAACGCCCAGCACTTACTTACTTACATTAACTCAGCATACAGTGTACATACCATGCATTCGTTACCCCTCTCCACGCCACCATCACCACCACAGTGGACGTTCAGTACTCGTCTATGTACTCATTTATGTCCTCATTTACGATTACAAATACCTACCCTCACAGCACTGGCAACACGCCTCAGGTAAACCAAAATCATAAACCATAAAAAAAACATGAAGAGAAAAAATAAAACACTGCTTCATATGGTACTGTATGATTTCCCATTATCTAGCTATAGTCCTATAGCCCATCCAAATCGGAGAATCGAGGAATCAAGGAATCGGAAAATCGAGATCTCCAAAAAAAAAAAAAAAAAAAAAAAAAAGTTAACTATTTTGCTGCACGTGGCGGACAGGGTGGTAGGGTTGAGACGATAGTACGATACCGTGATGATGCCGCGACCAACAACAGCGGCAATAACAGCAGTAATAGCGGTAATAACAGCAGCAATAACGTAGCGATATGGTTATAGATATGTTGTTGGGTTACTGAAAGTCAAGTGCTTTTGCAGGGGAGGGGAGAAGAGTATAGCCGGGGTGTGTGTGTACGAGGAGAGCAGGAGGGTGGGTTGATTCTTCTCAATGTACACTTGATAGATGATATAGACAGGAGCTTGAAAGTAGTCCGAAATACAGCGGGGCAATACTGTAGAAACCCTTCTCCGCGTGTAAAAAGAATCAAGAAAAGCAAATTTCCAAATGCTATTATTTTTTTAGCATATAGAGAAAAACAAAACCTACACATGAAGAAAAAATCAAAACAACAACTCCTTCAAAAGCTTGCGCACACGATTCATTTGCCATATCTATTTCCCTATTCCGTTCCATCCCATATCCTGAATATTCCTAAAAGTATCCTAGCTTATTTCCGGTCCAATTCAATCCCAATCCAAAACAAGATCTGGTAACTGGTAACTCGTACCTCCTGTTCTCCGAATTCAGATCGCAAAAAAAAAGTAGAAAAAGAAAAGAAACCCCCACTACCAAAAAAAAGAACAAGCAGATTAGACACATGAATGACACTCAAAAAAAAAAACTGCCGACAGCAACCATGGCAACCAAAAACAAAGGTCCAATCACACCCTTGATCCATGGACGCGAAAAATGCGCGGTGTTGAAAATCCGGATTGCACATTCTTTTTTAGTTTTGGATTTCGTTGAAGAGGATTCCGGGATATTGATATTTTCTTTTCTTTTCTTTTTGTTCAATGGTAGCGTCGGAGGAGGAGAAGTTCGGCGCGGAGGATATTTTTCGTCATTGGCAGAAAGGCGAGAGAAAGGAGGTGAAGAGGTGAAGAAGTGATTCGTAATTGCGGTTCGAAGGCTCGCGGTTTGAAAGCTTGGTCTGGTTTGATTGGTTGATAGAAATGGTGAGATATTTGAGCATATGAATCAAGACAAGTACGTATAGTAGGTAGAAGTCGAAGTCGAAGTCGAAGTAGAGGCCAAAAAAATAAATATGAAACCCTGTCGCAAATCAATATTGTTAGCTTCAGTTGCTTAGTTTGATTATTACACTTCCGATTTTTTGCCTTCCAGTGTCTTTGGCTAGGTCCCTAGTCCCTAGAACCCAGAACCTAGAACCCCAGCCATCATAGTTTCACAGCTTTACTGTTCCACCGTTTTCACTCAGGGGGGGGGTTTAGAGGGAGGAGGATAGAAAGAGAGAAAGTAAGAAAAAATTAAGGAACTTACCATTAACTCCAAAGAACGCCTTAGCTAAAGCAAGACCAGAAAATAAAAGAAAACACGACCAACTCCAGCGGACAAACAAACAAAAGCAAAGGAAAAGCAAAAAAAAAAAAAAAAAGTCGGTAACGAGAAGTTCCTTGTGCGAGAGATATGAAATCCAAAATCGTATGATGTTGACAGAGATGTGAAGAGGATTGATTGATTCAACAGACATGGTTTGGTTGGTTACGCAGCCCACGCAGACCACGTAACCCACGCAAACCACACAGCTTATGCTAAACTAAACCATTAATTGGCCCCAGCTGCTATCTCTTCGCAAGTGTCGCATTGGTACTCGTGATCAACTTCTTTTTCTTTGTAGACTGCGCATTTTCCGTTTGAGCGAGCTTGAGCACAGGTTACGGTTGAGACGGTGTAATGGCCGCAAGTGAAGACGTGGGTGAAGCGGGTGCACATTGTTATTATCTGGGAATGTAATGTGTTATTTGTGGGTTTGTTGATGGTGATGAGTTTCTCGGAGGAGGTGAGATGTTGATTTGATGGATTGATGGACGAGGACTGTAGTCTGAGAGCGCGGTATTGGACTTTTGGTGATGGTAGCAGTAGTGGTGGTGGTAGTGGTAGCCTTTGGTGAAAATGTAGGTAGCTGGTTGGTGATTGATCTTTCTTTCTGGTGCACCTGGGAATTTGCTTCTTATAGATTACTCCTTCGATTTTCCTGCACTCTTTCTCCGCTTCGATTCCGTTATTGAAATACAGGGTAGGTAGGACTGGCTAACTAGACTACTACACCAGCTCAAGTTACAGTGGAATTTGAGCAAGGGCAGCTAGGGCACCAGGGAAGCTAACTGGGTGTGAGCTGCAGGTGCGCTAGAGAAACGGCCGAGCAAGGATTAGGCACTGATGCCTGCTAGGAAGATCGTCCGGGAGTCAAGAGATACAGCAGAAAGGCTAGCTAGACAGAGCAGTTAACTGGCTGTGCAAGGCTCTAGATCTGAGAGGTTGGTTGGAAGAAAGAAAAAAATAAATATGTCGATGATTGGTTCAGGTTTCTTCTGTTCAATTGCAGATGATTCACAGTTCAAACAAATCATCTTTCGCTGCGGATTTCATTACCTTTTTATATATATTTCCAAATTCTTATAAATCCATTAAATGCCTTACTATTCTTACTATTTTCTCAATTCCCTCCCTCGGTGACGGTGTCTGTGTCGACACCCTAGACTTACGGCCGGTGAATACGCGTTTGAGTAAGATTGTACATGGGGATGCTTCCCCTCCTTTTTTTGTTCGCCTATTCGTAGTTGTGTATAGTAGTCCCTTCATGCATTGCTGCAGAGGCATGAAAGTGACTGACCGAATTTTCATGCGAGACGGTGGTGAAGATTACTGGGTATAGCTCCTAGAGGTGAAGGGCAAGAAGGCACTCTACACAGCCACAGAAACACACCGAAAATAAACAAAAGAAATCCGGCGACTTCCCCGCATCATCGCGGGTCTATAGGCCTGCAGTATTTTCCTCGTCTGCGAAATATTGGTGCTCACTGCCCACCACATGCTCATAATCAGCATACCGCATTCTCACAGAATGGCAAGCATAGTATCCCGTAACGCAAGGTCAATCCGCGCACGCCACACCGTTGTCGTGCAATCGTGCAAAAATAAAAAGACAGCAAAAAGGAAGCTGTCGGACTTTTCTGTAATGTGTTTCACTTGACTGAATCAACATCCCCCAGTCGTCTAGTTGACATGACAGGCACTACGGAAGTGTATATAGATACAGTAGTCAGGTTTCATACGCAGAATGGGAGTGCGGATATGGTAGATAGTGATGGCTTCAATATTCCAGCCCTTTTCTCTTTGCAATAATATAGACGGTGGATCTGTATATTGTGCATATTTGCACTTAGCTGAACAACGGCGAAAATACTTACTTACTTGACGACGTCCAATTGGCGATCGAAACCAAGAATACGTAACAATTTGTGTTGCACAGCGCGATGGTTAATAGAACCGCCAACCGGCCCTATAGGCGCGGCGGGTGGACTGAAAGAAGAAAATACTACGATGAAGGAAGGGAGTGAGGGAGGGAGGGGAGATCCTGATCCTGATCCTGATTCTGATCACCATACCTATGTACCATTACAGGGTCAAGGTTTACGATATCCTATCCGTCGTTGATACCCCAGCGCTTTGTGAAGACGACACCCTCAACCACGTCTGCGCGAGACGACACCACTCCAGATTGAACCTCATCGAATTAATTTTCATTCTCATGCATTAACCAGCTGACCGTGTTCCACTGCATTAGCTGCAGATGTTCCACTGGTTCCACTCACCTGAAGAGAAAAGAAGTGAAGTGAAGAGAGTTGTTGCATGTTCTGCATTCCTTTGGTACCGCATTTTATTTTTGATGGCATTGCTGCAAGACACAAGCGCTGTCTATCTGCCTGCTTGCCTGTCTGTCTGCCCTATCCCTATCACCATCCCCATCCTATCCCTTTCTCAAGTCTCATCTCAGTAGCCTGTGGGTCATTTAGGGAATCACGTTCTAGGAGCTCTATGGTCCTGTGATACCGCGGGGGGGGGGGGGGGGGGGGGGGGAGGTCCACCTGGTGTCTAGAGAACAGAGAAAGAAAGTTATCTCCAAAGGTGCCCGACTCGCTCGCCAGCCATAGACCTAGCCCTGCCTGTCAATAGCGGACAGTGAGCGAACCAAGGTATGGCGTTAGCCGCTGCCGCTTTGCTTACTCTACTTTGAGCGCGGTGTATGGCATCTGTGCATTCTCTCTAGGTCCATAATATCTCCCAAGCCTTTACTTCGAGCCTTCTCCGCCTATCGATTAACCAGTAAGTATCATAGCAGTGCCATACGTATGTCGGTCAGGTACTTTTGCAGACAGTTGCAGGCCGCTGATGTATTCGGATACAGATGCTGATGCATCGATTTCAAGACGAGCGACGACACTATGATCGGGACTTGGAGCAGAGAAGGATGCTTAGTAGATTTTAGCTTAGCAAGTGGTATCCAGCATGTTAGCCAGCTTCTTAGCAATTGTTAGCAGACCTTAGCAAACTTGGCGAGTTTTTAGTCACGCCTTTCTCACAGCTCTTAGTATAGTGTGGTGGCAGAGTCGTTGTGGCTCCGCAAGCTCCGGAGAAGCTTAGATCCGTGAGATACTGGCTGGATGTCTGTACGTATACATACTCTCGTACCATATTTCATTCTCTTTCGAGTATAAACTCAACTAGCACTTACAAACCGGTTTAATCGAGAACGTCAAAGTATGGAGGCACCATAGAGTATGTAGCGATGGTTGGGGGGGGGGGGGGGGCTTGTTCAACCTGGTAGTTGTACCTCGTAGTCGTCTTTGCCTCAATCTCGCCCCAGTTCAATTTGCTCTGTGCCCTTCGTTCCTCTCGCTTGCTCATTCATGGCCACTGTGACTGGAGGGGGCTGAATTGCCAGAAGCTAGGCTAAGGCAGGAGAGCGGAACGTTGCATGAAGCATGCGCGAATGATAGCAGGCGGTGTTCAAGGAAGTCAAGTTGCAACACCTAGCTCTGCTTGTTGCGAGGGGAATAGATACTTCGCGATACAGCACGGTCTAATCGTGGTTAGTACGGTGGCCATATAATTGTTGTTAGGAGTCGACCAGGGGAACAGGGATAAATCCAAAACGTATGTCTGAACCTGGAGAGGCTCGCCAAAAGAGAAAATGCATGTTCTAGAAACTCGTTACGAACTGTACTTATGGGGTCCCGTATGAAACATACTACAATAATATGTATACTAAACTCGGTTACACAAAGACAGTCGCTGTATAGCTCAGCTTATACTCACTTGGATGTCACATCCAGCTGATACTGAATGTCTTGATGACCGGGTATCACCAGTTTATTGCCTGAGGTGTACTATGTGACAGGGCTTTTTTGGTAGCGCGGCGTTGCGTTCAAAATTGGAGATCGATAGTTTTATTAACTACCTTGGTTTCTAAATACAGATAGTTAGCCTGTGACATGCAAGATAGTTTGATGTTTTTAGATCTTGCAGCTGATGTTGCTCACAATTGTTCACCGTAACTTCATGCTCCCTAGTTTCATGGCGATTAGGTGATTTGCCACTTATGTCAAAGCACGGGAGTTCCTAGACCTCATGAAGATCTGGAGGAGAGTCACGTACCCATCCGATATCAGTCAATAAAGTGTTCAGATTTTTTTTCTGAGCGATATTTTAGCACTCTGTTAAAATCCGAGACATCTAGCACTACCGGATGTGACAGTCATATCATAGGTTAAACATGACCGCAGCACCCAAGTCTCGGCAAGGTAAGAAAAGGCGAGCCTTGAAATGTTCCAGAAGTCTTCCTTCGGAATCTAGTCGGCAGGTGTCCGGTTAAATGAATCCTCGGTTCCGTATCTGCATTCATGATCACTATAGACCTCGTGAGCGGCAAATTTCCTGGCCTTGCCAATGAAATTCCCTAACTGTAATAAACATCATCGTCTCATGCTTGACAGATGAGTTTGTCGTGTCGTTCAATTTAGCCCACTGCTACAAGCCAGCCCCGGAGACTCCGGGGTGGGGTTGCTACATGATGCTACATGCACTTGTCCTAAATGACTGTAGCACGATGAAACGTCCCCCCACAAAAGCTTAAAAGGAATTAACCAAGGGCTAATGAATCCTTAGTAAGGCTCGGAACGAAGGGGAAGGCAAGCTAGAGTAAAAGCACAACGTATGCGGCGCTCAAGTGCTACCAAATGTCAACACTATAAACGGTTCTATGTTTAGCTTGATCCAGGGCAGATCAAGGGCCATCCTCGTCTGTCCTACGGACGTTCGGACGGAAAATTGATATCAACAAGGGTTCAGACTCTAGAGTGTTGTACTTTGACGACGCGGCCTAGTGAAGAATATACAGGCTGCAGCCCTAAACATAGGTCGCACATTCCGTGATGGTCTCGTGGTTGTTGATTTATATATTTCCTTCCTGATGTATTAGAGGTTGTCTCGTGCCTTAAATCACCAAGATGCATAATGTTCCGAATTGGATTGACATATCCCGATATCCCCGGCTGGATTTGGAATGATATGGTGTTATTTTATACGGCTTGGTGTCGAATTTTGTCCCCTGTGGCTTGGAGGAACGGGGCGGGAACCCTAGAAAAGATACCCCCGTCCCATCTTGCACTTCCCGAGCTGCCTTTCTGAGCACCCGATGCTAGTAGATAACCGCGGAGCTCGGGTTTCACAAGACACAGAAATGCCGAGCTTTTTGTTCTCACCAGTGCCGTATTCAAAATCCTTTATGAGTGACGTGATTCGTGGTTTGCCGTACAGTTTGTACAGAAAGAATGAATTTGATGTTCGCCTTGCTCCTGGAGCCTAGATAGTTGAAGGCAAAGTGTTCTCCGCCCACCGCCTTTATTCTGCTTGATGAGGGCTTTTTCCATGAAAGCCTTTAGAACATAGCGTATTGCGTGCCAGGTAACGGTCCTCTAGTTCCCACGTGGTTGCTCTTCATTCGTGTTTATCGTGAGAGACATGCAAGAAGAATTGCATGTCTCAAGCGTAAAACACTCTTTCTGCAAGCCATCCGTGCAAAACACCGTTATGGCATCAGGTACATACATGCAACGTTTGGTTGCAGCCTGTGAAACATGAGGACATCGGGCCCACACAATATCGGAATAAGATCGGACGGAGCATTTTCATACAACTTTGTACAACCGCTTGGTAACAAAGTCTACCTTGGTGGTTAGATAATGTTGCAAAAAGACAAAAAAATGCCGAAGCGCTTAACTCGCCTTCCCGCCTTCAAAGTGCAGAAACGCAAGAAATCACGCTGATTGATCATCATATGTAGCCGTACATATGAAATATACATAGTATTGTATTACTCAGAATACGTCCATGGAGAGAAATTTTATGCACAAATTCAGATGACGTGCAAGAATTTGAATCGGCATGGAGATCTACTCACCGTTAGGTATCCGGCATACACATTTGTGTTACATATAAAAGCCGTGAAAAAGAAATTTTAGCCCCCACTTACTAGTTGATTATCACCGCATTTTATAGTTGAGAGATTCTAGATGACAAAATGTTTCCTCAAAAACCGCGGGAAGTTCAGAAGTGTGTATTTTGTTTCCATACCTTGTACCCTATGTGCATCCAGGACTCTCATGCATAATAAAGTTACACGCAACACAGTCAGAACCTCCCCATGATTACTCGCTTTTTTATCAGAACAAGAGACAGCTGACTTCATCGAGTCCCGGAGAGTATCGATTTATCGTGCAGACCTGCCCGCATCGGAAGTATGGCGTCAGATTTTTCGATGTGTAGTTTCATGGTCTCACATATCGGTAGTTTCAAATGCCAGTCTGTTTGACAAAAAGATCCTCCTCATGGTTTGCGATGCATCTCACGTGGTCCACAGTACCCACCCTAGATACCCTCTGAGCGTTGATAAGGCGTGTTATTTGGCCAGATGCCCTGCTGCCCTGACACCCGCCCGAAGTAGCCGCTCCGGAGTGAATTGTATGCATGAATATCAGCATCGTATATTAAATCCGGCCTAGGGTATCCTTGTTATCCTCTTGTCAAATTCAATGAGGCTTTCCGATATCAATCAGGGTCCGCCGAAGTTCGTAAAAGACCGATTTTGTCTGTCGAAGGGTCGCCAATAGGGGGACTGCTGCCAAGGGCGCCAACCGTTTTCTCTTTGCCTTGCGGGGCGCAGGCCGGGACTTCTGAGATTTCTCAGCACCCGGGCCGGGGCGGAGATGGAGCCGGCACATCCGCAATGCGGACCGGGGGTGCGAGTTGTTAGCCCGTGACCGGGCCGCTGGAACGGAAGCGCCCCTTTCAACTGCAGGTTACGGCTTCAGACAGCTAGTCCAATAGATATGCAGTGAAAAATGCATCAACAAGCACGAGTTTTCCAGTCCATGAAATAATCTGCTTGAGTCGGAGGCTGGTACATTATTGCTGCCCCAATAGAGTTTATAGCGATGATACGGGCTTCGTTTATACCCGGTAAGGCAGATCACAGACGTGAGATTGTTAATTAAACGAGTGCTACACTGTGATAAGCTGTATTGTAGAAGTTGTCGCGTGTCCCTGCGTGTCCGGTAAATTGTGCTTACGTACTTGACTGAGGAGGAAAAATCCTCCAAGATCTGACAGCGGAGATCATTCCCCGGAGATGCTTTAGTTAGGGCTGTTGCAGGGCTGTGGTGCCCAGTCGAGACTTTGGAAGCCACTTCGAAGGTTGGAAGCTATGGAAAACCATGATGCAGATTGCAGACGGGATATCCCGTGGGGGTAATCGTGTAGGTACATATGACAGCGGAGATGGCGGAGATGAGATCTGCAAGATATGATCTGGTAGGCGGTGAAAAATCTTCAAAAGCTAGTACTGTCCGTTTGTAGTTGAATTCTGGAAGTCTCTGCGAGTCTGCATTAGAATCATCTAACTTTGAGGCGGCAGTCGCAGTATGGTAGAGAGTCCTGTGAACGGAATGAGTAAAGTGTTACCTGACCCCCACAGCTTGCGTTACCGTGTCGAGTGCTTCTCAGGCTGGGCAATTCGTAGGCCCCATTGCCTTTGGGTCGTATTCGGCTTGCCGTTAGTATCGATATTCCAAATCGAATTTGGTACCTGTCTTCGCAAATTTAGGGGTTATAAGAGTGGCAGTGTGGTTGATTCGGCGAAGTTTGATATCTGCGGGCTGCATC
Source organism: Pyronema omphalodes (assembly GCA_024516155.1). NCBI lineage: Eukaryota > Fungi > Ascomycota > Pezizomycetes > Pezizales > Pyronemataceae > Pyronema > Pyronema omphalodes. Next base: position 552,420 of record JAJJXM010000032.1, on the reverse strand, counting down.
AAGCGTGGAAGTGGAGCATCTCCTCCATGACGTAGGTGATCACTACGGAAGCCGTTTCGCCTGGCGTTAGTAGCGTATGAGGCTAAGTCCTAAACCCTAACTGAATGGCACTTCATTAAAGGCGCAATTTTCTATGAAATCTGCTCACCCCTAAGCGATAACGTACTATGTACTCGGGTCTACAAGCGTCAGTCCGGTTCTTTGTTGTCTCACTGCACCCAACATTTATCACACAAAGCGCTGCAAATGCCAAGACAACTACCTTCAATGATCATGGTTAAACTTTGCTATCACAGGGCTCTTAAACCCTCACTCTTTCTCTACAGACTTTTGGTGCTGTAGTTGTTCTATTTTTCTGACCCGATTATATTTGGTAAGTTGTACTTAAGATATCCCCGAGTAAAAAAAAATATAAAAAATATCGTAATCTACATGTTTGGAATCCCAGCATCATGAGAATGTCAAACGCACCAAGTTATTCATCTTTAGCCCTCGCAAGTAGATTAAATTGATATCATAATACCCCCTACAACCCAAATTGACCACCTTCTTGACCACATTGTATACTTCACAGTGTCGTCAGAGCTGATGGGAATGCAATTGAAAATTATGGGACGTTATGTAACCCAAGTATGACACTTAAAATTGGAGATACCAAAGGCATAAGAATGTTACGGGATGGGATCCTTGGCTCTTTCCTTTTCCAATGTATTGCTTGAAAAAATCCATCTTATGTTACCCATATCTCTTGGACAGCCCCTCAGAATGAATATCGGCGCACATGTGTGTTCAAGCCATATCTTCTGCATCGTTTCTTGTGTCTACTCTAATAATGAATTTCAATGTCACGGGGCCAGGTACATATTGAGTTAAAATCCAAAAAAACGAGAAAATTACCGGTTGCGTTTTGCTGTACACGTTATAGAAAACCCCTTGCCATAGCTCTAGGTTAAGTCTTCCGGTATCATCCGTCTCTTAACATTTTAGAAATTGCGGTATATGTACAACCAATGTTTTCACTCCTTCTTCTATTAACAATGTTGGCGCTGCTTTACATAGCTTTACTTGGCCTCTCAGACGACACATTCGCATGCTTCATAGCTCAATTTCTATTTATGAAGCTGCTCTAATCTACGCCTACCGCTCGATCTCCTGTAGCTTCAAAAGTATTGCTCAGAGAAGGTTGATTTACTGATAGTTCAACTTCTGCACAAGAATTTTACAGTCTACTTAGACTTCGTAATATCTTTTATTCGTCTGTCTATAACATCGATTATTTTCTCACTAAAATAAGACAGGCGGATCATCCTTTTACCTCTCTTATGCAGTTGCATACAGAATACGTAAAATTATTATCATTGTCGTCGTACGCGATATTGTGTGTTATTTTACGGCGCTCTGTGGTCATTCCATGTTATTGCACTGCGGTGACACTGACTGTGATTCACCATTTACAGTCTTCGGTCTCAGCTTCACGTCGTAGAAGTGATTGTGTTATACGGAGTGCTGGATGAATTTGATAATCTTACCAGACCTCCCAACCGTATAGCCAGTTTACCGGGTAAAATCGTAAACCAGGTTAACTGAACTGACAATTCACAGTTAGTTGGTTCAGTTTTGGTGTCCCGGATACACAGTTGGTTCAGTTTTGAGGGGTCCATAGAACCAGGTAACTGCAGTGCACTGGTTAAACGGGCTCGGTAAATACAAACCAGTTTAACCGCATCGGGAACCAGTGCAGGCAGGAATAAATAATGTATTCAGCTTCGTTGGAACCCACCGGTGGCCGAGCCTGCCAGTATCTCAACCCTCCTTAATCCACCAGCTTCTGGTTACCAGGTTTCCCAACCTTTATGAAACAGCGGTAAACATGCCCTCAGTTCCCCCGTTGACTTTCGAGTCTGAACTGCTATTTTCCGAATGCAAGCGGATCATTATATTGGACCGCCATTGAATGCAGGTAGATACTCTGAAGGCCATTGAGGGACTCAAGAGCTGCAATCGTGGGCGTCAGTTGTGATTTCTGGGGACACAATTAGTATAGAATTTTGTTATTTATGCACTGAATAGTATTTATTTCTCTTTCATAAACCAGTTCCTCTGGACAAAGCAGTTTTCACAGTTTTAAACAGTTCACCTGGTTTGCCAAGCCTTGCATTCAGTTAACTGGTTTTCGCAGTTTAACCAGTTTAACCAGTTTATACTACTGACAGTAAACTGAACTGGGTCGCCGTACAGTTCTCATGTTCCAACAGTCCGTACAGTCCGTTTTGGCCGTCATTTTAAACTGGTTTGTACGACTGGGAGGTCTGAATCTTACACTGTGGGACTCTAGTTTTATTATTTAGTGATAGCCTCAATTCCGTGAACCCTAACGCCAGGAATAAATCAGACGGCTTACGAAACTGAGATAGAGCGGTTAATGATCCGGCCTTAGACTCAAAGATGGTCGCAATGCAGCCACTTGTGTCCAAGTTCCCAGTTATTTCTCACACAGCGAGACAAGGCCAGCGATGAGTCACTAAAGAGGTCAAGGTATGCAATGCACAACAAATCGGCTTTAGTAGAACCACATCCGATTTATAATTAAATCAAAATGGATTCGTTTATGCAGGTCGAGAACGAAACTATATCGACATTACATCCAGTAACACACCGAAGCGCGATTACAGCCATCAAAATTAGTAGCAAGTACCAGAAAATAACCTCGTGGCTTCACAGAGCCACAGGATCAGTATCATACGGCTGTGAATAATATTTACCGAATGGAAGGTGGACCAGTACCGTAGTATTGTGCTTCTGGTGGTTGACGGCAGAGTTGATACTTGTCTGAGTTGTCCTAAAACACAAATCCTCGCTTCCTATCATCCATACTCAGGGTAATCCATACCGCAGAAACATCCCTGGAAGAATTGCCAATGCCCTGGTTGGCCCTGGGGTGGGGCTTTGGAGGACCGAATGTGGTTATGTACTCACTGAATAACCAGAAAAATTAAATACTATTCGTGCTGTCAAAGAGGTTAGGGATAGAAACCAGCCGTGATACCTACGGTAGCCTTCGCCTCTGGGCTGGAGTTCGGTTGTCCAGCGCTAGCCGTAATCTCAGCCCTAACAGGAACTAAGTCAACGACTTCTAAGGGTGCGTCTGGATAGCAGAATGCAGGGTTCTTCCGTTACAAGAGACCATCCGTTTACGGTCGGAAACGGACTCTGTGATCTAACGGACAAATTTGCCAAACACAAAAGTCCAGATCAGATGAGCTATCCAAACACAGAGGTGAACTTACTTTAGAACGCGGGGCATAAGCACGGGTCGGAAAATTTTCCCCGCTAGGGATCTTGCCCAAAATCCTTGGTCGCGGGAGACATTACCATACACTCTCCGGCACAATTCTCGGTCGCAGCTCCACAACCGTGTCAACTCAATCAGAACCACCCGAATCACGACCCAGATCATTTCCCATACTCTCGCCTGCACAGTTGTCCGTCGCAACCCCACAACCCTCCTTGACTAACCGTGAGTAAAACTGTTGGGCTGAATAGATCACCCATTTTGTGTAGGAGCGACGCAAATACGGTTCGGGTGTTGGATATTTCCGAGGTGTTTGTGGTTTGGGAATGATGGATATCGCGGTTAGGGTAACACAGAAAGCGAAGTATGAAAAAAAAAAATTTTTTTTGGTTAGTCACGGAAATGTTGGGCGGGATGAAGCACGTGATGCGAGCAATTTTTCATTTTTGTAGGACGTGGTTCCGTAACGGACATGAAAAGTACCTCGAGAGGTACTTTCTTGTGACGGACAATTTCTTAGCGACGTAACGGACGCTTTCATTAAGGAAAGGAGCAAATCGTCCTTTCCAAACACCCCAAAATTTTGCATAACGGAGGGACCCCTGTTAACGGACAAAACCGCCCATTTTCGGCGTATCCAGACGCGCCCTAAAACTGAAGTAAAACAGTTATGTAGGATTTATCTCGATTGTGAATTAAAAATCACTGTACTTCAGTGGCTTACATACGAGTCTCTGATTATCAGACTACGAGAAAAGAAAACGGGCGATGAGTCGCTCAGGAGATCTGATGAATACAGGAGGTTTGAGATGGTTGATATTTTAGCTACTGCGTAACTACAGTCATCATTGATTGGTTAATGGAGGCAGGAGGAATAAAGTACTATTCGCGAGGAGTGAAACGAGGCCGCAGAGAAAAAAACCTCGAAGGAAAAACACCGGCCCAGGAATACAAACTCCAAAACAAAAAAGACGGCAGGCCAAGAACAGCAGTACAACAACCATAGAAGGGGACGTAAGAAGAAAAGCACAGTCCGCGACGTTTCGGAACATGGCAACCATATACGGGGAGACCATAACGTCGGGAATGCTATGTCCGGAGCGGATGAAAAGACTCCAAAAGTAAGGTTTACTTTGATTGGTTGATAGCAGTCCATCGACTCGGACTGAACTTCGAAACGTTGTTTCCACGAATGGGCTTAAATAGGTGCAGTGAGTGCTTCGGATTCGATTGGAAACAGCTGGGTGACTCCAAATTCCCACCACCGGCGATAGTCGCGACGAAATCAAGTGAATGGTGATAGACCAAAGTATAAATAGAAAAACAGACGAAAAGCAAAACAAAAAACAATAAAGAAAAAAAAAATAAAATAAAAAATAAATGCATACCGGATGCGACCCAAAGAACGAACAGAACTCCAAACGCCAAAAGGCAAGAATCCAGAACGCCAAACCGCCGTAGAAATACAATCCGGCTTTAACTAGGCATAGCTAGGCTTCTCCGAATTTCCCAGCAGTGGGGATACTCGCAACTTAATCGAGAGTTTGGAAATAGGCCTCAACTCCAGAACTCCAAACGCCAGAACGCCAGAATCCAGAACGCCAAACCGCCGTAGAAATACAATCCGGCTTTAACTAGACATCGCTAGGCTTCTCCGAATTTCCCAGCAGTGGGGATACTCGCAACTTAATCGAGAGTTTGGAAATAGGCCTCAACTCCAGAACTCCAAACGCCAAAACGCCAGAATTCAGAACGCCAAACCGCCGTAGAAATACAATCCGGCTTTAACTAGACATAGCTAGGCTTCTCCGAATTTCCCAGCAGTGGGGATACTCGCAACTTAATCGAGAGTTTGGAAATAGGCCTCAACTCCAGAACTCCAAACGCCTAAACGCCAGAATCCAGAATGCCAAACCGCCGTAGAAATACAATCCGGCTTTAACTAGACATAGCTAGGCTTCTCCGAATTTCCCAGCAGTGGGGATACTCGCAACTTAATCGAGAGTTTGGAAATAGGCCTCAATTCCAGAACTCCAAACGCCAGAACGCCAGAATCCAGAACGCCAAACCGCCGTAGAAATACAATCCGGCTTTAACTAGACATAGCTAGGCTTCTCCGAATTTCCCAGCAGTGGGGATACTCGCAACTTAATCGAGAGTATGGAAATAGGCCTCAATTCCAGAACTCCAAACGCCAAAACGCCAGAATCCAGAACGCCAAACCGCCGTAGAAATACAATCCGGCTTTAACTAGACATCGCTAGGCTTCTCCGAATTTCCCAGCAGTGGGGATACTCGCAACTTAATCGAGAGTTTGGAAATAGGCCTCAACTCCAGAACTCCAAACGCCAGAACGCCAGAATCCAGAACGCCAAACCGCCGTAGAAATACAATCCGGCTTTAACTAGACATCGCTAGGCTTCTCCGAATCTCCCAGCAGTGGGGATACTCGCAACTTAATCGAGAGTTTGATGATAGGCAAATAAACAAACAGAAAACGAAACAGCTAAACCCACCAAAAACAATCCAAAGGCATTCCGGAAAACTGATCTCAAATTCAAAAGGCCTCACTCCAGAACTCCAAGACTCGCAAAAGTCTAACTCCAAAATTCCCTAGAAATATATTTTAGCTTGAACGGGACATAGCTGGGTTTTTCCAAAATTTTCGTCCTGCAATGGGGGGTACTCCGAAGTTCATGGCACGTTGAATTAATGGCGGTACAAGTCAAGGTCTGTTTATCGAAATCCATCCGTGGTATATGGTGCAACAATCACAAAATTGAATCAGAAGCTAGGGGAGATTTAGAAGGTTATATAAATATTCTTAAACTGGTGTACATCTAGGATGGTTCCACAACTGCGATACTATGCTATCATACGAGGTATATTATTCACCGCTCATCTGTCATACATCTGGAATCCTTTAAGAATCAGGCGTAACTGCATTCCAAAACTGCCTAGAAATGTTTTTTGGCTTTAACCGGACATAGCTGGGTTTTTCCAAAATTCTCGTCGTTCAATTGGGGGTACTCCGAAGTTCATGGCTTATTCAATAGATGGCAGTACAACTCACGGTCAGTATATCGAAATTCATCCGTGGTATATCGTCAAGCCGTCGGGGGAAAAGTCATGGGTTATATAGATATAATTTAAACTGGATTACATTTGGAAGGGGTCCTCAAAAGCCAATGAGGTAAACAATTTTACTGCTCATCCGTCATACGCCTGGAATCCTTGAAGCATCAGGCGTCATTTCATAATTTACTCATTTTATACAGTGTCCTCCTGACACAGCCATTTCGGCATCTGGTTGTTGGAAAACGGAGATGCCTCGTAATCATATTTACTCATTGGCAACAGTGGTGGACTTAATCCCGTGGGCTAATCCTTCTTCCATGTTCCGAATCTCTGACTATGGTATGACAAAACGTGACGAGAAAATACATAAGTGTACACCGCACACTGTAACCGGATACTGGATATTGGACACTGGACACTGGACAATAATATACACCGGGCAACGGGCACTGGACATCGGAAACTAGACACTTCACCAGACTTCTTTTCATTTTCTTTACCGTAGTTGTCGAGAGGAATTCGAGTAGAGATTCCCGGATTTCTTTCGGTAGGAGCCTATGCGCTGTTTCAGAGAAGCTGGGTTATCTTTGCATTTGTTCGTTTTGATCATACTATCCGAAGACTTGTACCATATTTTGACCTACTATCTTGAAGGGGTGAGTAGTAATTGGTTGTAGAACAGTGCGAATTTTTGATAAAGTGCTACAGTGAATTTATTTTGAGGAACTAACGATAATGATAGGATGATAAGAAGTAATGTGGCATTTGCCTTTGGGCCGGTGTAGGAAACTGCTCATGGAGGATGCGGTTGAGTGAGTGCCAAGACTCGGGTAAGGTTTCACCGCGTCAGTAAATTCCAGTCATACTAAGATACATTCATTGACCATGAAGTGCCCAAAGAAGGGCTCAGTAAGAGACTATTGGATGTTTTGCGGGAATCTTCTACACTCACATTCACAATCACTCACTCAATCGCACCAGTTATAAACAAGAACCATAAATTCTCACCAACTCCTGATTTCCCTGCATCAAGTTTTCCGTATCTTAACCGTATCAACATGTAAGAAAAACACAAACACAATAAACGTACATAAAATTCTCTTCTGGGGGTTCAATTCCACAATCTATTCTCTTCCGTATGTTCACCAAGTCTCCAACAATCCAGCCTGCCTCAATCGTTCTCTCATGTCACTCTCCAAGTCTCTAGGCCGTCTTCTCATATGCATATATCGATCCACCTGCAAGTTCATACAAAACCAGTAAAACGGCCCCAAAAAGAGAGACCAGATTATGCTAAGCACTAATAATATAGGAGCAAGCCAAATCCCCCATGTAAACGCCCTCCAAAGTCTTCCGACACGTTCCTAATGTGGCATCCCCCAAGCCGGTATCTGTGGTTCCCCCCAAAGACCTCCATCGTTTAAGCCAGCTGCTGGATTTCCATTCCCATTTCCAGCATTTCCGGGGTTTCCAGCTGCAGGTCCGACAGGTCCACGACCGGCTGCTTGATTATCCGCCGCCTCTCTAGCCTGTCTTTGAGCCCTCCATTGTCTATAGTAAACCAACGCAGCAATTACTCCGGCTAAAGCAAGAATTACCAAACTCTCCGCAAAGTCCTCATCCCAATCTTCAACCTCCTCTTCATAATTTCCATAACCCTCAGGCAAAGTCTGTTGACCCTGCTGTTCCTCCACCTGCTCATCGTTTCGTGCCGCTTCATACCAATTCCTTAAAAACTCTCTGAACGTCACCTGTTTCTTCTTAGGATCAGGGCCAATGCCGTTGACACCGCCATTGGTGACAGAATTCCAGAAAGCGCGAACTCGGAGTTTAAGGAGGGATAAAGCAACCGGCAGATAAGCTTCAGGGTTGGTTTCAAATGCTTGGTCGTAGTATCGCTTGGCCAAATGGAAGTCTTGAGAGACACCGATACCGTTTTCATGCATCCAACCCAAGTTCCAAAGCGCTTGTGCAGAAGCTTGATGTTCCGCTGCTGCATTATAGCAACTGGCAGCCTTCGCGGGGTCAGGCTCACATCCAATGCCGCTGAGGTAGTAGTCTCCCATCTTGACCAGGGAGTCGACGTTGGCCTGTTTTGCACTGCGGGTCCAATATGTTAGGGCTAAATGTTCATTGCGAGCAGCAGAGGCAGAAGCTGCGGGGGACATAGAGGCCGACGAGGGGGTGAGGTAGGATTGGAGAGTTTTGAGTGGGAGTGCGCTGCGTTTAGGGTCCAACAAGTAGGCAACATTGGCTTGAGCCGATTCGTAGCCCTGTTCAGCTGCCATGAGATATCCAATTAATGCAGACTCGAGATCACCAGAACGGTATGCGGAGTTAGCCCAGGCCATGGGTGACTGAATGGGTTCGATCCTCTCGGCAACAATTTTATAATAGGCGGTAGCGATACCACAAGAGCGGCCTTCAGCAATGGCATTGTTGTTGATTTCGGCGAGCCAGAAAAAGGCTTCGACATTTCCATGACGAGCTGCTAATTCGAGGTATCTTTTGGCTTGATCGATAGAGTTGTTGTCTAGGAGAATTTTGGCGTAGTTTACTTGTGCCACTGGGAAGTCTTGTGTTGTTGCCGCTTTAAAGTATTTCGAAGCTTTAGTTCTATCCTCCTTAACGCCTAGTCCGTGATAGTACATGAGTCCTAATCCGGTCTGAGAGTTGGCATCTCCGCATGCAACTCCCAGGCGGAACCAGCGTTGAGCCATGACGAGGTCCTGGGGACCGCCCTCACCGCGCAATGCCATATGTCCTAAATGTCCGGCTGCTCTGCCGGCAAATTTTTCAAGATATTGCGGGCTTCCAGGTCGGACCTTCCAGGAATTATCCCAGTACTGATGAGCTACCCGTTTGAAGTATTCCTTCGCCTTGGGAATATTCCTTGGGAGGTTCTTAGACCCCTCGTAGTAAATCTTACCCAAGCTAATAGTTTCCGGGAGATTTCCTTTTCTAGCGAGAAGTTCTAGATAATCCACTATATCACCTAAATCCTTGGTGTTGTCAAGGGAACTCTTTTGCTGGATTCTGTTGGCTCCGGTTGAAGATACTGATGCACCCTCTCCGTAGACTCCACCTTTATCATCTGCTAACCGTGAGGCATGCTTTTCTAGGTAGTGACCGCCTGGAGGACCAGATTCCCACCATTTAATGGCTTTTAACGCTACATGCTGGTAGTTGTAAACGGCCTCTTCACAGTTTCTAGGTGTCCCAATTCCCTGGTAATATCGGAAAGCAATCGTCATTTGACTCCTGGTATTTCCCGCCGACGCCGCAAACGTATGATATAGGAGAGCCTATCTCATAATTAGCCGTATTCCGTTCCATTGGCACTCCCGAGCTTCTCAAAGCCTACCATTCCCTGGTCTTTCTTAACCGCCCCTCCAATACCGGTAGCATGCATAAACCCAACCATATGTTGCGCCGTATGGTTCCCGTGCGTATCGGCAAGTTCTTTATACCACTTATAAGCCGTCTTGTAGTCCCTAGGCGTACTCCAATTGCCATAAAAATTCATTTCCGCCAATAAAAACATAGCATCGGGATTCCGGACTTCGGCTGCCTTCTCCAGTAATGTAGTTGCAGATTGTAGTTTCATGCCATGTACCCCGCTGACCACCGGTTTCTCTTCAAGTGTTTCGGCATTGTGCCATACTAGTAGTTGCTTTGCGGCGTACCATAATGTCGATAGGAGCCCATTATTACCGGTATTATCGTTGGGAACAAAGTGTGGGGAGGGCTCGAGCCCGTGGAGGATTTCGCGTGCTGTTGACACCCATTCTGAGGCTTGCTCGGCATTCTCTGGAGAGATGTTAGAGACAGCGGATAGCTTAGACAAGGTGAATGACGTACTGGGTCGGTCTTCGAGGGAGGTGGTGAGGGGAATTTGCAGGTTATCATGTGCGAGAGTGGTGGTAGAGATGAGAGAGAGTGCTATTGATGAGGTCTCGTTAGCTAAGCTTCTTGAGATGCATGTTCGCTTCCTCAGCTTCTGTATGGCTCCTGCAAGGCTTCCCCTCGCCTAGCCTGAGCTTCGATTTGTGTTCCCATGACTTCCTTCTGTCGGACTTCCTCTAATTGAGTACACTCACCTAACAAGAGCACCAGTAACGATCGTAGTGGGGTTGTGCTCCGTGAGTGTTTCATAGCTGGAAGCTTTCCGTGTATGTATTTTCGTAATAGTATTAAAAAAAAGTAAGAAGCTGCACTTATCGACAAGGCAGGAGATTATGGAGCTAACTTCATATCCCAAAGCGTGTTTGTTTCGCGGGTTGCTTTCGCAGGCACGCGAGATCAGAAGCTTGAGAAAGTTGGCGTTGTGAGTGGTTCGTAGGGTTGGTTAAACGTCAGTGGTGACGTGAGCAACTTTGGGAGCCGCAACGTGGCCTTAGGTAAAATCACGGGGCGTCACTCTCGGACCGACAACGGCTGTTTAGTTCAGCAAGGCGAGCACACGGAAGACGGCAATTCCGATAAAGGTCCCAGTGTGGGGATTTACAATCATAAGGCCGGGGCTAAATATAGCTCGGTTTTAAGCTTTACAAAGCTCAGACCGCATTACAATCGGCCCCTCATATCGGCAGCCCGCTCAAGACTCAAAATAATCGGCACATAGAATGTTTCTTATGCTTATGCATTCTAGCCAATACATAACAAAATCAAACCGCTATCTAGGGATATCTTACGCAAGCCTGCCTACATCAATACCTGATATCTAGTTTTGTAGTGATTTCTGATCCAGATTCAAGTCGTTTAGAACTTGAACACATCCTCCTTGGTGTAACCCAACTCAGCAAGGTATCCGGCAACCTCACCCTGGTCAGAGGGAGACTTCTTGGTTCCTATTATCCATTAGCCTAGATCTTGTGAATCACTCATTCTATAGCTCAACATACCAGAAATAGCCTTGTACATGGGGGTAGGTCCACAGACGAAAATCTTGTTGTTTCCAGACTTGGGCTCAGGAAGGACAGTCTTCAAGAGCTCCTTGGTAATGTATCCCTGGGTAGCCCAGCCCTGGTCCTTGGGGGCGTTGTCAAGGGTGTAGAAAGCCTTGAAGCGCTGGGGGTAGGTGTTCTCAAGGTGGGCAAGCTCCTTCTTCAAGAGAATGTCCTGCTCGGTAACGTTTCCGAAAACGAGGGTAACCTTGGTCTTGTCCTCGGGGTTGTTGAAGATAGCACGGATCAACTGGTACATGGGAGTGATTCCAGTTCCTCCAGCAATGCAGGTGATGTGCTCGTGCTTGTTAGGGGTCCACTCGTACTTCATGATGGGTCCCTTGAATGCAAGCATCTGACCGTCGTTCATGTCGTGAAGGTGGGTAGACATGGGTCCTCCCTCGTACTTCTTGACGATGAGGTCCATGTATCCACGCTGCTCCTCATCGGTGGTGGGGGTGTAGGGACGGATAGTGGGCTTCGCGTCGTTGGGTCCCTTGTACTTGGTGAGAAGGCAAGAGGCGACCTTAAGGCCGGAGACGTGGTCCTCGGTGGGGAGCTCGAATCGCAAAAGCTTGGTGTTGGGGGAGAGGTACTCGGTCTTGACGAGCTTCAAGTCGGTCCACTTTCCGTCACCAACGAGGGTAGGCACTGCGGGAGGGAGGGGCTTCGCGACGGCACCGGCGGTGTAGAAGTAGTATCCGGCACCGGCAGCAGCGGCGGCTCCGATGGCAGCGAAGGTTCCAAAGGAGGACTTCTTCTCCTCACCGGCCTGAGAAGCGTAGCGGCGAACACCCTATAAAAGTCAATTGGGACAATTCGGCATCGCGAAAGTGCGGGGGAACCGTACCTGCTTGAGGGGTCCAGCGCAGCGGAGAGTAGAGAAGGCGGAGCGAGCGAACATGATTGGGTTGTGGTTGATGAAGAGTTCGAAGGGTCCAGTTAAAGTCTCAAATCCTCGCGAGCCGGGCGTCGGGAGTGGGATGGCGGGATGAACGGGTTGAAATCCATGACGGCGCCAAGACTATAATTAGAACGGGAACCTGAATGGGCATCTCCCAGGGCCCATCTCAATCAATTGCTGATAAATGCACACAGTTCGCATCCCCAGATGCCCCCAGTGAACAATCGATTGCGGATATACTAGTTATATCCGATAAGGCTAGAGTGCGTATGTAATTGAGTCCGAGTGAGCCTTTATGCCTAAATCTTCAATCCCGCATCTTCCCGAGCTAATGGAAACCAACCACCAGGCATATCCACGATCAAGGTAGGGTGTAAAGTCCATTAATATTATACCAAAGCCAGTAATCCTAACGCCCGCTATGATAAGCATACCCAAGTAGATTGACTCCATACCCAAAGAAATTTTACGCCATCATCATCATCATCATTCGTTACACCTAAACTTCCATCTCTTCAATATTCTTCCACGTCCAAGCGTCTTCGTCCCAGCCTAGCATACTCTCAGGTATACCCATACTTTTCAGCATCAACCTCATCCCCCACTCCTCATCCTTTCCTATACCGCCCTGTTGCTCCTCCTGATCCTCACCTCCAATCCCCTCATCCCCATCATCGTCGCCTCTCTCGTCATCAGACCCCTTTTCCTTGCTTTCTTCCTCCCAATCCTGCCACCCCTTCTTCCCTCCTACCAGTTCTCTCCATCCACCATTGCCAGGTCCCCCAAGCATATTCACCTTGTCTCCCGCAATCCCAAACAATATATCAGCAGCACACCTTCCTGCCAGTCTCCACTTTTTTATGCTTGCCTCTAGGTCATTATCCTTCTCAGGATTAGCCTCTAGAGCTAGGGCTTGATTAACTGTCTCCATAGAGTCCTTAAGTGCCTTTATTTCCATCAAGAGGGAGGTGTGTTTTTTCTGTGCCGCCTGTAGCTCAGGATTGGAGAAGCTGGGGGTAGCAAATAGCTTCCTTGGGGCGTTGCTGGTACGAGATGTGGTGGAAAAGCTCTTCTTGATCGTTGTCGTTACCCGGATCCTATTTACGGTGGTGGTAGGTTTTGTTGGGCTGTCGTCGGGAGTATCAGGTAGTTTCGGTTTCGGAGCGAACCTCGAGGCGGGTGTAGCTGGAAATTCCGTCACTGGTTCATAGTCTTCACCCTTGTGTTCTCTGTTGTCCTCAAGAGAGTCATTGTAATCGAAGGAACTCGACAAAGTCGACTTCACAGATGAATCCGGACTTGGTAGAGTAAACTTCGGAGTTGATCCAGGCGTACGATTAATCAAAGGTGAACGGAAAGGTTTCTTAAGTGTTGATGCTGCATTTTCAAAACGGCGTTTTTTACTCAGAGGGGCTGGAGTGGCGGGAGGTTCTGACATTTCTGATTTTTGCGGGGGGAGAGGAGAAGAAATATGGAGGTGGAGTTGAGGGTAGAGGATACCGGAGGTGATCGTCGCCGCGACGCGTGAGGGGTGTCGGCAAATGGCGTGACGTCATGAAGTAGCTTGCAGAGGCGAGCAAGCGTGACACTGGCGCACACCACGTGATTGTAGAGGCAGTTCAAACTTCAGGGTTAAGGGTTTGGGGAGAAAGTAGGCTGCTTTGAAGGTGGAAGAAGATGAAGCATGATGGAGTGTTGATGCCTGCTGTGTTCACCCTCATCTTCGAAAAAAATACGAAAAATCACAGCCTTCAACAGTTACGTCCTCCTTCGGCCCTGAACTAGGCGCACGAAGAAAAGCAAAGATATTTTATGCCCAATAATGAGCTGGCCGATGTGCGCATCGCCCGAAAGATCAAACCAGCTGGAGGGCGGCAGAAGTGGTTGACGCATTTAATCTCTCACTGGCTACTGACTGATAGACCTTATATTATGCACCAAGTAACAGTGGTGTTTGGACGTTTCACATATTTTTTTTTGTATGGTTGGGGCATGCATGCCGCCCTATTCTTGCAAGAGGAAACCTTATATCTTTGGGATGGACAGATAGATTTCCAAATACCCACAGCCATACCCACAAGCATGTCGCTATTCGGTCTCAAGATTCAACCTCCGCACCAGTCTCGTCGTACAGAGCCACGTGCATCGGCATCAAAGTCAAAAATCTCGACCAAAAATCCGACCAAAGCTCCTACCAAAGACCCTACCAAAGATCCCACCGATTCGAGAGGAGAACAGAACAAGAAGAACCCCACTAAATACCACCTAATTCTTGGGTGCATCCGTATTCCGAGACTTTCGAGAGGATCTAATCAGCCAGGCCAAAAATTGAAGAGACAGTCTACTCAACGCTCGACATCATCGAAACAAAGCGATTCTTCGACAATCTTCGGATTCTTTGATAATGCAAGGGCTGAAAGACCCGGAAGATATGCAATGTTCCATAAAAGCTGGCTTTCGGAGGTCGAAATGCCTTTGATGATATCCGGAGCTGCTATAGAATATGGGGAGGACGAAGAAGAAGATGAGGCTGTCTATTATCCAGCAGAGGAGAGTGGTGAACTCTTGGAACTGGATTGATACATTATCAGAAACGTTATGGATTTTTATTTTCTAGGGGTTTCATGTTAGAATGCGGTTATTGGCTTGGAATTATTTAGGGCCGACAAGGTTGACCATTGTTTCACGAACTCAATACGATATCCACACAAATTCATTCCCGGTTACGAAACCAATTTATCCAGCTTCATCGATTATCACTGCAACGCATTTCTATCGCCTTGTTTCAATTATTAAATAGATTCCGTTTCCTCACACGAATTAAGGTAGATTTATCATATTACGATTTCAAGGCCTATCATTTGACATACCAGGAAGCATTTTCGGTGGACTTTCATACTTAGCCTCCAACGGAAACATAAAACCCTAATATCTTCTTACAATGGATCCTTACGCTTCGCCTACATACATCATTCCTCGGGCTTATACATAGGCTAGTCAAAGCTTGTTGTAATGCCTCTATTACGTCTTTTCCTACCTCTCGTCGCCCAGTCTCATGAGGATCCAACGAGTGGTACCGGTACCCGAGCGCAAGACGTCTTGCCTGCCCTTCCTGGATCTACTAAAAACTTACCGAACGGCACAAAAACTACTGTAAGGCAGTTGATAACAATCTCGCCCACAATACTGGTTTTCAACCTCAAAATAACAAGCACACCGAAAGGATTTCAGCGCACTAAAATGCCTCAAGCATCCAATCCTTTTGGATTCCGCTCAATAGTTGGATGGTATGAAAATGGAACGACAGCTACAAGCAACCAAGCAGTGCTCTAACTCAGAAGGCTACCATCGGCTAGGCGCTTAGATTCTTGATTTGAGCAGGACTCCATATTTCGTTCAAGTTACGTAGCGCTTCAAGTTTTTCTTAATCCGAATGGTAAAGAAGATTTTGTATCATTACATTTGTATGCTCGAGGAATTTCCTTAAAACTTTATACAGTGTATCTTCCCACCGAAATTGAATTTTTTTGTGTGTGCAACATTGTAAGCTGCTATGCCCTAGTACGTAAAATGACTTGTTACCTCAACCTGATTCAGCCCCAGCGCCGCTCAAAAGTGACACTGCCCAAATTGTTACCATGTACATTTATTACCGACCTTAACCATGTTTTCAACCTCAGAAGAGCCTTGTTGTAACTGTTGGTTTATATCACATACCACGATCACTCTTACTAAGTTACCATTAATTCCTATATCCAAAACGTGATTAGACTAAGGTATCTCAGGGCTTAAAATTGAATAGAAATGGATAACATCACAGCTCGCACCTGCATGCGGTCTCCGAAGGGAAAATCGAAAACATTCTTGGAGCCTCGCGACTCAGTCTTCTTCTTAGGCAAGCATCATGAAAAACCCACAGCCCACTGCACGAATTTTACAAGTGCTCCGCCCTCTCAAGCCCCTACTGACACGACAAAAATACATACAAAATAAAAGCACAATTCTACGTGAGGGATAAATTTCGATATACACTGCGCACTCAGTCAGCTAAATACCACACAGTAGTTGATGGGATGTGCAAGATATTACAACCTATCACGTGACTCTCACCTCTTGAAACAAAACAGTCATGTTATTTGGTGATAGGTATGTCTTAGATGGATGTGCAAGGCACTTTTGTTTGCCCAACTCATTGGGACACTACCTTAGGCCGCTGAGGCAAGGCTCGAGCACTGCCCTCTTTATGTATCTCCGTTTACTCATATTCCTGAGGTGATTATATATTTGCTATGTCTCCCTGAGAGCTGGTTTTTCTTCATAGATTCGTAATTGCAACTATGGCATTTTACGGACTCAATATACCAGCTCCCTGTGAACTGGATCATTCAGAACGACGGATTGGTTGGACTCCTTCTAGAACCAGCTGTTTACCAAGAGATTGCACTCCTCCTGAACCAAAGCACACAATTGAAGATCGTACTATCCCCAGTTACTGGCTCATCTTTGGCTGCATCCGTATACCACGGTTCTCGAGGAAAAGGAAGCAGGAGCGACGATTTACGAGAACCCCCACAGAGTTTCCCTCAATCTCTGCCCCAAGTCGAGCTTCAACCATCGCTGGCTACTTTGATAATGGCAGACGAGGAGAACATACGGTGATGCGCATATTCTGGACCTCGGACTATGAGGTGCCGTTAAAATCATCGACTACGACGTACAACATTAGACAAGAATTTCGACTCGATTCGGTTCAGTCAAATGAGACTGTTTACTACCTCGCCGAGGAAGGTCGAGATTTGTTGGAAGGGGACTGAGCATACTCAGCGAAGTTCACGAATCTCACATTTAAAGATATTTGACGGATTTACTTGCCATCACGCTGTATGTACTATCTTCTTAGAGCTTGGCCTTTGGAACCCCAATTCTACAAAGCAGTCGAAGTCCCGAAGAATTATGAATGACTTGACTTGGCCGAGTACCAATAGATCGCAATATACGACGTTAAACGGCCACAAGAGCCGTTTTACTTAACGTGGGGTAAGTATCTATCTTCAGAATCCAAGCACGGACTTGGCCGAAGTTTATACATATGTAGTCCCTAAGCGAATTTCATGACCCCACGCTGCATATGTAGTGTATTTCATTTTCTTACCTGCGATTGGACTATGCTACCGATGTCTACAGATACTCGTGCCAAAAGGTGGTGAGTACGAGGAAACCTTTGTTCGATTTGCGTATCCAATACCTCATTCAGCCGCAGATCAGTCAGCATAAAATAGTGCTATTTAACACTTCGTCGCAATACCAGGAATCAAATATCTGCTTATCGCACGGTCATCATGAGTTTATACGGGCTAAATATTCCACGTCATCCAAGCTACCCGCTGCCACGCAGACCTTCTGAAGTCCCGTCATTGCCAAATCCTTCGACCTCCGATAAAAAGCCACGAATTCTTTTTGGATGTTTGCCTGTTCCCCACATATTCAGTAAGCGACAAAAGCATTTCGCTAGTCGATCGCCCTCCGAGCCACGACAAGCGACCACTACACATCGTCCGGTATTTCAGTCACCCGATGACCCGATGAATGCGTACTCTCAGGGCGATAGCGCTAGAACTTCCGTAACAACTTTGGAGACATTCATCGATAACGCTCTACGTATTCCCCGTCGTAGGAGAATAAGGATAACGCCACAAATAGGATATGAGGCTCCGATGCCACACATGCAACAAATTCCACAAGAAGCTACATATTCGTACCGACCATACCGATCCATTCAATCTTCTGCACACCCCAATCTACAGACAATATCGGAATCAATGATAGTATAAAATTGCCACTCCATTCTTACCAGAGTTTCTATCGAAGGAAGGCCATATCTCCCGCGAACGAGGGCCGGATTCTCGACCGTCGATAAGAAAGCGCTTGAAAGAACAAAGTAACTTTTCTTTTATTACAGGACATGAAATATCGATATCTTTTGCGAATGGTATTTGCTGTTTAGGAAGACACTCACTGTCGTTATGTTCCCTCTCCTTTATTTCATCGATGGCAGTCATCAGTAAACAATTCAAACATAATGTTCCTTTGGTTTCAAATTTCTTAGCTTCAGATTTGATTCAACACATTTTTTTATTTCAAATCTAAGTTATTAGCCCTGTACTTGAAACGCAACCGTCTCCCGAACTCGAGCAGGAACCAATATTCATGACATGTCACTCGAGACTCGAGACTCGCGCTCGTCGTGCTTTAGTTTTTATGTTATGGCCCAGTAAGCTGCGACCTTTTTACAGATTGCTTCGGGACTGGCGTTGATTGGAGCTCATTTGGTTTGGATAGAAAGAAGGAGTCGGACAGACCTGGGGCCATCTCTTCGGAGATTGCACAGCTACCCGGGAAGCTTTCCTGCTTCTCCTTCGCAATGTGGAACGCATCACGGATAACAGGAGGCACAACCGAGGCCTTCTCAAAGCTGTCGATCTCTTCAGCGACGAGCGCCTCACCGAGCCGCTTCTTACCTTTTTGGCGACGACGAAGGTGGGCCAACGCTTCGAGTGGGCGCTGGTGACGGGTGATGGAAGAGAGGATTGGAAATGGGGGACTACGGGAAGAAGGCGGTGGTGGTTCTTTTTGTTTTCTTTTTCTTTCTTTCTTGTGCTGTGTGTTCCTTCTCGATATATTGTTTGTTTGAAGCGCTCTGTTTGTTTTCTTTTCTTTTTCTTTCTTTTGGGCGGAGAGGGATAGAAACGCTGGAGGGTTTTTACGAAGGTCACAGAGACGCGGTGACGGGATGTACGTGTAGGTTTGTTCGGGGGGGGGGACTGGGGATCGTTTTTTTTTCTGATGGATGGGGCTTGAGATTTTTTCTTTGACGGTGAGGGTATAGGAGATAGGGGGCCTCGCTATGTGACCTTGGTCACGGGGACAGTGATTTTGGGTTTTTCTTAGCGTCCTGCATAGGCTTTTCAGGCCTCGGTCAGAGTATGATTAAAATTAAATCAAATCAAATCGAATTTTATGGCTGAGTATGAAATACGAGGCTGAATGGTAATCTTGTGAGTCATAAGTCATGGAATCACGATAACGAAAATACGCTGAAAATTAATAAAAGAGAAGAAAAGAAAATGGGGGCCACAAGATTGGGAGCAGAACATCAATAAGCATCTCAGAGCAGTGGGGGAGACTAGTACCGTGAACCGTCCCGAAACAATAAAAGATTTGAATTTTCCGATACTGATGTTTCGTGAATAATCCAAGAACTTGGAAATGTTAATCAATATCCAATATCCATTATCGATCATCCATTGTCCAACAAATTCCGGCAAGGTAAAGTTTGAAGGCAGCAGGAGCAGAAAGGAAGAGCAAAAACAAAGAAAAGGGAAAAAGAAAGAAAACGTTCATCCACAGGTATATGTATACATCTATGCACTCCCCCTCCCCCCCCCCCCCCCCGCCCAAAGAGAGATGTTTTGGGTGATTGGGGGGATACAGGCGGCAGTTTGTGTCTTTAATGGGGATATATATTGGTGGGCAGCTACAGAGAGATGCGATAGAAGATGGAATGTGCTCTGAAGGATTAGTATGTATCCAAGTACGGTACTGTAAGAGAAGAGGGTTGTGGTAGCAGAGGTTGATACCGAACAGGCTGGGAAGGAGGGCGGAAAGAATATATGAAATCAAAGAGAAAGCCACACGCTCAATATAAATAGCGAAATATTATTTATTACAAAGTCTGAATAAAATCGGCAGCAAGACTCCAGTTACTATCTTATCACGAGCTCAAATACGTATAACTTATACAAACATTCCCTCAACAAGGAATCTACCAGCTCTCTCCCAGCCTTCTTCTTCCCCCAAACAACTCTCTCCTTCATCCGACGATCATCAGATACATTATCTTTACCTTCAGCACTTGCCATCTTATCTCCATTTCCCTAGAACTTGTCTACTGTTGATTTTTCCTCGATGGCATGAACCCATCCCAAAGTGTATCAAGAGTATCTATCAACTCTTTCAGGTGACTCGCGGTAGGTACTAGTGACTTGATACCATGTGAAGAAGCTGCGTTAGTTGCCCAACAATACCAAGATTGCCAAGCATCTGACAAATGTCTGCCCTTCAGGATATGATACAACTCGGTATTTCCTGGAAACAATCGGAGAAATGATCTAGACAGAAGGTTATTGCCATCTCAACCCCTACGAATGATGGCGGGAGATTAGGAGTTTCTAGTAAAGAACTACGTTGACTCCACCAGTATGCGAGGAGTGGTAAAAGTGTGTGACTAGATCATACTCTGTTCGTTGGAGTACAGTAGAAATTCTCCATAATAATATTCCCTAAACCGGTAACCTGTGAATACCGGAACTTTTCAGCGGTCCCGACGACTCAATACCGGCTCCAAGCCCGTTCCACATAACGGTTCCCTGTGAATACCGTTAAAATTTCCCGTCCGGACCCCACCGTTATAGACAAGTTTTACTGTAGAGTGTTGACTGCTGATAGGGCAGCAGTATCGGAGGAGGCTTGCAAATTTGTGACCGAAACATCCGGGGTAGGGGCAACGGGTAGAGAAGGCGAGGGAGAAGCATACTTCGATGCGTTTATATCTGATCCTGCTTGCTTGTCTTGGGGATTTACCATGGCGTCGAGAGAGGACAATGTTTTAGGTGCAGTGAGAGGCTTCCCTTCTTTCACTGAAATGGTTGTTATACCTACTCAACATTAGTAACGCAAGTCATAGATAAATAAGTTAAATATACCTACCATAAGTCATAGCCTTTATACAGAGATTCGTATCGTTTGATAGCAGAACCGTTCTGTGGCTTTTTTCATCCTTAATGAATCTATTATGACGTTAGCAAATTTTACTTACGGCTGCTTGGTGGCATTTACCGACAGTTGACTCATTATTTCGCATTTGCTGGTGCACCCAGTTGTTCGCCCTCCTAGCTAACGTTGCGATTGGTGTTTTCTATGCACGTCGCAACGTCATAGGCGCGCTGCTCTTTTTGAGTCCATCCAACTCCATTATAACCGCCCACGGTACGACCAAAACATTCCCCAAGTCTCTGTTTTCTTTTAAGAGTTTCCCCACCAGGGGTAAATCCGAAAGAAGGAAACTGGTATCCAAAATCATGACCCATCTTGTTTGTGACACTGGGGCTCGGATTCCGCTATCAGGATCATTCTAAATTTCAATGTCAGTGGGAATAATAGATCAAGAGAAACTCTAGGCACATACATCCTGGTCTGAAATATGCCGAGACCTTTTCGCAACTGGTGGGTCATTCAAGTCTAGCATCAAAGTATCCCCTTTCTCGTCCAGAACGAGCGTTTGTGTGGGAATCGAATCATCTTGATACGCTCCTATTGAAGCATTCGATGAAATTGGTGCTTTCGTATGGCTTGGGCCCGACGCGCTCTGTAATTGAGAGGGTGCCCTAGGACTGGCTGCCTTTGGGGTGGTCAGGGTATTTTCGTCCTGGATAAAAAGTTCTGTTCGGCTTCCTTCGCCCACCTCGAACTATTCAAATCGCCCAATGCTGGCATCTCTACTTCGGGAATGTAGATGACTTCTATTGCTATCACGGCAGTGATTGCCGCCTTCTATTGCAGGACCGGTTTAGGTTGAGTCGCAAATTATCTTGTGCAATACGATTTAAAGGGTAAGGCAAGATGGCATTTCAAGGTTGAAAAAATGATCTGCGAGGTCGCAATCCAAAATTTGAGTGTAACTGAACTCGAACAAAAGTGTGGAGGTTCAATGTCAAAAGGAGAGAGTGGAGGTCAGAAGTGGAGAGTAGGTAGTGAAGGTTTAATGTCGCAAGATGATTGGAGTTGATATGAACGTCGCGCGTAAAACGAAGCGAGAACATGCAGCACATACTATCCCTGTTTAAAAAAAAGCTGTCCTCCAAATCTCGACATTCTTCTACGAGGCTTCCAAAAACCAATCCAGAACCTCATGATACAGCCAGCAAGAAAATAGAAAGGCTTTCTCGGAATTCTTGCTGAAGCCACAATTCTGCAGCCATGTCGCCAGAACCACGAGGTTAAAAGCTGCCGAGAGCTATCAAACTCTTATAAAGCTGCGGGGTACCAACTTAAGAAAAACAGCTGCGTTCTCCTTATCCCAAATTCCTCAAGACCCTGCACATCTCTTAATAGTTCTCTCATATGTCCTCGAGCCACAATTCCCCGAATTCCTGCATTCCCAAGCACATAGCCAACATCGATCCACAGAACTATCCCCTTTAGACTTTGTCACCCCGACTTGACATTATACTAGTCATACTTTGATTCTATAGTGTAAGCACTGCAGGCACCTTAATTTCCAATGATCAATCCTCGGCCCAGCCATCGCACCAGTGACCAGTTCATTGCCAGAATCACCGTTGACAAATTCTATCCGCGGATCCTATGTATGATACGGAACTCTCATCGATGAAAGCGAATGTCCTAATGAGGAAGCTGAGGCAAGAGTTATTTTTTAAGTCATATTTTGGCATTGTAGATTAAGATATTATAGGTTCAGTCTTTGTTCATGACGTATTTCTTTCCTTCGTTTGCAAGCAGCCAAGTTTGGTCATGGGTAGTCACTCGATGCATGGATTCATTTCGCACCCCCCAGAGTTTTTATGTTTTCTCTGTATTTATATCAATATTGCATTTTATTTCATGTGTTTAGCTAGTAATACAAAATATGAACACTTAGAAACTATCTTAGACTATCACCGCAAGCTAAACCTGTGCTATTGGAGGGCCGCAAAACGGTTTGGCTGAAATGAGCGGGCTTGGTGGAGGAGAATGCTGTTGACAGAGATGTGCAATGAAGCGCATTATGCGTGGTACTGCTATTATTGTAGAATTGTGTTCATCCAATGGATTTTGAGGCATAGCATCTTTGAGAGGGAAGTAGGCAGCAACACGAAGCAGCGCATATCCGTTCTGTTTTTACTCCAGTTAAACAGCAATACGAAAGCTTCATAGCCAATCCCAGAATCATCTTTAGACGCGTAATAGCTATGATAGGCGTTCCATCATTAAAGCGCTATCTCCGAGGGGTGATCTTCGGGGTGAACACCGGAGCCAAGAGTGGATGATCTTCCATGCTCCTCTCCGTTCCACTGAACCAATAAAGATCGCGGCAAAGCACCACACCTCCACACGGATTAGCTCTTTAATATGCATTGAGTAGGTTCCAACCCTAAGAATATTAACTACATGTAAATCTTCCTCTATCATGCACTGTTCAGCCACTCGTGCCAGTCGTACCACGCAGTGCCTTCTTCGCCGAGTATCTCGATGACTGTACGGGCTGCGAATTAAAGAAGCTTCTGGGCATGTTTCACCGCGTAATCAACATTTCCTCGGGTCCGGAAGATTCCAAATCAACACAGCCAAAATTTTGTGGCGTAGCTGTGTCGCTGCGTAGAAGATTAAACTTGTGGCAGTTCCCTTCTTATGACTTTGTGGAAGTTACGAGTGCGAGTGCAACGGCGTGAGACAAATTCTCTGGCAAAACATTATGCCACGGTGCTGCGTCATTATATCCGTTCGGACATTTCAAGTCTTTTGCACCCTTCGTTCGGTTCGCCAGACTTCTAGACTGTACCTACGTACCATAGGCTGTATGGAGGCGGTAAATTATTTGGAAGCGCGGGTCAGGGGTCCGGATACCGGGCGTTTGTTCTTTGTATGCACCAAGTGTATTGATGCGCTCTACTGGAACCCCTGAAGGTGCTGACCGGGTCAGTTCGCAATGCGGAGTCTTTGATTTTGTCATCGACCGACCACCTGGCACCTACAGGCTATATATGTACTCGGGTGCAATGAATCGTAATCAGCGTCATTGCATACCGGGTTATTATTATTTGATCCGTAAGGTGCATCCCTACTTAGCTACTCTAAAACGATCTCCATCTCATCGTCATCGGTCGTATCACGACTGCATACCTCGTCTCCAAAAGTTTTCGTCGAACTTTGTCAGACTCCGTCGGGTTCCAAATGCGGCCCGACTTCCAAAGATCTACATGCCGCCCATAGAAGATGACGGAAGATTATTATGACATTCGTTACTGCAGCATGTAAGACCTATGAAGATCTACTATGCGCCTGAAGCACGTAGCCCGTAGGACGGCTCACTTATTTCCCTCATACAACGGGTCGGCACAAAGTTAAGGCATTACGTTAGGATCAACAGATCTTCATTGTCATTACGAAATTGTTACTTCCGTTAAAGCATCGCCTATGGACTTCGGGTGTTGGTTATGTAGAGCTTTCCGGGTTCCCTAAAATCCTCTGTGATCTCCTTTTGTCCTTTCCTGGGCTCCCTGGGCTCTCTGGGTTTAAGCAGGGCTTTTTTTCTGCCGTTATCTCTGCACTGGGTTGTATAGCTCCCGTCCCCCTCCCTGAATCAGAATGATAGACAGTCGTGTTTGCCATTAGCCTAGGTTTCAGTATGTTCCACTCGTTGCCCCTGAATCATTATGTACTTCCTTGGGTGGTCTCGCGCAGGGTCTTACCGGCCTATGCCGGTCTTTTTTTTTGCAGGCTGTCTTCCAAGTTTGTCAGGATCTGACAGATTCTGCCAAGCATCTCATTCGAAGTTCACCCTGACTCGGCTGAAACGTTAAATTACCCTTTGCTTTGACTTGGGTAGGGATAAGGTATGACTGATATGTATGATAATGCCATCACTTCCATGTAAGACACCCTAGAAATCAAATCAAGAAGGTGACTGAATGAGGATCATGATGGTTTCACAACATACAACATGGGTTGAGGATATCGAACCGGGCTGCAGCCGAGAAGTTTAGTTTATCCAGACGTCAACATCGCATGATTACATTTTTGATGACGATATTGCTTTGTTTTGTTACTGGGTACTTTGCAGCCGCGAGTGCATTTTGTATTGGGTTCTTGTTTGTGGAACAATGAGTTTGCGTTTATTTAAGACAGGTTACCTGGTTACTAGTTCGACATATTTGGCGATTCGGAGGAGAAAGAGTAATGCATATGAGTAAGGAAACTGCGGCTTGGGGCCACAAATATCAATTTGAAATACATATTGTGGCAAATCAACTCTAGAAGTTCATTGAGGCGAAAGGAAAGAGTGTAAAGTAAGGAAACACAAATACTTCGGGAAATTAATGTGCCACTGTGTATTTGTACAATAAATTTATACACACAAAGTGCAGAAAAGTGTTTTTCCCGGGGCTCTGGTAGATTGGTCATTGGTAAAATTGGTACAAAGGTTTTGTAGTATTTATATGCCATTACGGAAGACGAGACGCCGTCGCCGGTTCCGAGGGTGTCAAGTCTTACCGCGCGATGTTTCGTATTAGCCGCTGGCGTAAGGATATCCGCCACTCACGCTTAAGGAACGCCTGGCGGATGCCAAATAGTAACTCGCCGCAGGGTCGTCGGAGATGGATGTGTTAATGCAAGAAAGAGCAAGCTGCACTTTCTCTCGAATGGCAGGGACCAGTGGCACTTTTGTTAATCGCCTACAGGAGGCGCGCATTGTCTGGCCGTGGGGAATAAAATAATCTCAGTGCCACGGAGACCGCACGGTACTTTTCTGCAGGTACCATTTGTTTTTGCTAAGTTTTTTCAAAGTCTCGTAATTGAGTCAAGCCTTGTCTTAACCTCTGAAGAGTCAGTCACAGCTACTTCAAGTCCCAAAGGACCATAGAAAACCTTCAGTAAATGCCACTCAGACACATCTTATAGTCACCGGTGATATTTCCTCTTCCTTCCAACTGCCGACGTCCACGATCGGATCTCCATCCAATGCCTTCCGACGTCTGACATGCCATACCAAAACGTCCGGAGATTTCTCAGGGTCCAGTTTAGCATACTATTCTGCAGAGAAGCATGCCAGAATACAAGAACGTTTTGGTAGCAGTGATCAACAAGTCCAGACGTTTGAAGTAGAACGTCCGTTGACTACAGATATTCCTGTCTACCGAGAATCTCGGAGGCTAGAGTATGTAGCCATGTATGATTTCCGATATAGCATCCGATCTATATGCAAGAATTATGATCCCATTATCCAACTCGGGGCTATACGCTAGCATAACGCACCATTGCTTTCTGCCTCTCATAGGCTGTAGGAATTCCTCCAACTCATAGTACAGCTTTGACAACAGCATCCCTAGACGTAAGGAACGTCTCTGAAGTCTATCTAACCCGATCTCTATATGTAAGTTACGATCCCCTCGCATCGGAGCTATATTAATCAAGAAAGACGTGGTCCAACCTTCATCCGACTTTAATCTAGCAGGATATTTCCGTTGCGTAATAAAGAAACCTATCCAGAACTTTGGTACAAGTGTAAGTCCGGCGCTCTGTTGTATCACGGCATTCAACTGTTCCCCTCCATACAACAGTAAATGCCAAGATTACTCCCTTCCATAAAGCACTAAAAATAACTTGATAACGATGGTTAAAATGATCTATCATAGAGCTCTCAATCCTTTACCTTTTCTTGCAGAACCTTTGAACACCTGGCTGTGATATTGCTGATGTGCAAATTGCATGGAGTGCGCCCAGCTTAACGCAAATCCCAAGTACGTCCCTGGAGATTTCGTGCTTTGATCCCCACGTCTTTTTCTCTAGAGACGTTTCTTCAGTTGTGTTTACAACGTCTCTAGTTGTGCTTTGACATCTTCGGATGCTGAGGATGTTTTGTCGCCCTATTCAAGACGTCAAGAAGGTCATAAAAGCCACATCCTGGTGGGCTTTGACATTTCCTCGGATATCCCATGGATGATTAGTTAGTATCCATGAAGGAGTGGTCTGATTGACGTAGATGAGATCCCCGGGGTCCCTAGAGGTCCGGTTGAGAGCGTTCGGAGGATGCAGCGTCTGGGGAGGAGGTTAATTTCTGCCTATCGAAGCTATCTGCCTTCTTCAAGGACGGTTAATGAGGGAAGTGTTCTTGGCGATCGTGGGGAAGTCTGAGGATGGGAGGCCGGGGATGTGATGTGATGAAAGTGGACGTGCGCAATATAGCTACTCTAGATATTCTAGATACACCCTACTTCATCAAATCTTGGATGCGCAGCGGATTTACTGAGTGTTTCTGGTGTAGCGCGAAAACGGGAGAATTGGGCAAAAGCGGTTAGTTGGATATTCGAAGTTCGACGAGCGAAACCCATCTCATACAGTCGGTTATGTAGAATAGATAACAGCACTACATGCCGTGTTTTTAGCGAGATGAAAGTTAAGACGCGAAACATGGCCGGCTGGCATAAACAAAACACCAAGGAGCGGGTGGTAGCGCTTGAAATGGACGTAATGCCTCGTGATGATCAACATCATCGGCATGTCATAGCATGAAATAGGTAGTTTGTTTACTCCGTGGTTTGGTCAATTTCTCAACCTCCAAGCTTTCAACAAACTCCCTCACGCCTGGTTATATCCGGTGACATCCTGACTTTCTACGAGCCGAGCACGGGGCCGCCTTGCCATGGTTTGTCTTGGGCTTGCTAAGTATGGCGTACGGAAGCGGAATTTATACGGTAAAGGAACTCTAATTGAGTAGCTGTATCTTCATGCCGTGAACCGTCTCCGACTCTCCGCAATCTCCCTTGTCTCCGCGGCCGTTCCTTCATAGGCTTCCTCTTCGACTGAAGAGCCGAGATAACGTTTTCTATCAGGCAACACAAGCTCAAGTCTCAAGATCTACAAGCGGCGGAGAAGAAATTCCTTCGTTCTTTCGACCTTCGGACCTCCTATAAAACCGCCTTTTAAAGCGCTTGGAAGGCAACTGTAGTGTAGATAACGTTTTCTAGTGCTTCGTATTCTAGCGATCTACACGCGCCGCAATGAAATTCAGGGTCCAGTCCAGGTATCCTGCATAGCATAGAAGCACGATACTGTAACAATACGTTACGTTTCGCTACGTTACGTTACTGTCACACGCTAGGCGCCCATCTCTACCGGACACCACAGCGGCGAAACATATCTACATCGGTGGAGTGGCTATGAAGGGTAGAGTGTAACTTTCAAGCGCTGTGCCAGCGAAAATACCGCCAAAGGCCCGATAAATACATCTCAATACTACTCACGTCGATCCTGTCGATCACATAACGAAGGCAGCAATATATTCCCCGAACCAAAGGAAGCCAGTCTCTAGAACCAAACCTTAGTTCAAATAATTTAGGTAACATAGGTAACACCTTGGTAACAGGCAGCAAAGCTATAATTCGAGTTATGTACAAGATTAACCAAATCTATATCGGCATCTTTGTACCGGCCGCAAGACCGATTATGACCGATTCCTCGATCTCTCTAGATTTCTTTGCGTTGGTGTTGTCTTGGAATTGTTAACTAGATGGTTACAGAGAGGAGATATGTATTGTAAATCATTGTCTCGTAGGGAGTAGGGTTGTACCTAGGTCCTACGATGATATAGTTCATCATAAGGTGAACGTGCGTGGCTTTGATCGCTGAGACTCACTTGACACGACCCTGAATATCATGACGCTGACGCTGACGCTGATGCTGACTCTGATAATTATCGCCCAGACCCTGACTATCATATAATAGATGACATATTTGCGGCGTGAAATCATAGCAATTATCTCAAGATTGTATAAACTCGGAATTTAACAACCGCGGAAAAACCGAAGATGTGATCAACTACGTAGGTGATGACCGCGTGGATGCCCTTAGCCGTGATAAATGCCATGGAGTCTAGAGTTTCTAGGTAGCTATGTATCGGTGCACCGTACCCTGGAAGTAAGCATATCGCCGAAGCCTCACACCCCCGTAAGCCGGACCGCCTCGATTTAGTATCGTAACTATGGCTATGTACCAGACATCATTGAAAGCCTCGTTGTGGACTCGTGGGGTCAAACCTCACTTACGCGTACGCCACCCGCTGTGATCTCGGTGGTTTCTGTACCTAGGTATATTCGGTACTGTAGTCTAGGAGTATGACAATCAAGTGCAGTCCTGAATGTAGCGCGACATGGTACATAGCTTAAGATCATAGCTGGTTATATTGTTTCGGTATATTTGTCATCTCTATTGGCGAATGGGGATTTTATTTTGCACGGTTAGATTTCAGTATTTAGTGTTAGAGTAAGTTGTAAGTTTTATTTAACATGATGGCATCGACGATTTCAAGGGCCGCTATGGCATCGACATATCGTGAAGTGGATGGATCTAGTGGACGGATCAACGAACCATCAACGCTATGCCATCGTGTATCTGACGATGAATGGCGCTCTAGAAAATCTAGTAGTATCGGGCCCTGAGAGGCCACCAGGTCGACAGACTATTATGACGGAGGCCAGTGGACTGTGGACCACATCCACAGTCCGAGAGACACGGTAGTTTTTAAAATATGTACACATGGCGCACGGTATCGTTCAACGTTCGTTCATAACGCAAGCGGCGTTTTCTTATTTTTTTTTTTTTACCATAAGTATTCAACAGCCAGCTAACGCCTCCTCCGAAGCTAATTATGAAGTCCAAGTTTCCACCATCATCATCATCGGAGCATCGTTTTGTCATAGCATATACCATAGCGCATTGAACCTAAAAGAACATTCCAGCGGCGTTTTAAAGAAGCATGAAACCATTCCTCTGGGTCTTGTACATATATTAAGCTCCGAGGAGTTTGGATACATAAGCCATCTATATAGTCCGTGGCCTTTTCATAGCGCTTCATAAACTATCCCAAAGACCAGGTTGTCCTTCTTTAAAACAGGCTGCCAAGAGCCACCAAAGGCTTGTCAACGACCGTCAAAGACCGTCAAAGACCGTCAAAGACCGTCAAAGACCATGTCAACGACTGTCAACGACTGTCGAGGACCATCCAGGGCCACCAAGCACCGCCGAAGACCGTCAAAGACTGTCGAAGGCCGTTAACGAGACACCAAAGGCCACCAAAGGCCACCAAATACCCACCAAAGGCTCCGTCACCTCATGACCCCCACCAACACAGCCTCCTTCCCCCACCAAATCATCACGCGCGCAATATCGAAGTATCGATGTCGTCATATGCCATCCATCATCCGACAATAATGTACTAATATTTACTCATTAAACTGACTATACTGGAAGCTCCTTTTATCGTTATTGGATCATTGATGAAGATAGTGATATAGATGATTTTGATGATGTGGATGATGTAAATGATTCAATAGTATTAAAAAACGAAAAACGAAAAAAAAATAAAAATAAAAACAAAAACAAAAAGATAAGTTAATAACCCCAATCCAATCCAATCCCATACAATCTCCTATAATCAAAAAATCAACCATTCACTCTTCCAAATAACCAATAATAAACCCACACAACACCACATACCATAACCACCATAACCAGCTCAAACAAACAAACAAAAAAAAAAGATAAAACAATACCCCAAAAAAAACCCA
The DNA here is from genome assembly GCA_024516155.1 of Pyronema omphalodes. Classification (NCBI taxonomy): domain Eukaryota; kingdom Fungi; phylum Ascomycota; class Pezizomycetes; order Pezizales; family Pyronemataceae; genus Pyronema; species Pyronema omphalodes. The sequence continues at coordinate 521,799 of JAJJXM010000032.1, read as the reverse complement.
AAAAACAGTAAAAAACATCAAACCTAACAGCATCCCGTCTCATCCCATCTCATCTCTCCCGAATCCTCAAACAAATCTTCCCCCCCACGCCCAAATCCCCTACCCCCCCCCCCCCCCCCCCTCCCCACCCCCCACGCCCAGCAGCAAGCATCACATAGCCCCAAGGTGTCCATCTGTCCATCCAAACTTTTCATACTCCTCACCATACTTGGTCCGTGCACGCTTTGCAGCACTATGGACAAATCATGGCAACATGGCAGTATAATGGATAGTGGATAGTGGACGATATCTATGAATCTATGAATCCGCGAATCTATGAATGTAAGGTATCTAAGGTACCTAAGATATCCAAGGCATCTATAAAGAGGAAGGGAAGAGGAAGAGGAAGAGTAAGGGAAGAAGGGGTCTGTGCGGTTTGTAGACAAAAAAATGAGGAAACCCCTCCAAAAAATAAGCAGGGGATTCAGTAAAAAACTAATAAGAAAGAGAAACTGTAGTTTCTGTGTTTGCTTATTTCTTTTTTCTGTTTCTTTTTGATGTTTTGCTTGGAGTTTCTTGGAGTTTATTCCGGGTTTTCTGCGCCTGTTCTTCTTCTTCTTCTTCTACCCCCGTCCCCACCACGTTCTTTGAAGTCCGTAGATATGTAGATACATACGCTGCCACGCATACCTACAAACCCCACAACGAAGTAAACTCTCCATAGAGATGCATAGAGATACCGTAAATAATATATATCCATATATCTATATAGTTCAAACCCAGCACAGCACAGTACATTACAGTACATTACATTACAATAATGAGATATTTCGTCTATATATACATCCATACATCCATAAACCCCCACAGCGTTAGAAGTGCGGTAGAAGTGCAGTGGAAGTTTTAGATATTAGATATTAGATATCAACAAGTATAGAGTATAGAGCACAGAAGAAAAGAAAAGTAAAGTATACAAATCCATGATGGGTGGATAAAGTAAACAATGCCATGATAATGGATAAAGTAAACAAAGCCACGATAGATAAAAGAAAAGAAACGATAAGAAATGATATATTTTTTACAATTAATACTTATTGAGTATACAAGGGTTTCTTTTTCTTACACCTTCCAGCTTCTCGGCCTGATAGGGTGATGCGTTGATGCGTTGATGCGTTGAGGTAATGAGGTGATGCTGATTCGGTGATTCTGATGCTAATAAATAAAACAAACCTCCACTCTACTCAACTCCACTTTACAATACCAACATACCACAAACCTTCCACACCCTCCACACCCTCCACACCTTCCACACCTTCCACATCTTAGCAGAGACCGGTTAAGGGTAACATTTACAGTTTACTACACCCCATACCAAATCTCCATAAATCTCTTCATATTCTCAAAGCATTTCAATATCATTTCCATAACCTACCTACTGTTGATTTGTTATACATATACATATAAATATAGGTTGATATAGGTTGATATAAATATGAGTGGATATAAATATTGTTTGGTATAAATATTGTTTGGTATAAATATTGTTTGGTATAGGGTTTTATTTCAAGCTTCAGTTGACTTGACTTGAGTTGATTTGACTTGGCTTGACTTGACTTGACTTTACAAAACAATCAGCACAGAGAACAGACAACAAAAACAGGCAACAAAAATATCCAATAAGTATAGTCGAGCAAGTAGAATTGAATAAACAGACAGACAGATCAATAGCTAGACAGACAGACAGACGAACATAGACCGATAGATAGACAAATGGACAGACAGACAGATCAATAGCTAGACAGACAGACAGACAGATAAACAGACGGACATAGGCCGATAGATAAAGATATAGAGATGGAGATAGATAAAAAGAAAACAAAAAAACAAAAAACCAGTTATTGTTTGACTTGAACTACATACAGCCCCATTTATTTCACTTTCCAATATCCACATCCCCTCTCCTCTCCCATAGCCTCTGCTCCCCTCTCCCCATCACCACGACTACCCATCCCCATCCCCATCCTCATCTCCAGTCCCCAATAATCCCATTCCAATTCAATACCAAATAAACAAAATCAAATCAAAATCAAAAAACAAACAAAACAATCCACAAACCCCAAATCAAATCAAAAAGAAAAATCAAAAATCAAAAACCAAAAACCAAAAACGCAATCCATTCCAACCCTAGCATCTACGAAAACGACAGTATTGAATAGTAAAAAATAATAATCCCTTCTTCCCTCCCCCACCTCCGCCCGCCCCTTTCTTATCATATGGTATCTTTGCCTCTTCACAAAGTCCATATCTCCTCTACTCCTCTACTCCTCTCCTCGCCCCTCCTTCCCCTCTGCCCCCACTCACCCACTCACCCACTCACCCATCCACTTCCCTCACAATCTCAGTTAGTAAAGCAAATAAACAACCTCACGAATCCACAAAAAAACTCAATACTCAATAATAGCGAACTTTTTAAAAAAAGGAAGCCATTTTCAGTATGCAAAGTAACCTAACCACTGACTGTGATACAAAACTCCTCAACCTTTCAACCTCTCAACCACTTCCATCCCCTCAATTAATAAACCAAAAAAGCAACTCAGAACTCAAAACCAATCAACACAACACAACTTAATTCGCAACAACAAAAAGCAAAGCAAAGCAAAAGAAAAGAGAAAAATAAAACATCAGGACGCCTTATTGATAAAGAGAAAAGGAAAGAAAACAAAAAAATGGGCGATTGTTGAAAAAGAAGTTTATATACAAGCTTTGAGGTGCGGGAGAATTTTTTGGGGTGCGGGTTCTTTGCAGGCCCGCGATGGGATTGAGACGGGATGGGATGCCCACGGATTTCTGGAGTGCCTGAGGTTCCCTGGGTTCCCTGTGTTTATCGGATGCTGAGATGGCAGGGTACAGGACTCTTCTCTCTCATGGATCGGACGAGGGCCCTAAGGCTGAGGCTATGGTTGAACTGGTTCCACGGGTTCCAAGAGCGCGCAGGGGACTCGAAGGTTGGTGGAGCAGAGGATCATGTGATAGTAGTAATGACTTTTCAAAACCGATGGGTTTGCAGTAGCCTTTCGATTTGAGTAGTAATAGTAGGTAGTAGTATGTAGGTAGGTAGATAGATAGATAGGTAGGTAGATAGGTAGTAGTAGTAGGTAGTAGTAGGTAGTAGTTGAATCTCTATCGTCGTTTTTGTAGTTCGTCGATTCGTTGGTTGTGGGGTTTCCCCCTTCTCCCCTCAAGTAGTAAAAAGTAGCTTCTCCCTCTCAAAAAAAGATGTGGATCGAATCGAATCAAAGAAAACCCAAAAAGAGAAAAAAAAAATAATAAAAAAAAAGTGTCGCAATCACCACCTGAATCTTTCTGTGCCAACATGCCCTTTGTCCGATATTCAAGCAAAATCGTTGCACCATGCATCGCTCAAAAAAATAAAGAAAGAAAAAAAAAGGAGAAAAAAGGAGAAAAAAAAGACCACTGTACAAAAGAAAGACAAAAAAGAACACCCAATCCCCGCTCTAACTTGTTAATATCTCCCAGATGAACACCCCGTTTGATTCCGCCGCTCTACCGTGGATTTGTACCCGAACTTTCTCGCGCGTCCCCTTAAAAAAACAAAAACTGTGAACTTCGTATTTACTTCTTAGCGGTTGATTCTTCCGCCGGAATTCCTTCCGCGCGGTCCGGATGCTGGCCTTGTGATGTTTGATGTTGCTACAAGGGAACCAATGTACCTATTTTCAACTCCATTAGTACGGCCTGATTCGCCCGGGAATTGTTGAAGAGGTAGTCGTACTCTTGAAGGAAGCGGTTCTCTCCTTCCAGTCTATCGTGCTCCTCGCGGACTTGCTCGACCCGATCCAACAGTGCTCGTAAACCGGACTGAAGGGTTTGTGCTTGTCTGTTGTTACGAAAGCGCCTTGTCAGCGCTAAATTCCCATGATCCCCCCTCCCTAAAGAATAACCTACGCCTCAAGTCTGGCCTTTGCCTCTGCGCCCAGCTGATCCAACTCCTCGCTATCCCTTCGCGGGCTCATATTCCTCGGGTCCATCTCGTACTTCATCGGGTCAATCGTTGATGATCGCCCCCTCCTCTCGTCGTCCTCATCGTCACACAAGTCGTCCTTTTCACTCGCCTCGATGCTATCCCGCAGTGGGTCGTTGTCGTCTGCTATTGATGGTGTCGACACGGCACTGCTGTTGTTTAGTGGTAACTCGACGGGCTCGGTTGTGGATCGAGTCGACAGGGTGCGGTTGGCGGGCGGTCGGGTAGGCGTCACCATCTTGCAGTCGTCGAGGATAGCGGTTGTAGAGTTGTCGAAAGCCGTGGTGTCGGTGTGTGGGGGGTATATGTTTGGGTAGGTTTCGTGTGTGTTGTTGAGCGTGTTGCCAGTCGCGTCTTGCTGTGTCTCTCTATTGATAGCAATGATGAGTAGTGCTGATGGTCGTGGTGTTGAGAGTGTAGTTGTCGAATGTGTATAGTGTGATAGTGGTGGTGGCTGGTTGCGGTGTGTAGTAGTAGTAGCGGTGGTGGTGTGTCTTAGGTAGTAGTCGTAGTGATGGTGGTTATACTTTGTATTCTCAGATGGTGCTGGTCTTCTAGCCTCCTAATCCAATGTCGCATGTAATGTCGTGGGATGGCGGGTCGTAGTGCTTTATCCCTCCTTGCCTGGGGCCCTGGGGGTATTTGTCTGGCTCGTGGATGTCTGGCCTTGCTTGCCTGCTGGTGTTGGCGGGAACCCGGTAGAATGGGCGACCTGTCCTGTCGTATGTCTGTATGTAGGGGACAAATGGGCCGCAATAAGTCTATCTATGTATATAAGTGGAGTACCAAGCAGGTGGGTGCGTCGTGGTGGTGGAAAAAACAATGGTGGTGGCCCCACACGCTGTTTTCCGAAAGGGTTCAGTAGACTACACCACCACTTGTACACCGATGCGGGAGCTAGCAAGTGACGGCCTACACGTTGCAGGCGCAGAGCAAGCACAGCCGACGAGGGGTAGGCTGATCGTCGAGGAGAGGCCAAAGTGTAGAAGGGTAACAGAAAGTGTGTGATGGCGGCGGCGACGGACACTTGGCCAAAGGGAGTGGAGGGCAGGAGCGGAGGGTAGAGCGGGAGAGAGATGGAGCGGGGACAGCAAGCACGGTGGTGCAGGGGCGGGGAGGAGGAGGAGGAGGAGGAGGAGAAAGAGTGGTGGTGGTGGTGGTTGTGGTTGTGGTTGTTGTAGTGGTGGTGGTGACCGAGTTGACCGACCGATGAGAGCGAGCGAGCGAGGGCTGGGTGGTGGTGGTGGTGGTGGTGGTAGAGTGGTGGGTGGTGGTGGTGGGTGGTGGCCTTTGAGGGGGTGCTGTAGACTGGTGGCCTTTGAGGGGGCTGCTAGAGGCTGCTGTGGGCTGGTGGGCTGCTTTGAGGGGGCTGCTAGAGGCTGTTGTTGGTAGGGGTAGAGGCGAGTGGTTCGTGTGAGTTTGAGTGTGTTTGTGGTGATTTGGCGGTGATGTTCTGGATTTAATTCTTTTGGTGTTGCAGTTGTTGTAAATGATTTGATTTGAGGAATGAAAAGGAAGGTTGTTGTTCTGGTTTGAAGTTGGGGTTGGGTGGAAGATGCGTGTATTGTTGCTTCTGCTCTGCTCTGCTGCTGCTGCTGCTGCTGCTGCTGCTGGTTGCTGCTGCTCTGCGTCTGCTGCTTATTCTTCTTTGCTGCTTCTTCCACTTCCACTTCTCTTCTCTTCTCTCTTCTCGCGATTGTTTTTCCTCTTTTATTGCGGCTCTGCTTCTTTTGCTCTTTTCGTCTTTTCTCTTCTCACTTCTCTTACTTCTTTTGTCACTCTGCTTCTGCTTCTGCTGCTCCGCTGCGTTGCGTTCGCTGACTTGCTGGGCTTCCTGGTTTGCTACTACAGTACAGTACTACTATTGTTGCTTCTGCTCTGCTGCTACTACTACTACTACCACTACTACTGCTCTGCTCTACTCTGGTGCTGCTCCCTCGCTCGTTCGCGGCTGGGCTGGATAAGGGACTGACTCTCGGCGTTGCTATGCTGGTACTCGTCCTGGCTCCTGGCTCCTGCTCCTGCTTCTGCTTCCTCCTCGTCCTTCTCTCAGAATGCCCTCCGGTCTCGTTTGTACACTTGCGCCTGCGTAATTCGAACCCATTAGTCCCAAGCCCGAACCGACGCTACCAACCCACCAAACGCTACCAAACGCACCAAACGCCGCCTCAGGCCGCTCAAGGCGTTGCATAGCGGCTAGTTAGAAGCCGCCAGAGCGAACAGACAGGACAGCCAGGACAGCCAGGACAGACCCAGCCTAATTCCTTCCTTCCTACATACCCCCCCCCCCCCCTTCTGATGAATTAGATGGGTTGACCGTTGGGTCACTTTTGTCTCTTCTGTCTGTGTCCTCCGTAGCCTTGTTCAGCTATGGACCAGCGAATAGAAATTGTCTGTTCTCTTTTTTCAACTTCGCTTAGTGCAACAAATACTTGTCAAGACCTCAAGAGTGCTCTTTTTTTTGCGTGTGGTAATTGAAGCACCACCACCACTAGTAATTTGTGGACTCTAGAGACCTAAAAACCAACTGATCTCTTTTTCCTGAGCGTGGTCACTCACTACTCACTACTCACTACTCACTACCCACTGCCTACCCACTACTACTACTACCGTGGTGTGTGTTGTCGTTGTATGTATCTTCTTCGTTCGGTGTATTTGGCGTGTCGGGTGTGGGGGGAACTTATCAAACTGAAATCGCTGAGTCGCTGAATTTTGTCGTTGAACTTATCGAGACAGACAACACAAAGGTAGATTTCAATGCTGAAGGGAACGACTTGACTCGACTCGACTCGACTCCCACTCTCACTCCCCGAGCAAGTCTCAAAAAATCACAGTGGCTACTAACAGCTCAGTGCTAACTGGGCAGCGTAGTGGTAGTTGGCGCAAAGTTCGAACTGCAGATAGAAAAAAATCCGCTAGCTCAGTAGTCGAGCCTTCTTCGGTGGTGGAATGCCTGTCTGCTCGTTCTCTAATGGTATGTAGCTAGGGAGAGGAGGGCATTTCACATATTGCACAATGCCGCACCTAGTCGTCTCTATCTGTCTATCCTCTTGACTGACTAGTACATACTCGTCATTCACACAATTCACCACGATGATCTCTACGTCAACATATTTCACAACGGGGGAAATCTTCTACCCAAAAAAGTCGTGATAAAGTAGTGATAGCCCGTCGTATACTTTTGCTGGGGGGCTGCTCAAACCTAGTAGGCTGGCCGGGAGGGTGTAATTGGGGGGATGGCAGGGGAGTCGAAGGGGGCCCTGGGAGGACAGGGTGGGCTGGAGGGCTGGAGAGGGCAGCATGGAGGACAGGGTGGGTGGACAGGGTGCGGATGAGCTGCGGAGGCATGACGATGTGCCCACTTATTCCCAACACGGTTGCAATCTGTTCATCAGAGGGGAAAGCAGAACACAGTGCACACCAAGAGCACAGGGACGGTGAGAAGTCCCGCGAAAGGCCACCGTTGAAGAATGAGGCCGAAAGAGTGCGCAGCAAAGGATGGGTACGCGTAGTAGAAAAGTGCATGCATAAATTTCTGTATGAAGTAACATACGGTTGTATGCAGGTATATACCAACCACCAGATGGACAACTCCGCCGACCGGGTGTTGATGATGCTGTCTGCAAAGCCCACTGCATGTTAAGGCGAAAATAGAAAGAAGGATGTATCTAAGAGATCGGTAAGCACAGATGAAGCTCAGTTGGTTCAGTTGACCGAGGGAACCGAAGTGTACCAGGTTACATATGACGTTCCTTATGATCTGATCCTCTTCGGAACTATCATCTATGGGGAAGCCTTTGCATTTCCTAGGAGCAGTCCGCAAAGCCCGAGAAGAACACCAACCGACTTCTCGAGCTTCTTTGTGGAGAGAGAACTCTAGAGCTGGCGGGGCCTTACTCCCGTAGCCTACCTCCCTCCCGCAATTTCTTCACCACCTAAACGCAAAATCGACAGGGAAACGAGGGGAACACCCAGCGAAAAGGTTAATAGCCACCGCTAGTTGAAGCGTGACAAAACTAGAGTAGAGGCACTCTGCTCTAGTTGAAATCGAAGGAGTAATGAAATTTGCATGGTTGGTGTGCATGATATGATGGAAGATGGAGGATGTGATGTGATGAAGAAGAGAGGACGAAGAATGTTGGCGGCGAAAGGCTCTGTATCAAGCGCGAGATGGAGGTGGAGCAAAACTTCCTGGCCGACTTGAATGTTGTCGAGTCCTACTATTAGGCAGAGAAGCCATGGAATGACTGCCCGCCTTCCCGGAGAGACCGTCCATTCGGAATATTTCATCTCACCTCGCTTCTTTTACCACGCTTCCATCGCCTCTGCTATCGAGTGGAGCGGCCAGAGACAAATATGGGCAGCCAGCCGGGGAAAACAGACACACAGCCTCTGCAGAATCCCCACTTTTTATGGATGGATGCGGACTGCAGAAGAAATGGAACGGCGAAGACAGGTGCCGTACCGCGCAGTAACTCTTCTCGGGTACGTTCTACGATGCGGAACTCGCATAATCGCAAGGCCAGGTTTCAACCTGGATTGTGATTTCAATGCCCCGCGCGCAGAGGAGGAGAGAAAAAAAAAAAAAAAAAAAAAAAAACTGAGATGTTCACCGCTCGTTTGATGGAACGAAGCCTATCCGGCGGTAATGTCTGCGAATACACATCGTGTAACGTATCTACTGTGTCCACTATGCAGTGAGCCCTACACCTAGGCATTCGGTGTAACCAGCATCTGATACAAAAAATGTGTTTGATATAACCGTCCCTAGGGGCATATTACAAGCGACTATAATGACGATTATCGGTCGGTGAATCAAACATGATCCGTAACTATGTATGGTGTAGAGTAGCCTTGCCCCCCGGCCATCCTTCTCGGGGAGAATCACTGAACTCCGCATTTCTCCGCGCAGCCGCCACCGAAGGAAAGGAACTCCTCGGGATCATGGAAAATGTATCAACAATCACAGCTCCGGTCTACGTCGGTCGGGCATCGGCATCGGCCTCGGTTTCGGCTTCGTACGATTTCTAAATACATTTCGAATGGCATGATGATTTCATCATCATCTATTCCTAGCGTCTCATAGGGAATTCTCTAAGAAACCGGCGTCAAGCCACAATTCGCGGGGTCCCGGGTGATACATATAGCTTCATCAGGTGACGACGGGGATTTGAGAACGAAGGCAAAAGACGAAAGAGACGAACGAGACGAGATGGTGATTAGATTAAATTGGGTTTAGCGGAACTCTGTGAGACTCTGTAATCCCTGGGTTTGATATCTGCGGCTCTGTGAAATCCCGCCGGCGATTTCAGCTGGGGGCTTGACGGTATGTTGTGTGAGCTGCTGTTTTGGGGCCGGCTGGTATTTATCAGCCTTTGTGAGCCTTGCATACAATAACCTCACGTAGACAGCCTTCTTAAATTCGATACAGCCGGGTCCATAAAACAGCCTTGTCATCACAGCCTTGCATCTAAAACAAACCCCGGAAACACAGGCGGCAGGTATGTAGGTGTCAGCAAGGGCGGAGCCTCTCGGTGAAGCATCCGCACATGGCGTTCGAGGTTTCGAAGTTTGAGCTTCTTGGACAATTAACAAATCGCCACACGTCACGATTTAGATTTCAAACCGAACCTTGAATCCGCATTATGACATAAGGTATGTACAGCATTATACAAAGAATCCTACTAAAACCACAGCAATTTCTGAAGCCTTGTATGTATATCGATCATGGATGGTGTAAAGATCTAAGGCCTAAACCCAACCCATGGTTTTTTATTTGATAAACCTGGGTGCTGTTCACCCATACATAAACCGCCATACCATACAGTCAACCACGCGACGGTGGCAAATGGAACTAGGTATGGATATCATCTCGGTTACGTTGTGCTTTCGATACGCCTCTGATGTGCAATGGTGCATTGGTTTTTTTTTCCTTGGGGCCTGGAACGCGAGGCGAGGCAATGAAGCAAAAAGTAAAAAAGCGTATGGGTCATGAAACCGAGTTAAAAAACGGTTAGAAAATTGATGATACAGGTATAGGCACCGTACCCACATACACATTTGTCCCGGATCCGCGAAAGCCACCGATATCAGTTTCCAGCCAAGACTGGGGTTTATCAACGCCAGTTTTTTTGTTTGTCTCGACGCTTTTCCATTTCTGTTAACGGAAGATAAAGAGGAGAAAGGAACGTTTGTCGAGGTCTGGATGAAAAAAGATAAGGTAAGTTTTGGATATGGAATCATAGGACCTTGGATGAATACGGTGGAGTACGCACCTGATGCCACATGGAGGCCATGCCTATGTATGCTTATGCCTACATATGCTTATACCATCCCCTTGGAGCCTGGGAAACCTAGAAAACTACGCATCCCTCAAGATCCATGGAGTATCGATCCAATAACCGTATCCATTAAATCAAGGGGACCAATTAACATCATCATATATGAAATTTCCTAACCATAAGCCACACGCGGCTCAATTACATATGAAGATCCTCGTAAACCAAGTCAAGTCATCAAAAAACCAAACTGATTCGTTGTCATCCATAAATTCCCATAATATGATCACCGCATGATGAGCCATGAGCCATGATGTTGCCTATTTCCTATTGCCTATTACCTGTGCTTATCCCCCAAAATAACATCTCCGTACCCGAACCGAATAGAGTGCATGATCTGGAATATCTGGCTCGGTAAGGGGGCCATAGCAAAAATCGTATTCATCAACCGGCAATCAATCAAAGGTCATTCCTTCCATACGTGAGACTAGGTTGACTCAAATTGAGGCTGACGATATATGCAAGCATCGCGTTACCCTATAGATTCTTATGTCGGGTATGTACCATACTGGGTAAAATAAAAACATGGTGATGAGATATTTTCGGGCGGTTATATCAACTATCATAGGCAGAGCATATAACTACACAATTGTAGATGGTATGTATAATGATATCGTCACTTGCGATACATACATACATAACCTATGTAAACAAAAACAGCCGTCAACCGGTATGTAGGCACTATACATACGCCGGATCCTCAACTACTATGTACGGTAGCACAGCCTCCCTGAGAATCCGGGATCCCTAGGTCGAACATCGCACTTCACTATGTACACAGCCTCCCCCAGATCCCGAGTTTCCACAACCGAAGCCACTGAAGCCACATCGGATCTAACCCACGACGCATCCATGGTCGGCTGTCAATGGTATTTTGATCCGACGAAAAGATAAAAAAATAAAAAAATAACGTGGTTGACATAGCAGGAACTGAAACCACTGTGATTATGATTATGATTATGATTATGATTATGATTATGATTATGAGCGTGATATGGGTATGGATAATGAGACGCCATATCATAAGCGAAAGAAGAAATAACATGCGGTTACATGTAACAGACGGGTAAACTTGCCATGGCAGCCATGTAACCTCATCGATATCAACCAGCGACAAACTGTAACATACGAAACCATAAACAAACTACGTAATAAATCGAGATGATCAATTTAAGTTCAAAAATACCAACGGCTACAGTGTAGTATTTTACCTACAATTTTGTTTGGTGAATCCTATGATCTATTATGGTCTCGTATGCTTGTTGTCATGAAACATTTTGAACTATTAACCTCGTATCTAGACTCAATAATCGCAGTCAAACATCTGCATAAGCCAGTGATGTTGACTTAAAAAAAAAAAAAACACCCCCCTAGAGTGTACACCGTATATACAAACTCCATCTATAAGATAACTTACAACGGCCTATAAGGAATCTAATCACTACTTCACTCCTTAAAAAAGCATGATATATAAATTTCCTAAACAGAACCCATATGTAAACAACATAAACTCCGTTTAACCCCATCTACACTGAGCCTCTCTTGCCCTAACCTGCCCCCCCCCCCCCCCCCACGTCTATACCTCGTCCAACACAAGCCCAGTTAAAACAGAAATCTTCAACCACAACAAAAACTATCTACACAACCCCACTATACACTTTCTCTAATCCCCATCCATAATCCATCCATAAGCTCTTTGACTTCAATACTCTACTCCCCAAACCCCCAAACCCCCAGCTCCCCACGTCCTCCAAACCCCCAAGCCCCTAAACCCCCAAGTTCCCAAGTTCCCAAAATCCACTAGTCTCGGCGTCGGTGTCGGTCTCGGAGTCTCGGAGTGTTTTACATCTACATCTGGCCGGGATCCTAGATGAGGCTACTCGGTGAACTCGGCGGGTATACGTATCAAAAGTCCCGGTTTCGGAGTAAGAAAGCAAGCAAGCACCAGGGCTCGGAGGGTATCTATGAGATGGTATGTGATGCGGTCTTGTCTTCTTTTGTCTATGTATGTACGTATGATTATGATGATCATGATTGACCGTGCTACTGGGGAATCTTCCGGACATACCCTAAGGCCTAAGGCCTAAGATCCACTGGATGGTGTCTAGGTCTATCATATGGTGGTTCATACTACAGAGAAGCGATACACCGGGCACCCCACAGGCTCGCCGCTTCACGGGTCCCGGCGGCTTATGGGGTACCTATAATCCTCGAGACTCAAGTCCCCAAATCTCCAGGTCCTCAAGTCCTCAAGTCCCTCCTGAACTACTCTACCCTCTCTGTACCCCCCACTCAGGCCGCTACCTCCAGGTCTCTATGGCCTGGACCCTGCCGTCATATTCTGCCCATAGTCCCAGTGTTCCACTATATCAAGGTTCACCAAGTGTCTTCTCCTTCTCCTTCCTTCTCCTATGTATGGTTGCTGGCAGCTAAGTGGCACCATATTTCTGTGCAACTTTTACCGATGCTCTAGGTAGCTCCATAACTGGTGTATGTATGGATGTACTGTACAGGACAGACAAGACACGGGATGATAGATGATCTGGTGCCCAATATGGTGCAGTGTGCACGAAGGTATGAGCTAAAAAGTCTTTTAATTTAGCTTGGGGTCGGTTAGAGATTGATCATTGATGTGCTGTGGTGGATTGTTATTGCGGTATGGTGGGTTTTTGGTCCCCTTCCTTTGTCTTGGTCCCTCACCCTTTTCTTTGCTGCTTTGCTTTTCTTTACTTTTGCTTTGCTGTAATTTCTTGATCTCTCCTATGGTAAACGCCTGTAGCCCACAAACACCAGCATAGGCGCCAAGATAAGGTGTAAATTATGATTAACCGCCAAGCTATAGGAAGATCAAAGATGTTGAAACCTGAGACTTACCGTTGAAGATTTTCCACGAGATGTTTGAGTTACGGAACCAAACCATAAGATCTTCATGACCCCCATGCCGAGAAGCTGTTAAAAAAGAAAAAGAAAAAAAGAAAAGAAAAACCTTAGCAAGCCTTAGATCAAGCTATAGCAAGCCATACATAGCAAGGCCGGCATCTGGATCATCATCACCATCATCATCATCTATGTATGTACAGGTAGTTCCATATGCTCAAGGCTCAAGCTCATCTAACTCTATTTTCTGTTACATATGACTTACAAACTTGCATGCTTTGCTAAATGTCGATTGCAGAAGCTTCCTGCATCGTCAGTGCAGATAAATGGCTTTTAACTTTTAACAGGTGTAATTCTGCTGTATGGCACCATACATAACTGAGTTGCTATCTTCTGCATCATCAACTTTGCTGTATGGTGTATATGGTGCCATAGTCATACACCTTATTTTATGGTGTTATGTACAGTGTACACCTTTGGCATCTAAGGCTTGATATGGTGGTATCCAAGTACTCTAGTTTTCTGCAGAACTGCAAGTTGATATCTATCTTACAACCGCAAAGTTCTAGGGCACCTTAAAACGGGCCTAAAGAAAAATCTGAACATGTTCCGGCCGGCAGAACCATCAAGTGATCTTGGAACCTGTCAAATCAACGTGCTCTTGCTATCCGCTAGGAAACGTTCACCGCACTACTTCCATCGACGATCGTGAAGTTTATGAAGCTTCCGGGGATCATCGAGAAGTTGCCTATTTTCGGACTAGCTTGGACTGGCATCAACTGACTTTGCCTAGCTCTGACATAGCGGGGGGTATGGAAGAATTGACGGCTTCTGTGGCAGTTGACATAGAAGGATTTTTTACGCTTCTAGACGGTTTGGAGACTGCAGCAGACGAGGTTGGATATGGGTTAGCGAGAATTTCTTGGAATGGCTGCTAATTTATGCCACTTCATGCAGAGTGAGAAGTTGATGGCTTGGTTGTAGGGTAGTGAAGGCTTGGGAAGCACATAAGTTTGTTGGTTCGTTATGACTCGGCAAATATTTTAGCCAGATAAGTAAGCTCTGGGCGTGACGAGGTCAAAATTCTGTTTTCTTTTTCCTTTTTTGACAGATATCAAAAGCCGAAGAAAATTCTTTGAAGAAGAAATTTTAAACTTTCGTCTTGTTAAAACACCGGTGCTGGCTTGCGACATCTTGGAGGCTTTATTCCTCTGCAGAAAAAAGCCCTTCACGTCCACACATCCATCGCTCAGTGTGATAACTCTAACTAGCATTCGTTAGAAGATGATGGCTTCTCTTTAGCTCCTGGTGGTTAAAAGTGTCGACATCTGCCCCTCATCCCTGTTCCAGTGACGCAGGAGAAAACTCATCCAACCAACCGGATGTGAACATCGCCCAGCGTCGTTCAAGAACGTAGCTAGCGGCAGTCAACAGAAGTGGCCCTAGTTTGACTGGGGATGTTGAGAACTCCGTCTGTGCTTACTGATTTAGGAATGGTACACAGAGAGACGCTGGATTCTTGAGATGGAACAAGAGATGTCGACGTTTGGTTGGTGAGGATTCAGTTCCCTTCCGTTCGTTCAAGCATGAAGAAATTTTTATGCAAAGCGTGCCACGGGAAAATGCTTGAGAAGATAAGGGTCCAACTGGCATGGCATGGCAACCCCCTTGCGCCTAGGAAGGATCTATCTTGTGCTTGTGGGACGTCGGGGCGTTGTCAGCTTTGTCTTGTCGTACCGTGTCGGAGACAGTTGAATCGATGACGACGTTGGTTGTGGATGTCTTTGGGTTCAGAAGTTGACTGGGCGTTGCTAGGTCACGAGCTGACTGGCTGACTCAGTGGCTGACTGGCTGACTGGACTGGATGACTGAACCACGGTGGAGGAGGACGGTGGAAGCGGGTGGCGGTGGTGGCTAGTAAGCAACCCCGTCGGCCGCTGTGCTACTTCAGCCGTTTGCGGGGAAGCACTTCGTAAACAACTCTAGCTAGCGCCACAGCTCATCGATACACCAGACGACTATCGTGGAATCCCCGGGTTATCCACCATCGCCGACCCGGTGAATGATATATCTATCTTTAGATATCAACTTCGGGGTATCTATCTAGGGGTTTTCGATCAACTTAGCGAGCCCTTCGGAGGTTTATAGATCATGGACAAACCCCACTCCCCATCTGTGAGTGCCACTGAGTGGATCCACCCGGCCTTCGAGGTACGATAATCCGACAATCTTCCCCTGCATTAGGAGCTGCGTACTGCGAGGAACTTTCGAACTGAGGAATAGATACAGCTTTAGCTTCAAGTCGACAACATCCGACATTCTCAAGACAGCTCCAAAGTACTAAGGTACGAAGGATCCACAAGTTCCATGGGCGTCTATGTTGTGGATATATCGGGAGTTGAAAGGGCACTCAGACCAAGGTATGTCATATGTCAGCAGCATCATCGTCACCATCGTCATCGTCAGCAACCGCTGTCAGCACTCACTTAGAACGTCCGACCGCTCTTTAGCACTTTTTGCCACCCTTGTGTTGTGTATCAAAGACGAGGCTGCAAGACGAAAGCCACATGTCATGCGCAAACGAATCCGGAATGAGTATGGAAATTCGTCAGAGCCCGAGTCTAACTATGGGAACAGAGTCTGGGAGCCTATCGATCTCCGGAAACAGAGTTAGGCTAAGCTGGGTGTGCAGCAGGGGACCTATGAATTTGAAGTAAATTGACTCAATATGCCCAGAAGCAGA
Source organism: Pyronema omphalodes (assembly GCA_024516155.1). Lineage (NCBI taxonomy): Eukaryota > Fungi > Ascomycota > Pezizomycetes > Pezizales > Pyronemataceae > Pyronema > Pyronema omphalodes. The sequence goes on along the minus strand of JAJJXM010000032.1, from coordinate 505,820 downwards.
AGAAGAAGCTGTGAACTGGAGGAACCTGAAGGGACCTCCCGGGTCCATAGGAGAGCTTATGGAAGCTTATCGAGCCTTAACGGGTCAATATCTGGCATCTCAGACACCAGCTCCTGCGTCCAACACACCTCGTACCATGAGTTCATTCCAGTATCAAAGCCTGCTACGATACCACCACCAAGTTTGACGATCACACCTCTCAAATAAGAGTCCTGGATCCACGAATTCATCAATGAGTAAACGTCACCTTGCAGCTCAGCGTCAGAACTTAGTATCCTAGAAAATAAGGCTCCGAGAGGTCACCAGGCTGCTCTGTATGGTCGTCAGTTTGTACAACAACTCGGTACGTCCACTATGTCTACCGGGCGAAAATTGTGTTCAAAATCCTGCAAGGCTGCTGGCCGCTTGAGAGCAAATGGATTTGTGTGAGTGGCATTTGAAAAAGATGGGATGAACGAGGGTCATAGGCGATATGGACGAACGGGTGGGCTATGATAGAATTCACATTCAAGGGACACCAAAGAGACTCGAAGATCAAACAGATACGAAAACTAAGCAACGCAAAACTCCGTGCGGGGTTGATAAGGGCTCCGGTACCTTTATGCGTTCGGTGGGCCGATAGATCGCCACGGAACCTTCTATGGAGGAAGGTGGGGTATGTGTGGTCCCGGTGGAAGTTCGGAGTTGGTTGTGGACCTCCGACAAAACGACAAGGGCACACTTCCGACGAAAGAGACGGAGACACGGACATGAAAGTCACCGGGTGTCTTGGCCTTTCCTCTGGCATTCCTTTTGAGGGCCCTTCGCCGAGCGTTGGTATTTTGTATATGCCGTTCCCGGGGGAGTCCCGGAAAGGCTCGCTGGCAGACCGTGGCGGGCGTTGACAACCTTTGAATACCGATGGTGGTGACTGTTAACCAGTCCCAGCCTTTAGCAGCCGGCGAATACAGCCCGACGGGGCCTTTCCCGGCTTATTCGTCTATTATTTGCTATTCGGTTCTACGGGACGGGAACAGCTCATCTACTCTTCGACAGCTCAGTCGCGGATACGGGTACTAAGCCTAGTTTCCATATGACTAAAGAACCGGATGAACAGCTCATCTCTCCAAACTACTGCCATCATAGGTTAAATCTTAGTTTAAGCCTCTTGGAGTTACTCTAGATTTAGAGCTGTGGTGTTGTTGTGGTACATCTGGAGTCATATCTGGTGTTATTCCTTACATGTTCCTATATAGGTTCTCTGCATCACCGGACTTCGGAGTTCGTGACGACTTCCCAATCTTTCTCTACATAATACATTGGTCCCCCCCTCCACAATAGTTCTGGTCTCCTGTACATACATACTTTCCCAAGTCCCGCCATATCCTTAAGCTATCCAATGGTTCGCCATGCCTTCCATTTATGGTTTTATGCTTTTGGGACTTATGCAATCATACGATGATGATTCCATCAACTAACTTTAACACTTCCTTCAAATCTTGTTCGTCCGTGCACAGTTCTGTATATAGAAATTATACTACTTAAGAGTTACAGTTCGCATTACTCTATTGAGTGATTTTGTTGATGTGCGATGAGCTGTCCTGTGTATCTGCACTACTGCGAGTATGATCGTGTGGCCGTGTGGTCGTGGGGGAGGCGGGATGGATTTGGTTGGGTTGGGTTGGGTTGGGGGGAGGGGTGGTGGTGGGGATGGGGGATGGGTAGAGATGGCGGGGGATGAAAGGGGACGCGGCCTCCAGAACTTCCCAAGGGCGGCGTCGGGGAGGTTGGGTAGCCGCAGTCGCACTAGCGGCCATATCAATCTAGGGACCTTCCCGCCCCCCGCTATGCACGACATATGAAATGCATCTAATCTATATACTCTAGAACTAGAAGTATATATAACTCGGTTTCTTAATGCGGTTATGGACCCTATGGACCCGTTTTAACCGTATGGACGTGCGAGTAGTTGGGATTGGAATTTTGGATTAGTTATTAGACATTGCATCGATAGGGGGAAAATGATGGTGATAATTGGAATAGTTAAAGTAAACAAATAAACGAAAATAATTGAAAGTAAATATAAAGAGTAGAAATAAAACGGGATTAAGAGAAAACAATAAAATTGGGATTGAGATACACTACACTATCATAACTTGGTTCCAAAATCACGAAGGTAATATTCCTTCTTCCAACAGCTCCCTCCGGCTACCCCAAACAGGGAGCAAAATAGCAGTCAGGCACCTCGGCTATCTAAGGTTATCTATTAATCCATCTATCCACCAATCTATCATTTCCCTTGTTTTGCCTATCTCTACCTTTTTCCCTTTCCCTCCTTCATCTCTCTTCAACTGCGCACTATACAAAACTTTCTGAAACTTTTACATATCCAGTATTCACCATACATATGAGAAGTAATACACACCAAAAGCAATGGCACTCGCAGCCCCCATTGATACTGAGGGTAACTTAAAACTTGCGGGTCATATAAAAATGTACAAAAAAAAAACAAGCGTTACAGAAGTAAGTATCGTGTATATAAGATCTATTCTTCACCCCTTAACCCCATCATTCCAAACCCCCCAAAACCACTCAATCTTCCAAGAAACATCTCCACATATGACAAAATGATATATAAAAACTTCTTTTACCTCCATATCTTTCATCCTGACTGCTGCCGAGTTAAATCTATAAGCAATAACCTTGAATTAGGAAATAAATCAAAAGCAGGCCAAGTATCAAGTCTTCAAATTGAAATGTAGGCCAAGAATCAACAGTAGGAAGCTCTTAACTCTACATTGCAAGAAAGTTGAAACGTCAATGATGTGCGGTTTATCCCGCATCACAAAAAGAAAAAGAAGAAAGAAGAAAGAAAAAGTTTCCCCGCTTTACATTGCATTAACTAGTGGAAATTTAGGCGAGATACGATTATGCCGGGCGCGGAAGAGGGGAAGGAGGGAGTTGGGCGCTAGGGGCTACTCAATGATACGATATGATATGATATGGTGTTGAATCTCCTTCCTTCTGTTGGTAAATGTTGGGGAATTTCGATAGACGTTGATAGACGTTGGAGGATGTTGGTGAATGTTGTTTAACAGCTCGGGAGTTTGGGATGTTTGGGCTGTCTATAATTCTGGGTATTCTCGGTATTCTCGCTGTTTTGGCTACCATATCATCACATTCAGATTAACTCAGGTCAGGTTACATGATATACAGAATACAAAGTATTAAAATCGTTATTGTTATAATACCCATATTAGGTAAAGAGTTAATAGTTAACAGTTAACAACTGACAGTCAACAATCGTCAATTATCTTAACCCAACTTGTGATAAACTTTCCTTTACATCATTTTCTCGTAAATTCTTTACTTCCTTTCCTTACTTTTTCCCTTTATATACCCAGAACCATCTTTTTTTCTTTCTTTTTTTTTGTTTTTAATAAAAAAGCGTCGTTTATAGACTCACTAGCTCACTGATTCAAACTTTGGAGTATATATCCTCAATCAATCGGTAGGACATCAAAATCCGTACTATAGTACTATACGATAGCTGAGCTGGTAGTATATAATAATTGTCACCATGACAGGCTGTTCAAAACCTACTCTGGTCTTGAATTTCGATGTGTTTTCCTTTTCCTTTGCCTTTGTTTTTGTTTTTTGTGTTTTTGTTTGGCTTTAATAAGTTTGATTTGCATAGTTCCTCCCCCTTTGCGCACCTTCCATTCCTGAATCCAGTACATACTATATCCGCAGATCAACACCGTAATATCAACAAGCCGAATATTAATATCAACGGATTTAACCCCCAAGGCGTCACAGAACTTCACAGAACTTCTATGTACTTCTCCGAACTTCTATGATGTATAAGTAATCTTCCGCATATGGGATGTGCATTTCTTTTTCGGCATTTGGTTAATGATGCTGTAGCTTGTGGCTTCGCATGACTTTTGTTCCCCTTATTCCGTGTTGTGTATTGTGTTGTATTATGTTGTATAATCTCAGCGATATGAAATCATGTATTTTGATTTCTGTGTTTCTTTATTTTCTTTATTTTCTTTACCTTCTTGCGCATGAAGTTTTCTATATCCATGATATGGAATATTCCATCATCTCTTCACAACATCCTTTTATCGTACGCGATATATGTATTTCAGAACATCCCCTTATTCATGAACCCCAATTTCCTCGCTCTTTCGCATTTCATAGTTCATGCAATTAATCAAGTTTCCCACACCTAAACTCCGATTTTTAACCCACCATATCCAACCATCGCCGGCTGCAGACAGCACATAAAGAAACAGTTTAGCATCTGGCATCTGGACTCCGCGCAACTGCGCCTTTAATTCCACCTTCTGCCTTCCGAGTTATGCATTAGTACCTAAACGAGTAAACCGATGGCCGTCCTTCTCAATACAGGCAGGCCCCTACGCGAGGCGAGGAGAGACAAGGGGATGAATGACTTTTCAATATAACGGGTGATATGGTGATATGGTGGTATATATACATGTTAAGTACGGATATATGTAATGACATTATGTATTCATCTGTTATGCATGCAGAATGACAATACAACCGCCAAAAGAGATTGTGACTGCCTGATAAGACACAGGGCCACAACCACAACCACAACCACAACCACAACCACAATCATATGTGGGTTATATGAAAAATATCTCGGGATAAATTGTAGTGTTTCTTCATTCTGCCATTGCATTGTTTTTAATTGCCATGGTGCACCATGGCCTAGATAAGCCATGTCTAGTGTATTCGTTAACTGGTTGTGGCCTTGCTGTACATATCACTAGTGTTTACATTCAAGTCCTTTCGCGTAGAGAGGTTTGTCTCGATTCTTGCACCTTGAGAAGGGCACTATCGGTCTAGATTATGGCGGCATATCTAGGCAAATCTCTCGGATGTTTCATCCACTCTGCAACACCGTTATACAGCAGCAATCAGCAATCAGCAAGCAGCAAGCTCATCCCAAACCCCAGACTACGGAGCGGGGAAAAGAGAAAAGTTTAAACTTTTACTCCGCACGTTAACTAGAGGAGGGAGAGGAGCTATCTTGCTTTGTTTCTTGGCATGCCTAAGGAGGGGAAAGGGAATGCAGAACGTTTCCGCCTGAAAAATGCTGGCTGCTGGATGCTGGTTACACCGGCTGTTTTCTCGCTGCAAAAGGAATCTACCGACTGTTAAAATGTGTGAATTTGTCAGTCACCACCCCGTCAGGCGCCCTTTGTTGAAGTGCACAGAGTATAGTACACGTCGTCGGAATGATGCTTCCTTTGTGTAACTTTGTGGAGGTCATTGTAACCGACGTGGTAGCGGTTGACGTTGGACTGACTTTGATGATGGAGCCTTCAAAAATACGATAACTACATACACTAGTTCACGACCTGGTGAATAGGTGCGGGGAAGCTGTATATATCGTTCGCATAATCCAACCATAAACACATAGTTCGGTCCTTCCAGGTGCCTGAATCTCAGGTAAAAAAATTTCAAACGCCCGCGGCGAAAATACTCCCCGTAGCCTCTTACATTCGCGGGGCTCTTTTAGCGATAACAACCAGCTTCCTGGGCTCCTGGTCGGTAGTAAAGCGGTGTGACGACCACCGCAATCCACCAATCAGAGGCCCACAGTGACCAAAGTGACGTCCCATATCCTTTCTCGTTGTACGAGGATCTTCAATAACGTGATCGACCTTGCGAACTAAAACAACCGCAAGAACCACATGTCGATGATGCCCTGCTTACTAGCCATGAAGGGTAGAGTATAATGTGGTTCGCGATGACAGTTGTGCCGGGTATCAGCAACAAAGTTCCGTAGCCTCGTAGACGAGTATGATGACGGCGATATAGATGAAGTTTGATGCTCTAAAAACTAGAGGCATATAAACTCTCTAGGGTAAGGCACATGTCTTACACTTGGGCACCGTGTTCTCCAGGAACGAAATTGGTCACGAACCATTAGAGTCTGGATAAAGTAAAGCTACCGGAGCCTGAGATTTGAGGTGACTGTATTTGCAGCTTCCATTTCGTCATTTCGTCATTCTGCGGGGTCGTGTTGCTCGCTAGGCTCTAGCTTGGGAACTCCGGAACTTTATCATGGTGACATGTCGAGCATAATTGTAAAACCTCCTCTTTTCAGAATACCATCGAAATATTTCGTAATTTGGTCTTTTTCGGAAAAATATCTCAGCAGAACACGGTAATCGATAGCGAAACAAAGCGCTTCGATAGCTCCCGGGCGATCTCGATTCTCTTCTGCAGACTTTTGGTTGTGCTTCTACCTTGCAAACTCGCCTACCCGCACAGCCCCGCCGCACCGCAGCAGCCGCGCGGCTCAGTCAGGTACGATGGCATCATCGTACCAAAAATCCGGGGTTACTATCTACGCCTCAAAGCTGCAGCTCATGACTCCAGAGATGCAGTTTGTATGGTTCTGCTGTAGATATAACATGGGTTGAATTGCGGAGAGCTCCATCTGGAAATTTTCGTCCGGATGATGGCGGCGGGGGAAGTCCTACAGATGAGAATAAATGTGATGGATGATGATCGGACCGCGGTACGCCTGATGTGTGTATGTATCATTTGTGATGTGCTATGATTGTCATGGGCGTTACAAGAGTTTTTTCTTGTCAGCAGATAGATACAGCGTTAAGGTTGAGTACTGTATCTTCCAGAGCTACGGGCCACAGTGAACGACGCCAAGTATCATCAGTTCATATTGCCCATCGAGACCACCGATGGGCGGTTATTGGATCTTTCTTGTAAATTGGTATTCCAACAGGTTTTTCTTGCTGGATAGATAAACCAACCATGGAACCATCGAGTGCATCAGTAAAATTCATCACCCACCCGCTTCGTGGCAGCTTCGTCTCCATCGTTCATCGATCTCGTGAACCTTCGGGAGTATTTAGCGTCAGGGTCCTTTTGTCGTTGACGTAACTGGGAACAGAGTGTGCGAAGTGCGAAGTGTCATCGTGAATCTGTCGTAACAGGGCGTCGTTAGCTCTTGGCACTGATCGAGATTTCACACTATCATCAGTACATCTCGAAGGATAGCTGCGCGGCCATTTTGAACCGGAGGGGTACAGAGGAGGCAGCAACGATATCGGCGTTTCCATCTCGATCCCCGCTACCCGCACTTATGGTGTCGATCACTCCCGCTAGAAGCCAGGTCGGACTCGGAAGCGTTCCGTAGCTTGACAAGATCCGATAAGTTCGATAAAGATTCGACAAAAGTTGATACAAGGAGGCTATCGTCACCGGCGTGTCTAGAGTAGCGGGGATAGCTCCTACAGTCAACATTCCATCCCTCACCGCACGCCGTAGAGAGCCAAATGGAAGAGAAGGATACCGAATGGCACCAAAACCATTACCGTAGAAACACAACCAAGGAGTTCGCCGCAGCCCGTCGAGGACCGGTTTAGCCCGGTCACAGGCCGCAACTATGTATCGGGTCATAAGGACCTCCACAGCCCTCCTATAATCCTCCGTAGGTCCGTCGGAGAAATCACAAATCTGAGATCCGTCGAATCGACCTTTGAACCCCGCAAAGCATAAGCCGATCGACTCTTCACCCCGCAGTGACTTGCCATGACTCCCCTCTCTGTCTCTCCTCTAACGGGAACTCGGCCCATAAGCGGAAAGTACAAGCGCACGGGCCGAATCATGATTCATCACTACTTGCCGGTGAGGCAAAGTTTTTTCTCGAATCCACTTCTTCAAGCCTTTCGAAGCGAATTTTCCTCTCGGCATTAAGGTTTCAGCCAGTGCGTGGTTTTTTTCGCAGGCGGGGATGAAGCGGGGTGACCGAGAGCTTTGGAATGTAAAGGGCCCCAAGGTGAGGGGTTGATGAGATTTGTTGGACTTGGCGGGAGGGGGAGCTTTGTCGGCGCGGTGATCGGCGGCGAGTGACTTTGGGTGCGGGTAAAAAACGAGCGAGTGAAGTGACGAGCAGGCCGCTAGAGGCGGAGTTCATTGTGATGGGGAAGGGGCGAGGCTTATTTGTGATGGTGTTCAAAGGTTCGGTGTTGAGTTGTGTCGTGCGATGTATGAGGGACGTAGAGTACGGTGGAGGATGGTGAAGGATGGTGGAGAATTGAAGGATGGGAAGGCATGGCCGTTTTGCAGCTGTAGTATTTCGCAGGCGGTGAATATTCATCAGATGGAACGATTCCAGAAGAACACTAACATTTTATATTACTTTTATTTTTCAATTAGTATAAATAGGCGGGATGGCCGAGTTGGTTATGGCGCCAGGTTAAGGTTACCTTAATATCGATTCCTGGTTCGGGAAACTGAGCGTGGGTTCAAGTCCCACTTCCGTCAACATTCTTTTTAAAATTTTTTCTCCGCTTCATAGCGCCGCTGGAGCGCTCAATTAGGCCACTATCGTAGAGAAGGTGAGACAGAATGATTTTTGTTGCATAGATGATCTACGTAGGGCTGAAACCTATTATGCATGGCCTATCAGCGTCTGCATGCCCCCTCTACTCTTGACCCGTTTATCCCAGATACACCTTTTTTTTGGATTCCGAGCTCATGAAAAACCCTCCACACTAGACCCTCCAAGCACATCCTGCTCTCAAAGAGGGTTTTCGCAAAATTCAATGAGTATGAGGTATCAAATGAGATTTACTACCCGCAGGTATTGCCATGTACTCTAGTGATATCATACATAGGAACGGCTTGACAAGAATTCTAAGCAACCTATAGCTTATGTACACATAGGTGTTTGTCTGTTGTACCCTTTTAGATGGAGAAAAAACATGCTGAAGAAAAAAAAAGATATCTCATCGCCGATATATCCGTGTCTACCCACGTGGGCTCAAGCCTAAATGAAATGGTATGACAGAAGACAAATAATAGATACGACACGATGAAAAAGAAAACACAATAGACCCAAACAATTTCTTGAACTCTGGTATCTGATGCTGCCATCACAACTTACGGCTTTGACCTTTATGCAGTCAAAAAAAACCCCCTCGAGCGTGGGAAAAACAACCATGTAACCCCCCCCCCCCCCCCCCCCACAATCGACCTCACGGTATCAGCGGCTTGCTTACATACCATAGTAGGATTTAGATGGTGCTTCAGTAGACTTTGCAGTATCAACCCTTTGCCACTTATCATCGTCCCAGGAGATATTAGGGTATCTTGGGTGCTTGGGCTTCTCAACCTTGCGCTTTGTAACCTTATTTTTTTCAACCTTGGCCATGGCGGAAACCTTGGGAGAAGCCTTGCTAGTAAAAAGTTTAGGGGCGTCACCTGCCTTTGGGGGAGGGGTCTCATCCCTCTCGTCGGGCAGCATCCAGTCTGCGAGCGGTGCAACATCATCCCTTTCGTCCTCGGTAACGTAGTTATCCTTCCATTCATGCTGGATCTCTCCTTCGAAGAGCTCCATAATCTCATCATCAATCTCCTCGTTGCACTCGTTTTGAGGAATATATGAATCACGAGATTCATCGCGTTTGTCTTCATAAGTGGCTTTGGGGGAAGTGACTGATTGTGCTGATTTATTGGGAGACCCAACGTTACGTTCGCGTTCGATTGAAGTACGTTTCTCGATACGTGCGGTGGAACGATATTTAGGACTGACTGACTTGGGAGGGGTCCTTAAAGTAGTTCTGGATGCAGCCTTAGTAGGACTTCTTGACTCAGGCCTTACTGCAGTCCTGGGAGAATTCCGGTCCCTCTGTTGCCCCATAGGAGGAGAAACGGGGTTGCGTCTCCAAGCCCCTGCATCGACTCCACGGATCTCACCATCCTCGCGCATGCTGTAATTGCTACTCGTATCCTTAGGGACCATATCCCTAAGAACCTCAGCAGGCCAGGTGATTTCTCTTTTGTCGGGCTCTCCAGATTTGCGACGCCATGATAGCGGTTGTTGATTTCCCCGGTTCGGCTTGGGGGTGTTGGGTCGGTAGGAACTTCCTCCGGATCCACTGCCTTCACGGCCTCCGCTTCCATGAGAACAAGGGCGATAGCTGTCAATTCGCTGAGATGGGGGGCGATAGGTATCCGTTCTTCTCTCATAGGGGTGGTAATTTTCTTCCATTCTGTCATCCGGGCGTGGTGAAGTTCGCTCGAAGAAAGGCCTATAGGCATTCTTTATTTGCACATGGTCAGTGAGTTGCGGTTTGTTGGTCTCGTTCTTCACAGGAAGGAATCGATAATGTTCCGCCTTCATCTTCAGTGCTTTTCTGATAATTTCTTCTTTCTCCTCCTCTGTGAGGACGAACTCCGGGTATGGTTTCGCGGGTGTATCATCGTCATCCTCCGCCTCTTCCTCAACTGCTTGCTTCGTAGGTCTGGGTTTGAAAGAAGGTTTTGCGGCCAGCGTGATTCTTCTCTCAAGCGTAGTAGTTGGAGTAGGTTTTCCACCCCTTTCCACAAATCCTCTCCAGTTAACTTCTCCCAATGCCTTCTTAGCCAACAGCTCATCTCTCTTAGCTTTCATCTTGATCCAGCAATCTGACTGTTTGACAAACTTTGGAGGGGTTCCCTTAGAGGCAACTTCCACGAACTCGGCAAACTGGTGAGCGAGTCTTTCTGCGGATCCTTCTTCGGCTGCACTGTTGGGGAGAACATGGCAAACAAGCTCTAGAGTATCACATCCCTTTGCGTCGCTAATAACCGAGCGACGGAATTCGGGACAGGCGAAGTAGTCGGCCGTCTTGTGGGGGGCTGCACGAGCAAAGTCGCAGTGCTCAAGTGGAAGAGTAATAAAGAGGACGTAGCCTTCGCGACGTATGTGTAAGTGAGTAGCTGCACAGGAGAGCTTGAGCTTCTCGGTTGATGGGTGCGGGGGATAGATTAAGCTCAGGACTTGGGGCCTAGGAGAAGGGAGTTAGTGCGAGGCCAAAGAGGACGCAGAGTAGTAGAAGAAAGTTATCACAAGGGATCGGCTTTCAAAAGCAAAACCACAGTGGATATTTCGACGAATGAACAGTTATTCTGAAAAAAAAAAGACAGAAGCTATAAAGCTCTGCTTGAGAGCTTCACGGCTCCGGAGAGGTAGAAGTGTAGGAGAGCTTACTGAGTAAAGTAGGATAGTCGCAGAGAGCTCTTGGATTCGCCAGGAAAAAGGACTCGCCCGAGGAAATTGCAATGGGCAAGAGGAATCGTACGGCAAGTTCGCTCTTGGAAGGCTGTTGCGGGATTGTAATCCGCTGGAGAGTTCGTCGTTAGCTGATTTATCTCAAGATGTCTGGAACTGATCCGGGAAAAGTTTTGGCGGAGAAATTGGACACAGCGGAAGCCCAGGAATAAAGAAAAGACAAAGAAGTACTCACGAGAAAGTCCTCCAGGAGGCTCAGGAGCAGGTCCTTCGTACTCGTAGACGCAAACCATTGTCAACTGAGGTGGTTGTCGTTGAAGTTGTCTAGGAGGATATGGAGGTTGTTGGTGGAAGTTGGTGGAAGTTGACTTCGTGCTTGGGGTCGAACAGTGACGAGTGATGGGGCTGTGGGAGGAAGCTGTTGGATTGGGTGGAAGTTTGCTGAGCTTTTGGGGGTCTATGAGGTGTTGAAAGTTCTTTCTCTCCAGAGCAGGGTATATGAATTGCAGTTTTCTGAGTGAGTGCAGGATTCTATAGTTTGTTAAGCGTCGCAAGTAGGAATTACAAACTTTATCAAACGTCCAGGGTTCAATTTGGGGGGGGGGGGGGGTGGGGGGGGGGGGGGTCGTCTGCGACAAAGTGCAAAAGCAAACATCAGTAAAGAACAAAACACAAAATAACAAAGAACATTCTGGAATTGATCCGCACGGTATCCTGCATCCCGAAATGCATGCAATATATATGCCCGTCTGTAAATAAACATTAAAGGTAAGGCACTGACAACACTGACCAACGGTCAACCACGCTGGGCAAAGCTGAGTGGTGGATTAATCAACAAAACTCAGGAAACTGCGAACGAATCGTTTTTAATTACGCGGGTATCGACGTGAGGGTCGGATATAGTTTCAACCCTTCAGTTAAGCACCTCGGTCTACCGCCACTGCATATTTGTAATATATTATGGTGCATTATATGATACAGATTGATCAATATTTACTGGGAATTAAGATAATTCAGATAGACAGTTAACAGTAATGTTATCCATCAAAATGAATACCCAAATCCTCTAAGGTCCTCAGAATACTCAGTAAACGACACCCTTATATACAAAATTGATATACTTACTGATGACTACTTCTTCCATTGTTCTAATCCAGATAGTCGACAGGTCTAGTTTTCATCATTCTGTCTTCAATCTCGGTCACCCGCGTTTCATTCAATCCTATATACTCCTGAGAAATTCTCGATTTCCACGTTTCAAGATTTAGTTGGAGAGGTTCATGGGGTTGAAGACTTTATAATACGTTATTTACAGTGGGAATATCTTTTGGTTAGCGGACGGTAAGAAATCCCAAAGACGGAAGAATGTTAGCCTGAAATTTTTTTAAACGCATTGAGAGAGGAATAATATCTTTAATTGGCTACTAATATTACCGTAACATTGAACTTATCTTGGATTACTTTAACCGACAATGGGTACAAAGTAACTAACTTGCCCAGTCTACTCAGTCTGATCATCTGTTTTTTTCAGGCTACAGCATAGAATTAATTGAATGCCATTGTTGGATGAAATAATGCAAGTGAATCCTGACGAATTACTTTCGGCATGCCGAGAAGCTGCACAGTGCATATCGATGATAAACCAGACATCGGCTCTCACTTGCTAGCTACCGTAACGGAACATATCAAGCATTGTTTTCCCAATACTTCCGGCCAAATAATCCTATGATTAAAAGTCTGAAACCAGAGGAAAATATGGTATTGACGGTAGCCTGGTCCGCTTAGCTCGAGCTGAACGAGGCTCAAGCCTGGCCTGGGCTTCGTGATATACATAGTACAGTCCGACCGAGCTGCTGATGGGGGGTTTTGATTAGATAACCAATGACTACAACTATTTTTAGAATCCTCTGACTTCCAAGACACTCTCCTCAGTAATCAAAACAAGTCTCAATATTGAAAACCGTACAGAAATTGACACTGTGTTTCGTTACCAGCCAGCTGATTTCTTCCCTTCACCAAACGTTTCCAAGTTTCAAAACATGAAACATGAAACATGAAACTCAACTCCCAAGTTCCGCAGTATGTCAATCATTAAGTATTTCCATACAGTACTGTTTTAGGATAGTCTAGTTATTGCATACTACAAAGCACCTTAAGCAGTTCACTATTTTCTTAAACCGCCGGATCTGAGGATAAGTATTTAGATTCACATAGCTGATCCATGATATGACCGAAGCATCATGTTTAGTCTCGGATATTTACCTTTCTCACTACCAATAACTTAGAACATTCCACATGGAGTTTATTAGACTTGAAACAGGAATACGGGCAGCTGTTATGTCAGAATACATATGCACTTTTCAAGATTTGAAATGCCGAATATATATAACAGAATTTACGAAGATGTCGTTAAGAATTCTAAGCTTCAATCATTCCGGTTTGACTGGATGTCGGCCGGATGTCCAGAAATGACAGGGTAGATTTTGCTAGGCTGGAAACTTTGTATGTCGTTAACTACAAAACGATGAATACACGCTGGCTTGGCATCGATATTAAGAAAAAGACTGGATATTTTTCCGTACTTAACTTCGATCATTGAATGGCTCCTATCCATTCTTTTCATATGGAAGAGACCGAGAATCTCTGGTATTCCGCTAAGTTTGACACTGCTGCAAAATATGCAGAAGAAAAGCTGATGGATATCAAGTTAAAGTGTCACGTGAAGGCGTAGAATACAGACCAAGAGTGATGCGGAACTTCCCAGAGAAGACGAAGATATCGAGGGCATAGTGTTTTTGGTTTTGTACTTTGAGTCTCTGAGAATATCAGAGCTGTTGTATTTCGCTGGTGGGGTTCGAATTGTTATTGTATTAGCCCTTAATTGGCAAGGTAGATGATCCGAATTGATTGGAGATTGGTGAGAAGTGGACGATAAATGCCAGGTTGGTGGTAAATTAGACTACATGAGTTTATTTAGAGGAGTTCAAATAAACCTGGGAGCATGGTTGGGTGTCTATGAAGACTTAAGTAGTGCATTAATGAACTTTGGCTTAATTGACATCCTGTTGACAGGAGCTGTATCGGGACATGTTGTTTGATCGGAAGGACGGACGTACAGGAGGATAATAGTTGTTGCTGATGAACCGCTTGGAAATGTTTCTGGTTAATGAATTTGTACCTTCATGATCTAATGATATTTGACGGAAAAGGTACAGGACAAAGTGCAGCAGGACGCTAGGAGAAGGACGGAATGTCAATACCTATTACCGAAGGGCAATATGGATAACCCAACAGTAGTAGAAAGACATAAACGTAAACGTAATACCGAAAGCTTTTGTTATCATTCTCTAGAGAGCGAAGGAGAAGTTTTACGAGGAATAAGAAAAGGCAGAGGACATTGCATATAGTAAGTGTACCTAATCGCGAGCCATGAATTTATAATTATATGACAAACTTAAAACCAGTGAGGGTTAGCAAAATCACCTATGGTTCCTCGTCGTCATCTCTGGATCATACTCCTGTGATTCTTATACGGCTTTCATGTCCTCTGCTTCCAACATACCAGCACAATTGATTAACGGCATTTAATCACTACCTGACCTCAGACAGTTTACGTACTTTTCCACCAATCACAAAGAAAGCACAATTTGGTTGCGGTGGTTTAAATATCAATTCCACTTCCCTGTACCAAAGATATCAAAATCCATCCCCCGCCAGTATCAGCAGCATTATAGCACCAACCTTTCTGCACCCTAAGCCATTATCAACATCCATCAATGCACATCACCGTCCTCCTCATAACTGCAAAGTAAACAACAGTTAGCACACAAAAACTCTTCCAAGTTCCAAAAACCCTCTCATAACCAACACATTGATACCACCAATCGAGCCGCGACATACCTAGACTCCATATCATCATAATCTTCATCATCACTATCATCATAAGAGTCCTTATGGGCTCCGGAATCATCCCAGAAGATCTCGATTACGTTTGTGATGGGGATAGTGGAAAGGTAAGCTAGAAATTCTTGTGTGGATTTTGGGGTTGTCATGGCAGTGCTGGTGCCGCTTGAAGGTTGGGATGGTGGGGAGGGGTGGGACATGGTTAGCTATGTTAAAGTGGGGCTGTGTAGCAGCGATTTGTGGAAGGATAAGTGATGGTCTTGTGGTAAGGAAGGAGAGTCTGGAGAGGGATGATTTGTGTTGCTAGTTGGTTGGTGGTAGAGATTTTGAAAGACGGTAATTACAAGTGTGCCTACCTGTTTTTATAAGCGATAGTGCTCTGCGCATAAAGAATCTGTCAATATGTAGCCATTTTGTTGTGAATTGAACCAAGATGAACCAGAGGAATGATATAGCTGCTTGGGACAAAGAATAATCATCCACGGATCATCAGCCATTGATTTTCTGGTTACTACATACTTATACTGGGACCTAGATCCTTCTAACACATAGACAGGCATAAGATATCTGATTCAATACATTGAGATAAATAGCGAGTACCGTCAGTTTCAACTAAATTCTAGGGATTGTGATCTATCCATCTGGCCATCTGCTCTGAAGTTATGAAAAAGACATCTGAGATCCCATAGCAAGTCGTAGTACCAGACCAAGAGAAATAACCAAGCATCGATATATCCGGGACTACAAAACCCGTCCTCACCATAGGTTTCATTCGCCGGCGTTTCCCCGGATCACCGGGGATGATTTTAACTAACGGCACCGCTATACAATATACTTCGGGTTGGCAGTACTAGTCGCCATCAAAGTCTCTAGGGTATCATAGTCATCAATACGGAACTTGGAGTTGGGAACAACATATATAACAACGAAGAGGTAAATTTGAATTAAGTTACAACAACCGACATATTTGCTAGCCAGTTGCCAGCGATGAATTCGCAGCCATGGTGTTTTAAAATACACGTACCAAGTCCCCACTTTAATTTCTCCAACAATCATTCTGGCGGAGAGTAAATACTGAACCAAAACCTGTATCTCACTCACCCGATGTCAGTCATATTAAAATCCGATCCTCTAATGATCTGAATCCCAGCGTAGCTTATCTATACCTTTAGACTTCATCTATCCAGGATCCTTCTCAGCTCAAGATATTCTAATATAATTTCCCCTTTCCGGTATTTAAGCTCCGCCATTGCTACATACCACAAACTGGCTATTTGCAAAACTGATGAAACATCATTCTAAAACAGCCACTTCAATCTTTTTTCTTTTTATCGAATATTAAACAATTTAATATGCCTTATCTATATAAACCCACACCATTATTCCCTCAGTACAACCCCCCCCCCCCCCCCCAGAAGCCATACAACATCCACCGGAAGAAACCCCCCTCAGTCCGACCTACACCTATCCACATCCATATCCACAACCATCCAAACCTCAGACTTCAGTACCCACCCACGCACCAATGAGCAATTAAGTCACTCCCATAGTATATTTCCTCCTCATATCCTAATATCCTCATCTATATCATCACCATCACCATCACCATCATTTTTAACTTTCATCCATAAACAATATCAAATATGTATCACTAACCCAACGTGTATGTGCACCTCCACAATACCACAGGTCCACCGTCCACGTTTACAGCCAGTAGATAATCATCAATGATTCTATTGTCAGAAGAAAAAAAAGAGATGTTATTTTTTTTTGAGGGTGATTGATGGGAGTATATAGATGATGCTGCTGGTATTTACTTATATCCATTCTAACTACCGGCGGGGAATCTCAATGATATCGGAAAATAAAATAGCTTGTCTATGATCTATATTTCTATTCATATTCCTAGTCATATTCAGTATCATATCGTAATTTCATGCTCCAATTCAACTGATGATGAGTATGTATTAAGATCCAGGAATTCGGAGTTCAGAGTTCGTAGATCAGAGTTCGTAGCTCAGAGTTCGTAGTTCGTAGTTCATAGTTCGTAATTCATAGTTCGCAATTCAGAGTTCAGAATTCAGAGTTCGTAATTCATAGTTCGTAGTCCATAGTTAAGAAACCAAATCCCATACAAACAACATCACAAGATCCGTATTCTCAATTCATAGTATTATTTGCCAACTGCTAGCTTTACCTATACGTATATAATAAAAGCAACAGATTACACAGCATTCTCAGCATTCTCAGTATCATCAATTCAGATGATCAAGGCAATGAATCATGATTATAAAAGAAAGAAGGAAATTTCCTGGATAGGTCTACAAAGAGATATCGGCGAGAAGGAGTGTTCATCGCGATTCGAGCAGGAACTGGGACTATAGTGTGATTGATTTCCTTTTTACTTATTTTCAAGAAGAAGAGAAACTTCTGAGATGCTTGGTATGGTTACATTATATTTTTCAAATTTTTGTAACCTAATCCAACGCCGCACAGCAACAAGCAATCGAGTGATCAACAATGACACAACGCATCATCACACATCCACCCCACACGGCCTCAAAACAAGCCCCCAAAAACGCCTTCATCCACACCTCTAATCCCCCCTTCAATCTCCCTCCATTCCTCCTCTCCAACCGTAGCCTTAACCATGCCCACCAGTTTCCTCAATCCATTCCTAACCCTTTCCACCTCCTCCCCATTCCTATCCCCATCCTGTAACCTACCCCAACAAACCGTCGTTCCCCTTAATATCTCTCCCGTATAACTTTCCAATCTCACCCAACAATTCCTTACCAGCACCTGGATAGTTTCCACCAGCACCTGCAGCAATAGCAAATTCGCATCCCCGAAAGGATCCGCCAATAAATCCGCCAATATCGGTACGATAGATTTTAGATGCTTAACGAAATACACACCCATTTCCTCTATCACATCTGCTAGAGATTCTACAAGTACCTTCACTATATCCACGAACTTATCCGCGAATCTAAAGCCTCTTAGAATTCCGTCTCTAACCACTGTATCCAACAAAAGTGCCCGTTTCTTTAGCTCCTTTTCCCGGGCTTTGGAAAGTTGTATCAAGCACCTATATGCCGCCTTCAACAGTGGTACTGCCTCAGACACAGGGGTTAGCGGCGGTAAATAACTAAGCGTAGCCAACACGGCATCCCAGAAAACCGGTGCTAATCCCGTTCGTTTAAGTAGAGTTTTAGTCCCATCATCTTCCTCGAGTCTTTGCAGTAATGTAGATATCATTCCCACGGCTCTAGTTTTCACCGAGGTGATGGTGTTATCCATCAACGTCAATACAGGGGGTATAATCAATCCCCAATTTCCTTCTATTTCTGCCGCTGGAATGGATTGTAGGATAACTTCCAAAATGGCTAGAACCTCGGGCCGCTTGGTCAGCCATAGTGGTGGTGATGTGTCGATGCGGTTGTTGGTGTTTTCGCGGATTGCTAACCTTCCTGCGGGGGTGATACGATTTGTTGAAGGAGTTCGGGAAAAGAGGGGCTTGATGATTTCGCTTAGGATGGGGGGATATGATTTGGATAAGTCATTGGATGATATCGTGGAAAAAATACTTCGAGATAATGTCTGACTGTTAGAGGTAGTCCAGGGATCTTCGAGGGAATGGAAACCGGAGAGGGCTGCGATTAGTTCTTTGTCGGTGCTGTCAATGAAGGACGAGCAACTGGAGAGGAGATTCAGGAGTTGCGTGGATAGTGCATGGTAGTGTGGAAGCGCGGGGGAAGCATCGTAGCTGCTGTCGTCGAAACCGTAGTTGAGGCGGGGTTGGAGCTGGGGGTGAGGACGGAGGAGAGAGATGAGGTCGGGTTGAAGCGAGGTTATGGATGATGGTTGAGTTCGGAGGAAGGCTATCACCGGAGGAATATTGCTGAGGATCTATGAGGTGAAAGTGTTAGCTATGGAGTTCGGAGAGGTAAAGGCGGGGAGTGGAGGGGAGGTAAGCAGTACAGTGTTGTAACGCGTTTCCAGAGCAGTGGTATCAGAGCTCAAGGTAGCAATAGCAGAATGTAAGATAGACGAAGCTCTATGATGTCAGTGTTAGCGATGACGACAACGCGGGGTAGCTAAAGATCTGGCACGGACGTTTTCAGATCGATAATAGAGCTGCTGCTGGTGGTGGTAGATTCATCTTCGCTGTCGGAAAGCTCTTGGATTATCGGCATGGTTGGGTTGGGTTAGGACGACGTGACGTGACATCGCGTTGGATGGTTGAACTTTCTAAATTCTCAAACCGGGGTTATGTGGTTTGACTTCTAAAATCTCAACCTGCAACTCGCAACTCGCCCTCACCCTCGCGTGATTTCCCCGCAGCGCAGCCGGACGATGAGAGGGGGCTTGAGCCACAAATATGTACTCAAGCCGTTTGGCATACTGATGACAGCTGCAGCGGCGTTGAGCACGTTGAGGTTGAATCTCCGATCTACCCCGCCAAGATATGTAACTCTCCTGGGGTCGATCAGATGAAAATGGGGAAAAATATGACAGACGAGGTGACATACAAGGTGATAAGCAAGATCCAGTGAAAGCGCTCCATGCAACGCGACTGTTGTATCATGCAAGAAATAATAAATCTTGAAAATCCTGTTGATGGAACAAATCAAGCACCGATATCAAATCAGCGATGACTCTATTTT
Source organism: Pyronema omphalodes (assembly GCA_024516155.1). Taxonomy (NCBI): domain Eukaryota; kingdom Fungi; phylum Ascomycota; class Pezizomycetes; order Pezizales; family Pyronemataceae; genus Pyronema; species Pyronema omphalodes. The sequence continues at coordinate 486,206 of JAJJXM010000032.1, read as the reverse complement.
ATGATAGAAATCAAGGATTGACATGGCTATGATGACGATAATGATGATGATGATGCCACCGAGCACCGATTATCGAGTAATCAATCATTTCATCGGCATGATTTACTTTATCTGCCTCCTAAAGCTGTATGAATTGAGTCTACAAAAATATCTTCGTAATTTATGAGGTGTTTCTATTGAGTAGACACTATAAAAAAACCAATCATGAGATTCTAGTATCATTTTACAAGACATTAAAACAATCCTATATATAGCAAGTATCTCTATCTATCTATCGTAAATCCCAAATCCAGTAATAAACCTGTTGCATATGTGTTGTAACCATATCATATCCTCATCCAGTGATATGTTATTTATTACAAACACGGCTAGCAATGTGGACACTGTTGAGCGGGGGCCAATAAAATCTAGAGCAGAATCCAGAGCATATTAAAAAGGTTGCAATTGCAATCACCATTCGAGTCCGGGTTCATAAACTTCTCAGATGATGCATTTTTTTTCAAAGTAGAGTCAATACCTGTCAAAGGCAATTACTATCATACCACAAGCGTCAAAGATATCAAGATGGATGTGACAAGTTAACACGCTGTCTATAACTAATCTCTGTAACCCTAATCCCGAGGATAAGAATTGTTACATCATATCAGACCTCCCAGTCGTACAAACCAGTTTAAAATGACGGCCAAAACGGACTGTACGGACTGTTGGAATATGAGAACTGTACGACCACCCAGTTCAGTTTACTGTCAGTAATATAAACTGGTTAAACTGCGAAAACCAGTTAACTGAATGCAAGGCTTGGCAAACCAGGTGAACTGTTTAAAACTGCCAAAACTGGTTTGTCCAGAGGAACTGGTTTATGAAGGGGCAATAAATATTATTCAGTGCATACATAACAAAATTCGATCCTAATTTGGTCCCCAGAAATAACAACTGACGCCTACGATTGAAGATCTTGATCCCCTCAATGCCCTCCAGAGTGTCTGCCTGCATCGAATGAAGGTCCGATATAATGATTTTCTTGCATCGAAAAACAGCCGCTCGGGCTCGGCGCTCATTGCGGGAATAGACAGCAGTATTTCAACAGCCGTTTTGCAAAGTTTGGGGAACCTGGCCCGCTGCCGGGGCCCACACCACCACTCAATGGCAGAAGGACCATCCTCAAGTGCTGCCTCCAGTCTCAGCGCACAGTAATCAAAATACTCGTCCGGCTGCGTGGGGCTACCTGTTGCCGTATCTTCAGAGCCTTGTTGGGGTTCTAGCGGGGTACTGAAGCCAGGTGGTATAGAGGAGAGGCCGCTGGTAACGGAACTCATTGTAGGTGGTTGGAGAGAAATGGCAGTGTAAGGTATGGTTGAGTTCTGTAGGTCAAGAGAAAATAGTCTCGGCGAGATATATAGGAGGATCCAGGCCAGCAGAGGTGCGTTCAAACGAGGTTTCAGTACATTATTTGCACTGGTTTGGCTGTCTATGATCCTCCATGCATGGTTTTGGCTGCTTATTCTTCTGCGTAGTAGTCAATGAGGTGGTTAAACTGGTTTGTATCTGACAACCAGTAAACTGTTTACCGAGTCAGTTCAATCGGTTCAATCAGTGCACTGCAGTTACCTGGTTCTATGGAACCCTCAAAACTGAACCAACTGCGTATCCGGGACACGAAAACTGCACCAACTAACTGTCAATTATCAGTTCAGTTTACCTGGTTTACGATTTTACCCGGTAAACTGGCTGTACGGTTGGGAGGTCTGTTACCCATCATCATTATATTATTTATTGCCGTGTTTTATTTTCGCCGTTCTATAGTTATCGTGGTTATTATGGTTACCGTGATTTTTTGGTGTTATATTTTCGTTGTGTGGTTGTCATATTATTGCTTCTATGGTTGTTCTGGTTGCTGTAGTTTCTATAGTTGCTGTAGTTGCTGTAGTTGCTGTAGTTGCTGTAGTTGCTGTAGTTGCTGTAGTTGCTGTAGTTGCTGTAGTTGCTGTAGTTGCTGTAGTTGCTGTAGTTGCTGTAGTTGCTGTAGTTGCTGTAGTTGCTGTAGTTGCTGTAGTTGCTGTAGTTGCTGTAGTTGCTGTAGTTGCTGTAGTTGCTGTAGTTGCTGTAGTTGCTGTAGTTGCTGTAGTTTCTATAGTTTCTATAGTTGCTGTAGTTGCTGTAGTTTCTATAGTTTCTATAGTTATTGTGATAATCCCGGGAACTATAACTAATATATATATATATATGTACTTATGTATGCGTAATGATAATCCCTCATTTATGTACTTATCGACAAGCCAGGACTCGGGAGTATAAGCCATCATGTAATCATCTCACCATGTAATCATGTAATCATCTCACCATCTCATCATCTAATCATCTCACCATATGTAAGCTGATAAAAGTTTCCCACTCCCACTCCCACTATCACCACCCATACCCATATCGTTGACTATTGATGACAGAATACAGCATTCAGCATTCAGCATTCAGCATTCAGCATTCAGCATTCAGCATTCAGCATTCAGCATTCAGCATTCAGCATTCATCACCAATTCACTAACATCGCTTATTATGATGGGAACATTGGATTAGTCTATATAGTCTACTGACTGGACATCAAGTCAAAAGTAATCAAAGGTAATCAAGATCAATCAAATCAATCAAATCAATCAAATCAATCAATCAAAATCAAGCAATCAAGCAAACAAACAAGCAAGCATCAAATCAATCAAGCAAGCCATCAATCAAGCAAAGCAATCAAGCAATCAAAGCAAGTCAACAAAAAATCAATCAAAGCAGCAAACAACAATAGCATCAAAGCACAATCAAAGCAAGCAAATCAAGCAAAGCAAGCAAGCAATCAAGCAATCAAACAAGCAAGCAATCAAGCAATACAAAGCAATCAAAGCAATCAAATCAAGCAAAGCAAGCAACAATCAAAAAGCAATCAAATCAAGCAAATCAATCAAATCAATCAATCATCAAATCAATCAAATCAATCAAATCAATCAAATCAATCAAATCAATCAAATCAATCAAATCAATCAAATCAATCAAATCAATCAAATCAATCAAATCAATCAAATCAATCAAATCAATCAAATCAATCAAATCAATCAAATCAATCAAATCAATCAAATCAATCAAATCAATCAAATCAATCAAATCAATCAAATCAATCAAATCAATCAAATCAATCAAATCAATCAAATCAATCAAATCAATCAAATCAATCACAATCAATCAAATCAATCAAATCAATCAAATCAATCAAATCAATCAAATCAATCAAATCAATCAAATCAATCAAATCAATCAAATCAATCAAATCAATCAAAGCAATCAAATTAATCAAATCAATCAAATCAATCAAATCAATCAAATCAATCAAATCAATCAAATCAATCAAATCAATCAAATCAATCAAATCAATCACCTATTACAGCCCACTAGAACCTATTAGAACCTATTAAAGCCCATTAGAAGCCATTAGAAGCCATTAGAAGCCATTAGAACCAATTAGAAGCCATTAGTTTCATATTATTAATATTTATTACTGGGCTTACTTTTGTGATAAGTAGTAAGTAGTAAGCAGATACATAGAAGTTAGTAGAAGTTAGTTGTACATAAGTAGGACATAAGTAGGACATAAGCAGACACGGATATGGATATGGATATGTTATACTCTGGTATCGGTTGATGATAGTGATGATGGGGTAATTATTTGATGCTTTGACCTGTCTATCTTTGACCTGTATGACCTGTCTATCTATAGCATATATGACCTGTCTATCTATAACATATATAACCTATCTATCGATAACATATATAACCTATCTATCTATAAGATATATAACATATATAACCTATCTATCTATAACCTATATGACATATATGAGTCGTCATGAAGTTAGGATTACATACAGGTAATATGACCAGGGTTGATATCAACTTATCAACTTATCGACTCATCCAACACGGCAAATTATCGACTTATCGACTTATCGGCATGGAAAAATATCGCAGTTGCGAAAGCGAGAAGGATGGAAAGCAGAATGGATGGGATGGGATGGGATGGGATGGGATGGGATGGGATGGGATGGGATGGGATGGGATGGGATGGGATGGGATGGGATGGGATGTACATATGTGGGATGGTATGGTATGGTGTGTAGGTAGGATGGGATGGTGTGTAGGTATGATGGTATGATGGTATGATGGTATGATGATATCAATCCAGGATTACACCGTGATATTAAGTTAAGTTATTGGAATTCATAACGTATCTGTAATGCCATGTAATGCCATGTAATGCCATGTATCTGTAATGCTATGTAATGTAATGCCATGTCATGTATCTGTAATGCCATGTAATAGGTAGGCACGAGTAACGGGCAATAGGTAGGCACGAGTAACGAGTAACAGGTAGGCACGAGCAATAGAATTATTTAGGCTGCTTTGAGCTGCTTTGAGCTGCTTTGTTTGGTTGGGTTGGGTTGGATTGGATTGGGTTGGATTTGATTGAGTTATTAGCCAGCATCATCGTAACCAGCATCAGGTTGTTAGGCAGCATCATCGTAACCAGCATCATCATAACCAGCAGCAGTATCATAACCAGCATCATAACCAGCATCATAGCCAGCATCATCATAACCAGCATCATAACCAGTATCATAACCAGCATCATAACCAGCATCATGTTTAATCATGATCAAAAAAAGCGATAACCATCACAGCGCGTAATACCCATTCATCTGCATCAATATCATCAATATCATGCGAAAAAAAAAAGAAAAAAAGAAAAAAAAAGAAAAAAAAAGAAAGAAACAATTTAATGACACACAACACAACACACACCGCAACCCATTAATGTTTCGTAATCAGTTTGTGTATGTGTTGTTCGGGGGGGGGGGTGGTTGATTTTTTAGATTACTTTGGGTGTATATGGATATTGGGATATTGGGATATGGGGATATGGTGTGTACCTATCTAAGGGTTAAGATAGCTACATAAGCTGTATGTGATGATATGATGATATGATGATACGATGATATGATGATACGATGATAAGATGATATGATATGCGTTGAAAGAAAAAATATTACGAGTCGATAATGATTCGAGTGCTTTGTGCTTCGGTCGTTGATTATAATACAGTACAATTTATCCTACCTACCTAGCAGCAATGCATGTGAATGGCAGGTATTAATTACTTTCTCATCTTATCCTGTCGACTGATCTGATTTCGCTTTGCTTTTAGCTCGCTGCTCGCGGATGACACCGCTACGGAAATTATCTAGTCACTGTGCAGAGAAAAATCAAGGAAATTTTTTCTTTTTCGTATTACAAGGCTGGTGGTATTTTAAAGGGGATTGGAGACGGGGCTTTTGCGACGTTGGGTTGTGGTTATTACTTGCTGCTCGCTGCGAGCTGCGAGCTCCTCCACTCTGCTGCTCGTTTCTATCTCATCGTTTCCCCCGCTGCTTGCTGCTTGCTGCTCGTTCCTCGTTCCTCGTTCCTCGCTCTTCGCTCCTCGTTCCATTATTCCCTTATTCCCTTGTTCCCTTGTTCGTTGCCTTTGCTGTTTCTGGTACGTTATCAATTTTACCTGCCGCCTCGTCCCATATTTGCGTGGTCATGATTGATATGATGTAGCCACCTACGCCCAATATAGCAATTACTCCAGCTGTTATGATCACTCACTCCCGGAATGCATATGAATTAATTTGTGAGATATAAACGGGGGTTACGTGGTGATTGTGTCAGGTGTGTGAGAGGAGTGTGTTGTGTGGGCAGTTGGTTTTGGGATGTGTAGGGGGGGTTGAAAAAAAGCTGGGTGTGTCTCTTTTGCTGGGTCTGCTGGGCCATAGCAACCAGAGATTGATTGACACTCACTGATATTTTAATGACAAACCCCATGGGTCCTGGCCAGTTCCCCAACCCCCCAAATCATTGCTAAGGTCTATCGTTTTTTCTCGTCCCATCCCATCCCGTCCCCCATCCCATTCCATTCCATCCCATCCCAGAATCCCCGCCGCCGCCGCCAACCATTGGAAATCCGCTTTAAACAAATACAGCCTGCCTCCCCGCGCGGCCCAACCCACTATTTTTTTTTCTTTTTTTTTTTCTCGTCTCGTCTCCTCTCAACTCACTCTAACTCTAGTGTGTGTCAACTCTTTCTTCCAACACCAACCGTTCCCTCACTCATTCACATCACTCATTCACCCCCATCGTCAACCACAACTACATACAACAAAATTCATCGACGCAAATAATGCCTCCACGCAGAAAAGACGTCGTTCCCATCGCCCCAGCTCCATCAGCTGCCGACAGAGAAGCCATGTGCCGCGAACGTGATGCAGTAAGTTGTTTTAAAATTTCTCGCTTCTTTTTTTTTTTTTTTTTTTTTTCCCACCTCATCGCATCGCGTCTGCCATACACCGAGCACATACAGCATAACGCACCGCGACCGACACGCGCCATTGAAGCGTAACCGATGCAATTGGTCTTCCATATGTCTCTTCCATTACTGTATCATACCCGCAGTCATTCTAGATGATGGTTAGAGTCATTGAGAATCACGGTTATGAACTATGATATCATCTGTCTACTATACTGATAACCTGTTCCCATTGCAACCCAACCCAACCCAATGCCTCAATCTTAATCTCAATCTCAATCTTGCACTTCCCTTCACCTCACCTCACCTCACCTCACTTCACTTTGCTTCACTTCACTTCACCCCACCCCGCGATACCAATACCCCACCCCACCAAACCCCACCAAATGAACTCCCTTCTAACAAACCCAGTTCGTAACCAGCATGGCCATGCTCCGCAACGCCGCCGACGAAGCCAGCCGTACCGGTCTCGCCTACTTCAACTTCGTAATCAACGGCATGGGGGGCGGCAACACCAGCACTGGTGCCAACGACCACTTCGCATCCTACGTACGTGCGATGTCCGCACCACCTCCTCACAGCTTCGAGGCGGAAGACGGCAAAAAACGTCGCAAGCGAGTAGTAAAAGCCAAGGATCCCAACGCACCCAAGAAACCTGCTACACCATTCTTTTTGTTTTGCTCTGAGGGAAGAGCTACGGTTAAGGGGGATCTTGGAGCTGAGGCAGAGTTTAAGGATATTCAAGCCGAGTTGAAGGCGAGATGGGAAATGTTGCCGGCGGAGGAGAAACAGGTCAGTTAGGCGGCTATGACGTAATTCACCCTGCATGTAGATATGTTTTGCTAATCTCGTTACATAGGCCTGGTCTTCTCTTTACCAGGTTAAACTGGCGGAATGGAAGAAAATTAACGAAGCCTATCAATCCTCCAAAGCGGCAACCCAAGCAACAACCGAAGATGTTGCAACCCCCTCTGCCCCCTCCGCCGGTGGTTTCACCGCCGTAAACCACAACAAGCCGATCTCCGCCGACGAGACCGAAGACGACGAAGAAGAGGAGGATCAGGATGACGGGGAAGCCGAGGCCGATGCCGATGCATCACCCGCTACTCAAGGAAAACCAACCCATCCCGATGCCATGGCGGAAGACACCCCCGAGCCTCAAGCCGAAGAAGACGACGAGGAGGAAGAGGAGGAGGAACACACCACCACTGCTGCTAAACAAGCCGCTACAGATAGCTCCTTATCCCCTCTTCCCGTCGAACCAGAGAAACCAAAATCTACCCCAAGAAACAGAAAGTCCCGTAGCACCCCCTCGAAACCTATTCAACCTCCCCAGGAGGAACTACAGTCCTTGGAAAAATCTACTAGGAAGAGATCTAGGGCGAAGAAAACTGGGGAGACGGAGGCTCCGGCTACTCCTGTGGTTGAGGAGAAGAAGAGAGGACGAAAGAGAAGAAAGTCGAATACCGCTAATGAGTAATGGTGTATATGAGTAAATGAGTAATGGAGATGGGATTGGGCTGGTTTTTGTAATGCTTAGATTTACTGGGCGGATTGGAGGGGAGAGGGGCGTAGGTGAGGTGGTGAGGTGGTGGAAAGGCGGAGCGGAGGGGGGCGGGGAGGGCGGAGCGGAGGCGGAGGCGGTATGAGAAGCTTGGGCAAAAGTTTATGGTGCGAGTGAGACGCTTAATTACAAATATCTGTTCTTTTTTTTGGTTTTGGGTTTCTGTTCCCATTTTTTTATTTAAAGGCCTGTGGATTGCTTGTTTACTTACTGCCTTATTCACTGGTCCATCTATTCTCCTGTCCGCCTGTTTACTTATCCTCCTGTCCTCCTATTAACCTATTCTCCTGTCCACCTATTCTCCTGTCCACCTGGTCACTTATTCTCCTGTCCGCCTGTTCACCTGTCCACCTATTCCCCTGTCCGCCTATTCTCCTGTCCGCCTGTTCACCCGTTCACCCGTTCACCCGTTCACTTTTTTAAACCACATCAACAGGCCGTAATACTAGGAATATTTTTTCTATCAACTCGAGTTTTATTACAAAAAAACAGAAAAAAAAACAAAAAAAACACAAAAAAAAAACATTACTGGTGTACGATTTTTTTGCTGCTTGCTGGTTGCTGGTTGTTGGTTGCTGGTTGTTGGTTGCTGGTTGCTGGTTGTTGGTTGTTGGTTGCTGGTTACTGGTTACTAGTTGCTGGTTGTTGGTTGTTGGTTGCTGGTTACTAGTTGCTGGTTACTGGTTACTAGTTGCTGGTAATATATATAAAAAAGAAACAAAAAATGAGTAATATGTTTAAATTAAAGATAAAGATAAATAGATAAAGATAAATATAAAAATGAAATTAAAGATAAAAATGAATAAATAAATTATTAGTTTAATCAAAAAAAAAAAAAAAACAAAAAAATGAAACTATGGGGGAAAAGTATATGGGTTTCGGTTTTGGTTGTTTTTTTTTGGTTTTGGTTTTGGTACGCAGTCAGTTAGTCAGTCACTCAGTCAATCATGCAGTCCCAAGTCCTCAAAAATGCCAGTAAGAGCATATCAGTCACCAGTCACTCAGAATAAGTCTGTTAGCCCAGACTTAACTTTTATGAAAACAAAAGAAGTCCAGTCCAGGAATTTTAGAACTATGTAGATACTTCAAGAACTAGAAGGATTGTAGGGTAGGGGTAGGGGTAGGGGTATGAGTGTATAGTTATTATAGGGTAGAAGTGTTTTAGGGTAGAAGTGTTTTAGGGTAGAAGTGTTTTAGGGTAGAAGTGTTTTTAGTATCAGATACAGTATACTATCATATCACTGATCCATAAATAATAGATCTAAATATTCAAGACATTGGATATGTTGGCTATTTTTATATCTATCTATTTAATATTGTCTAGTCATAATCTATCCATTTCAGGTAAATCACAGCAGCAGTTTCTTGAATGGATGATTTCTTGGAAGTTGGTTTAACTTTTTATGGACAGCGCGGGTCGATGGCCCGGTAGAGGATACTGCTACTGTAGAGAAGAAATTTTTGTTGTGTTGCTGTCATTGTTATATATCATCATTATCATCATTATCATCATTATCATCATTATCATCATTATCATCTGGATAGCTTTAATACTCTGGTCGTCATTTTTATCAGCTATGTATGTAGTTTCCAAATGCTACGAAAGATGGTATGGTAGTTCTATGGTATGGTATGGTATGGTATGGTATGGTATGGTATGGTATGGTATGGTATGGTATGGTATGGTATGGTATGGTATGGTATGGTATGGTATGGTATGGTATGGTATGGTATGGTATGGTATGGTATGGTATGGTATGGTATGGTATGGTATGGTATGGTATGGTGGTTCTATGCCCGACTCCTGAGTTGTCGGTATGACATGTGTATGCTTATCTCGATTCTCCACTGCAGCTGCTGGCTCTCGTTTACTTCCGATTCGTATGTTGATGCTGATGCTGCTGGTGGTAGTAGTGGTAGTAGTAGTAGTAGTAGTAGTAGTAGTGCAAATCCTATTATCCATCTTCCATCCCCTCATCATCCTCTTCCACCCCATCCTCCCCATTCTCCTCATCATCCTCTTCCACCACCTTATCCCCCTATCCACTACAATGCCAACCATCCTCCTAATCACCCTCCGAAAACCACCACCCCATCCCCTCAACAAACCCTCCCCAAAGTTCTCCAGCATCCTTAACGAAATGTTATCGGACCTACTCACGTTTTTGACGGATATTCTGGCGGTGTCGTCGGTGTGCTTGTTGAGGGGTATGTATTGATTGGTGCATTGATTGGTGTATTGGTGTATGGGGTTGAGGATTGATGGATTGGCTAATAGATGTAGTGAGTACCGCCAGTGGGTATTGGGAGTATTAGAGACTGTGATGGTTACTGCTTGTCGGTGGGGTTGATGGGTGATTGGATACGGTATTTGGTATTCGGTATTTGGTATTCACGACTCAGCAAACCATAAACCGTGAACCAGCGGTAACAGACTACAGTCAGCAGGTATGCAGCAAGAAAGAAGTAAGAAGTAGCAAGTCCCTCTATAAATCGTATCGTGCATTGATACTGAGTTATTTATTCATTAGTTACTAGTAACCATTAATCAGGAAGGAGTCATTAGTTATCCGGAAAGAGAAGAGAAGAAGTTTCTGATGATGATGCGATAGGATTTTAAGGCACTACTGGGATACTGGCGTGACTGGTGGGTGTGGTCGGTAGGATGTTGGATGTTGGATGTTAGATGTTGGAGATTGGAGATTGGGAGAAGGAAAAGGAGAAAGAAAATGGGCTTGAGGGGAATGGTGAACCGTGAAGATTTTGTAGATTCATATTACAGATGTATAAGCCTTCTGAGATTTGTTGGTGATGTATAACACGATACACAACACCCATGCTCGAACCATAGTGAATCGGATTAAATTATCTATACTTCATTGATACAGCGGTACCGTAATCAGTGAGCCCGTGATGAATTACTTTATATGAGATCTGAGATTCATCAATTTCAGATGTAAGATACCAGATGTAAGATATATACCTCTATTTGTTTGTTCCTTAGGTATATAGATATCTTTCATTTTATTGAATCATTGCGGAATGTAAGAAAATGGTATAGCTTTTTGATCTTTTCTCTGCTCTTCTATCTCTTCTATCTCTTCTATCTCTTCTATCTCTTCTATCTCTTCTATCTCTTCTATCTCTTCTATCTCTTCTATCTCTTCTATCTCTTCTATCTCTTCTATCTCTTCTATCTCTTCTATCTCTTCTATCTCTTCTATCTCTTCTATCTCTTCTATCTCTTCTATCTCTTCTATTGATTCTATCTCTTCCATCTCTTCCATCTCTTCCATCTCTTCCATCTCTTCCATCTCTTCCATCCCTTCTACCTACAGTCCCCCCAGATCCAAGTAATGCAACCTCAACAACAGTGAACAACTAAACCCAGCAAACCCAAACCCACCGGTCAACTGAAAACACAAATTCCTGATAAATGCAGATCGACTTTTTTCGCATCTGATGTTCTTTATTTCTGTAAGCGAAATGCTGGTTTTTGGTCGACCTTGAATGGGCTTAGATGGAGTTTTTAGGTGGCATGGTTATGTGATAGGGTTTAACTTTTTAGGGTGGTATGGTTATGTAATTGATGCGAGATATAAGGGGATGGAAAATATGGCAGGTGGGAGAGAATAGGAGGGTATAGGAGGGTATAGGAGGGTATATGTATAGATATGAGTTTATTAGTTTATGAGGTAACGGATTATGTAATTGGTTGATTAATTGATTAAATGGGTCAGTAGGTAGATAGCTAATTTTGATATTGATATTAAGACTGAGACTGATACTGATACTGATACTGATACTGATACTGATATTGATATCAATACTGAGGTTGAGACAAGTTGCATGCCTGTATCTATATATATCTTTATGTATGTCTAAACCCCATAATCCACACCGCATGGAGTCTAGACTCCTTGAGCGACGAGGACGCTACATACCTCTTACTAGTCTTTCTAGTCTTTCTAGTCTTTCTAGTCTTTCTAGTCTTTTCTTGCTAGTCTTGGTTATGTTACATATATCACTTATCACTTATTACTTAAGCGGACTTATCTATCTTTTTTACTCTACGGTTTAAATTTCTGGGTCCCCGGTTTATATCTTAGCAGCTGCTGCTGTTTTTGTCTCGTTCTGTCCCGTTCTGTTGCTGTTCCTGTTCCTGTTCCTGTTCCTGTTCCTGTTCCTGTTCCTGTTCCTGTTGCTGTTCCTGTCTGTTCTTGTTCCTGCTGTGGGGATTTATATCATATCAGTTCTATCAAGTTTCAACCATATCACTATCAATTATATCAAGCATAGCAAAAACTCAACACAGGATACCGATACATTATGTAGATAATCGGATCTATAATCGGATATACAATTAGAAATATTGAACCTTCTTTTGTAATGATTTCTATATATACAACTGTTTGTGACCGTAATGAAGTCTATATACAAGTATTTGTGACTGTGCTAGGTTGAAGGGTAAAGATTGGAGATTGAAGGTTGAAGATTGAAGGTTGGAAGCTTGGGATTTCTGCATAGCTGTTGATTATATATCTAGATTCCAGATAGTGATCTGGATTATTGTGTAATTAAGCCATGCAGTCATGCAGTCATTGAGTCATCGAATCATCGAATCATCATGTTAACACGGAAGATGTATGATGAGTAATAATCCCAATTCATCAATATTTACATACATAGTGTATACAGGAAGCCAGGACTGCAACATCAAATGAAGCCTCGGGGAGCGGGGGGGGGGGGGGGGGGGGGGGGGGAGGGGGGGGGGGGAGGGGGGGTAGTGTCGGTAGTGTATAGACGAGAGTTATTACACCTTGATATGGAGTAGTCGAGCGGATTAATTGCTTGGATAAGGAATGGTGAATTACATATACATAGATTACATATAGGTCGCATATATATAGATCACGTACCCGAATCACATACTCGAATCCCAAAAACCCCATCCTTCAAACCCTTCAAATCTCCAACCCTTGGAACCTCAAAAGCAAAGCGAAATAACCCAAAACCCGAAACCCAAGATTCAAGACGCCATAATAATCTTACCCGCCTAAAAGTTGAAATTCAAGATTACTGCTATACAGATACAGATACAGACATCCCTCCCAACCGTATAGCCAATTTACCAGGTAAAATCATAAACCCAGTAAACTGAACCGACAATTCACCGTGAGTTGGCACAGTTTCGGTGTCCCTGATTTACAGTTGGTTCAGTTTTGAGGGGTCCATAGAACCAGGTAACTGCAATGCACTAATTAAACGGACTCGATAAATACAAACCAGTGCATGCAGGAATAAATAATGTATTCAAACCTCCTTCGAACCCATCGGTGGCCGAGCCTGCCAGTATCTTAACCCTCCTCATTTCATCAGCTTCTGGTAACCGGATTTACTGGCCTTGACAAAATGGCGGTGAACTTTCTCTCAGTTCCCACGATGACTGCTGAGTCTGAGCTGCTGTTTTTAGAATGCAAGTGGATCGTTATATAGAACCGCCAATGAATGCAGGCAGATACTCTGGAGGCCACCGAATGCAGGCAGATACTCTGGAGGCCACTGAATACAGGCAGATACTCTAGCAGCCATTGCGGGACTCAATAGCTTCAATCGTGGTCGTCAGTTATGATTTCAGGGGACCCAAGGGACCCAAGGGACCCAATTAGTAAAGAATTTTGTTCTGTAAGCACTGAATAATATTTATTTCCCCTTCATAAACCAGTTCCTCTAGACAAACCAATTTTCGCAGTTTTAAACAATTCACCTAGTCTGCCAAGTCTTGCATTCAGTTAACTGGTTTTCGCAGTTTAACTAGTTTAACCAGTTTAACCAGTTTATATTACTGACAGTATACTGAACTGGCCAACAGTCCGTACGGTTCTCATATTACAACAGTCCGTACAGTCCGTATAGTCCGTTTTGGTCGTCGTTTTGAACTGGTTTGTACGGCTGGCAGGTCTGCCTGGTTCTCGCTTCTGAAAAAAAAATGAAAAATGAAAAAATAAAAAATCAAGAAAAATAATAAAGAAAAAAGAAAAAATAGATATGATAACATGATGATATGCAATGCGATTAAAAGGATTATCCCTTTATCCCTTTATCATTTATCCTTATATGTATATCTCGGAATTACATAGTCATATAATATATTAGTTATGTTAGTTATGTTAGTTATGTTAAGCGCATTACCCGCATTAGTCATATTACTGTTACTCACATTAATCTGCGTGAGGAACACGATACACGATACATACTGTATTACATAGAACAACCACCCATCCCCCCTTTAGTTGCGAAACATTGCAGATATTACAGATATTACAGATATTACAGATATTACAGATATTACAGATATTACAGATATTACAGATATTACAGATATTACAGATATTACAGATATTACAGATATTACAGATATTACAGATATTACAGATATTTCAGATATTACAGATATTACAGATATTACAGATATTACAGATATTACAGATATTACAGATATTACAGATATTACAGATATTACAGATATTACAGATATTACAGATATTACAGATATTACAGATATTACAGATATTACAGATATTTCAGGCATTACAGATATTACAGATATTACAGATATTTCAGGCATTGCAAGGGGTTTCTAACCTCTGTCTACGTACCACGCCATAGCTACCTGATAGCTTTAGCTTTGGTTGATTATGATAATTAGGTTACTTTATACAGGGGGGGGGGGGGGTGGTGGCTATGTATGATGGTTAATGCGCTAAACTACTTTGGGAGATTGGAAATCGAAGATTGAAGATTGGAGATTAGAGATTGGAGATTGGAGATTTGAGATTGGAGATTGGAGATTGGAGATGGGGATGGGGATGGAGATGGAGATTGGAGATTGGAGATTGGAAATTGGAAATTGGAGATTGGAGATTGGAGATTTGAGATGGATAAAGGCTGTGAATGCTATGTATGAATGCTATGTATGAATGCTATGTATGAATGCTATGTATAAGGGCTATGTGTGATGAGGGATGATGCTGATGATGCTGAGTTATCATATGTATGAGTTTAGAGATTAGATAAGAGATAAGAGAGATAGATAGATAATATGCACGTTATTTTGATTTATTGGGTGGGTTATTGGGTGAGTTATTGAATGAACTTTTAACTGTGATTGAGGGGCTTTTTGTTTTTGATGAGGGTTTTGAAGGGGTTTTGATGGGGTTTGATGAGGGGTGGAAGAGTTGGGTAGATAAGTAGATATCATACCACGATTTGGTTCGGTATATGATACTATACGGTATACCTATTATTGATATTACTGATATCACCGATATCACTGATGCCACCGATGCCACTGATAGCGATGATAGCCATTATACCGATTATACCGATAATGATACCGATTATACCGATAATACCGATTATACCGATTATACCGATACTACCGATACTACCGATAATTATATCGATGGAGCCTCTAGTGCAGGGTGGGGGGGGGGGGGGTGCTTCATTACCCCATTCTCCATTACCTCATTCCCCCATCACTCCATTGTTTTGTTTTGCTATTTTGCTATTTTCTTTCACAGTCCATATTATACCATACTGCTGCCTTAAACGTACTGCAACGCAACGCACTACAACGCATGCATCAACGAAACACTGTCATACCAATGCTTACCTTACCTTACCCAGCTTACCCAGGGAGATGAACGGCCACGGCGCGGTGTGGTGGGTGTGGCGGTGTGGTTTTGACCTTATGTGAAAATATTATGGATGCGAGTATATATGTAGGCAGGTGTGCATAAAACTGTAAATGCTGTAAACGCTGTGGAAACTGTGTTTTTTATATAGATTATGATGCCTGGTGTTGATGCCTAGCGATACATGATATATAAAAACTGTATTGATGCTGCTGCTGGTGATGATGCTGATGCTCCTGGTGATGCTGCTGGTGATGGTAATGCTCTACTGCTGGTAATGATGCTGATGCTGGTGATGCTGATGTTGCTGCTTCTGTTGATGCTGCTACTGCCTGATGCCTGATGATAGACGAGACATAAATATCCATTCGTCGGAATTTCCACATCCACATCTGCTTCCACATCTGCAGCTGCAGCAGACTCAGCCGCAACTGCGAAGTTGCTGCCTGCTGCGCTCCCAGGTTAGGCTCCCCGGGCTCCCCGGGCTTTCCGGGCTCCCTAGGCACCCTGGATTTGTCAAGCGTGCTCCCTGATCTTACTGCGGTCAGCGCTTTTTTTGGTCCGGTGTTTTGGTTTTTGGTTTTTGGTTTTATTTATTTATTTTTGCTGCGCCTTGTTTTTTGTTTTTGTTTTTGCTTTGCTTTTGCTTTGCTTTGAATTTACTGCCACTTCTTTTGTTTTGCTGTGGTTTTTTTGCGGAGTTTCATTTTGCGGATTTCGGATTTCGGATTTCGGATTTTCGGGATTTGCGGGACTTTCGGGGTTTTATGAAAAAAATCTGAAACACTGAAATACTGAAACTGCAATATTGAAATACTGAAACACTGAAACGGCTGTGCTGTGCTTGTTCTGTCTGATTTTATTATTTTATTACTGCTACCACGACTGCTTACTACGCAGCAGCTACGCAGCAGCTACGCCGTTGCTACGGACATCGCTACGACATCGCTACGCCGTTGCTACGCCGTTGCTACATACGACGACAGCTACGAATACGCCCACGTACGCTGTGCACGCTTTGCACCTTAACCTTTGCACCTTTTTTTTTTTCCTCGCTCGCTCTGCACGCTTGCACGCTTGTCCGCTTGTACGTTCTGTACGCTTTGCACGCCTCGCACGCTCTGCTTCATTCCGATCATTCGCCCATTCGCCCATTCGCTCATTCGCTCATTCGCCCATTCGCTCGTCCACTCGTTCGCTCGCACGCCCACCCAGCTCAACTCAAAAGTCTCAGCGCATCCATCCAGATTCCATCAAACTAACCCCTGCTGCACCTTCCGCCCAGGGACTGAGCTAGCCTGCATAGCATAGCCTAGTCTAAGGATAGTAGTCTAAGCCAAGAACAGTTCCGATCTAGAGGCTAGAGGCTAGAGTAACTCTCCCTTCTTTCCCCAACGACTGCACCGACCGACAGGAGGAGACGAACGAACGAACGAAGAACGAACGAACGGACAGACAGACAGGACGACGGAGACAGAGACATCGCGATAACTAACCTGCTCTGGAGAAGAAGAAGAACGACGGGATAAACAGATATTGCGATAATAAACAATCTTTTTTTGAGAGAGAGGAAGAAGAGGAAGAAGGATAGGGATAAGGATAGGACCAGACGGATATCTGAAAACGAAACGGAAAAATCGAAAGTACGTGGATTCGTGGGATTGAAGAAGAGAAAGAACTGAGGAAGAACTTCAACTTCAACTTTAACTTCTACCCCTCTCTCTACACCCGTTCCTGTCAACCAACTCTATATACTTCTACACTATCTATCTATATACGCTCGACGCTCATACTGCGCTCCACACTCCCCCCTCTCCCACCCCCCCCTTCGCGATACCTCAGCCTTGCATTGCATTGCCCCCGGGCTGAGCGAGGTGCCCTTTTCAACACCCTCAAAAAACCCTGCAAGCTTCAAGTTACTGAGTCCGAGCCTTGTCTGTCAGCCTTTGGCTTGTACTTTCCTTTGCTTGGGCTTTCGTACACTTCCCTTTCTTAGCCTTTCTTACTTCCCTTTCTTAGCCTTTCGTACTTCCCTTTCTTGGTCTTTGGTACTTTCCTTTGCTTGGTCTTTCGTTACGTCCGTCTTTGCTTGCTGTTGCTTTGCTCGCTTTTGCACCCTTTGCGACTCCTACATACCCGACCACTTCTCCATCCAGCTCCTACCACCACCCTACCCCATCCACACCACACCACACCACATCACACACCACACCACACACATCACCTGCGACAAAAAAGATCGAATTCTCTAACATCCATTACCCCACAGCTGTTGAGCAGGATCGTTTTTTGAGGAAAAAGGGTTTCGAATTCGGTATTCCACGATCGCTTGCACGCTCGCTTCATACACTCACACCATACGAATCCCTCCCATACCGTTACTGATTCTATCCGACTTTTACTCCTACATTCGCTCGATCGCATAATCGCGCCTTCCCCCCCGTTCGCTCAATTCGATCGCTTCAAATCTTCAATACAGACAACCTCTCACCCCCCCAAGTCGGTAGTTTCTTTTCGACCACCTGCTACGAACCACTGCGACTACTACACCGACTACAGCCCCCCCAGCTAACCAGCCACCGAATAAGAATCGCGACTTTCGGCTTTCCTATCGTAAGAAACTCACGAACTCGACGAAACCTAACTTGCTAGGAATTGCGACAAGCGCAAAAAGAAAGTCGGATAATTACGAAGGATCATACAACACACGAGCGATAAATCAAAGATAAAAAACAAAAACAAAGCGACCCAGGCGGGAGTTATAAGCCCGTCTTTTACCAACTAAAGTCGCCAAAATATACGATAGTAGGAATTCCCTGCTGGGAGGCGGACAACACCCGCACTCTAGAGGGATGATTTATAGACCGTCTACGCCATGGAGCTGGAGCTTCTTGATTTTGGCGTTTGTGCAGAGTTGTATTGTGTTGGCTTGTGAGGGGTGAGTTACTTTTCTTTTGTTGGTGCAATTGGTGGAATGCGATGGATGGAAATGAGGGTTGTGTTGGAATGAAATACTGACTCGAGATAGATATGTTTTCGCCACTTTTCAAAGCAACTTAATATTACCAAATATCATGTCTTTACAATCCAACGCACAAACAGATCCTGCGACCACGGCTAGGATAGAATTCCAACGTGCGCAGACTCGAACCATTCCAACGTCGGTGTTCTCTTATGATCCCCTCTCGATTACTCCTACTAAGTGATTTCCAGTTACTTGACGCTGTTCATTTTCGCACACATGTTCTTGGTCATCCTATGTTACGATGCGCTCCGATTAAAAAATACTATCCAAGTTATTGGAATCTGTGTTTTCAACCTGGCAATGCTTATCTACGCCGCTATTCAAATGGATCAGATTAAGGATGCAAACTGGGCTCTTGGTGAGGCGGGTGATGACGGCCTGCCGCTGAGGAAAAAGGATATTTGGAACGATATTAGGCCGTTTTTAATCACTATTCCTTGCGTTATCGCGCTGAGTACGATTTTGATGAGCGTGGTTTGTTGGAAACTTTATGATGAATTTGCTTGGAGGATTTATAAACACATCTCGGCAGATCTCAGAATGAAGAAGAGATACCTTACTTTCCAGGTTAGTTGTCCCAATTGGCAAGGGAGGGAGCTCGGGTAGCGAAAGCGCATACAGCAATTGAGCGACACGCGCGCGATCGTCAGGAGCAATAGGAGGAACCTAAGGATTTAGGGCGCAGAGCAACCTAAAGCTGACACCTTACAGATTTTCATCGCCCTCCTGAAATTTGATTTCTTTTTCTTCGTCGGATTCACCGTACAATTCATCGTCATTGTCGCATCAACCACTGGATTCGCAACAAACCCTTCCGACCGTATCGGTGGACGAGACTACGAATTCTATGTCACTATCGCTGCACTTCCGATTACCATTGCATTCTTGATCCTTGCGGCATGGTGCACTAGAAGGGAAAAGAGAGCCATTATGTGGGGGGTTGTGGTGGTATTCTTTGCGGCCCTCGCTTATTTCGTTTTCAAATTGGTCAGAATGTGGCAGAAGGATTATGAACAGAATTATAAACCCGCTAGGAGGAGTTTGACTACTTTTGGTAGGTTATTCCCATTATTCCGGAGGCGTTTTTTGGGGGGAAATTGGGGACCGGTTACACAAAGCTCGGGGAGCTTGAAGCTAGATTGCTTGGCGACGCGCGGCAAAAGAGGTGATGCGGCGATGCTTGTGTAAGCCCTGGGGAAATTGCTGTCTGGTTGATTCTAGCCTTGGGAACTGGTGAAAATTGATCAGCTGAATTGACTCGGGCGAGAACGGGCGGCTGATGATATAATTTTGATTATATGACTTTTTTGGAAACAACTGAAGCTAACGTATTTTTTTTTTCTCCACAGCCGTCATCACAATCCTTTTAATCTGTTTAACAATCGGAAACGCAGTAGCTTGTATCCTTAACTTTGATAAGGGATTAAAACCTCATATCACTAAACGTAGGGTATCGGATGAGGAGGATAAGAATTCTATGACGGAAATGAGTAATCATGTTAGTCCTGTACCGGCGAGGATGACGATTGATTAAATGAAGCATCTCCAACAAACCAATTTATACTGACTGATATGCTTAATTTAATCGAAATCGAAATCTCAATCGAAATCTCTTTGAATCTGTTCTGTTCTGTTCTATACATCATGTTCATCATTCATTGTTTTTATGCTTTTATAAATACAAATATTGTATAGCGTATACCCTATGGTGTATGGTGTATGGTGTATGCTGTATACCGGATTGGATTGGATTGGATTAGATTGGATGGATTTAGTCGAACTGGATTGGATTAAGCTGCGTGGATGCGTGGATGTAAGAGAAATATATTTGATGGGGATGATGATATGGGAAGATGAGAACTTGGTGCGGTTGGCGATATGGGAAATTATTTGTTTGTTTCTGGTTTTTTTCTGTGGTTTTTTTCTTTTTTTTACTGTGGTTTTCGCATTTTTTCTGCTTTTTACTGTGGTTTTTCCTTTATGCTTTTTCGCCTTTTTTTTCTGTGGTTTTCGGCTTTTTTTTCGGTCGTGTTTTTTTTTTCTGTGCTTTGCTGGTTTTCACATTTTTTCGATTGTGTTTTTTTCTTTTCTTTTTTTTTTTTTTTTTTTTTCGAAATAATGTGATGTGGGATATGGGCCTTTTTTTTGACTGGTTTTTTTTTCGTGTTTTTTTGGTTTTTTATACCTCTGTGGTTCTTTTTTCTGTTGGAGCTTTCTGTTGGAGCTTTCTGTTGGAGCTTTCTGTTGGAGCTTTCTTTTCTTTTTTCTGTGGTTTTGCCTGGTTTTTTTATACCTCTGTGGTTTTTTTCTCTTTTTAGGCCGTCGAATGCAGTGTAGCGGATCGATGTACCGTGGAATGGAATGGAGTTGAGTTGAGTTGAGTTACGTGACCCTGTAGTAAAGTGAAGTGGATTGGAGTTGGGGATAGTGGAAATTTTATCGTTATTCATATTGATAAGATAAGATAAGATATTGGTTTTGATAAGATGAGATATTGATACTGTGTTGGTGAAGATACTGGTGAAGATACTGATAGGATACTGGTGAAGATATTGATATCAATTATGTTTTGTTTTGTTTTTGTTAAGGAGATTTTTTCCCTAACTGCTATCGTGACGGCGGCTTTGTGATTGTGATATAAAACATACAAGGTACAAGATACAAGTGCTGAAATTTGAAATTTGAAATACTATGGACTTGGGTTGGGTTGGGTTGGGTTGGGTTGGGTTGGGTTGGGGATTAGCTTGGACTTGGGTTGGGGATACTAGAAATCATGGACTTGGGTTGGAAATCATGGAAATCTTGTTGGAAATTATAGAAATCGAGGAAAATCATATAATCATATTAGAAACCATATAATCATACTAAAAAACCATATTTGAAATATTAGAAACCATATTAGAAACCATATTAGAAATCATGGAAACCATACAATCATACTACAGTCGAACCTTTTTATAAGCGTACCAATTATAAGAATAACCTCTTCATAAGAGTGCATAGCTGTGGTCCCGACGATTTTTGTATGGGAAATAAGAGTAACCTCGATACTAAAATACTCTTAAGGAAATGCGAAAAATTGTTAGCATACTCTTAAGATAGAGGTATGGGCGAAGGTGCTGAGCAGGGTATACTCGTGTCAAGGTGGCGCTAATGCACTACCTTGGGGCTGAGGGGCGGTACACACCACCCCCAGCGCGCCGGGTCTCAAGCGATCACTCGAGCCAAGCCAACCTGTCCCGAAGAGTTTCGTCATTATAAGAGTACACCTCTCCGGTCCCAGCGTACTCTTATAAGGAGGTTCGACTGTAGAAACCATGGAAATCATATTGGACATATTAAAAACCTTATTGGGAGGGACGGTGGAATTATAGCATAGCATAGCATAGCATAGCAAGTAATCCACCATCTTTCAGCATGAGTAGGAGGTTAATATATCATATCATATCGAATCATATCATATCTTATCCCTCGATGAAGGAATGAAGGAATGAAGGGATGAAGGGATGAAGGGATGAACGCATGAAGGGTTCGGGGAAATATCGGTTTTATCTTTTCTCTTGTCTTTTGCTGTTTTTTGCTGTCTTTTGTTTGTTGTTTCTTGCTCTTTATCTTCTCTCCCATCTTCTTCTGTCTTCAGTTTTTGGCTGTTTCTTGCTCTTTATCTTCTCTCCCATCTTCTGTTCCGTATCTCCCATCTTCTGTTTCGTGTCTTCTGTTTTTTGTCTCCGTTTTTACTTCTCTCCCACCTTTTACTTTTCCAGAGAGGGTACAGAACAAGTATATAGAAAGGTAGAATCAATAGGGCTTAAGATACTAGTATATCATAATATATCACAACATATCATAAGTTATATCATACGGATATAACTGGATATAACTGGATATAACTGGATATAACTGGATATAACTGGATATAACTGGATATAACTGGATATAACTGCATATAACTGCATATAACTGCATATAACTGCATATAACTGGATAATGTCTAACATCGAACAAATATTCCAATGGAGATCTTGAATTGTGATTTGAAACAACTCAGAACTCGGAACTTAGGGCTCGGAACTTGGAACTCGGAACTTTGAAATTTTAAGATAGCAGGTTGTGGATTGGTTTATGCACTCTGGTGGGCTTTTCTTCAAGAAAGGAGGACGAGGAAAAGATTAGCATGGAGGTGAGGTTTAACACTGATTCCGGCGGCGATTAAAGAAGCCGGTAATGCCTGGACATTGGATATTGGATATTGGACATTGGATATTGGATATTGGATATAGTATGCATGTTATTTGCATCTTGATTTGCATCTTGATTTAGTTGCTAGATTCATTATATTAATTTCTTGAAGCTTTCATTACATTTATTACATTACCTTCAAGAGTGCCGAGTGCCGAGTATGAAAAAAGCAAACAAAGCTCCAAAACAAACCACCTAACGACGAAAATGAAAACCAGCAACACGAAGAAGAGAGGTAACAACAGGCCCAAGAAATAACGTAAGCTCTGGAACGGATCTAAGCGAGACTTTAAGGTAACAGCTTGAACCTGGAGCCTGGAGCCTGGAGCCTGGAGTTTCGGAATTTGTTTGGACTACGGTATACGTCATATGGGAACGTTGGGAAGGTTCATGAAAATAAAATAAAATTAAATGGTGTTGGTTTATTGAAGGTTTTTGGTGTGGAGGTTTGGGATGTTGTGGATATAAGGTATCGTATCGTATGGTTGTTTGGTTTTGTTCTTGTTTTTATTTTGATTTGGTTTTGGTTTTGTCATAGGATGTTTATTGGCATGTAAGCATGAAAGGGGTGACGTATAGCTTGGGGGTTTTGACTGAATGTTATGTAGCTAAGGACCTAAGCTTTTTCTTGCCTTCTGGTAGTGTGCTCACTGGGAGCTAGCTAGGAAGTTGGCTAGTGGTGTGGGTTCTGGAATAATTCCAGGGCTCGTGGCTTGATGCGGCAATCGATTGGAATTATCGTCGATGTTGCTTTCTGTGGTACTACATAGTTGAAGTTACTTCTTTTGTCTGTTCTTTTTTTTACGGTTTTTGCTTCTCTGCTGTTTTTTTCGAGGCGTAATTGATGATTTGTAGCATTCAAAATTAACAGGCATAAAATAGAAAAATTCAAATAGTGAAGTGTTTTGGCAGAGCACGAGATTATTAACTTTGCGTAGGTCTTGTTTGGTTCATAATTAATAGTGAATAGCTTGGGGACCAGCGAGGGGTAACCGGTGAAGGGTGGGGTGTCGGTGTTATAGGCTGGACATACCTAACATGTGCTGTAGGAGCACATACCCTACCATAGCGGAATGTAGGATCCAAGCCAAAGCACAATAATCCTCCATCTTCTCTCACATGATATCCTTCCAGAAACATTCGTTTGTTGTCGCGACCTTTTCTGTTTCGTTTTCCTTTTTCCCAATAAATACCATCCAATCACTTTTATAGAATGATCTGCATTTAGCTAGAGACATCTACACACGCGTCTCCCAGCCATCAGGGTCCTGGTTACAGTCCAGCAACTTACGAACCAACAACTTCCAACCCAAAGCCATCACCACCTCCGCCTTCATCTACGGTACGGCGTCATCTTATCATCCCATCTATACCATACGCAAGACTCGCGTTACACACCCACAACCGCCAAGACATCACCCCTGGTTTGTAGCTCAGGGGAGGATAGGATACCCAGCTCCACCTCCGCTGCTTGCTTGCTGCGTTCCCTTCCCTGCTTAAAGCTATCCGCTGTACTCCGCAACACCACAGAGGAATAATCAGGGACGTAGGGACAGCGGCCCCGCATCAAAGGGTAACCTCAGTCCTCAGCATCACGAGCTCAATCGTCGACCAAGCAGCTTACAACATTCGACTTTTACAACTTTCTCCACGATCACGCGAACACCGATAAAGAGCTCACGAGCTTAGCAATCTTCGGGTCCGCAATACCGTTCACCTCGTCCACCTTGTCCACCTTGTTCACCTTGCTCACCTTGTTCACGCCGTTCACCCCTTCTAAAGGCGAAACCTCAACATCAAACACAAAACCCATCAACGCCGCCACCCTCCACATCCCCGAATACCCCCGTCATGATGTCTTCCCGTATCCATCGCCAAAGCATGCGTAGCTCGCAACGCTCCCGACACAGCATGCTAGTAACCGGTGACGATGCATTTTCCTTCGCTCTCCGCGTAGCATATCTTCACTATCTATTAACCCCACGACCAAGACGTCACGGGGCCTCTTCATCAATCTCCTATAACCCCGCCGCAGCAGCCGCAGCAAGTCCTCAGATGCTTACCCCTGGCTCACGTCTTTCCACTGGTACTTTTCAGGATCTGATTGCGGATTTCTCTCGAGTTTCCTATGGAAGTAGTAGTAGTAAAGATACTAAGGGTTGTCGATTTCCGAAAGGTTTCCTTCCGGTGTTGAAGGAACGCACTCAGGCGGTTTTGATGGGTCAGGATAAAATGGTCGAATATAAAGATGCGACTGTTAAGAGGACTTTTGGAAGCTTTTATGGCGCCTTGGTGGAACCGAGATATTATGAGAATACGGCAAAGTCTAGGAGACCGGAGGATTTGTTGTTGATCTTTTATACCCATGCTACGAAGGAATTACAGAAGGTACATGGAGGAGGTGGTGCCCAAGGTGACTGGAAACAAATGGTGGATAGACATGTTGCGTTGTTTGTTAGGCTCATGGGTAGGGTTATCAAAGAGGAGGGTTGGGCAAGTAGTAATCCTGAGTTGGTGGCGAGATTGGAAATGATGGAGAAAAAGTTACTGAGGCATGAAGATATGGGGGATGGACAAGGAGTTGCTGTTACCGCTACCCAGGAACCTTTGTCCGGAAAAGTCGAGGATATGCCAATGGTCAAAACCGTTAGTAGGGTCTTTAATGTCCCTCTAGAAACTTGTCAGAAGGATATCGATGCCAAGAAAGCTGTGTGGACGGAAAAATCTGCGTTTAATGATATGAAGCAGTACATGAATAACCTGAATCTTAGCTCTGGAAGTACCCTAAGGAGAGATGATTTTGATATGGAGGAAGCTTGGGAGGCTTGGGTCAAAAAGGAACGGACGGAGGTGTCGGAGAATATTTTAACAATGGGAAGAGCTCATGCGGAACTCCTCGTTGGAACAGCAAAGAGACATGGGCATACTCCAAGTATGGGTAGTGGGGACTTTTCTGGACCGGGAAATAGGATCTCAGTTTATGATCCGAATATGGAGATTGGAAAAAATGGAGAGGAGGAAGAGGAAGAGTATGTTTTTATCCCACCGGATCCAAGAGCGTTTTTTAGACAGATTGTTGCAAGATGTCTTGTTACAGATCTAGGCGATCCGGAAATGGAACTGGAGATAATCGATATTCCTGGAGCTGAGCCAGTAGCTTTGTTGGCGAAGAGTTCAATGGAGTTGTTGAATGCTTGTGCGTCAAGATGGAGATTACCGAAATACTCAAGAATGGTCGTTTTCTTGGATGCGTTTAGGACGAAATACCAGGAAGGAGAATTACGATTATTGACCTTGGAGAGCGCGTTTGCATACTTTGAATACATGATCTCGGAATTCCCGCCTCATATGTGGACCATCGCAGATCAAAATCAGTTCCGTCAACTCCTGTCATCTGTCCATGATTTTGTTCTCAGGGAGTTGTATGATATCTTGCAACATGCTTACAGCCCGGAAGCGGAATCAATTGGACTCCCTCTTTGGGTTCTGGATACTTATATTTACAAGAATGAAATGTTCACAAGGGTTGATATTGATGAGTATTGCGAAACCTTGAAAGATGGTCTACGACAAAAAGCGGAGGAGGTTTGGGGGGAAATGTTTGAAGACCATATCATGGCGAATAAAAAGGAGGGGGAAACCATTGATCCGATACATATACTGAATCTTATGAAGGAGGTTGATGGAATGGTGGATAAGGTTCAGAAGAGGTTCAATAAGAAGATTCTTGGGTAAGTTGGCAATCACCAGTCATCACTCTCATCTGAGCAGCTACTAATTCCTTCAATAGTCATGTCTCACCTACCCGTATTTTCGTCGAAGTGGTATACCCCAAACTTGCCCTGAAAGTCAAATCAGTCCTCGAAGAAACTTTCGCAGAACTCGCGGCCAGAAAACAGGAAATGGCCTTGGATGACGGTCTCGATATTTACCGGCAATTTACCGATTTGCGTGCCTTGTATATGGGATTGAAAAATATGCCGGAAGAATGGCCTGTTCATATCGAGGACCTGTTTATCCAGTTCCCTAAACGCTGGTTACAAGAAGTTGATTCCAAAGTTCTGGGATGGGTTGAAGGAGCTGTTAAACAAGATAAACAAATGTTTTCAGCGACGGAAGGACCGGATTTGACAGAGAGACAAGAGAGACATACTTCTAGCGTTGTTGATATTTTCAGGAGTTTTAACCAGAGTATAGGCTTTTTAAAGGAGCTGAATTGGCAGGATGAATACCAGTATGCCAAGTTTATGACGGTTATGACTAAGATTCTGGAAAAGGGTGTTACGAGATATTGTGAGGAGTTGGAATATTGGTTTAGGCATGAGCTTAACAAAAAGACGCCGGAACAAGAGGCCGCTTTGACTCAGACTAAACAGCAAAAGTGGATGGCAATGGCTAAGGAGGCTTGGTCAAATGAAAAGAAAGTTGAGCCGTTTCAGTTTGCTCCTGAGGTGCGTATCTCTCCACACTGTATCACTCGGATGTTTCAAGAATTTGCTAACCCAAAGCACAGTCATGTTTAAAACTCAACAATATCGAATTTGCGCAGACTATGTTCGACAGGTTGGAATCTTCAATCAATGCCGACGCATTGGCGGAGGTAATCGCCAGACACGAACCCGTCCAACGCGGCCCCAAACGAAGCGTCTATGTCTTCACTGTCAAAATCATGGAGGCCGAAGATTTGAAAGCTATGGATATCTCTGGATACAGTGACCCCTATGTTGTCCTCGGCGACGAGTTCCATCATCGCCTGGCCAAGACCCGTATTGTTTACAGCAACCTTAACCCAAGATGGGAAGAGAGCTTTGATATCACCACCGGTGGCCCCATTCTGCTAGTTGCAACGTTATGGGATTGGGATACAATGGGAGACCACGATTGTTTAGGTCGCGCCTCCTTGAAACTGGATCCTCAAGCCTTTATGGACTTTTTACCGAAAGAAATTTGGTTAGACCTAGACACCCAGGGTCGTTTATTATTACGTATCTCGATGGAGGGTGAGAGGGATGATATCCAATTTCATTTCGGAAAAGCTTTCAGAACCCTCAAGAGAACTGAACGGGATATGACTAGACAAATCACCGATAAGTTGAGCGCTTATATCCACCATTGTCTATCCCGTGCGGCCTTGAAAAATGTCCTCAGTAAAGGAACTTCAACTATGTCCGCTATGACAAATCTCTTCTCGCGAACTGGTCTCGGGAATAGACCCCCCTCTGTCGCGGCTGTTATTACAGATGCAGATATAGCTAGCGCCTTGCTGCCTTTGACGGAATATTTCAACGAAAACTTCGCTATTCTTAACCAGACATTAACTCCTACCGCTATGACGTTAGTTATGACGAAGCTATGGAAAGAAGTCCTGGTTACTCTGGAATCATTAATGGTTCCAACATTATCCGAAAAGCCTTCGAATCAAAAACCCCTATCTCCCAAAGAAGCGGAAATCATCACTCGCTGGCTACAGCTACTACTTGATTTCTTCCATGCAAAAGATGAATATACCGGAGAAGCTACCGGTGTTCCAATGGAACAACTCAAGAACACAAAGTACCACGAATTACAAACCCTCCAATTCTTCTACTTTGAAAAAACCGAAGACCTAGTCCGCAGCTCTGAACGTATCGCCAACAGCATCGCCGCACGCCAACAACAAAAGCGACAAGCGGCCCTAAGTTCCGGTGGCAGTGGTCTATCCTCACTTTCCGCCGCCGCCGCCACTACAGGTTCCGGATCGAATTCGGGATTCCTAACAGTTTCTAATGGAGTGGTACGACAGAAGTCGGTGCTGAATAAACGGAATTTATCAACGATACGGAAAGTTAAGGAGGAAAAGAGGAAGCTGGAACAGGCGGAACCAAATGATGATATGATTTTGAGAATTCTTAGGATGAGACCGGAGGCGGCCGGATACCTCAGGGATAGAGCGAGGCAGAAGGAAAAGATTGAGAGTATTGCCGCGATGGATGCGATTGTTGCTAAGAGTTTGGGGGGTGGGCAGAAGAGGGTTACCACTGGCTTGGTGCAGAGGGGTAGGTAAGATTGCTTGCGGTTGGGGTGGGGTGGCGTGGCGGAAGGGGTGGGGGTGAGATTGTATAAGGTTGGGGCCGGGAGAAGAAGGGGGTGCAGGGAGGAACAACGGATTAGTAGAAGGGATAATATTATGTGCAATGAATACTTTACGATGGGATGAAATTGATTTGTTTTTCTTTCTTTCCTTCTTCTTTTCTTCTTCTTTCTTTCTTTATTTTCCTCTTTTTCATTTATTCATATTTTATTTAGTAACTACTTGTTTTTAGCTTTGATATTCTTTTTTTTCGATGTTGGCTTTTGATTTTTGATTTCCTGCGTAAACTATAGTATAGTATAGTATAGTATAGTATAGTATGTGGAGCTTGAAGCGCGCGGGGGATGGGTGGGTGGGTGGGCGGGGGGTGAGTGGGTGGGGAGGCGGGTCGGTGGGGAGTGGGGGGGAGGGGTGGGGGGGAGGGGTTTAATCTTTTTTTTTCTTTAATCTTTTCTTTTCATCTTTTTCATCTTTTTATTTCTTTTTTTTCTTTTCTTTTTCTTTTTTCTTCTTTTTCTTTTTTTTTTTCTTTTCTTCTCTTTTTTATTTCTACCAACTTACTTTATATGTTATGGCGCAAGGTTCTTTTTCCCTGCTTGTTTAGTGGTTTTCTTTTTCTTTTATTGGTTTTTTTCTTTTTTTTTTTGTGTAGAATTGTAATATTCATGGAAGATGGAGAATGGCGGGGAACAGCAGGGAGATGGGATTGGGAGGACACAGGGAGATGGGGATGGGATGGGGGATGGGGATGGGGAGATGGACAGAGGGGATGAAAAATTGGTTGTGGTTATGTAGAATGTTGTTTCATCATACCGTTTGTCCGTCTATGATTCATACCATCCATCCATATACAATTAATCCTAAAAAAATATGCCTTATTTCATCATTACTTCCTTCATTCATTCATTCAGTTATTCAGTTATTTATTATTTATTGAATCATACGCTGACCGAGGCCTAAAAGGCCCATGCAGGACTAAAACAATATCCGAATCCCGTCCTCGTGATGTAAACCACCTAATGAGGCCCCCCCAATCTCCTACACCCATATAACCCGCCAAACAAAGTATGAAAAAGAAATACAAAGAGAAAAAACAAGAGAAAGAGGACATCCTCACTCTCCTCCTTGTCCTGTCATATCCTGGCCACCTCCTCCAGCATCCACCACCATGCCCTTTTCATAGCGTGTGGTATTTTCACTCGTCATCGGCTCTCTTGCTTCATAACTCTCATGCCCTCCGGCCTTTCCTCTTTGCCTCTGTCTCCCGCTGTTCCTGCCTCTCCTCTCTCCCCTTTGTCCCTTCACCTTCACCGGGGTTGTCGGTCTCAGTTATTCAGTTATTCAGTTATTCAGTTATTCAGTTATTCAGTTATTCAGTTATTCAGTTATTCAGTTATTCAGTTATTCAGTTATTCAGTTATTCAGTTATTCAGTTATTCAGTTATTCAGTTATTCAGTTATTCAGTTATTCAGTTATTCAGTTATTCAGTTATTCAGTTATTCATTCATCCAGTTATTCACGTACATATGCTATAATTACATTCATCCTATTTTATTTATTGCAATATTTATTATCACTATAATAAAGCAATTTTTTTGTTTCGGGAATTTACAGGAAGATTATGATGATGAAATAGAGTATCATATATTAGATATCAGACGCGGGTGCTGGTGCTGAAAGACTAAAGATGCGATTCTAGATTCTTGGGGAGGGGGTCTAGTGATTAAAAACGAAGAGTATAAACGACCGGAAGTCACAGCGGCGGATTTTAGTGCAGATAATTTCATCAATATTTGCATCATCATCAATATTTGCATCATCATCAATATTTGCATCATCATCAATATTTGCATCATCAATATTTGCATCATCATCATCATCATCATCATCATAACTCAAGACTCAAGTTTGCTGCATCAAGTCAAGCTTTTATATACGGAAGCCTTTTCGTATCGCATTTATTATCCAGCAGTTACTTATTACAGCGCATTTTTCTAAACAAAAATCAAAACCAATCCCGGCCAGTAAAGGACTATGAAGATTATGAAATATCTACTCTAACCGTTTCGACTTCCCATATTACAGTATATAGCAAGCTCCTCCGCCCCCTTGTGCGCCTCTGAACACCTGTTTTTTTTTTCTTTTCCCATTTTCGCATCACCCTATGTACTCTGAACAATTCCCCTGGTTTTATTTTTAAAAGGTCTTCCTCGTCTACGCAACACCAATTACACACATGGCATTGTTATCCCCATGTATGTTGCCGTCCGTATGGTTAGAAGAACGGTACCTCATATACGCTTTTTGCTGATATTAAAGAGAACGCCAGAACCCAGTATCCGCCATCATCTGGGTAATTCTGAACGTTGAGACGACCCCAGCGAATTTTGTTGCTAAGGTTAGTCTTCATAATCGTCCGTGTCCGATTCCGATGGAATGTTATCCCCATCATCCTGATTTCCATCCTCCGCATATTCTCCTTCCGCTGTCTTTTCTCTTCCTCCAGCTCCGCCTGGCGATTGCACTACACTATCCTGCAGTTGCAGGCGGTTTTTGATATCTTCAAACACTTCTTGCCATACTACCGGGTCTCCAATCTTGAATGAAGTTGAGTAATGTAGTAAATCATCTGCTGTGATTGGTGCGTAACCTCCTGACTTCATGTAGTGAATAGCCTCATCTTTTTTGAGATTGACACAATCTATAATCTCATATGATCTTAGATTAGGCAGAGTGAACAGCCGTTCATTACGATGAAGGACTAGTGGCTGTTAGATACCATTCATATCATGGGTGCCTTGTAATGGATTCTTACGGTCATATTCCAGTTTGCAGTTTTTGAGCTTGAGGTATTTTAGGGATTTGTTCTCAATTCCCTTCCACTCCTTTTTCCAGTGTTTTATGGCGCAGAATATGTCGGCCTTACATTCGTAGAGCGCATTATGTCCAGAGAATGTGTCGACCTCCAGAACCTCCAGGCTCTTTGACTGGTGAATTAGGGAGAAAAACAACGCTGATATTGCTAGGGACAAGTCCAGTCCATTCCCACTAACCTTTAGATGCATCTCTCGAAATCTTAGTAGAGGGTAAACAACTTTATAGTAGTTGCTTGTTTTCTTGATTTTGTCTATCGTTAGGGGCGAGAAGTGAACACATAAAGAAGCATATTCTAGTTCTGAGAACCATTTCCCAAGCTTGACAACGACTAGGGCATCGACTTCGGTATTGGCGGCGAGTTCCAGTCGTGTAAGATAGCAATGGGAATTTTTGAGTCCCGCTCGGAGTACTGCACCAGCAGTAGAAATTGCTTTGATTTGATCGGGTGAAATATTCTCTGGGAAAGAGACGGTAAATTCTGGCATGGGAGATGTATAGCTTAAAGACTTTATGTTGGGAAACCAGGCAAGAATCTCCAAGATATGGGTGAAACATAAATGACTGTTGCTAGCTGAATTTGCGGAAGAAGACACAGTAAAATGCGTCACTTTTTGAAAGCTTGGGGTGTCTTTGATGAGCCTCAGTAGATTGTCGAGCCGTGATCGTTTTACCACTCCTGAGCTTCGGATAAAGGTTAGGTGTTTAATTTCGTGGTTCTTTGCAAAATACGTGATGACTCGCTGGGCATCGGTAAGATAGTGCTGCACAGTAAGTCAGCGAAGTTAACCTAAATGTCGATTTGTCATAGCTTACCACCATGAATCTCACGGTTAGACTCGTTACGCATACTGATTTCATGGCCTTGATTTCGGGTATTATCTTGTGCTGTAAGATGCCGAACGGAATATCGTCCGTGGATATATCTTTCCATAAAGCAGGTACACTGCGCAGTGAATTCAAATCACGGCAGACGCGTGTTGTCATCATTTTGATTTCATTAAATGACAAGAATCCTAGTATGTGAATAATCACTATATATTGCAACATTAGTAAACGCATTCAGGCACTGATCGACGATCGAGGAGATGAGAAATACACTCGGACGGGAGGTTTTGCAGGTCCCCCAAATTGCTTGATTTTCCATTAGAGAGTGTAGGATATCTGCCAGTGTTCAGCTTGCGGCATCCTAACTCTGCTTCTGCCATATCCTTCAATTTTTTATTATTAGTGTTTTCAATCATGTTAGAAAGTAAGCTCTCCAATTTGTGCCGCGGCAACCTATTTATCAATTGGCCATAATTGTGTCTTGATTTTTGTCTTTTAATCACTGAATAATCCGGTTCTTCATCGTCTGAATCTTTCCAGTCAGCGTCTTCATAGCTAATGTTCCGCTTTGCTGCTCGGGGCCGTTTGCCGGACTGTGGAGGCTCGTCGCTTTCTGAAAGTATGTCAGGAGATTGACTGGACTGGCTGTCCTGTGATTGGCGAATCGGAATTTCGACCGCGAAAGACGTGTTCTTTTTAGGTTGCTCTGGCATCGTGTGTGGACCTAAGGTTGTAGCAAATCCAGTGATACCATTCGCTATTGTTGACTGTAGCCCTGCTCAGCAGTTCGGACTGGTAATCTTTCTCGAGGTACGAAACAACGGAGTCGGCTAGATATGTAAATGTAGTTGTAACAGCATACGTATGAAGGCGATTGTGCAGTGGCGTATACCGTGAGAGGAATGAGGAAAAGACAATGTTGAGTGGTGGAAGCTTCGAAGATGTAGTTTGGTGGAGGAGGTAGCTCTTAGCGTTGTCTTGGTAAAGGCTGTGACGTCGTCACTTTCATGGAGCTGTCAGCGCATCGTTTTCGGCCATGATCGATCGTTGAATTTAGGCCGCATGGTCAATAGAAGTGAATTCGGAGCTAAGCCGAATGTTAGTCCGAAAGTGGTCAAGAAAGTGGAGTATTGAAGCCCGAGGAGTGGTATAAGCACGCGCCTAGGGGCTGACTGCAAATCCATTACGGTTTACGGGTTACTACTGAGGGTAGTATGCTGGCAGTATAAGGGCTTAATTCGCCACACCTGGTTCTTCAAAGAAAAGCTTCAGTCAATTTCTCATGAAGCCCGTTGATGGACAATCTTTTACCTCAGGATCAAGCTTTAATCACCCTTTGATGGTGCATTTCAGCAGTTTCCCGGCATGTACTGAATGCTAGCTAAGGGCGCTCACCCCCTTCAGAAAACACAACGGCTAATTTAGAAGTTTCCATAATGTCACTCAACGAGAAAGCTTACTCTTCTCAGTAGCTTAAGATAATTCAACTGTGGCTTAGATATAAAGTACGTAGTTCCCATTAGTCCGTCTAAAACTAATCAACAAAATCTGTGGTGTCTCGATATCATGAGTGTACTTCCGCACTTTATGTACCATAGCTTCATGCGGCCTACGTTCCACGCTACGGATACACACATTAGAAAACCACAAGCACATATTTTAATACAATGGTAGCCTACAGCAATTTACCGAATATACATAAGAACGACGAGGTACAAACCTCATGGTAGCTAACGCATTCCTTCTCCGGAGGACCATTATTAAGAGTTGAAAATGTATATTAAGAATGATCAAACTGCTACGGATACGGATTTCTGCTTTTCCTTTTTTAAACAAAAAGGTGAATGGATATGCTAGTGAGGATCTAGCCAAGCCAATCACACCTGAAATTCCTTTTCTTCAACTGAGCCCTACGTATAGGGCTCACGCGTTTGAAGGCACGACCAAGTGTTTCATACAAACCCTAGCTAGCATGCGTATTCGAACATTCAAAGTTATTTAGCTGATGCTAGATCAGCCTTACAGGCGACTTGGTTATTTTTATTTATTTATTCAATCGTATGCTGACCGAAGCCTGAAAGGCCCATGCCGGAGAAAAGAAATGCCAAATCCCATCCTCATGGTCAAATCCACCTAATGAGGCCCCTAACCTCCTTATATATTAAGACCCGCCTTCCAGATTAAAGAACAAAAAATAAAAGAAATAGAGCAAATAAAAAGAAGCCCCCCCCTCCCCCCCCCCCCCCCCCCCCCCCCCCCCGGCCCACAAAAAACCAGAAACGAGTGGTACCTTGATAGTATCCTACTCGCGGAACGTTTTCCAATGTCTGGTCTCTACAACAACCTCACAATATTCTTCGTAAACCTCTTATCTTAAAATAGTTGGATAATGGTTTTTGGCAGGTTATAGAATCCCAATCGCGTTTTTGTAATACAGGCTCTATGGACCAATACGAATTCTACCTGGTAATATCCATGCTCCCATTGACTTTCATTTGATGATAATATACTGAGAATAACGAAAGTTCATATCCGAGCTGTATCCGCTGAGCTTTGATTACCCCTATTCGAAGGCAAATTATTTGCTCCAATCAACCTAAACGGGCGGTAAATCACAAGTTATCACGCAGCTCATTTTCTTTCATGTATAAAAGTCATCTTGGCACTGTTACTTGCTTTCCGTGACATGCATAAAATTTGGCCATTCCATACACTCCTCATAGTCCTCACTTTGGAGCCTTAGATGCAAAAATCTCTTTTCAAGGTGTTGGGACATACTTGGCATTGTAACTTTCCTCTAAATTTGGAATTCCATGTCTAACTTCCACGGCGTTTCAGTCGATTCACCTGGATAATGGGTGCACAGTACGTTTAGACTCATAATCTTACTATCATTAATCCAATGACGTAAAAAGATCTAGGCACGCCTCAGACCTATCGGGCTGAATACTAAGCCACCCTGTCAATCCACAGCCGAGAAGCCTAGAATGCCGACACTACGGCTTTTATTTAGGGCTTCGGCAACCGAAGGGGCGCTATGCCTAGACTCAAGTGATCATGTGTCAACAGCGACCGTCGGCAGGACTGAGCGGGTTTCCATCTTTCGTATGCTCCACTCCTCCACTTCTCTACTGCTCTTTCCCACGTCGGTTCATCTTAGATCTAGACCCCTTCTTCACGCCCCACAAAATCTCCAAGCCGGATTCATCAGGGAAAGTCATCCAAAGACAGAACACCCATTGCCAGCCGTGGGGTCCGCTGGCTCTCGAAGCATTTTAGTGGGTCATCTACCAGAAGTACTGTCTATAAGTTGTGAGCTGGTTATTGGGGTTCAACTAATGTTTAAGCCAGTTGGATGCTTTTATTTCTTTTTTTAAGATCTGATTGTGTGATGAAGTTCGCCAATAGAAGTTATGACCAGTTTCAATCTCCTTCTATCTACTTTCTGGATGTGCCTACCAAATATAGAGCACGTCATCTGCAGAATTCTATGACTCCTCAAGAGTCTCGTTATCGCCATGGTTCGCCTACGACTGCATCCTCAGACTATGGCACCATAGAAACACGAATTGTCATCACCCAACCTAGTAACGCAGCTACAAAACGACATCAAATTTGAGCCCTAAATTTAGAACTGCATGGGGTTAGGTTTTTTGACTTAAACCGTACCTCATTGATTGCATTCTGGGTTTTGGGAGAGCTAACCTGGATGCATGGAATGAATGCAACATTTGAAGCGGCCCCCACCTGCTATCTCCAGCAAGTCAGATGAATATTCCCATATGTAGGTATCGCAAGGTCTACAAGGAGTTTTCTCCATCTTCTCTGCCAAGACTGAGAACTGCCGTAACGGACATGGAATGTGGGGAAATGACTACATCTAACACGCCAAACGATTCTCACCGTCGTCCATTTTACCTACTGGAGGGGTAATCTAGTTATCGCATTACGCCGGTCCTACCACAAGCAACTCGCCTGGAGAAACCTTCGGGTTCGGCTTCTACCTTTTGCAGCGTCTGTTTAAGGTGTGCGCTAATGAAGGCCACTAACCTTTCCTACATACACGCTTTTCATATTTAGGACCATGCAGTTAAAGGGTAAAAGGGTGAGAACCTATCATGAAATCACTCAAGCACACACATATGTACCAAGAATGTACCAACAATGTGGCCGTATGATTGGAGTTAATTGAATTTTCATGAAAATTTCAATTATCGAACAACTCAGGTCGTTGGGCTGTGAGTGAGTCACTTGGCGCGATTTAACAAAGACGACTCGAAGCGGTATTCAGACGCGCCTAACCCTCGTATCCATGTACCGACTATAGGATTTATCCAGTCAGACAAAGATTCTGTTTGGAATATTATGGACCAGAAAATTAATTTCTCAGCGCCCTCGGAGAAGAACGAAGCCTACTACGCAGGTGTCATTATGCATATGTTGCAGCCTAGCTATCTACATATACATGAATGAGTGATGGCAAGTCGTCTTCAATTGTTACACAACCTTGTTTCGGGTTTACAGTTTGGCATCCTATGACATACCGACGGATGCGGCTGATGAGTTCATTCGATAATGAAACCGAACTTCAATGTGTCATCGCAGTTGCCCGCAAAGCCAAAGGGAAATCATTTGTTGATGCTAGAGAAGCAGAAGAATGTTATTCAAGACGTTTCCTCCAGGCCATGCTGGGCTGATTTAAGCGAATGTGCATGGATCTAAAAGCGGGGAGGGATGATTAGTGCGTGGGTTCTACAGTAGTGGTGTGCAGAATGACACCCTGCTACCGAACCTTGTGGGTTGCATGGAATCCGACCCAGCAGGTGCCCAGCAGCAAGACTGCGCTGGACGGGATCCTTCACTAACCCGATGGGCATTTGCATGTTTTGTTTCGACATATTGGAGTCACTCATGAAATTTCTATCTCGATGCAATGATTATGAGTCAACTGTAATGGAAAACGATTTTTACTGTCAGAGCCACTGATATAAGGTCAATTCGGTGGCTCCTCTGCATATAATTCAATATTCGAAATACTTCTTTGTTACTCCGCACACAAAAGCAATATCAGAGCCAAGTGAAGCCCAGTACGCCAGGGCAGTGGAATAACCAATAACACCAAGAGTTCCATACGTCTTGACGAATATCTTCGCGAAGGTTGTACTCTCTGGTAAGTTGCTATCACACCATATTCCACGTGAAATCCTTGGATTAACGCCATCTTTTTCGTCACAGGTTGCCATTAAGGTCATCTGCACCAGTCCAGGATCAACGGCAAACTCAGCCCATCGGTTTCAGTTTGACTTAACGTTATCAATTGTTACCCCACAAGTCAATAGACGATTTGGGAATCTTGCACTAGTAAAACGGATTTATATGTGGCCCGCCGACCTGGCATTTACTCCACCATGTTTAGCTACGCCGAATCAATTGCGACCCGCAACACGGTCCTGTCCTCGTTGAGAGAAGCCACCGGCGAAATGAATAAAAACAGGCCAGCTATTACTTTCACGATAAATGGCGAATCAGAAAACCCAGACCATGTATATACCACGTCAGACCGAATAGAAGGGGAAGTCAGTATAACAGCACCTGCTGATATCCGCTTCGATGAAATTGTCATTACATTTGAAGGTGAGATAAATTGACATGGTTTCACAAACAATATCTGACTTCACTAGGAACTACCCGCACCTGGATGGAAAGGTTTGGCGGCCCCGGAACATCAGGACGTTCAACTCTTTCCCAAACCGTAAGTGATCCAGGAGGAGCGAATCCGAAGCAAACGGCCGTCGAGAAAATTCCCTTCCTAACGGAAGCTCAGTTCTTGCGTTTGGTTCAACCTGTTGATGAGAGCACCCTTCCAATTCCTCGGATAGCAGTCAAAGGACAAAAGTATACATTCCCTTTTACTTTCGTTATCCCGGACCGACTACTTCCTTCGGCATGCGATCACCGGGTAGAAAATAACTCCGTTCAAGAAGCACACCTTCACCTTCCTCCATCACTTGGAGAGCCCGGGATGTTAGGAAAGAACTGCAAAGATGATCTCTCTCCAGATATGACTCGAATCGGCTATGCAATACGTTGCAGAATCATGCGTCGTCAGGAGTCCGACACCAAAAACGTAGTTCTAGCTGATGCCATCCGAAAAATTGCCGTATCTCCGGTATTCGAAACCCTCCCTCCTCTTCACATCGCAGATAAAACCAAAGACTTTTGTCTCCGCCGAGAAAAAGACCTCCGTAAAGGCCTATTAGGCCGGAAGTTAGGCCGCATATCAGTCTTCGCCCAACAACCACAGCCCCTAAAGATATTTCTCAATTCACCATGCCCTCCATCAACCAGTGTCACAATATTCTTGACCTGGCTTTCATGTGACTCCTCCACCCCCCCTCCTCCGCTAGAATGCTTAACCGCAAAACTGAAAACCTCCACCTTTTTCTCAACCACTCGGCAAACCTACATTCCAACCTTCTCCCGGTCCACCCCGGATCATGCAGTTGGTAACTACACCGAACTCAACC
Source organism: Pyronema omphalodes (assembly GCA_024516155.1). NCBI lineage: Eukaryota > Fungi > Ascomycota > Pezizomycetes > Pezizales > Pyronemataceae > Pyronema > Pyronema omphalodes. The sequence goes on along the minus strand of JAJJXM010000032.1, from coordinate 446,999 downwards.
TCCTCTCCTCCCGCTGTATTTCCAACACCTCCTGGGAAAAGCAACCCTCGGACTTCCCTACAAGCCGAAGTGTCTACACCACCAAACTCCTCGTCCCAATAACCGCACCAAAAGGAAAACATCTCCCTCCAACTTTCTCCTCATGTTTCGTATCACGGTCGTACACATTAGAGCTGTCAGTATCCGTTCGTACAAGCTCACATACTCAACCAAGTTTATCCCTGAAGTTACCGTTACAAGTTTGTCAGCCAGGAAAGGCGGGGGATCATTTTACGGATCATGATGGTCAAGCTCCGGATGTGGAGGAATTCTTTACACCGAGATCGGTGGCACCACCACCGGCTTTTGAGAGGATGCAGTCTGGAATGCTGCCGGGGAGTATCATTGGATCTCAGAATAGAATAACGTTGCCCGGGTATTCGGTTTTTGCAAGGGAAGTTCCTAGTCCTGTTGGCATAAGTCCAGGATGCGGTTAGGGACTTGAAATTTGGGAACTTAGGAGCCGAAAAAGAAAACAATTCCTTATGATGATGAATCTCGGTGTGGGTAGGGAGTACGGGGGAGTACGGCGGGTAGGAGGTACGGGTAGGGAGGCGCATGGGTAGGAGGGGTGTGGGGTGTCGTGGGGTGGTACATTAAAAAAATCCGGATAGACTGCTCATTTTTTTCTGGTTACATCGTGTTTCCTTTTTTGTCATTGCTTGCATTTATTTTCTTGTATCTTTCCTTAAAGCTTGTATTCCTTTATGCATCCTTTTTCTGTTTCTGCCTGTTTGACACTTACAGTTTCGTGTTTTTTTTCCTTTGTCTTTACTTCTTTCCTGCCTTTATCTGGTTACTTCCGGCGTTGTGCATACTTTTCTCTTTTTTTCTCTTTTTTCCCCCCGTGATGTCCCATGGACTGGTGGTACGGGGTGTGGGTATCAAGATTCGGGTGTCAGGTATCAAGCATCACGCATCAGGTGTTTATGATCATGATGGCAGTATCGGGTATCGGATATCAGGTATCGATATTGCATCTGAAGATTGGAACTAAAAGGATCAGCGCTGTCAAAGCTGTAGGAGGGATATCGGCCTATGGTAAAATGTAACTTTAAAAAAAAGTTTCAGAATCTGGGGGGATAGTTAATGATATTTAATGATAATGATCATCATCTATAAAGACTATCGAAACTTTTTTTGTCTTTAGATAGGATAGGATAGGGTTGAGATGAGATCAGTTGAGATCAGTTGGATAAAAGTCGTGACTGTATAGAAGACTGGAGATTGGGGATTGGATGGGAGCAGTGAGGAAATGGAATTAAGGTTCGGGTATCAAAATTGAGATACTGCCGTACTGGGAACTTGGGGATACCTGGACTGGATATCATGTGGTACGTCAGTGGGAAACACATGATACATTTATAAGAAACACATCCTGTTCCATCCCATCTCTTCCTATGTTGGATACAAGTGTAAGTTATGGGTTATACAGATCAACTGATGAACTGATGAACTGATGCTATGATTTAACTGACAATTCACATGATGATGATAATCTGTAATCTGTGATCTACATCTAAAAAAAGCCAGTATCTTGACCTTCAAACCAGTTCCCCATCAATGAATTCCCATTCCAATTTCGGAACGATGTAAGTACCCCATGATGAGAAACTTTTTACTGTATCCTAGTACCTACCAATGACTCATGGACTACCAAGTGATCCGCACATCGTGAACAAAAACCTGGGGTTATCATCTAGCTGTATCAATCAACGCTTCTAAGTAAACTTCAAACACCACTCAGGAACCGTGGATTATTACGAAATTTCGTAGCTGTATTTGGAGATTGGATGTGACGTAAACTATTCATCACCCAGCAACTATGTATTTTTTCATCTTCATCTTAGTGACGTTTGCTGTTGTGTGACTCATGAGACTTGCAAGGTTTGTTAACTAATACCCACCATACGTTGACGGAAAGATATACCACATTACATCATTATCTGGCTGTAGCAACGCTTCTAATGGAACTTCAAACACCACACATCAGTCGTAGCCTATTACAAAACGTCATAGTTTCATAGACTCAGATATCGGATGAAAATGACGTAAACTATTCATCACCCACCCAGCAGCTATTCTCAACCCGCGATAAAGTTTCCATCTTTGTTTTGTTGTGTGACTCATGATTTTCTCGTCCTAAATAGGTTATGAGGGCAATCATGAAAAAAATTTTGAGATGTTGGAATAAAAAGGTAAAAATGAAGCTCCCACCCCGATTTGAACGAGGGACCTGTCGATCTGCAATCGACCGCTCTAACCCCTGAGCTACGAGAGCTTGTTACGTGAGGTTAAAGTAGAAACATTTATACACATTTTTTTACCAGCCTGAATGGTCTATAAGATTGGATTGATGTCATGTATGATATGCGTCGAAGTAAAGTTGTGAAATTGTAACTAAGAAATATTGATCATGCTAATTACAGTGGGCTTATCTACTTTTGACTATCGATGATGTGTTACGAAGAGGCATTTAAGATTCATTGTCCTCTTTACCGTGAGTTTTCGCATCTGTGAATCATCGCTTTGAGTCTCCAGATCCCCTTCCATCGTTGTGGATAGGCATCACGAAAAATCACGCGAAAGTGTGTCATAATGCCATCCCCCTCTTTCCCTGCCCCCCCCCCCCCCCCCCCCCCCCCCTCTGCCCTGACTCATACTGGCTCATTCAGGCTCATTCAGGCTCATTCAGGCTCATTCAGGCTCATCGAGCTCATCAAGTCGTTACGTGTACATACATATGTGACGAAACCCTCATCCATAGGCAATAAAGCCTAAAGTCGACGCATATGCAGTGGTGATGCTGGTGAACTTTCCTTATTGATTATTGATAATAACCTTTTTTCTTTCATGCAAAAATCCAATATCAGACGGTTTCATTTTCATAGTTCTAGAGTTCCATCCGTGTAAGAAAATTTAGGTTCTGATGTGGAATTATGCTTATGGGATCGATCATAATGCTGGTAAGATATGAGTTGAGATGGATGCTTTGAATGCCTTGGATGCCATCGCAGCCCAGGTTCACAACATTTTCCCGGTATCGTTTTCGCATCTTCGCATCCTCGCATCTTCGCTTCCATAACCTAGCGTCTAGCCACCATACCCTGCAGCACCCATACGCACGTGTTTACATATGCATAAGCTAGAATTTAGTGCAATGCGGCTTGAAACCTTAATTTCGACCCCGCGTGTGATCTCATCGACTTTATGCACTGATTCCGCGAACCTCGAAACACCGTTCGCCTTACGCACCTGACTGACTTAAGCCGCCATCGAAGCTGTTCGTTATTTCTCGCTGAGAAACGTTGGCGAAATTTGCACCACCCTCACTATCACACCACCGTACCACCGTACCACCCGACCATCTCTCCGTAACCGGCGCTGAAATCGACTGGCGTTTACGCCCTACGCTTCCTGCGCTTCCTACACTCGCTGCAATCGCTACACTCGCTACACTCGCGGCATAAGCCACCCCTCCATACCCCGCCTTACACACCATGGCGAACTCCAAATACGAATACGTCAAATCCTTCGAGCGGGACGACCGAATCCTTCCTTCTACCTGGATAGTAGTCCGAATCGACGGGCGCGGCTTCCACAAATTCACCGAGCGGCACGGGTTCATAAAACCGAATGATGCAAGGGCACTTCATCTCATGAATGCCGCTGCTATGGAGGTGATGAAGGATTTACCCGATATTGTGTTATCCTATGGAATTTCGGATGAATATAGTTTTGTGTTGAAGAGGAATACTACGTTGTTTGAGAGGAGGGAAAGGTTGGTTTTCTCACCCTGAAGGGTAGGAGGGTTGGGGATGGAAGAGATGCTGACTACGAGGGTATAGTAAGATTGTTACTACAATCGTTTCGAATTTTACGGCGAATTATATCTATATGTGGCCGGAATACTTCCCCGAGACGAAACTTCAACGGCCATTACCGACATTCGATGGACGCGCTGTACCATATCCCACCACCTATATTCTCCGCGACTACATTCGCTGGCGACAAGTAGATGCGCACATCAACAATCTCTACAACACCACCTTCTGGGCGTTGATTCAGCAAGGTGGTATGACAGCTGCGGAAGCAGAGAAGGAGTTAGCACATACATTATCTGCGGATAAGAATGAGATACTTTTTTCGAGGTTCGGAATAAATTATAATAAGGAGGATGAGATGTATAAAAAGGGTAGTGTGATATTTAGGGAGTTTGAAAAAGGGTCGGAGGTGGATGGAGGGGAAGATACACCGGATGAGAGGATGACGAAGAAACAACTGGAGAAAAGGAAGAAGGCTTATAGGAAAAGTCAGATTGTCGTCAGGTTTTTGGATATTATGAATGATCCGTTTTTTGATGAGAGGCCTTGGATTTTGGGGACGGCGAAGGAATAGGGGTTATTTGTGAATTTGGGGGGTTTTCATTGGGATTTAAGGAGTTTTGGATAGAGAAAAATGGAATGACTACTAGAATAGACCATCTCAAACCAGTCCTAAGAGTATAGTAAGGATGCCGGTGATCCATCACAAGCAATGACACGGTGCGGTTGATACTCCGATACAAACCACCACCTTTACCACGGACAATCCACACATCCAATTCGCCAGCCTCTGTATGTACAACCACCTTTTGAAATCCAAATGAAGACATTCTGTTGAAGACGGCCTGTAGAGTCGTGTTCGTTGATGTGAAGGAATGGAACAAGCGCTGGTAGCACTTATTTCCATGATATGTTGCTCTGTAATGCATGTCAGCTTAGTAACCGAAATATACTTCACTTCACTTCCTTCCACTTCCACTTCCACTTCATGACTTTGATCTCTCTCAACCCAATACATTCCACCTGTTCCTCGGTATATCAGTGACTCACATCTAATCACTCAGTCACGTTTTACAAAACCGCATTTTTCACATTTTTTCCATGTTCATCCCAAGTCCCAATTCTCAATACGTTTTTAGATATTCCATAAGAAGTAGGGTATTCCTGCCAGATGGGGATAACATCACTGACAACAAGAATAGAATATCTCAAGACCGCGCCAGGAGCAGAGTGATGCGGGTGATTCATCACCAAGGAGACGGGGCTGTCGATACTCCAATCTACTACAAACCATCACCGTCATCACGGAGTATTCTCCCATCGAATAATCCGGCTGTCTGTACTGAAGCTTTCGTCCGTTCCTAGTCACGCTAAGCATGAATACATGCATGTCTATCCTTTCAATCCCATAAACCAGACGGCACAAAGGCCAGTCCTGAGTCGATAAAACATGACGTACCACGTTCATCATTACCCACCAAGTTCCGAATCCCCAAGTTTCTAAATCCCCGGTAAATCCCCGGTAATCCACAGTCATCTGTACTCAGCATCTCATCCGGCATAAAATCGGGCTCGAGCCTCGGATACGACTACGCCCATGTCTTGGTTTCGTTTCTGAACGCCACATGTCTGTTATGCGAACCATCCGTGTTTCTGCGTACCGAGCCTTGAAGTCTCGTAGTAGACGTTTTGATCCGAGGATGATGAAAGAAATGACAGCTAGAATATACTATCTCAAGCCCGTTCCAAGAGTAGCGAGTGATGCCGGTGATTCATCACTGCTAGTAAGACAGGGCTGCCGATACTCCGATACGACTCACCTCCGTTCACACGGACCACTTATTAGCCCTCCAATTCTCCGGCCGTCTGTACTAGGCATCTCATCCGGATTTACTCGGGCTAAGTACATATTCATCCATTCTATCCCATATGTCGGACATGATACCGGTTGATGCAACATGACGTACCAATTCCATCCTTTGGGTCCCGACTGTGATCACCACGTTTTGAATCCTCCGGTAAGCCTCATCTATACTCAGCATCTTATCCAGCATGGAATCGGGCTCGGATACGATTACGCCCATATCTTGGTTTCATTTCTGAACGCCACATATCTGTTATGCGAACCACCCATGTTTCTTCACGTATAGAGCCCCAGAGCATTTTGACCCGAGGATGATGAAAGAAATGACAGCCACCATAGACTACCTCAAGCCCGTTCCAAGAGTAGCGAGTGATTTCGGTGATTCATCACCGTTAGTAAGACAGGGCTGCCGATACTCCGATACGACTTACCTCCGTTCACACGGACCACTTATCCCTTCAATTCTCCGGCCGTCTGCACTTGGGCTTCCATCCGGAATTGGTCAGGTGAAGTAATTAACCTGTTGATAAAAACATGCCATGCCACTTCGATACCATCCTCCATGTCCTGACTCGTAACGGTAAGCCTCATCTTTAGCCATCATCTCATCCGGCAAAAGATCAGGCTCAGATATGCCTACGCCCATGTCTTGGTTTCACTTCTGTACGCCACACGTCTGTCATGCGAACCATACGTGCTTTTGCACGTATATGTAGAGCCCCGGAAACTTGTAGTGCAGTTTTTGTGCAGAACGGCGAGATGTACATATATCATGGAACGGACCTTCGCTAAGCTATCCTTAGCTTCTGAGGTTTAATTGTATGAAGCTCTGTTTAATAAAGCTTGTCATCCGTGTCTGTAATAATTGACATTTTTGCCGTGACGTTACTCCAGGTTTTATTCGCCGACTCCGGGAAGCTCGGGAGTGGATGATGATGAAAAAGTACATATACGAAGGTATTTTTCATGTACCGAGACAAGCTGGAGGAATTGTGGCAAACATGTAGAAATATCATCATGTCGACACCTTAACTCTGCACTCCGAGCATGATGGACAACTTTCCCTGGACTCTGGAGGGCCTCTAGACGGTGTTTAGGGACCGGGGGTCTCAGAGAATAGGTATTTGGAAGGTCTGGATTTAGGAATCTGAGACACATACGCCTCTCTGAGAGCTGAAAATGTTGACGTAACACGTTCACTTGGAGTCTCGGACCCTGAAGACAGTGTCTGGCCAGTGTGCTATTATATTCCCCGGTACGTCAGCCTTTCTTTTACGTATGTGAACGTGGGCCTTAGCTTACTGAACCAAGGCTTCAACCAAAGCACAGTTTTATCCGTGAACTAATATAGTGTCTCTACGATACCTAACAAATGGGGTGGTAATTGTCACAGTGTATCATGTATACTAAATTAAGTTGTATTCCAATTACATAAAATCAAAAATATTATACATTCCCAACCCGTCGATCATCCACTTGTCCCTTTTTAAAAATCCGAACCAAGACATTCCACCTCTTTGTCCAACCATATTCTACATCGCTCTTCCAATCACTCGCAGCCAGTCACCTGCAGACAGTCACTCAGAGACGTCGTACAAAACTGTATCTTCCCTCCTTTTTTCATGTTCATCCCAATCTCCAATTTCCAGGTTCACAGCCCACCGGCTCTGTTACACAACCATCCTTCTATATTTCCCTGATATTTACGCCATCAACGCCTCCCTCAATGAGCCTCCTGCAGTCCTAATAGCCACTCTAGTTGCCGTGGTGTTGGCCAAAGGGTTTAGCATAACAAAATCATGAATAGTACCCAATGCACGCATCATTGTAACCTGAACACCGGATTCCACTAGCCTATGCGCAAAGTCTTCACCCTCTTGTCTCAACGGATCAACCTGAGCAGTAATAATCATAGTCTCCGGCATATACCGGAGCAACTCCGTAGAAGCCAGAAGTGGCGAAGCCAGGATATCAGTTCTAGCCTGGGCATCATGGGTATATTCTCCAATCATCCATCTTAAAGTGTCAGGAGTAAGACCGGGGCCTTTTGCGAAGGTTTTGTAAGTGCAGCTTTCCTTTGAGATGTCGGTGACCGGGTAGAAAAGCACTTGGAAGCGGGGAAGTAATTCCATGGCGTTTTTCTGGATGGAGATAAGGTTGACTGCTGCTGCCATGGCGCCTCCGGCTGAGTCTCCTGCGAATGCAACACGGGATGCGTCCAGGTTTAGTTTCTTGCCGTTGCTTTGTAGCCATTCGACGGCGGACCAGGCTTGTTCTACTGGAATGGGGAATTGTGCTTCTGGTGAACGTGTGTAGTTGACAAAAAGAATGGCGGAGTTGGTTTCTTTTAGGAGATCGAACATAAGGCGACGATGGGTATTGGGGGATCCAAGGATCCAGCCACCGCCGTGGAAATAGAAGATAACGGGGAGAGTTTTGTCTTCCAAACCCTTGGGGCGGTAGATGTGAAGGTTCACGTTACCCGTGGGCCCAATTGGGAGGTTGTGCTCTGAGTAGTCGATAGTTGAGAGACTGGGATTGTCTTTGGCTTGGACATTCTCGAGGAATTCACGAGCGGCGCTGAAGGACATTTTGTAGAGGGGAGTGCCATGAGAGCCAGCATCGACGAATTCTTGGGTTGTGCTGCAGAGATGTTAGTGAATGGATATGAAGGAATTAGTCATAGGACTTACCACTCCAGAGCAACAGTCTCTACTGGACATTCATCTGGTTTGGAAACACAGCCTGTCGGTACCGCAGTGACAGAAAGAATCAATGATAAGAGAAGAGATGATGCGAGAGTCTTCAGTAACATTTTGAAGTTTTGAGTAACAAATCCGAAAGACTGAATGAGATGCTGTGATGTTGTGATTCTGTGATGAGATGCTGTTTTTGTGCTGCTCAAAATGGAGGAAATCTCTTCCATATATACTGTGAGCTCAGAAGTTCTTCATCTTAATCTCTTGTCGGACGAAATCTATTACAGTTTCAGCAATAGCACCTCCAACCGCCGCGCATACCAAGCGAAGAGAAGTGCATCATAGTACAGTCTCGGGCACTTGCATCTCGAGGGTGAACCTAGCTAAGCTCTTACTGTCCAGATCTTTGATGTTAATTGCGGTGAACAATCTGGCTTGCAGAATCACTGCACTTCCCACATGTTTGACACGCTGTAGCGGAGCAATGTTGCTGACCAATGAAACGCAGTGCATCCTAGCGATTTATCCAGGGATTGGCGGGTAATGTGCGGTACTTTATGACTCTCGCTAAAATATGGTCCAAATGAAAACTTATTCCAGTGTAAGGTGGTGCGAACCTGGGAGCTTTGTCCAATGGCCTATTTACCATATGGTACAACAGCCCTGAAATTCATTCCATGCTTTCTTCCGGAAGAGCTGTAATGCAGATATGGAATCAAAAAGGCAAAACTCGAGTTGGCTCGGAAAATCTCGCCGCAGTTAGAGCGGCGGTTGGAAAGAGTTTAGAAGAAAGTATATTTCAGTCCTGGAGTAATCCGTGTTTCGTGTAACGTGATAATGCAATTACAAAGACTATCCATTGGTATACTAGAGAATAATAAGCATACATAAACGGTATTCGGCCGTTGGGGTTCACAGCTGAGGATGAAATCGGCCGTGATCATCGATGAGATCGAGAATAATATCGATGCGAATTAATCCACAACATCTGCATGGAGTACTTTCATATCGAGGACTATAACGTGGATAAATTGGGTTCCACTGTGGTGATACAAACGCCCTGGCAAGGCAGATATTTGTAACCGGCCCCGTTCACTCCTACAGTTCGCTGAGTTACCGCCAGTGGAAACGCACATGTTTCGTAATTTTTTGCACCTGTGCAATAGCACATTCGAGGGCTTCGGTAAGTACTCCGCTCCGAATGGTTCTGTCTTATGCCGGATTCTGCAGGAAAAAACATCACGAGATTATTTTCAATGAACCACCATTTATGCAATAGACACCAACGCCACAACCACACATATACATAAGTACCACAGGTATTACAAATTGTACTAGTAACCATAGAAAAAACATTTCCAAATACCGTCTGAGACCTCCAAGCGTATTCATTAATTTGGGCCTTGGGCATATGTATGATTGTTCAACCTTTATCTAAGTAGGTACCCGTCATTTCTTAAAAGTGCTTTTACGTCTAATCTGGCCATTCAGGCTCGGTGATGAAATATCGAGTTGCACAATACACATCCCTTAATTGCAAATATTTCGAAAACGTAAATTATTAAATGTTTGTACCAATACTGTTGCCAGACCCAAATTTTACAGCCATTAAACCTTGGACCTCCTTTCAAAATCAAACCCTCAATGTTTTCAGCTTAAACAGATTGTCTTCAGTTAAACAACTCCTTTGTGGTGATTAAAAATCAACTTTCAATTATTAATTATAACAAACTTGCCAATCAAATATGATGGCTAGGCCTTACCAGGTGCTATGCATGAGCTGAACCTGGTTCGAGGCAGCTCGATGGAGTCCGGGAGGTTCTACATCATCCTCGTCATCCTGCAGTTTCGAATAACTCTTAATCCACCAGCTTCTAGCTTACCATGACACTACTTTCCTCAATCAGTGAAAATAGAAGAATCTGAGGCTTCTTTGAAATCCAATGAACGTAAATATGAACAAAAATGGCTTCTTCTTCGCCCGAGTAGCTTTTGTTGACCCGACGTGGGATGACGCTAGTGGCTCGTGCGGTTGCAACCTTTCAGTTTTGGTGGGTCGGAAGTGGCTTGCATATTGATGCACCTTTTGCACCTTTATGGAACTTACTCGGTCTTGGTATACATCTGTACATACGTCCTTTTGCTGCCTTACCAAGCGCTTGGAGTCCGATCAACGATGCGCGTGCGCATACCACTGTATCGATAACAACAGTACTACATACGCCGCATGTACAAAGAACATATGATCAAGTAGGTAGTTTGGAAATGTCACATAGAATCGTAAAACACCGCCGTATAATATGAGCGATTATTATAAGTTTCGAAAAATTTTAATCATCGCCGAACTATCAAACAATGCAAGTTCCTCTAGTCTTGTATTGCCACATAGATACAGAGAATAAAGTTGATGATTCAGTTTGTTGATGCTGAGGTGCAGATGCGTAAGGGCAACAATATCAACCAAAACTACCTCCTTGATCGTTAAAATCCAAAGGGCCCAAGCTCTCTAACTGTCTAACCGACATAAAATTTGGACTACCTGCGCTTAAAGTGCCTGTTCCAATAACTTTGGGTAATAGGCGCCTGTGTTTGACAGCTTAATCTCTGCCACAGACGCCTGTGTTTGACCAATTACACCTCAAGTGTGCAAAAACATCTTAGACTCCCCGCTCGAAGTGCAGGTACCATTGGCATTTGCACATTGTGGCGTGTAGACTTTGCTGTTTTCCATTGATTTCATTGTAATATGTTATCTCCGGCTCGCTTTATTATGCTATTTAATGCATAAATCGTCGCTATTTCCACACAGTTCAAGATTCCTTCTTTCTTTTATCCTCGTATGATCACCGGCATGATTGGATCTCTTCCTGAAGTTCCTTCACCTTTATAAGTCGTTGCTCGCTCGGCTTTTTGATCTCGCTTTTTCTATCGTTCTTTGATAAAACTAATTTTGCCCCTCTTTCCACAGTCTCCTTTAACCTCACCTCCTCAATTTACACCTCTTATAATTGCTTTAATTTTACCTGCTGTACAATTTGATTTTCTTCATGCCCTTCTAATTGTACTAGTGGCTTCAACCCCGTAGTTCGTTCCGTTCGTTTGCTCTCTTATCAACTTCCGCTTGGAAGGCTCTATGACCAACTACCATATCTTCCAACCACCATCGTAGGGAATTCGTGTTACGTAAATTAGCGAAGTTGTAATCTATCCTTCAGTGATTCCATATCACGTATCATAGCTCGTTTCGTCGGGTCATTCATTCCTTCCGCCATCAACGGCATTGTTTAAGGAGGCAATACATCATTCGAAAATAATACATATCATGCCAACGGTATTCATCTTACTTAAATTATTTTCATGCGTCTTAAATGAGGCGAGTGTGGCTGGCTTTCTTCATTTACATATACAGTTCCTGCACCTTTCTCTCCCTATTCCTGTCTTCAATTAACAAATTTCCCATCTCTCACTATTATTCTTCGTCTCTGTTGAAAAAATAAAGTGAGATACTGTGTAAGTTGAAATTTATATGGGTTTTCCATGAAGTACAAAGTAAAGGTGACAGTATAAGGGCAAGGCGTTACGATGAATGTGTCAAAAACCACAGCTCTACAAGCAACAACAGGACCTAAAAATCCTTTTTGTCAGGTCACCATTTGTGTTTCAATGTATAGAGCAAGGCCTATCGAGCACCTATGATGTGATGTGATATGATGTTGCAAGCCGGCCCGCCTTTCAGAAGTTCCTTTCCATAATGAGCGACAAGCTGTGAACCTCGTGATACCGACACGATACTGATCCCAAAATACGCCTCTTTTCCTTCCCTAGATCTTGTTGCCCTTTGAACTACTCAAACTACTCATTGATTCTACTATACTTTATTGATTGACTTTCTAGGCTGTTCCTTTTCGTCACCCTGTTATACGCTTCGGCTATATTTGATGATCTGTTAACTCATTTTTACAGTTTAAAGACGTCGGATGGAGATGCCATTTTGGTTATTAAGTCTGTCGTTCCGTTAGAAAACATTGCCGCGGGATATAAGGTAGTGATTACATTTGTAATAAAGAGTCTTTGTGGGGCATTTGACTGTGGTAGACTGGTAGTCGCAACATCCAGTGCCTCGTAGAATCAGGGGAAATGGTACATGGTTCTGCAGTCACGATTTCTATTAACGAGCTTTAAATCAAATAGCCCGCCGACTTCCGTAATGCGCAAGAAGATACGCTTTAATAACATCGCTGTCTGAAAATTCCTTAAACTGAGACCAGTGTTAGGGAGACTCGACGTTATTAGCACTACTTCAAGCTTTTGAATTTCATTGAGAAAAGCCCACGCAATATCTTGCGAGATGTAGCTATGATATAAATCACTACACTCTGGAGCTTTTTATCAAAGGATGGTACTGCATTTATTCGGACTCTCGGAGCCTCAGATATAACGCAAAGTTACTGATATCTAAGTTCATTCTTGGCATCATGACTGTGCATAGATGATTGATATTGACTAACAACAATTAAGCGTGGCTGCGTCTTGACAAAAGAATATATAGAGGGTGATTTGTAGCTGCTGCTGCCGCAGGTCAGTGGTATCTTCTTTCCCGGAGGGTTTGAAGTTGCGGTATCACCTATCAGTCACATTAGCTTCATGTGTTACATAGAACTCTTGAGTGTTTTTGCGTTGCAATTGAGTACATGACGCATGAAAATATTTCTAATACAAGTTGATGCCGCTTCATACATCACTAAACACCAATCCAGAGTTCTTATTTGTGTTGCAACTTTCAGGATAAATACATGATCATTTCCAACACATTCCATTTCCCCCAAATTTGCTATTTCTCAATTCCAGCCAGCTTCTGCCATCTAAGCTCTATACAGATAACTACTCGATTCCTTCCACCTACTCCCCATAACAAACCACTCTACTCCGCATCGGGGTACCAGTAATAAGATCCTATCTACAAATTCCAATATCCGTAACTAGTACAAGCCATATTCTCAAGATCCATCATTCTTAATCCCCTCCCATCAAGAATATCCTTCCACCGTAGATATCATACCACATCCCCATCCATCGCTCAGTACATACATTACAAATCAACACGACTTTATCTATCCACATCCCGACACCAAAACTAACCGCAAACAAATGCATATCAACAAAAATAAACCCATCTAACGCAACACTACTTCCAGTCATCATCAAATTCCAACCACAGCTACGGAAGGAAATAGTTTCAGTTATGTAAATTATGCTTTAATATTTCTTTCCCTATAAACTGGTGTTCTTGGTAATCCGTATATTTAGTAGTTTGTATGAGGTGGGAGCAGCAAGGGTTTTGTCATAGTGTTTTGTTATATATTCTTGGTGATTAAATGTTGGGTAGAGATGAGATGCAGACTTCGTTACAGACTTTATTCCCTGCCAAGGAAGCAAGGAATCATAACCTATCACGCATCCCATTACGCGCGGCCAACCTGCCACCAATCAAAACAAGCCTTTTAGGCTTCTGAAGGTATATAATTTAACAAATAAATAAGTCAAAGTCAAAATAAATAATCCACCAACGTCAACATGGCCGAGATCAACGCTGATGGTGAGCCGTGTTAGGCGTATTAGGCGTGTTCAATACTATGTAGACAACATGGTTCCCGTTGAATTTCAAGGAACGCGTAGGGCGGGCTTTGATATATTAGTCATTGGCGTATCTGGTTGGATTCGTTGGTTGTTGCTTTACAGACGGACCTTCGCGTCGGCCATGACACGTGGGAATTAGGACAAGCAGAACAAGCAAGTAGTAGAGTTCTAAGCGAACTGTAATGGTGTGCTCCAACGTCAGGAAACGCGACCTCACGAGGACGATATCGAATCACATAAAATGAACGCGTAAAGGTAGCAGAAAGACTTTGACCCATCTATCAACGTGCAGGATTTTCAGTGTAGGTATATAACTCCAAAGTAAGAAGGAACGAATATCAAGATCCAGCATGAACAGAAACCACCCCATTGAATTGCAAATTCCCATTTTTAACCATTTCGCCCTCCACCAGCATCGCAAAAATTTGAAGACAGAGGGAAAACACAACACGACTGACAGTACCCAAGAAAGAAAGAAAAAAAAGCCGTTACAAATACTGTCTCTTGACGGTGTCTAGACTAAGTTCTTCAATTATCCATCCTCCTGAAATGCCGCCATATCAACGACTAGACAAAGATGAAACCGTTTACAAGTCGCTGAAAAAATTGTTAGCCGCTATCTTCTCTCGCGTGTTTTTTTGCACGGAAAAATGAAAACTTACGCGTCATCCTCATCGGGAAGGGGCTGCTGGGCAGCAGCGTTCATGTCGGCCTCGTACTGGGCAAGGAGCTCCTTGTCGACGGTGACCTCAGGGGGAGCGAGAGCAGGGGAAGCGACGAACTCGAGGGTGGGGTTTCCGACGAGCTTGCGGGCGAGCCAAAGGAAGGGCTTCTCGAAGTTGTAGTTAGACTTGGCGGAGATGTCGTAGTACTGGAGGTTCTTCTTGCGGTGGAAGGTGATGGTCTTGGCCTTGACCTTGCGCTCCTTCACGTCGACCTTGTTTCCGGTAAGAACGATGGGAATGTTCTCGCAGACACGGACGAGGTCACGGTGCCAGTTGGGAACGTTCTTGTAGGTGATACGGGAGGTGACGTCGAACATGATGATACCACACTGTCCGTTAATGTAGTATCCATCACGGAGTCCTCCGAACTTCTCCTGACCAGCGGTGTCCCAGACATCGAACTTAATCTCACCGAAGTTGGTGAAGAAACCGAGAGGGCTGTCGGAGGGGATCAGCTAGAGTTGACGCGGAAGCTAGTGAGGAAAACGTACTGAACCTCGACACCGAGAGTGGCGATGTACTTCTTCTCAAACTCTCCAGTCAAGTGGCGCTTGACGAAGGTGGTCTAAGACAGGCCGCAGTCAGTTTCTGATAATTTTGTAGGCCATGTTTCGTGATAAGACGGATAAAACAGCCGATCAACATCGCCGTTGAACTGTACAACCACCAAAACCTATTGCAACAGGCTGAAGGACAGATAACATACCTTTCCGGTACCACCGTCACCGACGAGGACCAACTTGAAGGTAGGGGTAGTAGCCATTATATAGTCGTAAATACGTTAGAAGTGGGGTTCGTTGGAATTTTAAGGCTATTTGTCGCGACCGTCCGGGTTACAAGTTAGCACAAACCCCGCAAGAAGAATTTCGAAGGCAGAAAGATATGAAGTCTTGGAAGATGGAGTTGGAGCGCAACACCGGAAATCGACGTACCTTCCTCCTGGTGATGGATTACGGGAGGTGTAGTAGTGGGGATGGTAGTGTGAAGGAGGAGAACGGATGTTGAGGGGGTTGGGTGAGTAAGGTCGGTGTTAGATGGGTCAAGCAAAAATTCCAGGGCAGAGCCAAGCGGGGGCGCTAAAAGAGGTTGGTGGCTAAAAGACAAACAAACCAGCGCCAAGCCAGGCCTTCCATCACCTATCCAGAGGCTTCGACGCCACAACGCCACAGCAGCCTCAGCATAGCTAAAATCAGGGCAAACGCGACACGGAACGAGACGCGTCGGGGTATTTCCTGCTGGTACCCTGAGCTAGTCCCAGACGCGGATTTCGAAAAATCAATCCAACTCATCAGGCAGCACTCTTGCCCCATCAGGCCAGAGCGCAGGCCATCGCCATCTGTTGGGCAGGGCGCAAGTTCTCTATGCAGAACATGGGTTGTTGTGCCACTCACAGCGATCCCTCACATCTTGCCGGAATACCCATTGGACAGCAGACTCCCACTTCACCAGCTATATTGACAACGTGCAGTGAGATCCGATCGCTGGCAGTTCTGTGTTGAATTACCAAATATGGTGGATGTTGTTCTGCTTCTTCTGAGTACGTCGAGTGATAATCCGAGTACGGCTGCCGGTGGTCGGATAGGGCTATGGTAGGCGGTGATGAGTCAAGTACATAGACCATCATTTGTATGTATTATTGATGAGTGATTCCAGCCATGAAAACATAAAAAAACAATTACTATGGCAAATCTAACGTCCATATGACAGCCAAGCAGAAACCTCTATAGGTGAGCCTGTCTGTGTTTTTTTTTTTTCTTGAAAAAGAATGAGTGAAAATTTACCTGCGTTGCGGACAGATTGCCTACATCTTGGTACATACGTCTTAGCGCTCTAAAGTTTATTTTTATGCAGTGGCGTTTGGCTTACAAATGTACTTAACGCAGTCAACATGTAGAAAATACGCATGCTATGTCCGAAGCGGCATATTGAGGTAAAACCGAATACGGAACATATAAATTGCAGTCATGTCTAGAGTTGGTACCTGATCCCCAACCTAAATGGTTTCACTTTCTACCGTTTCAAGCAGGCATATTTAAAGTCTAATATTTGTCAATCACTCGATTACCGTATGCCGCCATATGCAACAAACAGCTTCAATCACTCACTGTGCAGTTATCCAACAAACATCATCCCAACTGGGTTTTTGGCTACTCATCTTAATTTATCCCGGGTTAACCCTTCGTTAGAGCCACTTCTTTCCTGGTTCTTTCAAATACCATTAGCTGGCTCCATTCATGGCAAATTGTTTGTGTGGAGCGACTCACTGTGGTGGCTGGCTCTGTCCTTGACGCATAACCGTAGCCAAATATTGATGACATCACTAAAAAACTACAAGAAACCTTCCGCAAAATACCTCATCTCAACGGGTGGATGGTACAGAGGTCAAAAAGCAATAGTTCTCCAACAATTTCAACCACTGATGATCACTCTACTCTGCAGGCCCCGGTAGATTCACTACATAGATCAAAAAATTTTCATGCAAAATGATTCAGCCGGGATTCGAACCCGGGTCGAGCGCAGAATGCTAATGGCAAGCGCTCATGATACCCCTACACTACTGAATCATGTGATGTCTTGAAGAGTCTTTAATACAATATAGATACAGCTACTTTACTTCCATATCATGCCCTTATTTTCCGGATTTCAGAATTGTTATACCCCATATCTACTCACACGATTCCACAGTCATACGATATTGGCTCTTCATCTATGTATCACTGTCTCTTAGTGTTCATTCATTGCTTTTCCCGGGTCCAACCTAACAAATGCATGCGGGACGGAAGTCAACCGAATCAACTGGCAACTTCTGAGTTGACAAAATTCGGGCCTTCCTGAATATCGGGAGCTATTGACAAAGTGTTCACTAACCTTCTGCAAATTATATGTGTCAGCTAGCTTTACAGCTTTACTCAGCTTGACATTGTTTCTATCGCGGTACTGTAGTTACTTTTTTAAATTGAATATGGAGGTCCGGTAAAATGGCGTTGGCCACCTTCAACCCCGGAGTACTTGACTTGTATTTACAATACGCGCTACCCCCACTATCTCTCAGCCTCCCCACTATCTCCACCTTCCACCTTGATAATCACTATACATCTCCTCAACATCAATCATCGCCGCCATCCGTCTACCAAACGACATACTAGCTGTTAATACACCGCCTTATACTTAGGCAACCGATAATACATCCACGTCGCGTTTCTGGAAGCTCCAGAACACCTCGCTATAACAACGATGGCCGACTCAACTGCCCCTGCCGATACACCAGTCGATACACCAGAAGACGGTATCCAGTTCATCGTCAAGCAACAAGAGAACAAGTACTCGCTTACTCTCCCTCTCACTACAACTATCGCCGATGTGAAGGCCAAGATAGCAGAACAATGTACTATCCCCGCCGCTTCCCAAAGGCTCATCTACTCTGGCCGCGTAATGAAAAATGAGGAGACATTGGCAACCTACAACGTCAAGGCGGGAAATACTATTCACTTGGTTAGAGCTGCAACCTCGAGTCAAGCAGCAACAGCAAGCAGCGCTGCGACCAGTACACCAGCCGCTATCCCGCGACTCTCTACAAGCACCGGCACTGGTATCGCATCACAGCTTACAGGAGCACAGTATACTGGTGTACCACTACCGCCCGCCAGTATGTTCGGTCCTGACGGAGGAGTAAGCTTCAGTCTCTTCATCTATTACCCTCCATAGTGGCTAACCTGTGTCGCAAACAGATGATTCCACCTGACCCCGAGAGCTTCGCCACTGCATTAGAGAATCCAATGCTCCAATCTCAAATTAACGAGATGCTCCGTAATCCGGACATGTTAGACTTTATCATCCGATCGAACCCAGTGCTACAGTCTTTGGGTCCAGGTGCTCGGGAGATGATGCAGTCCGATGCGTTCCGACGGATGATGACGGATCCCAACATGTTGCGGCAGGCAGCCCAGATGAGAGCCGGAGCTACTGTACCATCTTTCCCTGCTCCCGGAGCTACCGATAATACACCCACCGGAGCTGCTGCTACACAGAGTGGTTCTGGCGGTGCCACTTCTGGTGCTGCCCCCTCAGCAAATCCCTTCGCAAGCCTGTTCGGAGGTGCTGGAAACCCATTTGCAGGTGCGGCATCGGGAGGTGCATCACCTTTCGGATCCCTTCCTCAGCCGAGCCCCCAAGAAATGGCTCGTGCAATGGAGATGCTTGGAATGGTCTCCCCTGGAGGAGCTAATGCGGGAGGAGCCTCAGCGTTGCAGCAAATGCTACGGGAAATGGGAATGCCTCCTGCTGCTGGAGGTGAAGGTGCCGGTGCCGGAGGAGCTGCGGCAAATCCCTTTGCAGGACTCTTCTCAGGAGGAATGCCGTCGTATCCCCAGGCTCCAGCGGATAATAGACCGCCCGAGGAGAGATACGCAGAGCAGCTCAGGCAGTTGAATGATATGGGATTCTTTGATTTCGAGGCGAATGTTGCGGCGTTAAGGCGAAGTGGAGGAAGCGTACAGGGAGCGATTAATCAGTTGCTTGGTGGTTAAGCGCCTAATAAGGATGTCATGTAGGTTTATGGGGATGGCACTGTTTTTTCTTTCTGATTACCAAGTACCAGCGGTGCGGACGTTAAGTAGCAGTGTGTTGAGTTGAGGCGATTATATCACGGGTTTGATGTAAATCAGAACAAATTTAATGAGATTGTGACGAGGGTGTCATTTTATATAATTTGAAGCTCGGAATTTCATACATATTTTAGTGAGCGGTTCGAGTCTAAACATTTTGTCTTGAATTTCATGAAACCAAGAATATCATGATACTCAAGTTCCATACCCATGAATTACCTTGTGTTGCAGATAATGTGTAGGGCTTGTGTGCTATATCTATGCTACATGACAGCCTGACCATCTGGAAGCTTGAATGCTGTTTCTATGATGTTTCCACACTATGACAACACTGTCAGTTATCCCGATATATCATCTGATGTCAGAGATCCAGGCTACAGCATCATCTACCGTATATCTTTGCCGTCATCTACACCACATCCCATACCAGCTGATTGATCTACACCGCCATATTCAATAGATTTAGCATCCTTCCACCTCTTTAGTCTTAGTGATGTCCTCCATTTCCATATTTTGGAACTTGAGCCCACGCCGAATACAACACATAACCAGATATCGTCACTATTTGTTAGGGGTTCAAACATGAGCCAACCCATTTTTTATCTCTGTTCAAATCGGATATCAAAGTTTGTTGTCACCCGTTTCGCTCCTACTCGAACTCCACACCGGATAGCATCACCAGCATCAGTCATAATGATGCAGTACCGTAAAACTACCAGCCCAGCAAAGAATATCGGATTCTTAAGTACACCAACCTTTACAGCGGGAGCAAGCTGTAACCAAAGATTCAGCCACCAAGGCAGAAAATCACACAACACGAAGCTCAAGCAACATGCCATCGAAGGAACATTATTCTTTCCTCCAAACTGTATCCAACAAATCCGATATTCCACCCAAAGAAGATCTTATGCAAGATTAAACGTCTTCTTCCAGGTCCCATTCAAACCTTTCCGTCCACCTGGAAGCCCCAAAACTCCGAAAGTCCAAAGGAATTCAAAGACCCAAAGAATCTTGAAGAATCACCGAGATGCTCTTTTTAGAATATATAAGACCACTACTACAAAGTCGGAGAAGTTAAATTCTCGTGCCTCTGTGTCGCAGGAAACTTTTCAAGTGGATATCGACTCGAAGGGAATCCATTTGCTACATGGTCGTTGTTTTTCGGAAGAGATGGGTGGGTATAAAAATATTGCATCAATGATGGTTAGAAAGATTAGTTGGAATATCGAGGAGGCGAGGAGGGATGGGTTTATTCTTGGTATTGGTGTAATAAAGTATGTCATGTTGCTTGGGATAACATTGGTTTATTTCCGAAATTGGGTGATGGAATGGGTTTATGCGGTTGTAGATTGGTTACTACAGAAGCGTAGGCAATTTGGGGAAAGTGTTTGGGTAGAAGACAAGGCGAGGAGGTTGGTTTATTGCGTGTGTGGTGGGGGTTGTTATGGGTTGGGTTGTGTTCTGAGTGATCATATGTGATACTGGTGATTTTCAGCATGGGAATTGTTTATAAGATTTGCACTTGCGTCTTTGGATCGCGGGGTCTGCAGTGAGAACGATAGTACGTCCCTGAGGTGTAGTTGTACGAGTAGCTATTTCCACGCGGATACACAGAGTTCCAAAGATGATCTTTCACTTCAAGTTCAAGCAGATGAGGATTTATGTTGCCAAAAAGCCCCGACAAGTTTTTTAAATATATTTTCTCTTGTAATGAGAACTCGGTGGCCGAATAACGGTAAATTAGAGAGCCGTTGCATGTCTACCGGTTATAATGACTGGCCTATAAGTCCTATAATCCTCCATTTTCAACCTTTGAAGTAGTACAAATCCTTCTCAACATGAAGTAACCGTTTTCAACACCTGAAGTCTCATGAAATCACTCGTGATTTCATTTTGAAAGCTGTAAATGCTACCTCGCTACCATTTAATATCCTAGGAATCTTTAAATACCGTGATTCAACCTAATAAATAATTCTACTGAGGCTCTGTCCCCAAACTTAAATCTTCAATATCTGCGCCGAGACATCTTTGTTACCATCCATACGTATCACTTCCGCACTTTCCTCACTGACGTCATCATCTATTCATCCAACATCACCACTATCCTACCGGAGAAGATTTTGAATCATCACCATTATGCCCAGACTTTCCTGTTCACCTGCTACCATGTAACGTGACATTGGCTCTGCACCAAAATTCTGGTATGTATCACCTGTCTTGCACTTTAACTACCGGAGGTACTCTATCTTGTATCCTGTTCTGGATTGTAAAGAAAGTATGCAGGGATACATATCTGGCTCTCAACTTTCTATAAGCAAGTTGATTTGATTTTGTATTTTATGGTGGTAGAGATCGGTACTTTACTGGTGTTGGATTGTTGTTTATATTATATTAGAACTTCGGTTCATTATTATTCAGGGCTGAGATACGCCACCTAGCGTGTATACGTCCGAGGCATTTTATGACAATCATTACTCTTATGTATGAGTGACAGCTGATGAAGTCTAGTGTAGCTATCTCGGTGTTGAGTTCGAAAGGGTTCTTAAAGGATTCAAAGAAATCTCTAGCATATGTTTGATCACCAGGATCACTCAGGAGTCAGCTTGCGCTCAAAGCTGGCCGGTGATGAGTCAACCATAGCTCGTCTCGATGTTTCTTTTGGCTGGTGTCCAACTCTGGATTCCACCGAGTCTCGGTCCCATATGCTCTACACCCCGCGTTCACATCCTACCACCGAAACCTCGGCACAATGACTAACCGGGCGCCTCGCTCTCGTATCATCTCACAAACCTCGATATTCGTCCGAAAACCAGTCAAAGATCATTCCCCTGCTCCGTACCCTACCCTAAGCTACCCGCCCATTCCTATGCATCTCAATCTACCAGGTCCCATCCGTCTCCATCCATCCACAGAACCAGTTTATTATTTTCTTTTTTTCCTTCGCTTCACTAGGTACCAGTTCCGTACATACATACATAAATGCACACATACGATACCATACCATGAGTTTTTTCTTTTCTTTTTCCAATTTTTTTTTTTTGTTTTTTCATTCGTTCGGTCCGCGAAAACGAACATAGCGTCGCTAACGCACCACAACACACCAGACCACGCAACACCGTACCGTCGCTATACGAAAATGCGCGCGCGGTTACACTAGGCGTATTGAGATTTGACGCTATGTTTGTTTGCTTTCCCTAGCTTCGCTTGGCTAGCTTCGTAAGTTGGCGGATACGGTGGATATGGGGGGGGGGGGGGGTCCGGTTGGCGGGTATGGCGCTTCGCTTAGGCGTAGCTTGCATGCGATATGGGAAATGAAGGATATTTATGCGCATGATATTGGTGCAGCTGAGTTCGTATTGTTAACTAGCTTTGCGGAATTTGAGTTGAGGAATACGGGATAGAGAATGGTAAGTATGGGTTTGCATGCATAGAGTTCTTTGCACCGGATTATCGATTATGGATCATGGGCTATGGGGTTGTGGGGCTATGGGAGCGCTATGGACTATGTTCTATAGACTATGGATCGAATAGATATATTGTTAGTTTTTTTTAACCAATACTGCAATAAAGGGACAGATAGACTTATTTGTTGTGAACTGGAGATGTATGTATTAAACGGTCCGGAGTATATCTACTTTCATGATCACGAGCCTTGGAGGAAACAATATCAACAATTATGCATAGAATAGATCTATAGTTCAAGAAAAACAAAAACTTACGCACGCACGCACGCGCGGCGCCCAGGAACCATTTCTTATCAATCCATCAATCATCTATCACGCCTCTTAAAATCCGCATCTAATTCCCCAGGGCCCATCCCATCCCATCCCATCCCACAAGCGCTGTGTATAGCCAGTGCATCATATCCATCCATCCCTAATCCATACGATTGATAAAAAAAACAAAAATAAAAAAAGCACACACCATCCCCCAATTCCCATCAAACACTCTTTTGATACACCACGATATTCTCCTGAAGATTTCGCATATCGATTATCCAAGTGCTAAGTTCTGCGGTCTACATACCTGCATCAAATTGCACTTTTTGTTTTTGTTTTTCGCTATGGTGGTGCCTGGTGACTTACATATGTACATCAAAAGTACTCCTACATAAAAAGCAAACATGAAAAACTGTCTACCATACACTACCGGTTCACTTCGGAAATGCACTTCGTAACTTCTAGGCGCTTCGATGCACTTTGCTATGCTTCGTTGCGTTTCGGATTTTGTTGACGTATGTCATATAGCAATGACTGGGATAGAGATTGGAGACTGAAGCATAGAGACTAGAGACTAGAAACTAGAGGTTACCACTGTTCTTCTTTTTTATGGAGCCTGGGGTGGGGTTTAGAGATAGATAATAAACTATGGAGGTTGTGAGAACTGAAATGAACTATCAGGAGGGGGGTGTTTTTTTATTTGCGGGTTTTTGTTTTCGGTTTTGCCTGGTTATCTGGTTGTGTAGTCGCCAGTTTAACGATGCATGCATGCATCGGGATATATCGGCAATGGTTTGTCGAGATATATCGAGATATATCGAATCTGGTCCCTGAAATCTCCCACGGTCCCACTTACATCATACCCTTTAACTTCCTTTTTTTGTCTAGCTGAGATGACTCTATCTATAGGCTTATAGGCTTAGAGGTATATACCAATTGGACAAGGCAATACTGCTAGATACTGTTTTGATGTTTTTGGTATTGATATCCCAAAGCTCTAGGGAGTTTGGTGATCCATTATCCGATGCTTTTTTTTTTCATCATAAACTTCACCAAGGCTTGAGATATAACTGGATTCGCTTTATCCACTTCATTCACTTCATTCACTAGATTACAACCAAATCCACAACTTGTTCATGTATCTATCCATAAAATCGACTTTTCATAGCCACGATGGTTACATCATGATATGATATGTTTGATATAGTTATAGCCTCGTGGTATAGTCAGTTAAGCGGTCTAGTGGCGCTCGGAGAAAATATTTTGCTTTTTTTGCTTCTTCCGTTTCCTTTTCTTCTGTTGTGTTGTTTCTGCTCGATTCTTTCGTTTAATCTCCTTTTGTTTCTATTGTTCCGTTTCGATTCGTTTTATGTTATGATCAGTACCCAAGGCCGACAGCAGAGTACCCTACACACCCTACATTCCCGAGCCAACTAGCTCTCTAGCCGCTATATAGACGTATATTACACTACCCCCCCCCCCCCATACACTTCTCACACACATACCAAAACTGATCTCAAAACCCGGAGCCGCGCCAACGAGCACGGAACATCAAATTCCACATCATATAGCGCAAGCCTTCATAATATTCCTCCGAGAAATTCAAAGCGCGTATTTGTGCAGAATCCTCTGTGTAACGTCGAAGCGCGTATTGTGTTGTGTGTCATGTGTAGGTAACTGGATTGGCCGGACCCGTGGGATCATAATTGATTTTCGGATGTCTGCGATTCTGCATGGTATCGGGTTTCAACGAGGTTCGATTCAGCTTCTACGGGATGGGTTGTATGTATCATGGATTGGATGCGTTGGGTCGGGATGCGTTATATCATGGGTTTGATTTCAATATGATTATTGATACGATGGATCACCCGGGGCCGGTGGCAGGTCCGGTGGATGGCCTACGGACTGGGTTGGGTTGTTGGGCTGGGTTGGATTAGTGAATTGATAGTTTGGGTGTTGGATTGTTGGGTTGACAATTGGATTAGTGATCGTAGGAACGGTGATCATGGTGATCATTGATTCATGGTGAATTGTGATTATGAATTCATGGGTTTAAGGTTAAGGTTAAGGTTTAAGGTTACTGGTGGATTGACAACTGGGTTAAGGTTGGTGGTTATAGGTTAGTGATCAGTGATCAGTGGTTGGTGATTAGTGGATTTCATGATGGTTCGAGTGTAATGGGTGTAGGTGTGTATGTAGGTGCGTATACATGGCGGTGTTGGTAAAATAATAGTATAAGAGTATAATACAGTTATATGGGAATAAAGAAAGGAAATAAGAGATATGAGGTAGGGAAAGGAATAAGGAACAAGAGATAGGAAATATGAAATCAATAACCCCAAAACGACCCTAAAAACAACCCAAAAAATGAAAATAAAATAGAAAATAAAAGGAAATAGAGGGAAATAATAGCTAAAAACAGGGAATAGGTAACAAACGAGAAATAATAAAAAAACACCAAGAAAAAATAGGAAATGACGAAATAAACAAACACTCATAATTTTACACCAGTTACAACCCATCCATCAACATCATATATTTCATTCCCATTTTTTTCTTCCTATTTTCTTCACGCCTTACTTCCACCCGCTCCTCTAGCTCTCTCTGGAATTTTCCACGGCATACAAACAATCTCACCCTCCGCATGAGCCCACCAATAAACCAACCATCCCGCAGTATAATAAACCGCGGCATTAGTTCCCTGATACAGTAGTATCGCCACAAACACCGACAATGGATATATGGCCAATCTAGCCCCGATGGAACGATGGAGTGATGTATTCGGGATCAGGATCGGTAGTGGGTATTCCCAGGCTAGCCCGAAGAGTCCAAAGAGTATGTTGAGGATTTGGAGGATTGGGAAGGGTTTTACGGCGGGGTCGAGGACTCTGGGGAGAGGTTAGCAGGTTGACTGGTTGTTGGTGGGATGTCTGGGTTTAGAAGATGATGGGATTGAGGATGGGAGGGGATTACGAACTTGGTAAAGATATCCCAAAAGATCTTCGGCCAGAATATTCCATGGATTCCAGCGGCGATTTGATAAGTCGCTGCTGTGAGGATGATTAGTCGTGCGAGATGGTTTTTGATTAGACGACCCATTTTTTTTTGTTTGTGTTTGGAAGTTTTTGGCTTCGGGGTTCGGCGGGGGGACCGGGGGGTTTATAAACAGAACAAGAGATTCCGATGTTCGATGCTCGATGCTGGTTATTTAAAGTCTAAAGTCTAAAGTTTAGACTTTAGAGTTATTTAGCTCCTCGATTATCGATATTGATTGCGGGTTATTGCAGTCTATCGTTTTCGTGTATTCCGTACTTTCCGGACTTTAACTTTAACTTTTGGTTTTTGTGTTGCAACTCGGGCCGTCGCGAGACCTTTTCAACGATTGCGGTTATGTTATGTTGTGTTGTGATGTGTTATATAGAAGCAATATCGTTTATGTGGGTATACAAGAGCACGAAGCTTTTTTCAAATGCAAAATTTTCTCGTTTTTCTTGTAGCTCTTGTAGTAGTAGTAGTAGTAGTAGTAGTAGTAGTAGTAGTTGTTGTTGTTGTTGTTGCTGTATTTGCTGTTTTTGTACAACTGGGGTAGTAGTGGTGGTGGTGATGATGATGGTGGTGGCAGTAGGTGGGGTATTCCGGAAGGATTATATGAAAGAAAAGTGCAAACCCGAGTTATGGTGTACAGCTGTTACATAGCAAAGTAGTGTACAGTACTATAGTAGTCCCTGGCATCTCCATTCAAAACGCCATATCCCTCAGCAATCCTAAGCAATTCAGTCCAGACACTTGACACAAGACACAATCTGCTTCGCACCGCTCGGCTCGGTCGGGTCCTAGACAGGATACTATGGTGATACAACTACTTGCTGCTTGCTGCTTGCTAGTTGCTGGTTGCTTCGAAATTCATAATTCAAAATTCGTAGTTCATAGTTCACAATTCAGCATGGTATGGGTTGGATGCTGTGTTCTGGATGCTGCAACTGCTCCTGGCGGGGATTAGGGATTAGGGTAGGGATTAGGGATCACAGCTTTACAGGGTAGCTAGCTAGCTTGCTAGGTACAGTCGGGCGCCTATCTATCGGTTCACATCCTGTGTTCCTCTGTTCCTCGTTTTCCCCTCCCGTCCCCTCCTCCCCATCCATCCATCCATCCAGCCATCTATAGTCCTGATGATATCACCATCATGTGTAACAAAAAAGTAATCCCATCCCGAAGCGAATTTGTTTTTCAAGGGGGCAATCGGCAATAATGGGCAATGAGGTTTAGTCCCCAGTACTTGAGTACTCGAGAGCCGATGATCATAGATGTCTACATCATGTCACAAAGTGCAGATATTGTCTTATAGCTATGTAGCTACATAGGTAGACATAGCCTATGGATCATGGTGCACTATAGCTGGCAGAAATGCCCAACGATCTACATCCATAGGAGGTATCTACAAGGTAGCTCTAACGTCTCTAGGGCGTATCATCGTATCAACGTATCAACGTATCAAACTACCCAAAACAATACCCTGTGTATCACATCAAATCATATCACGTTTTGTATTTCTTGGGATTCTGCTAGCTAGTTAGGCTGCTAGGCTGTTAGGTAGGGATTTGCCTTCGTCTCCGCCTTCGCCTCCGCCTTCGTCCGGAGCGGAGGCAACATGGTAAGGGGATGAGCAATGAGGGGAGGGGCTGTACATACTGCCTTCGTTTCGTTTGCGTTCATCAAAACTTCAATTGACTATCTATCAGCTAGTTAGTTAAAGAGGGCAAATTGCATGTATGTACACAATAGTACATGGTACATACCCGGAAGTTTGAGGCGAACCGGTTAACTGTCAGTCTATTAGCAATTCTCTGAAAATACCTACCAATGAAGCGGGGAAACAGCAATTCTCCTCGGTGGTTTGCGGGAGTCAATTCGAGTCGAATCTGATCATGCGGACTCCGGAGACCAGATGCTGTGATGCCATGTTGATGCTGTGATGGCAGATGCTGTGATCTATATCGTGTCTAGTATGTTTACAGTAAAGCGTAAAGTTTGGGCGCGTAGAAGATGTCGATGAAGTGAATTGATTGGTCCGCTAAAGAACCTTGTTCTTGCCATGCCTTGTTACTTGCTACTGCTGCTAAAACGGTGGTCTAGCAGCCCACCATACAGATAGACACAGCTGCAGGCTGCAGACTGCAGCAGCGGGTATCCTGGAGATCTGGTTGGACACAAAGAAGCAGGTACTGTGCTCCCCACCCTTCTCCTCTTCCACGCAACTTTATTAAGAAATGTTTTCCCGTAACGAAGACGCCTTAGTTTTAACCATTGCTATGATGATATATACGCCATGCCATACGCCATATGTACGACTGTATGTATGTACAACTGTAGAAGATAACCATGATAACCATAAACCATGATGACCATGATGAACAATAACAACAGCCAAGAAATATGGTGTATAACAAATCCATTGGTCAGTTGTAGACATCTTCGGGGACATCGAGAGCCAGGTATGCCTGTCAAGCCATGGAAAGCGAGCTATAATATAATATAGAATACCCTATCTATATCATTTATATCATTTGTATGTATACAAACAGGAACAGGCGATGGTAGATATGAGTACATACAGGCACATATGATGGATTTCATCCGGTCTCCGCTCCGCATGCTCCGTAGAAAAAGTAGGTGTTATGTACGCCTCGTTTGTATGGTGGGCCATACCCGAATTTCGCTTCGCAAAGAAAAGCAAAGCGAAGCAGGCGTAGAAGCTAGGGATAGCTGGAGGTTCCAAGGACAAGGAGTCAAGGACTAGAATATATCCCCGTAGCCGGGCATCGCATCCGTTACTTGTAATACTTCTAGGGCAAAACGCCTTGTGAATAAATTTTAGTTTCCTTCGTACTTCGTCTGATGTCAATACAACCATATCGCCATATGTAGACTGTAATGTTCAATGTACCATATGCATCGTGTTATGAACTGTGAATTATAACTCTTGTAAATCTTGTGATGTAAATGTGAAGAACCTGCATACATAGCATAGCATAAATCACTCTCACTCTCACTGTCACGCTCATTCTCAGTTCCGTACTGTTAGTTCAAGTCTGACGACATGATGTTTTTTTTTACCTAACATTTTTTCCCGGATCTTTCATCTTCCCTACCTTGTACCTTGATCTGTTGGATGTCTTATCTTGTTTGTCTTGTCTTGTGTTGACTCGGCTCGGCGCTCTGCGGACTGGTATGGATGTACATACGGTGGCAGTATCCGACTGTACTATCCGTGGTTGTTGATATGTCGGATTCGCTTCCGTCCTCGACGATCCAACAACGTTACCACTGAAACCTCCATTACTCTATGTAGAAGGTTTAAGAAGACTTATAGCTACGTCTTTGTACGTACTTATGATGACTATAGCTGTCTTTCTGTCTGATTTACAGTCGGTACAATTCATGGTAAAACAAACCAGCCTTTAGTTGGGTTTGGGTTTTATTTCAGTTGGGATGGCGGGGCTTTCAAATTAGACTACGTATACATGACGAAGACGAGACGAAAACGAGATGATAAAGAGGGAATTAAAGCTTGAATTGAAAGTTGATAAAGTTTTGTTTTTCCGCAGGCTGAAGTACAAGAATATAGTCATTTAAGAGCAAAGTACAATACAGTATAATACCTAGAGCGTATCACATTTGTGTAGTAGTGTCAACTTACCTTGTTGACAGTTGAACAAAATAAAAGAATAAAAAAATAAAGTTAACTTTTGACATGTAGGTTTGATATTCTTGTTCCTGCGTTGATCTTGTTATTGATCGGAGGATTTAATTTCACACAAAAAGTGCAAGTACCAAGTACCAAGTTTCGAAAAGGAAAACGTCTGGAAATTCGAGGTTTGAGATTCGAATCCCGAAGTACCGTTTTAAAGTTGTTCGAGCTTCTGAGTCTACCTGTACCCATCTACCCCGTTACGTTTTCAGGAGTACACTACCATTGATATATCCATACATGACAATCATGCTCATGCGTCGATATGGTATCAGAATCGCACTTTGGAGATCCAGAGTTATCAGACAGGCAGGCAGCGAAGGCAGGCTGAAATTTGCCCTTGTCATGTATGATTGCGAGATTTCCAGCGTGGTGCCTATTAATGGTAAGTTGGTCACTACTGTACCATGGGATACGGGGCTATTTTTCGACATCTGGCATCTGGATTCTGGCCTGTGCGCCCAGGGAGCCCAGGGAGCCCAGGGAAACCAGCCAACCCAGCCAGCCCGGGCTTGATGATTGATCAACCCATTAGCTATTCCAGCCCACCAAAGGACCAGGGTATCACCATACCGAGGCTGGCTGGAATTTGTGGACAATTTTTAAGTGCAAAATGCAAAAAGAAAATTATCCAGGCTTCTGGATATGAGTTCTTCCTGGGTACCTGTTCATCTACAGGCAAGGGTGACTGGCGACTGGCTTGTGGTTTGGGACCAACTTTTCTTGGTCGGCGCGTAACTGCAGCTTTTGGTTTTTGTTCGCTTAAGTAGCGTGATGAGGGGAACCAATTGTGACCTCTCAAGTATGGTGTCCACCATAGCACTGTACTACAGGCACCGTACTACTGTAGCCTGGACAGAGCTGTGAGACAATGATCACCATAGCGGCATAGCCCGCCAACGCCAATTCGTGCGCGGTCGGGTGAAGCCTATGACAACCACGAAAATCCATCAAATCTCGACTTTACGTTAGATTCCTAAGCTGATTGTTAATTGTTAGAAAATCACCGTATGGTTAAAAGTAGCGTGCCAAAAAGGCCGACAAGAAAAAAAAAAGTGCCCTATTGTTTGGCTGCTGGCTGCTGGCTGCTTCTGCTTCTTCTTCGGTGATCCGATGCATTTCAATACATCCATTACCCCTGCAACGGCCTTTACAAGTCACCTGTGAGGGTTGTATGGTCTGGCTGGTTTCATGCCGAGTCTTCTTCAAACCTTTACTGTCTCCGTAAATAATATCATGACTGCTTTCCCACATTTCCCCCCCGGATGAACTCCGACGTCTGTTGAGAAACCTCATACCTCGTCTCCAGAAGTACGTTTCTAGTACCCCTCCTCCTCCTCCTACCGAATCCTATCAGTTCATACACGCCATACAAGTTCTGCGACAAGATCAGAGGGGATACCTTGTTGAACCGACATATACTATCCCTCACCACTGCCACATTTACCGAAAGTCCATTTTGTACTATCATCCATCCCGACATCTTTCCTCGGGATCACAACGTTATAGAATCGGCATCGATCAAAAACAAACGAAAAGCCGCCCCGCTCAGCCCAGCTGTCGCTTGATTTTTTTTTAGCGACTCCTGTCTGTGTATCATCCAGTGTCAGGACATCTCATAGCACTTGTTGCATCTGGAACAACTCATAACAACATTTTTTCCCTCTTTCTCTGGGCGCCTAGGAAAAAAATTCCATTGCTTGATTGTTCCCCAACAACATCATCTTTTGTCAGACAGACGGTTGTTGCCTAGGGGAAGAGTTGCACCTTGTACTTCCTCTTATTCCTCTTCTCGAGCTCTTCTGCCAACCAACGATAATCACCAAAGGAGAGGATAATTTCATCCGCGACATTTAATACAACAACTTTTCCTTTCGTTAATCTAGCTGACTAGCACAGCTCTGCAAGATCGGAGATAGCTGTTCTACAACAAACAAAACTTTATTTCCCTTCATTGAATCGGATCGACGCATCAGGAAATTTGGTATCGCCAGTCATTAAAACAGCCCTAAACACCGATAAAAAAAGAACTTCATAATCGTCGCTGGCCGACATCTATAATTATTCTTTTCCTATCCACAGCTTAATACCACCACAACCATCATCGTCACCACCACCACCACCAAAATATGCCAGACGCAGAGTCTTTCTGGAGACGAGAATTAACCGGGCGAAAGCTAGTATTCTGGATCTTCTGGTGGGGAATACACTGGGGATTATTTGCATATGGATGGTTTGTCTTGCACCGTTATCAAACTTTACCTCGAATAAAAGCTAATAAATTATCCATCGAATAGGTATTCTCAATACAGCAGCGCCCGGTTAGCAGGACTCAACACACTGCAATACTCAGTGTGGATGTCCAGAGGTGCAGGATTGGTGTTAGCCTTCGATGGTGGCTTAATCTTGTTACCGATGTGCAGAAATGTACTGCGATTTTTACGACCCAAGATTACGATTATTCCGTTGGATGAATCCCAATGGTTACATAGACAGACTGCTTATGCTATGTTGTTGTTTACAATTATTCATACCACCTCTCATTATGTCAAGTAAGTTCCACAAAGAAATACCCTCCATTAGATCTATAAAAAACCAAGGCCACGTCAATCAAAAGTCTCTATTAATATACCCACCTCACCTTGCCCCCCTCCCATTTATAGAAATTGGCCAAAAGCTAACAACGTCATAACAGTTTTTTTAACGTCGAAAAATCCCAAATCCGGCCAACCACCGCCCTAAATATCCATTACAAGGACGCCGGTGGTATCACCGGTCACATTATGCTTTTATGCATGGTATTAATGTTTACCACCGCACACAGCAAGATCCGGCATCAATGTTTCGAAGCTTTTTGGTACACGCATCATCTTTTTATCATCTTCATGCTAGGATTCTATACACACGCCACCGGATGTTTCGTTCGCGATGACGCCTTACCACACTCCCCATTTGCTGGAAAGGAATTCTGGGGCCATTGTATCGGTTACCAAGCATGGCGGATCACCTTAGTTCCCGGCATAATTTACCTCTTCGAAAGACTTTACCGAGAACTCCGAGCCATGAGAGAAACTGAAATTACAAAGGTTGTTAGACATCCTTATAATGCCATGGAGATACAGTTCAGAAAACCTTCCATGAAATATAAATCCGGACAATGGCTATTCTTACAGGTTCCTGCTATCTCTGCTTATCAATGGCATCCGTTTACTATCACGTCTTGCCCTAGTGATCCTTATATCTCGGTTCATGTTAGACAGGTTGGAGACTTTACGAAAGCGTTGGCAGAGATCTTGGGGATTAATAATGATGATGCTTATAAGGGTATGGATCCTATGGGGGTATATGAAGTTGCGGTACAGAATGGTATGACGTTACCGAAGCTAAGAATCGACGGACCATATGGAGCACCCGCGGAGGATGTATTCAACAACGAGATTGCCGTTCTTGTAGGCACGGGAATCGGGGTGACACCTTGGGCATCGATCTTGAAAAACATCTGGCATAGAAGAAATAACCCCGGAAGAACTCCCATGAGATTGAGAAGAGTGGAATTTATTTGGGTTTGTAGAGACATGAGTTCTTTTGAATGGTTTCAGACGTTGTTGAAAAGTTTGGAAAGACAACAGAATGGAGGAGGTGGACCAGGAGGTCGTCGTGATGGTGGTGACTTTTTGAGGATTCATACTTATCTTACCCAGAAATTGGATATTGATACTGCACAGAATATTGTTTTGAACTCTGTCGGTCAAGAGGTGGATCCCCTTACTCAACTACGCACTGGAACTCAGTTTGGAAGACCGGATTTTGAAAAATTGTTTACCGCCTTAAGAGAGGGAATCTTGAATCAGACTTATATTGGCGGGTTGGATGCTTCTTTGAGAACAAATGTTGGTGTTTACTTTTGTGGTCCTTCGGCGGCGGCTAGGAATATTAAAAGGAGTTGTAAAAAGGTTAGCACGGAGGACGTTAGGTTTAGCTTTTGGAAGGAACATTTTTAGGAAGGGTCGGGAAGCGAGCAGAGCGAGTGAAGAGGACAAAGCGGGTAGATCAGAGCGAGTCAAGAAGTAAAGCGTTTTTGTACTGTTCTTTTTCGTGTGTTTTTAATTTTCATTATACTTCTACATCTACTTTACTCTACCACATACCCAAGTCTTAGGTCTACAAATATTATGATTGATGAAGAGCAATTTAATTTCTAGTTATACGCGTGCGAGATGTGACATCTTTGAGCTACAGAGAAAA
Source organism: Pyronema omphalodes (assembly GCA_024516155.1). Lineage (NCBI taxonomy): Eukaryota > Fungi > Ascomycota > Pezizomycetes > Pezizales > Pyronemataceae > Pyronema > Pyronema omphalodes. Next base: position 412,895 of record JAJJXM010000032.1, on the reverse strand, counting down.
CATACTGCTTCACCACCTCCAGCCCTCATGTCCATCATCGTTTGATAGTATAGATGGTGGAGTGCAGTTACCAATATGCCCAGTGTATAGATGATACAAACAACAGCGCAGTAACAGGTTTAGAATATTTTGTATTGCATCTTGTAAGCTGTAGTGTAGGCTGTGCTGTAGGATATACTGCATAGAAGGTTCGAAGGTCAATGATTATTGATTAATGATCAATAATCAATGATGTTCCGGGAGTTAGAAAGTCGATGTGGATACCAATGATGATCCATGTGGCATGTTTTCAACTTCGATTACTAAATACACAGTCGATCCACCGAATTAATCAAGCGCAGATCGATATAGGAGTCTACAGTGATCATCACTATGCTATGGTGCTTCACAACAGATGCTACCTACCACCTAGTTACTTGAAATTTTGGATTTTGGATTTTGGATTTTAAAAACGAGACTGATAGTCTGATACAGTCGTGAGTCAAACTATTTATCATGATTTATCATCACTTATTTATGAAGCTTTATGCATGCCAACTTGACAAGGATACTTGATACTCCATGCTTGTTATGTGGTGACGTACTTCATGAGACAGAACTCGGGTTACGAATTTGAGGGGTTGTTCGTTGTAGACTTGGAGGCTAGAGAACTTGTTGACTTAAAGCCTTGTGAGAATCGAAGTGTTGAAATGTCGCGCGAGTGTTTGGGATTACATAGGAAGCATTGGAGTCTATGAGACGCCGGCAACGCCGGCGACACCGGAGACTTCGCGAACATTCCTATACTTGTTTGCGGCCTCAAAGCCTTAGCTTCGGCTTCAACTTCAGCCTCGTCTATTATTACCAATGCTGTTGCTGATGCTAAAAAATAGTATCTACTTCGTGTCAGTACTTTCACATCTCGCCTCGAGGCTCTCTGCCATCGGCTGAAACTTTAAGTGTATGAACATGCTGGTAGATGCTGGTAGATGCTGGTGGATGTCAACCAGGATATCAGGGACTACCACGCGCGAGTCGGGACTTCTTCTAGCCCTAGGTCTTGGCTTCTAGTCCTAGCTCCATGTTGCGGGGGCGCGGGGGGTTACTATCAGTTTCGCCGGCGGCTACTCGGGATACTTGAAAGGTGCAAGTTTCTGAGGAATTAACCACGAGGTATATTCTCTGGATAACGCAGATATTAAAAATGCATAGGACAATGGAAATACATAGGAGAAGTTAGACAAGTTGAATCATGCAATAAGATTAGCTATGGTGCACCATAGACGCCCAGACTGCGGAGATTAGTGAACCCCAGTTCTGTGATGAGCTCTTCGTCTTGATATTGAATGATGATATTGAGGTAACCATCCAATCACTGGGGGAGAATAAAAAAGGCAGCTATTTTGAGGATATGGCAAAGAGAGTTATTGGTTCTAATTTAGGGTGACCTGGGAATTAGGGGATTGGAGGATTGGAGGATTTGATCATTGCATAATTCAGAATTCCTGTTTCTTGTTTCTTCGAATTTCAGAATCGACTACAGTGGTCGTTGAAGAATTACAAAACAACCGCCATTGGCGATATAGATATAGATATTGATATCGATATCAGTACTAATAGGCCTATTACAAGCTCCTCCCCATATAGTTCAGCCTTCCATATCATATTATATCGTATAATATAATATCATACTACCTCCTCTATAACGATCTATCAACCAACCAACGATGTCTCACCACGATCCGAATCTATCGTCCGGGCCCGGACTCCGTACTACTGCGCACTTAACGACCCTTGGACCTTGGTCCTCCTCTGTGGATCATAAAATATAGAATTGGGATATGGTAGTGGGCACGCCGTACCACATCACCATTATTCTGGAAATAAAATTATGTAAAAACACAGAAATATCTTCGCTTATCGAGATTATTTGATACGCCGGCATCAGCTGGCTCTGCTTATGGTATGAGAAATATATCTATACTTTTTCAAATACCGGAGGATGGTTATACGTCGTCTATCTTCAATGTTCATATCACACTCCATTTCTCTCTTGAGGCGGTAATTATCCATCCACCCATCCAAAGTCTCAGGAGTCTGGAATAATAATCATCCATAGCTTGCGCTTGTGTGCCGTTACAGTCGGACAGTGAATAAAACATGTAACATATCCTGTAAAATATCATTACTTCTTACTTCAAAATAACCTACACGATTTCATCAGCTATATTGTCTCCCTACCACCTGGTAGGTTTAATTTTGCTCCATTTTGTTTGGTTACAACTTGTAAGGCTCGTTATGACTCGCCGGCTTCAGTACTAGAGGAAGTTGAGTCATACTATGTACACTGTCTAGCCGCCGTTGTTGTTGACCTGTTCATTCGGCATTTCCGGGTGTGCAGATTTTCGCGTGTGCAGATGTGTGTTCGGGTGTGCAGGTATATGCTGATATGCATTAGCGATATTAGCGACACTTGCGACATCACGTTTGCGCCGGCCCGAAAATGTGGCGTTAAAAGTTTGACGCCAGCGTCGTCTGATTCAAGGGGAAGCGAAATTTGCGCGGGTAAAAAACAAGTGATACATATTACATATGAACTAAATTAAATAATAAATGTGATATGGAATATGGGATATGGGATATTTGCATGATGAGGAGTCTGATTAAAGGGTCGATGGGAATCGAGATGAGGAGTTGGAAATTATTGGAATATTGATTGAAATTTGAAAAGGAAGAGAAGGGAAATGTCTCATCCGGGAGGATTTATGATATATTGCAACGCTTGCATAACGCTGCGGTTTTCCGGGAGATTAAATGGGGAGTTGAGACCTAATTCACGTGATTGAGACCTCGTGAACTATTCCCCTTGCTATCCAGATTTGTCATTCTGGAGATGTTGGGATTTGTAATATCTTGGTGTATCTTTAGTTCTACTGGAACTTTTGAGATAAAGTTTTTTCATCAAGGACAAATATATCTAGTAATCCTAAAATCCTAAAAATAAAGCCCGGAAGATTGCAACCCCATAAAAAGCAATTGCCTTCAAGCGATCTACAACGAAGATCTAGCGCTCAAATACTGATCACTATGTATGAATCCCCCCAGACTGAATCTCTGTGGACTCTGAACAATGATGAATGATATATCCAACCCATAGAAACCTTCTCAAAGTAAACCTGTCAGTGCTGCCATGAGGGCCAGTTGCAATAGTAATGTAATATTCCTAGGATTCGGCGAGATTTATCTTCTGGTATATACCGGGCCGAAAGCTCTCGTTAATATGGGCCAGGAAGTGAATTATTTCTTTTGATTGACTAAAGGTAGTATACCAAACAAAATGTGTCGGAGAATCAACGGCCTTTCGTTGATGAGGGTTAATGCCAACATCTTCCAGGACATACGTTCTCTTGGGGATATAGGAACTTAAAAATTCCTCATTCTGTGGAAGGTTTTGATATCCTTTATGGCTGGGTTATCGAATAGAAACCAGTAGACCCAGACTGACAATGTTAAACGCCGGATGCTATGGCTGGCTGCTGAATTCTGGATGTTCATTGCGCTCGTTTTTACCAGCATTGCACTGATATATCTTCATCAGAGGCAGCGCAAAAACATATGGAAATCGAATAGCATCATTCTGGTACATAATCCATACTGTGAATACATCAGCTTCGTGACAGGAGAAAAGCCAAGCAAAGGCTCAGAAGAAGCTAAAGCCCTGTTTTTGGATTCAGCGAAGAGCTGAGCCTATCTTAATACTGGGTTTTCAGTTTTTCCAAAGAAGGCTGAGGCTTAAGAGGCCAGATGACGAGATGGAGACCGGGAACCCCTGTCAAAGGGATGGAGAGGTCAATCACTGAGACTCACTCGCATGGGGAGGGGGGGGGGGGGCAACAATCATTGCTTCAGCCATACAACAAAAATATTAAGTCCATCGGCGGTGTGAAACAGGACAGAATGAGTGCTGGTTATTGGGCTGTACTTGCAAGTCATGAAGATATTGCCCAAGGTGGACGACGAATGTAAACCCAAAAGGCATCAGACTACCAGAGGTCAAGCACTTCAATTTCATGGTTTTTGAGGCCAGTAAAGCTTGAATATTTTGCTTCTTTCACGTAGAAGTAGTGATCCGGGTATTGTTGGTTATTTAAACCTTGGTTGAAAGATGTCGGGTTTTGTACTCGAAGTATTGGCGAGTAAAGGCTGCTATAAGAGAATTGATAATTGGAGTACAGTAGAATAAGTTACCATCTGATCCATGCCGTCTTGAATTAAGGAGTGTCGCTTTGGGTGAAGTTGAACACCGTTGGATGTCGCAGTGATGTGGCGGATGTTGATGTGTGAGGTGAAAATTTCATTTGAATTTCTTGAACGTTCCCAACCTTAAGGTTATGACGTATGCTACAGTCTGAATACATTTAGAGGCTCTAGATCACGCGCTGGCAACTCATGCACACTAGATCGACAACTGTACGGGACAGACATTTCTTTATCAATGAGAGTGAACTTATGTAGTTATATAAAAACCTAGAATACGACTTATGTATGCTGTCATCCACTCGCACTCATGGTTACCCTTCCAGCAGACTGTGAAACATATCGTATCACTCGTTTGCATTCGCGAGAAACCTGGATCAGTGATGGGCATGAGATGAGCCATCACGATCGTTTTGCTGAAGCGTTTACACTAAGCTACACTACAACTCCCGTACATGAGTACAAGGTGTATCAGCACCGCATTCCTGTTGGCAGTCCTACTATACGACCATATGAACAATCACTTTGACCCGCCCCTCGCAACGCTGCACAGTATTAGAATTGAATATACTCGGCTTTTTCATCAACGATTCTAGGAAAAGCTTTAACGCGTTCAGAAAACTTTGACGAGATACTGCGGCATTTGGTCCTTCTGCGTCTCATTGTATTATATACTCTATGCATTCGCCCACTATATATTGTATAGCATAATGAATGCTAATCAAGCAATAAATAAGGCAGCTCATATTGAAATGTGTTTCCAAAATCCCCAAGCTGAAAATAAATACCATTCAACCGTAAGAAACAAAACATATCGTGGCGCCCAATTCAGTCATTGCAACTTGCAAAAACCTTGGAACAATGGTGAACTGAAAAAAAAAACACCTTGTAAAGTAAATATTCTTGTTATTATGCACTCACCGACACACGGAATTTCTCATCTCTCACCCCACAGGCTACTTCATTATTCATTACAATATTGATTATCATGGTTTAACCGGGTCAAACCCCACTTTCTTCTCACGGCGAACCATAGGAACTAGAGAAATGCGGATAGCATGACGCGATGATAGATAACACTCCCCAGTTACGTATTCGCAGTTTATTCCCTTCATCAATGCGAGTACATTTATATACTCTATAGATATTGGTAATACAACTTTCGTACACTGTAATCCACCCCACCCCGCTCACAAACATAGTCATCTTTACAGAAACCGTGTAGAACATGAAGTATCACTCATTTCCATTCTCGATGAAGAGATAAATAGAAAACTCCAAGTAGGGGAAGAGTTGGGGTGCTTGGGGTGCTTGGGTTCATGGGTTCATGAGTTCATGGGAAGGAAATGACAGTGAGAATGTACTCGTACATGAAATCCACGAGCAGGAGTTTGGAGATGTGGATGAAGATGAGTTGGTTCGATATGGGATGTAGAATTTAGATTTTTTTCACTCTGACATAATGCAATCACAACGGCGATAGTAATTATTCTGAATTTTTCAAACTTCTATTATCTATTCTAAAAATACATATACAATTTCTAAGTCGTTACATCATTTAAATTTCCTTACATCGCTCTAAATTTCCCATCACAAATTCATAAAAGCTAAAGCCAAAAATAGACGGATGAAAAAAAAACAAAGGATATATTACATAGCAACAATAAAACTCCCCAAAACATGATCTATCAAAACCAAAAAAAAAACCAAAACAATACAAGACGAAGCAATACAAGACGAAACAATACAAGACGAAACAATACAAGACGAAACAATACAAGACGAAACAATACAAAGACAAAACAACAGAAGACGAGGAAAAAAAAAGAAAAAAAAAAACATAACGATACTCCTAGCTCCCTTCTGAATGCGTAAAATACAAGACGCCAACGGACATTATATTTCCAAAAGCAAAAAGTACAAAGACAAAAAACTCCACATCTTTCAATCTTTCCATCTTCATCCATGACAATTCTCTCGGACAAAACCCGTACACCCCCACACCTTCCACACTTCAAAATACTATTTTCGCACCCCCCATACCAGAATCTCTCCTTCAGTTTTCGTAATTCTCCACTTCTCTCTTTCCAACATCTTTGCAACTGCGGGTGCTATCCTCGGCTCGCCTCCCTTCGAATGTTTCCCGGCACCAGTCACCACTTTAAAGGGTTTCTTGGCGACTCGATTCCCTCCTCTCGCGGCACAGAAATCCGACCCATAAGCACCCCCGGGGTCTGCTCTAACCCACCACTGCGTGACTCTTTCTCTTACGATTTTTATTGCTTGCTGAACAGTAATTCCATGTAAATCTATGACATCGAATCCGGAGTTTTCCTCGACGTGACGTTCGGCAGCTGCATTTTCGAATTCTTTGGTTTTGATGTGAAGATCTTTTCCGAGGTCTGCGTAGAATGCTGCAGCACCGCCGAAGAGGTGGTTACTTTTTGAGCGGCGGTAAGAGGCGGCGGCTTTAGCAAATGCTTCGTTGCGAGCTTCTCTATAGGCGGCGGAAACGTCTCGCATATCGGCGGCGTTTGTGAAAATAGGACGGTGAAAGTGGATAATGGTGGGGGAGGTAGAACAGTTGGAGGAGGTATTGGAATCGGGAGGTTTCAGGTCTGTTCCGACCACTTTAATCCGGATTGCCTCGGGTTTTTTTGCCGGACGGGGTTTCTTAGAGTCTTTTGAGGCTGAAGCTGCGGCGATTTGGCGAACAGTTTCATCGTCGGTGTTTTGTCGAAGTAACTCGGCTAGGTTAAACACTGCGGTTTTGTTGTCCTGGCATAGACGTAATAATCTGTCCAACCGCTGACGTGAGACGGTAGGGAAGGTACCAACCAGCTCGTTGAGCTCGGCAGTGTGTTCGGGGCAATCGAAGGAGCTTTCGGAACCGTGTTTGTCGATTAGAGTAGCGACGGTACGGGGGAGTGAACCGGAGGCATGGTGTGTGGACTGCACGACATTTTGAGGCAGTCCTAAGTTCTCTGATAGATATTTGATTTCGAGATTCTTGCGGTCCCAGTGGGAGATCGGTTCGGGGGTGTTTGTTTCGACGGGGAGGGAGGGACGGCGGTTGGTGTCTTCATTAGGGCTTGTTGTGCTGCCGTTCTGATTTCCTCTGGTTGCCGTGTTATCGCGTCCTTTGCCCTTCCGCTTCTGACGGGTGGTAGCGAATTCGAACGCGTCAACGCCCCGCACGTTGACCTCTTCATCTTGCTCCAGAAATGAACGGTTCAGGAGTTCGTCAGTAGCGCGCTCCGAGTCACCGCCGCATTTTTCTAGGGTGGTACGAAGGGTGTAAAGTGTTAGGGCCGGGAACATTTGCTGGAGACGGCCCAATGGAGTGTCGTTTTCGTCTTCATCAGCGATAGTTGTGCGCGCTGTGGTTTCCGATAGCCAATCGTCGTGGTCTGATAAGACATCTGGAGGGGAGGGACTAGATCCGCCTGACGATGGTGGTGAGGGATCAACGCTGGTTACTTGTGCAAGGACTTCTAGAACAGCTCTTGCTTGGTTTATGTCGAGGGTATCGTAGAAAATAGGAGTAATCAACGTAGTGTCGAGTTGGGGAAACTCAGCCTATTACCATCCTGTACGTCAGTCGCGGTTCACCCTGAGGTTAGACAAGGAAGGGACCAACCGTGAGAATTGCCAAACTTTCTTCCGAGGACATGATTGATAATGGATTTTAATATTGTCAGAGACGGTGAACATTTAATTGAATAATGGTAAGCAATAATTGCTGGTGTTGCGTGTTGGAGGAGGGAAAGAGGGGAAGAAACAGCTGCTGCTGGTGGGGTTGGTAGTTGTGGCCCTGGTTATGGTGCGCGGGTGACGAAGCGACACAAACTAGACTAATTCAAGAAGTCACAATCGGGATCACGTCGGGGCAAGGTCGAACCGGGACTCTCGGTAGGAAATCAGAGACGAAGAACGCGGTGCGGTTCTAGACCGGTAGCGAAACGAAGGCGCAGCGGAGGTAAAATTAACGGGTGCGGGTATAGTTCTGGCGGATATTGCAATATATTGAGGTTGGTAGTGGAAAGTTGTTAAGGTTGTTCCAACGATCGTGGTGGAATAAGAATAAGTTTGCAGGATCGAGGAACCGACGCCTTGCTCGGGACGATCTTAAAAAAACCGGGTTTTTAGGGGCCAGAAGCGTGCCACCGTATTATCAGTCACAGAATCATCCACTTCCACCTCTGAAAACTCTACCTCCCCTTCATCCGACCTGAACACTCAAACAAATACGCCAAATCCCACCGGAAATGTAAACATGACTCAAAGCTGTGTATATCCGTCACGTTATGTCATCGTCTGACTCCAACTCGAATTGCACCGCCGCCTGACGGCATGAGAACTGCAAAGTTCAAGTTCGTAAAAGTTCGCAACCCCGCAGACAATTCACCGTACGTATGTATACGTAAAGTGAAACACATACGTCCTGAGACAGAAGTTGACATCCGAATATCAATTCATGCGCATTCAAATTGAATTTGCCTAAGACTCTTTCGGTTATCTTAGCATAGATTACAGTCGCCTCGGTTTATAAGGGTACTACATAGCACTACTGCCAAGTTACCCCACAATACTCGGCGTTACTGCGTCAATTGATTTGTGTGGCCTAGAAAGCCAATTTAACGGCATTTTCGGTTAAAGTTCGCTTTCACGGTTGGTGGGACGACTGATTCGTATATAGCAGTCACTTGCCACGGACGGTACCCGGGTGGTAGAGGGAGGGTATGGGTACCGGAATTTGATGTCCACGAATGATAGTTCAAACTTCATGATTCGTTTAATGACAGTATTCTAGCCGCTAAAAGTTCTATGAGGGATTGTATTAGCGGGAGCAAAGATTGAACGGAGAAAACCTCATTCCGAGTGATATCCAGAGTACCACGGCATGTGGTGACAAACTGTGAACCATTCAGTATCGTCCCCCAAAAATGTTTTACAAAATCTAGCAGTATAGTAAAGAGACAACACAGTGTGTTATTTTACAATTAATTCTATGGTGTCTTTTTTATCAGGCTTTATCAATGACAGGCCGATTCCCCAATTCCCTAACTTTTGAAAAATAATCTATACTCAATAATTATAGTTTTTGAGGCCCCGTCGATTACTCAATCGAATCAGGCTACGTTTCTACAATATTAATAGAACAAACATTCATCCCAATATCTAACGCTTTTTATATAAAACCAATCAAATTCCAATACCCATTATACGTCTCTACCAGCGTCCCAAGGTGCATCCTAGCACCGACACTCAAAGCCCTCAATATTTCAGATAACATATTCCCTCCAAAAAGACTAACCTGAAAAAGAAGTACCGTATCCTCTCCCCAGAAAATTCGAATCCATCCTACAGCAATGAACAATCGAGTGATCACCAATGAGTACCCCTACCACAATACTCAAATTCGAATTCCCTTTCCCTTATCCCTATCATACCTCCCTCAGCTGTATTATGCCTATTTCTATTTCTCTTCCTATTTCTCTTCCTATTTCTCTTCCTATTTCTCTTCCTATTTCTCTTCCTATTTCTCTTCCTATTTCTCTTCCTATTTCTCTTCCTATTTCTCTTCCTATTTCTCTTCCTATTTCTCTTCCTATTTCTCTTCCTATTTCTCTTCCTATTTCTCTTCCTATGTCTCTTCCTATTTCTCTTCCTATTTCTCTTCCTATTTCTCTTCCTATTTCTCTTCCTATTTCTCTTCCTATTTCTCTTCCTATTTCTCTTCCTATTTCTCTTCCTATTTCTCTTCCTATTTCTCTTCCTATTTCTCTTCCTATTTCTCTTCCTATTTCTCTTCCTATTTCTCTTCCTATTTCTCTTCCTATTTCTCTTCCTATTTCTCTTCCTATTTCTCTTCCTATTTCTCTTCCTATTTCTCTTCCTATTTCTCTTCCTATTTCTCTTCCTATTTCTCTTCCTATTTCTCTTCCTATTTCTCTTCCTATTTCTCTTCCTATTTCTCTTCCTATTTCTCTTCCTATTTCTCTTCCTATTCACTAACGCCCCCCCCCCCCCCCCCCTTCCCTCCTATACCCCATAATAGTATCAGTCGACTGGAACGATGATAGTACACTCATGTAGCCACGCACTAGTGTCACGTAATAGATACATCATAGATATGTAGAATTCCTACACTTTTGCTACTTGCTACTTACCACTTGATACTTGACACCTGTTATGGTATTGGTATTGGTATTGGTATTGGTATTACTTATGCTGGATTATGCCGGAGGAGGGAGCGGGATATAGCATTGGGTTTGAGGATTGTTATATGTGAGGAATATGTAAGGTATATTGATATGAAAAAGTGAATCTTAGGAGTGAGTTTGGAATTTTGACCCCGTGGTTGAGAGGGAGTGGGGGGGGGGGGGGGGGGGGGGGGGTGGGGGGGTAATGGGATTATTGTTTATATCGAATACTATATGGAAGAGAAGAGAAGACAAGAGTGATAGGAATGTATCGCAGGTGTCTTCTCCTTCACGAAATTGAAAAAATGGAAATCGAAACAAATGAACGGTTAATATTTTTTTTTTCAGAAATTGGGGGTTTATTGTAGTATTTGGTGTAGTAGGTGAAGGAGGTATGTATGTATGAAGGTGAATGTGTATAATCATGGGTAATCACGTCGGTATTTTTTGTGTTTGCTAGTTTTGCTAGTTTTGCTATCTTTACTATGTACCTCTGGAATTTCGCAAATTTCACTACCCGCAATATACTCCACACCTAGATATGCTGTAGCTGACGTATACTTGCCCCATCATCTTCGAATACATACATAAACAAACCAAAGATAAAAGGAAACACAGAATACAGTGACGCTTAGTATGCATTACAGAATCTACAGTAGAAAGTATTTATAATGGTACGTGGGTACTTACCGCTCGTTATACCATACACAAGAAATTGTTATATGTGAATTGGGTGGCCTATTCCGAGTGATGATCCATGATGAAAAGCGCTTGGGGGAGGGGGGGGCGGAGTATTCCTCAACTTCCGATCCTCTACCATTCTTCCCTGCTCAACCTCAACATCTAAAGCGCATCTATATGTATCCGTAGATTTATCCACATAATATAATGATCCCCTATAAAGCTTCCGCGTTTCTTCAGTGATATATATCCCTGCAATTAAGCAAAATAAATACCATGACTTCCCACACGAACCCACGAACCGCCCCCATTAGCCATTGTACTCTAATCATACAGTCGTTTATTATCCACAGCTGGGAATCCTCACGTTTCAATACTCTCCAAAGCCTCTGTACATCCACCTAGAACTACAGATCTAGCGACACGGATAGCCTACTATGCTACTACAATGCTATCTTTTTGTTTCATGTTCAAAAAGTCTTCTCATAAACACAAAACAATCGGTAACAATTGAATTTCTTCCCTCTCCCTAGAACTAAGCTGTAATAAAAAAAGCGGCGGGGGGCGTGTGTGGGGGAAGGGGGGGTGGAGAACCAGTTCTACCACGTTATATCCTTTTTCCAAGATGCATCATGCTACTAAACTTACCTATACCGCAACTTTTAATCCATAGAGCTGTAGTTATCCCTTACATTACATAAATCCAGCACATCCAGCATTCCAACCGGTAACCCATAACCCATAACTCGCGTAACGTATTACAATTTACCACAACCCCCTAGCATAAAAGCATTACCTTGCCACGTCACGCTATGCTATATCACCATCTCTCGCTGGTGGACGACAAATTGCCACGAGATGCGTAGCTAATACGATGTTTTCCACGAGTCATCTGTCACCACGAATTAAAGGCAACTACGAATTAAAGGCAACTACGAATTAAAGGCAACTACGAATTTTGTGGGAATGCGGAAATGGGTTGGGATATTCGAGGGTTTGGAGAGTTTGAGGAAAGGGGAATTTGATATTCGATATTTGAGTCTGAGTTTTGGGTCAGGGTGTTTGGGGGGGGGGGGGGGGGGGTGTTGTATGGATGGATGATGGATGAACGATTGGATGGATGCATTGATGCATGGATGGATTTAGATATAGATAAGACTCAATTAGCCTTAGGATCCAGTGTGGTAGATGCTTATATGCCAAAATGTATTGTGAACATAACCATCTCTTGCTTGCGGGTGACAAGTTGCCACGGCTTGAGAAGTTAAGCTAGGGGATACGTAGTTGATATTTTCCACGAATTAGAAGTAACCACGAATTTAGTTGGAATGTTTTGGGAGAAATGTGCAGAAGCAGGCCAGGCTCTTAGAGAGTTGAAAAAAAAAAACTGAAGATTGAAGATTGATATTTGAGCTTGGATCATGGGTTAGATAGTCGAGTTATCGAATGACATGGATGGGTGAAGAGAAACATAAACCTCCCCTAGTAGTCCTTTAAGAAATACTTGGATTATTACAACATGGCGGTTACTTATATGCGGACTTCTTGTGAAGAGGTGGCTTGGTAAAAAACATAAAAAACTAAAATTATGATAAATGAGTCTGGGGCGATATAGTTTTCTGGTTATGCTATGTATCAAGTTTGATGCCTCCCCCGAAGATTGTACTCCAGAATCGTGATACATACCCTGTTGATGAGAAGTTATAAGGGGAGGTTTTGGTCCCCGAAGATTTAAGAAATTCTTTTTACGGCGAGTTGCTTATATGTGATTTAACAATAATCATTATGATTAGTGTTTCTATCGATTATAGAACTGATTGCTTATACGAGGGTTGCATATGGGGAAGTCTGTCTGTATGACGGATATAATTCGATAGAAATATGTTAGAATTGGGGTTTGGAGTTCCTGCAAGTCTATGGTTATCATCAATTGATTCCACATCCGATAATCAATGCTGGCATTGCTATGCGTCAAAGTAACCCCGGATTGGTGGATTCCTTATTCTACTTACCCCATAGGTACAATGTCTTAAGTCAAAAGTTCAATTCCATGGGTAATCAGATGAGCCCCAACAAGCTCCTTTTCTTCAAGATTTTGTCGACACGTGATATATAACTTTATACCCCGCTCCCGTCCCGTTTCCATTGCTTATTTACTTGGCGTTTGTTGGAAGTAATTTAATTGAATCACAGCTCCAATGTGATTTCGCTCAGACACTACCCACTACTGACATATGCTAAACCAACAATTTTCAGAACGAGATGTCCAGTGAGATTTAACGTCATGCAGGTAATTTTTAGATTGCTTAAGGAGACTCGCCAATAATAGTGCCTACAGTGTGCACACATACATAGGCGGGAGATCTCCCGTCCAAACTGCTCATGTCAGTTACCAATTTCATCTCCAACAGTCCACATATAAGGCAGTAAGGCGGTGACACTATCCGTCGCATCTAGTTAACGTTAACATTTCGTAATGAAAATACTGTATCTTGAAACTGAAGTTGAATCTTGGAAGATCGGGGTGAGGTTGCTTTTTGTGGGGTGATCTATTGTCGCGTGTGACGTCGGTGCCGAGAGGTTCGCTTAATATTGAGTTTCATTGAAGTACGACGGTTGTGTGCACTGTGCTTGCAGACATGCTTTACAAAAAGTCAATTGCAGTATGTACTATGGACATTTTTCTGAAAAGCGGGGTGTTGCAACGAGTGAAAAGCGAATCGATAAACAATACCAAGCAGAAAGGAGGAGCTGGAGAACTAGGGAGTCAGCTACAGGGGCATGGAGGTCGTGTGTGGCAAAGTGGAAGAGAAGGTGGAATACATGCTCAGTTTACAGCCTAGCAAAGGTCATGTGGTGTATGTAGATCCTCTTGAGACAACTGGCCGATATGCTGCTTTATCTCACACTTCGGGACTAGTGCTTAGTGTTTACATCAGCAATTAGTGATAAAGCGGTCTAGAACGCGGTCTTAATTGGCTAGCCAAGACTTACTAGAGCAGTTTTTCAAACTGTGTTGCTTTATGGTTCCATGTTCTCAAATCTACACTAATCGGTATTGTGGAGCATGTACTTATATCTTTCCATTACCCCCGACCTTTCCACAATTTATTTGATTGGTTTTGCCGCTTTACCCCATTCTTGTCGATTCGACGTCTTTTCTCCACCTTCAAAACAAATTGCCCCTCCGGAAACCGGTATTTTCATTTACAATACAACAATATAACAATACTGCCAGCTGTCGCTGGCCGCACGCCCGCCCCCCACTAACCCTTCACCATCAACCGCCCTGGCATAGACATGCGTGTATAAGTAGTGCCAGCAAGCTATCGGCGCGACCAGAAACTTCCACTTGTCACCACTTATTGCAGTCTCAGTGGACCCCTTGCGCAAGAGCGCTTCCCACAAGTGCCACGATACATCATCCTCACTTACTGGGATATAATTACGTCAACCGGGCCTGTTCGGTTCCACCGTCCATATAAAGGATCTGCTTGGAGAAGCTGGGATTTATTAGCATTTTCCAACCACGGAAGTGATACGGAAGTGGACTCCCGCCACCTCAAGACAAGACAATTTCAACAGCAAATTTGCTGTAAATTCTTTTGCTAGAATTGGGCTCTGAGGTTGGGACAAATAAATTTCATGGGAACTAAAAAGCGGCCGACTGCTGCAGAAGCGGCAGCCACTGCCAATGCGTAAGCTACCCTGGACGTACTAATACGGAATTACCCTACTGACCATCTTCAGACGCGCTTATGACAACGTGAACAACACTTTGAAGAAAGCTCTTGGAGGAAAGCAACGGCCGTGGATGACTGGCGAACTCTCAACATCTGCAGAAAGACTGACTTCAGTACGAAAACCCAAAGCGCCAGCACAACCATCGACCAACGTGCCAACGCCTTTGGCTACCGAGAGTAATGAGCCTCAACCTAAGCTCCCGAATGCTGCCTCCACAATAGCTACAGAGCCTAGCAATCAGCCCGGCACGCTACAAAATCCGTTACCCGAAGCTGAAGGTAGTGCGATTCAATCGAATACGGTAGCGACTACCGGTACCCGGAATCAACCGTTGGATCCTCGGCCCGACGAAACACAATCCGCCGACGTTCCTATGGTAGATGCAAACAATACGGCGCCTTCGCCCAGACTCAATGCAGAACTGCCAAGGTCACCGCTTCGTGAATCATCACTTGCATCTAGTTGGCCTCCAAACCTATCAGCTGCACCAGACACTGTGGTTGAACAAGATGTGGCTACAGAGGGCAACTCAACCCCAGATATCCAGTTTCTAGGGACAAGGAAAAGGCTCCCGGAAGGTGATGCAGACCGTCCGACTAGGCCGGGTCCAAAGAGGGTGAAGACTGGGCCGCCGAAGATGCCACCAGCACCAGAACCGCCGCCAATTTTGCGAAGGAACCAAACAACCGCGGCACCACCAACACAGCGTCCGAGTTCTTTACCGGCGGGCTGCTCATCTGCCCTCACACCTACCCATTTGCAGCAAACGGCAATTCATAGAAGTCCTACAGCTCCTATACAAACCATAAACGACTCCTCTGGCAGAATTCCATCCAACTGGCAGGTACCTACTACGATATCCAATCATGTGAATTATGTGCAGCAAGTTCAGGCAAATGCTGCGAGAGGGGTTGTTTCTATGATGACGCCACCTTCAGTAGTGAATTATCCTCCAACCCAGCCTTTACGATCCCCTTCCATTCATAAGGATAAACACATCATAGCTCTCCTTATTTCCATTGAGCAATTTGTCATCAGTATGACCAAGCAGCAAGTACTTTCTGATATCGAAAACAAGAGGATTGAAGATTTGAAATGTGCAGTTCATGAGGATGATTTACTCTTTCTGCTCTTGCATCAAGCATATTGTACGTGGTCTTTACCAAACGATAGTGCTAGAATGGCAGCTGGTTTTACAGAAGAGTATGCCAATGGATTTGAACTTGTGAAATCTATTCTGATGGATAACATGATGCTTTCTCTGGGGTGTTTGACGTTTTTTGCAAAATTCCCGTGGTCATATGATAGTGAGGCGCACAAGTTCCCGAAGGTTACAGAAGCCCTTCAGACAATTAAGCTCTTTTTGAAGACAGATTACGTGGTATGTCTTTCATGTTCTGAGCGACGGGTAATGAAATTTTCCTCCGCGAAACACTGATTAGTGGATCGTTAACGAAGTGCTTTCATTACCAGTCCTCGCAACCCGAACCCCCCGCATTACCGAACCGAAGGAGCTCTAACAACAAGATAGAAAGTACGGAACGCTCGTCGTAGTTATATACAGATGAAAAGATTTCCATCAGAGGCCGAAATACAGATATTGATAGCACCCTTTCAATCCACGTCATTTACACGGATAATTACTCGATCGATAGTGGCCGCGGTCCAGAAAAAGAATAGTAGCACACAATCAGCGATAAACCAAACAGAGAACGTCGAGGTAAACCAAATTCTGAAATTTCCTAACACACTACCCTCGCAATGGCTAACCTCGACTAGGCCGTGAACCGAGTGACATCCAATGTATTACCAACAAGAAGACCAAGAACACCGCGGAATGAACCCTCGGACCCAGCACAGTGGACAGCAGCACAACATGAAGCCAACCGACGGGCAATCCAAATAGCAGAACGAAAGGAACAAGAACAAAAAGCGATGCAGGAACGTCTTCAGAGACAGATGAGGCAACAACAACTTCAGAAGCAGCAGCAACTGCAACTGCAGAATCAACAAATATCACCTCAACAAAGTTCTCCTTTAACTTCCCAGTCTCCCGATACACTTGGCGCACATCAGCCCCCACACCCTCAGTCACCACTTCACGCCGCGCAAAATAATATTGGACTTCACGCGCCACATATGCTCAGTCCTCAACAGCAGTTAGCTCATCAGGCTCAGAATTACCAGCAGACTCACGGCGTGCCTCACTACCCACAAACCGCACAACAAATAACCCCGCAATATAACGCTCATAATCCACAGCGGCAGCCTGAGGCAACACCAAGCATGCCTCATCACCAGCAGCAGCTACAACAACTTCACCAGATGGAGCAACGACAGCAACCCATCCAGCCCAACTTGGCATTTCATAATACGGCAGTTTATCAACAACTGAATCAGCAACAGCGTCACTACCAGACTCAACAGCAACAGCAACAGCAACAGCAACAGCAACTACAACAACTCCAACTGCAGTTTCAGCAACAGCAGCAGCGTCTTCAGCTTCAGCATCAATTGCTGCAACAGCAAGTAACACCTGGAGGGCAAAATTCAGCTCCACTTCCACCACGGCCACAGCAACCCCATATCACCTCACCTTCCTTTAACCCTACACGTAACAGTCCTCACTTGCAAGCACAAGCTAGTCCTTTAGTTTCTCCAACAACTGTAATGTCACCGCGCCAGCAGTCTTCAACCCGTCAACGTCATGCTGCACCAGCCCTGCTTTCTGTAGCTGACCTCAATTTTCCGACAAACTTTTTCGAAGTTGGGCTTAGCAGTCCCGTCATGACAGCCGCACAAATCCCCGCCTATGCACCTAAAGATTCCGAAAAAATCCATTTTTCCCGTACCGGTTACCCCATCAAATCTCTGTGGATTCCTTCTACGGGTGAGCTTGTGAAGGGAACATGGAAAGTGTTAGAGGAGGAATTCAAATCTCTCTCCTTTGCCAAAGGATCTCCGGATACCGGTGGTCGTCCAGTCCGTATTGGTATTGGAGCTGGGAGCATTGTTTTTCGGCTGCGCTGCGTTAAATCTAACATGCCTCCATCGATGAATACGGATGCCGACTGGGCTTCTCTAGAAACCGAGTGGCCTCGGAATATTTTTATCGAAATCAACAGTAAGCGTGTAGATCTGCGGAGGAAAGGAAAATGGACCAAAGATCTCCCTGCAGATATTACGAATTTCATCAAGGAGGGAGACAATCTTCTCCAAGCCTTCATCCTGGGCCGCTCTACTGAAAAGGAAAAAGGTTTACCTTCTCAATTCTATCTCATGCTGGAGAGATATGAAGTCAAATCTCAACCGACTATAAATGCGGAACTCGAGTGTATCTCAGCTGATGCGGCAAAGGAGCAGATTGTTAAAAGACTCTCACTCTCGCAATCTGGAGATGACGAGATCATTGTTAGCACTAAGGATGTAACCATCAGTGTTCTTTGCCCGTTGTCTTTACAGCGTATCGAAATTCCTGTAAGGGGAAAATGTTGCAAGCATTTTGAGTGTTTCGATTTCGATACTTACATGTCATCTCGACCACGCGAGAATCCTGGAGTGCCTCCGAAAGATGATGCCTACAAATGCCCTATCTGTGGAGGTCGCGCAAAGCCACCCGATTTAATTCGAGATAGGTTTTTGATGGAGATTCTGGATGAGCTAAATAAGGAGCCGACAACGTATGAAGGGCTTGCACATATTACGGTTGATGTAACGGGGGCTTGGAAACCTAAAGTCGAGACCGATGAGCCGAAACGAGGAAGAGGTGGAATTAAAACGGAGGACACTGAAAGAAAGGACTCCTTGTCAAACCAAGTCGAGGTTATATGTTTGGATGACTAGAAATTCGGGGTGGAACCTGAAATTCTCATTCTATCACACCAGAGTGTGAATGCTGTAGAAACCCTCATCATGTATTGACGAACGTTGTTGGGTATGGCGCACGGGCCGATGCGGAATAAATAGTATATCGGGTTCTTGGTGCTGATAGCAGGGAAGCTCTTGAAGTACCCAGAATGTGGCTTCCATATATTCAGGCCGTTTAGAGATAGACGGGTTGTGTATGGAATTTCCTCAAGCATATCTATCTTGTTCATTATAACCCCACAGAATTCGTCACTGACTTCTGTAGACTTTGCCTCGCATGTAGCAGATTCTTTTGAACCCGGACCGGTGTTTATACTGTAAAACATAACTTCACGTTCTTATACTTACGTTGTTACGTTTTTTTCTACTTTTGTTTTTGTCTGTTGATTTCGGTTACATTAAGGATGAAGGATTCATGGAGTTTTTTTCTTTTTTTTCCTCTGTTTATGAGCGTTTTGTTTTGTGTATGAGTTTTTGGTTTGCATTAATTGGAGCTATGGTACAGGAGTTATGCAGTACTAAGTTGGTGTGTAGCGTGCTTTGATTTTTCTTTTCATCTTTTCTTTTCATATTTTTTTTTTCGGTTGCCTTTTTGTTTGAAAAAAGAGTTGTTTTTTTTTTTTTTGTTTTGTTTTCCAAAGAAACTTAGGGAAGTACTGCGTTTTGATCTCAATGAAATTGAATATAGAAATTAAAATGATAATCAAAAGTTCCAGACTATTGTTTACATACCTTCCTTTGGCGAAAAATGATGAAACTTGATCTTATAAAAAACACTCGCTGGGGAGAACAATATCTCATGACGGCTATGTTTGTTTCAAATCTAGTGGTGTAAGGGGGGGAAAAATATTACCACACAGTCTTGACTCTTTTATCTAAACCCACCTCCAGCGCATTCGGCAGTAAGTATAACCGCCCACCGTCATTGGCGATGAGATATCTTTGCGGAAATCCAACTTGCCTCGGTAAATCTTGAACCCTGGATAGATTCTGGCCGACCACTATTACATATCCCCCTATTGTTCCTCACCGCGTTGATGATTATGTCAGGTTTTATCTATAATCAGTCGTTGGCGATATTCAGGCTACATATTACTACACCTGGAAATAGTAATAAGATATTTCATTCCACTACGCAGTATGAGTACCGTAATCAGCGGTTGATCATGGAATGCTGACAGAGAGTATGGAAACCACGAGCGAAAGGAACGACTTAGACTGGAATAAACGATAGATGAAGGTGCAGAGGAAATGGTTTATTGTCTAATCGTACCTTTTTTGATAGAAGATCTTGGCTACGAAAGTTGTTTTTGGCGTTTTTAAGAGAGGTTGGAATAACAGGGGGTTGATCATGTAATAATGGAGCAGCTGTTTAACATGGTGATCTGTGACGGTTATAGAATCTGTATAAGCTTGCATTTGGTGTATAGCTATTCAGACTATGCGGGAGCTTGAGTCTTTAGAGTGGCATGGTATTGTTTCCAGATTCCTTCATCCATGAACGCCCGCTTAAGAGGGAGTGATGTCAGGTGTATGATTGTCAAAGTGGACTTTGTTTGTCCTGTTGAAAAGGTAGAAACTTGAGGATATTGATTTATATAATAGCCTATTTAAGCCTTAATTCAAGTATATGTCAAATGAATATCCAAAAATGATGAATCCAAAAAAACTATCTGGATTGAGCACAAATTTGAACGAGTGATGTTAGATGTCTCAAGGGGTGCTGCGAAGGTGACCCGGCATGTAACTTGTAGTGTATTACAGCACAGGGGAGTCGTATTTGCAGTATCTCTATCAAATATTGACTGGAATTAATTGAGCAAATAAACCTTCCGTACGGTTATATAGTTGACGAGCAACAACCAGCATCACGTGATACCACCCGTGCCGACGTCATACATCGCGAATTTTCTTGCACCGTCTAAGTCACGCGTCAACATGTCGACATACAATGTCGTATTATTAAACTTTGATGGCTACATACATGCTGCAATTAGTATCACAGCACAGAAATCTGATTATCTTGTGCCAGAAATAAAAATTCAAAAGCTCGTGACAATCATACGTGAAGTAATCATAATTACTTTGTGTTTTGCTGTGAAAAAAAGCAAAAATACGGGCTTGGTGGGACTCGAACCCACATACGGCCCCTAAGCATGCTAAGTGACCGTGTTCTAACCAATTGAACTACAAACCCCTGGGGTGAAAGAGCGTATTAAAATTGAAATATAGTCCGTTGCTGTGCTGACGGAGAAAAAGCGGTTCTCGGTGCTTGTGGTGGATCAGGATGGCGGTGAAAGACGATATGACGTGAGTGGTAACTCGTTCCAGATGCGGGATTTGGTCGGTGTTGCTTCCTGGAGCCGAAGCGGTGATTTTTTTCTGTTGATGTAGTTCTTCATGAGTGATTGTCGACGTCTCATCTCACCCAGCTAGACAGAGTGGATGGTGGCAGTATTATAAACAACCTGTTATTCTTATGGCTTTCGTTTTTCGGGGTTCTCATGTTTGAAAAGTTGTCCACTGTTATGACGGATCCACGATCCACGTAACACCATTTCGTGATACGGTGTGCTGTGAAGGTATCCAAATATTTACTTTTATAGAAGTGGATGACAACGCAGGCAAGAAATATTACGACTGGTTAAGAAATCAATTGACCCGCATCAATAACGACATCAAAACGTCCAAAAGGTTGCGTACCGACTAACAGTACCTACCATCACGTGATACCACCCGCGTTTACGTCATTCACCACGCTCTGTTTTGTACAGTCTGATATCTCGCGTCAAGATCGACCACATTGGCTTTTAGAATTTTATGTTGTGACATAATCAACCACAGACGTGCAGCATCCACAAGCATGGTGTAGAAGGTCAATATGCTCTTCCCCGGTGACGTTTCACACATACCCATCACTTTCAACCCGCCCCAACCCCCATCGAATGTGAAAAAGGAAAAGACATACACAGCCACTCTTGGCACACACCCTATATATATTCCTCCCGCACACCTTCCAGCTTCACCATCACCATCAACGACTCACCCTATCCTACCGAGGAACCAATATCACCTATTTCGACTTTGAACGCGCAATTCATGGATGAAGAGGAATAAGCCTAACTGTTTTTTGCGGATAGTCTCCTTATACGCTTGAGTTCCCTGATGATGCCACCTGGTGGTCGAGGCCGCTCTTTGGCGTTGGATGACATCGCGGACTGCTGTGCTGAAGTTCCCCGGCAACCTCAATGAATCGGAAGACGACATGCCTCTCGATGTTGGTGAGAGCTAATATTCCATAAATCTCAAAGGCATCCATTGACGCTTTCTTATCACCGTACGTACTGCCTCTATCAACCCCTCCACCCCCTCTACGCAAGTAACAATTATACTAATCCTTCACTGAGACAACAGGCATTACAACATCCAGCCTTCATCGAACTACGTTATCCAGATTCCCATTCAAACCCCATCTTCCTCACCAAGAAAACACGATGAAGTCGCTACCCTATCGTGTCTCTTGCGGCGTCACCCCATATTTCAGCTCCTTTCTCAACGCTCTGAGAATGGTAATAGGAATGGAGTAAATAATCAACGTAAGTTCCTCCCTGTCCACCTGTATAGAGTTTTTGAGTAGGACACTGCTGATTGGATACGGCAGTTTTGATTAATGGACCTTCAGTCCGCATAGAGGATATTCGAGCAGCTGTGGAAATGGGAAACGTAGTCCTATATGATTTCTCTGTTTCCTATCATCCAACCATGGAATACGGAATTCCTCCTGTCTCCGAGTCAACCATGAGTCTATGACATACAGCAACTCCTCAAAAGTCGACTTGGCACTCGAATTGGACTTGGAAAACACCCCACTCGTCGGATATGGACTGCAAAAGCTATCAAAATATGTACAGCATTAAAATGGTCTCTGGTTTTGTAGGAAACCTGAGCTTGAGGAAGCGGACAACGTGTCTGTGGAGCTTGCGAATGACACGATGCCGAGCGTCTTTTGAACTTTCTCAGTCTGTTGGAGATACCACTCACGGAAAAGGAGCCAACACTACAGCAATTGCTTCAGCTTCTTTTCACTCTGGCGCTTCGGCTTGCAAAAGGCGACAATGCAGTCATAATGTTCTCAGATTCTGGCATCAAGTTATCGATGATATAGTCGCTAGTCCCGGAAAGGCGGGGCGTGGTGTGCCTTGTACTTGAGTCGCTGATGAAATGGGCAACGTATACCTTTATCTGTTCCCTGTTATCCAACCACGGAACAAGTAACATCTCTTGTCGTTGAGTCAACTATGACAGACAGGTATTCTTCGAACTATCTAGGCCCACTAGAGATGCTTCTCATGCTTCCCACGGAAACGGTACCCGCACTACGCCTGTTCCTTCAGCTTCATCCCCCTCTAATTCTTCGGCTTGCAACAAGCGCCAATGCAGTCATAACTTTCGGGGTGTAGCCTTTCGTTAGAGATGATATTGTTGCCGATCCTAGAATTCCGTGGGGTTGTGTAGCCTCTCCTTTAGTGGCTAACGAAATGGGAAATGTCTACTTATTTCTGTCTTCTTGCTATCCAACTTCTGAATACGGACTGTCTATCTCCTGTCATTTTCTAAGCCACTGGAGATACACCTCACGGAAACGGAACTAACACAACTATTGCTTCAGCTTCATCTTCCTCTAACGCTTCGGCTTACTACGGACGGTATTCCATGCAGCCAGCAATATTTGGGTTCTGGCATCGGGTCAAAAACGACATAGTTGCCGATCCTAGAATTCTGTGGGCTTGCGTGCCTGGTGTTCTATCATTTCATACGGGATATTCTAAGTGACTGATGAAATGGGAAATGTATTCCTGTATGGTCTCTTTTTCCTGCTATGGAATACACAATTATTCTTTTGTCACGCCCACACTAAAAACTCGCCATTAAGATCTGGGAAATATAGAACGTTTTATGTTTAAGATGATTAAGAGGATAGGAAGGAGGGGATAGAAATAGAAAGTTTAAATTTATAGATCAGTTATCCAGGTTTTTTAATTGACCCTCGTACTGTTAAAGAAATAGATGTCTTGTATTCGTTATGTTTGAACTTCAATCTTGCAGCGCGGAAAAGTTCCCAATTTTCTAGCAGTTTGCGCAGAGTTGAGAGCGATTTTGAGTGATGCGGTATGATGCTCATACTTATGCTCAGTGCTTCTGCCCAAGACTTTCAAACCAGTTAAAACTATGAAAGTGATAAAACCAATGAAAACAATGAACCCATTCAAAATGGCGAAAGCAATTCAGATGACGAAAGTGATACACCCAGTGAAACTTGAAACTGGAAACTTGAAACCTAACCAAAGAAACAACCAAACAAAACACAACCAACTGAAAGTCACCGCGGTATACGCTATGTACATAGAAGAGATACGAACCAGAACCCTGTACGTCAGTAATGCCGAGATTCCAGACCGGCATTATCTATATCTATCAATACTAAATTCTACTGGAAATGAACTTATCAGATAAATATAAAGATATCAGTATCGACGATCAAGATCAAGATCAAGATCTAAAGACCAGGGTAAGGCGCTCATCTCTAGCTTCATACTGTATACTCAAAAATGCTACTAATAGTCTGAGAGTATTTTGACAGCATCGCAGCTCTCGGAGCTACTGTAGTCTGTAGCAGCCAACTAGATAGCTCTTTCTAGTCTTTACCGAAGCGCCGGGTCTTGTCTCCTTGGCTGGTAGGGATTAATGCTCTGCTCTGCTCTCGTCCATCACCATACTCTTCCTAGCAGCGAGAGTTCAGCGGGTACCCACGTGTTTGGCCGAACTACAATTTGTAGCTGTCACCATACAAAAACTACTATGTACTACGACTATACATATGTATCGAGTGCACTGTGATACGCTGCGATGCGTCATTCAAAGCATCTCAGGCGTTATCTTTAGCATTCTATTTAGTTTTAACTACCGCAATATTTCTATCTATCAAGCCATATTTCATTTTAATTTTCACATGTTTAAATATATCTGGCTGCGATAACCGAGGCTTAAATCATCATTCCCAAAACTGATCCCAAATTAAACACAAACAGCAACAAGTGATATGTTATGTCTCCAGAGCATACCGGGAAAATAAAACTGTACGTGAGTGGGAGTAGATCTAACAGCAATTCTGGTAAAGAAAATACAACTTCTATACACTTGCATAACAAGCGAGTAAGCATTAACCTCCATCACGTGATAGTCATACATCGCAATCTATCTTCTTTCGTAACGTCACACATCAACGCCTGCTACATACCCCGTATCTACATATCAGATTAAGCAACTTGAATCGTCATTCCAGTAACCATACACGCGCTTCATTCAGTAGCCCTCCGCAGAAATTCTAAATCACATCCCCATAAGTAAAGTAAGCTTCAAATAAAATCAAAAACGTTCATGACAGTTGACAGTCATATGTGAAGCCATCATAACCTGAGGGGGTTTTGCTGAGAAATGAAATGAAGCAAAATATAGATTCGGTGGGACTCGAACCCACATACGGTCACTAAAAAAAAGCATGCTTGACGGTGTTTTGATTAATTGAACTACAAACCCCCGGACGAAAAGGGACGAAATAGTTTAGCCTAACTGGAATATAACCTACTACTACTACCATGTTAAGGTAGAAACAGCTGTTCTTGTTGCTTCCAGCGGTTCTAGATGGAGGTGGAAATAGATATGGTATCAGTAGTTCTGGATCTGGATTTGAGATTCTTTTTCGGGTGGTGTTATTTCCATCAGCCGGTGTAAAGACTTTTCTTTCAAGTTTCGCTTGTAGGATTCTTCATAAGTAGCAGTCAACTCCTCATCACATACCAATAGGTAGAATAAATATCGACATTATTTTCAATAATCTTTTCATTCTTATTACCACTTTTCTTTTCTTTCTCGGGTTATATTAAAACCCTGGGTACTCGTGCCGTCATTATCGGTACAGTGAGCCATCACTGGTGTCAAGTCCAACGTGAAGGGAGGGAGTGATATATCATGACTTCCAAGCGGGCTGGGACGGGGAAGGTGTGTATGTAGGTATGTATAATGTGAGTTGGAGAGTGTGGGGATATATAGGAAATGTAAAGAATAAGTAGAATATAGGGGATAGAAAAGATATAAAAGATATAAAAGATATAAAAGATATAAAAGATATAAAAGATATAAAAGATATAAAAGATATAAAAGATATAAAAGATATAAAAGATATAAAGATATAAAAGATAGAAAAGATATAAAAGATATAAAAGATATAAAAGATATAAAAGATATAAAAGATATAAAAGATATAAAAGATATAAAAGATATAAAAGATATAAAAGATATAAAAGATATAAAAGATATAAAAGATATAAAAGATATAAAAGATATAAAAGATATAAAAGATATAAAAGATATAAAAGATATAAAAGATATAAAAGATATAAAAGATATAAAAAACATGCAACGTTGTTAATATTATCAACACATTGCAAGCAGCAATAATAACTAGTACAGCCTACACATAAACTGGCATTATGTACCGACCAGTAGTACATCAAAGGGGCATTATGATTTGCGATTTACGGGGCTTGTGTCGATCACAATTCATTCCGGATGACATTAGAGCAATACAGCAATATTTTGTTCTTAACAGTAATTGTTGGATAATAAATGTTTGTGTTCAGATGCTTATTGTATCACTATCACAGTCACAGTCACAGTCACAGTCACAATCACTGTCACAACTTTACGAAGAAAAATATAAAAGGGAAGATGTAAGATTCCAGATACCCCAGAAAAAAAAGGAATCAACTTCATTTCATTTCATAGTACAGAGTAAATAACGCCTCCTCCAGCCCCATGTTTGCTCCGCAATATCCATCTTTTCCCCACCCATCTCCACCACCCCCCCCCCCCCCCCCCCTTCCTCCCCCCCCCCCCCCCGCCCCCCACTCCCCCGGCTCCTCCTTTTCACCCCCAACGCCACCTAACCTGTCAACCACCACCATAACCTACAACCTACAACTTACAAAGGCAAAATATGACACCCCAATTTCCCACGACCACTCCAAGATTTCGGAGTAAGCGACAGCTGAATATCTTGGTTATCTCTACTGATGAGTAGGGGGATTTCCTTCTAAAAGACCAGGAAGTTAGCAAATGTTAGAAGTTACAAGATGGATGTTAGGATGGAAGAAATAAGTTAGGATGTGAAAGAAGGTGAAGAAAAGATGACGGAAAGAAAGTGAAAGCTTTGCTGCTGCTGCTTGGTAACTGCTGCTGAGTGCTTCAGAGTGATTTTTGAAGCTTCAAAACGTTCAAATGTAGGGAAGAAAAAATAAAATAAAAAATATAAAAAAAAACAGGTCAAAAACAACAAAAACGGAAATTAGGTAGAAGGCTTAGTTAGAAGAAAGAAGGCTTAATGAGGAGGGGAAGGTTAATAGAGAAAAGAAGTGACTCAAATGAAACCTAGATGTTTCATGCACGTCATGCACGACATGCAAGACATGCAAAACATTTAAAACATGCATATGCCAGCCCTTCTTTCAGCCCTTCTCCCATCCCCCGCTCCCAGCCCCCCTCAACCCCACGCCTCGGCATATCAGAATCTCGGAACTCAGGTGTCGCTTGGATATCTGGATACTTTGGATACTTGCAGCTCCTGACATGAAATATCGATCATGAAGCAAGGAGGGAACACGGGATCAAAGATGAGAGGTGCAGATGCATGTACATGTACATGTGTATGATAGTTCATCCACGGGGAAATGGGTAGAGAGAACCGAGAAAACTGAAAACTCTGGGGTTGGGGGGAATGATTCAAAGTCATATGAGCGGTAATCCAAGAGATTCCGCACCACAACAAGCTGACCAAAACCCCACAGCCGCAGCAGCAGCAGCAAGATTTCAAAACCAAAATCAAAACCGCAGCAAAGACCAAAACACCAAAAAACACAAAGAAAGTTAAGACAACATACCCCTTCATTCCTGGTGACCTCTTTTGCAAGCGCCTTCAACCCATCATGATTCAAAGCATTAACCTCCCCAAACTTCTTCAAATAATCACCTCTCTTCAACCCAGCTTCTTCCGCCGGACTTTCCGATTCCACTGAATTAATCTTTGCAAACGGTGTAGTAACCTCTGCTGTTGCCGTGACGACTGCTGATGTCAACGAAGATCCCGAGGCGAGTTTTTCCGTAGCTGCAGCAGCGGCGGCAGCAGCAGCTTTCTCGGCTTCTTCCTCGGCTTCCTTTTCAGAGGCAGCGGAAATGGCGGCGTGGTGTGCGTGTAGTCCAAGCTCAATCTGCTTCATGATGTCCTTGTAATCGTTGCGGAGTCGGATTATGCGAGTGCGGGTTGTGCGAACTATGATCATTATGATGTCAGAGATCAGCGGGAGGGAAGGAGATCGTAGGTATGGCGCCTAGATATCTAGGTATCTAGGGGTCTGGGGGTGCCTGGGTATCTTGGTCCCAAGGTGTCAGGAGTCTACTCACTCTGCGCAATATCGATATCATCACGGGGATAACCATCAAAAGTCGTAAGACTAGTTTTCATAGTAACCTTATGCTACAACCGCCCATACACCAGTTAGTTAGTATTCCTTTTCCTTAAATCATAGCTCCAAATTGTAGCTCGGCAAGCCATACAGAATCTAGAACTGAACCCAACGCCTTCAATTCCTCTTCAATTGCTTCTTTGGTCTTCATAAGCTGGAATACATGTGCTGCTGTATCGGCTGTTGAAGTCGAAGTCGACGTCGAAGTCGTTGAAGTTGTAGTTCCAGTAGCTACAGTAGCTCCGGTAGCTCCAGAATCCTTACCCCCAGCAGGAGCAGATTGTCCGCTCCGGAGGTTAATGGTAGGTGAATGAATGTCTCCGTGCTCCATTGTGTCTTTCTTTCCCTATTCCCTATTCCGTATATCCCTATTCTGTTCCGTTCCTTTCACTTCCGTTCCCGTTCCTTCCCTTCCTTTCCTTTCCTTTCTCTATCTCCTTCGTATCGTCGTTCTCGTGATATCCTGGTGGTATCGTATCTTCTTCGTTTCCGTTCCTTTCGTATCGTCGTCGCAGCACAACGCGGGGTATAGGATGTGTATGTCGGCGGGGTATGCACAGCAACAGCAGCAACACCAGCAGAAGCGACAGCTATAGTGGGGTAACGCGACTTTAGCACATAGACCAGAAGCTACGGCGTTTTTCGAAGCTTCTGGAACGCAGCACCATAGCACCAGTAACCAGTAACCAGCATAGCTTCACCACGGCTACCAGCAGCATAGCTACTCGAGTCTCGTGCACACCAGCAGCATAGCACCGCCAGCATAGCATAGCATAGCATAGCATAGATCCATGGAAAATGAACATGAACATGTAAAACGAAATATGAACATGGAAACGGTATCACCACGTGAGTAACGTTGATAGACGCGTCCGTATCATACAGTAGGGTTCTATCATGGTAGTTTCCATGTCGCACGCCTAATATCGCAGTATCGCAGTATCGCAGTGTCGCAGAGAACAGGAGGGGGGGGTGGAGGGGGGGTGATCATAGCAAAGATCGTGGCAAGGCAGCAGATGAAGATGAGGGAGATACGCTACTGCACTTTGTATCACATCACATCACATCGCTTGCTTCGCTCCCTTCGCGAGGCTCAAGCCTCAAGCCTCAAGCCTCAAGCTTTTTTTGGGAGTGAAAGGCTGATACCGGAATTTCGCTGGTGTCGTGGATCAACTTGAGATACGGGGGCTAAAGGTTGAGATACTGGTGATATCGCGGCCCGGTGTACAGATGGATACTATGGAACCAATGGAACTAATGGAATCAACTGATCATCCCCCAGATATGTACATTCCCGATTACATATTGTGGAGATTCTGATTATGATTATGATTATGATTATGGTGGTTATATATACTGATACTGATAAATAGGAAAATAGGAAAATGGGATAGGTAGGATGGAGATATGATGGAGATATCATATATCATTGATATCATATTTATTTTTTTGTATGGTATGTATATATGTAAATCTTCAGATACACATATGTACAGATACTTGATACTGCATCCTACCGATACCTGCAACGTGCCGTAAATAGTTGCTGCAGTCTTTAGCGATCAAACGGTGGTGGTAACGGTGGTGGTAACGGTAGCTACAACTGTAACGGTGACTGTAACTGTAGGATATAATATAGCCATAATATACAGCCCACGATATATCGTGAGAAAATACAAAAGAGCAACACCGGATAAAGATAGATAAATAGCAGCTATATGTAGTTTTATAGCTGATGATATGCGGTATCTTTATCGAATATCAAGTATCGAAATCTATGGCCGGCCATACATTGTTGTGACATGGAAACGGAAACGGAAACGGAAACGGCTATAGGATGGGATGGGATGATGCTGGGATATTGCGATGCTACTGGATGTTGTTGGATGTTGTTGGAGCATGGGATGGATATTGTGGGTGCTATGGATGCTGTGGATGCTATGGATGCTATATTATGGGTGCAATACGTGCAATAGAGTTATATACATACAGACGAGTTACCTTTGGTATAGGCTGGTTGTGGTTGCTTTTAGATGGGATGGTTTTGGGATTGTTTTGGATGAGATGGTTTTGGATTTATGGAGCTATCTATGTACGGGGATGTGAAGCTGTGAGTTATGTGCGGAATCTAGTATAGAGCATATATAGCGGCATACATATAGCGAGTGGTACAGCAGACTGTACAGAAAGAAACATTTTGCGTCGATTTTGCGTTGATTTTTCGAGATTAATTTTCGAGACGTGGTATTATATTATATTAGATGAGATATTAGATATTAGATATCCCCTTATTACCGCTGCTGCTCCTGCTCCTGCTACTGTTGCTGCAGGATGGAGTGGAGAAACAAAGAATGACAAAGGCAAAGAAAAGCACGCGTATGACTACAGTCGTAGAGAAACAAGACACGACGTGACAAGACGAGACAAGAAACGCGTCATATGTAGCTTACCTCTAGCTCGTTTCTAGCTCGGCTGCTCAGCAGACATGAGGAAAAGCAAAAAAAAAAAAAAAAAAAAAGAAAAGAAAAAAAACAGAAAATGAAAGCTGTAATTTCCGATGAGCATGATATGGTGATCATGATTATGCTGCGGATGATGTATGTTTTTTCCGCTTGCCTGCTTGCCTACGTTTCTGCTTCTCCTCTTCTGTTCTGTTCTTCTGTTCTTCTACTTTCTACTTTCTACTTTCTGCTTCTCCTCTGCTAATTTTCTGCTTTTTCTGTTCTTCCACTTTTCTCCACTTTTCTCCACCAAGTCCCAAGAGACCTCTCCTACCGAAATACCGAAATACCGATACACCGATACATCGATACACCGATACATCGCAACACCGGCGTAAACTTCCACTCCCTGAACCACTGAACCACTTTCTCCGCTCCCCTTGTACTCCGTTCACTCCGCTGACTCCGCTCCCTGGATCACTTATCACGCACATTGCACGCACATCGCACGCATGCCACAGCTGCAACAGCTGCAACCTCCAACGGCCTTCTAAGAGTAGATAGATAGCCTGCTGCTGCTGCTGCTGCTGCTGGGCTGGTCCACTGTACATATGGTGCTCACTACCGTTGGGCGTTGGCTGTCCGGAAGCCTTCCTTGTACTTGTCATGTTCCTTGACCTTGACCTTGCACCGTTGTATGTACCAAGCAAGCGACTGCGACTGCGACAGACACCGAGCAAGCAGGCAGGCAACCAGGCAACCAGGCAAGCAACCAGGCAGGCATGGCCTTAGTTATACATAGTGAGTTAAAGCCTTGGTCCTTGGTCCTTGGTTCTTGGCCCTTGCTTCATGGAAGAAACATCCGGGAGACCTTGAGGTAGGGTTTGAAGAAAAAAAATATGATTGCACCGTTACGAAATTAAATTATCCGTCTTCTTGAGAACTTAAGAAGAACGCGAAAAAAAAAAGTGCAGGAAAAGAAAGAAGGATAGAAGGGAGGAAAGGAAATTAGAGAAAAGGTTTAAAACTCTTGGTATCGTAGCTTGTTTTCGTGGGGGGGAAAGTTTTGGTGTCTTATATGGAGCCGGCTGCTATGGTGCTATGCTGCTAGATCATACCCCCACCAGCACCACCACTCCCACTCCCCCACCCCCCCCACACACAAAGGAGAGAAATTTACATCTACGGTGCTTAAACAACTAGATTTTTAGCTAGACAATGCTAAATCTCCGAGACAACCAACCATTTCGATCGATACAGAAGCGTAAAATACTCGCATTCTAGGCATCTTAGTTTGTTTAATAATTGTTTGTACCCAGTTAGATCTATGTACAAGTTGAAGGAGAGGTGGTGTGAAAAGATTATTCGGCTGGTAAAGAGAGTACCAGCAGAGACAGCCTGAGGACCAGTAAAGACAGAACAGATCCACTCAGGTAAACTCGGCAATGACAAAAGACTCCTTCGCCGGGCTCACCTTCTGACTTGCCTGAATGGCCTGCCTGGTCTGCTGTGGTCTTGACTTGACTTGACTTGTTCCTCAGTCTTGCTTGCCAATTGCCGGTCTTGACTTCTTGCTCCCCTCCCAATTGGCCCATGCCTCAGTCGTCATAGCCTATGTCTCTCATGATGCGCTGTCACCCTTCAGGAAATAGATCGACCGCCTTGCATCATTTCATTCTCAATGGAGTCGTGTTGCCTGGACTTGTGTCGATTTGGAGTAGCGTTAGACACATCAGGAAGGCGATGAGACATGTGCTGCGCTGGTGTAGACAGAAGGTATGTATGTACGACGGCTTATCTCCAGCAGATCGACGCCGGCATAATTGTAGCGAAATTCATCGAGCGCTCGCAGCTGCTGGAAGGGAAGAGCAACGAGACCGAGCAACTCTAGATACGTTACGCCTTGCCTTGCTTGGGACGCGAAGGGCGAAAGGGCTGGCTGGTAGCAGAAGCAGTCGACGCGAGAGCGGCCAGGTTCGATTCGAGCAGGAGGATAGATTGATGGATTCGAGGCTGGATTCGATTCATTCGAGCAGGAGGGTGGTGGATTCGAGCAGGAGGATGCATTCGACCAAGTATGGATGTGTAACTGGATTCGAGCAGTATGGATCTGTAACTGGATTCGACCAAGTATGATGGATCTGTAACTGGATTCGAGCAGAAGCAGCAACTCGCTCGCAGCAGGCAACCCACAGAATCGCTCGCACCGCAGCAACCTCCAAGCGCACGCATTTGCATCCCAAAAGTACTTTTCCTCCATCGAGTACTTTTCTGTACTGATCTCGTACCTCCCGAGTCCTACGCAGAGATCTCCCTCCACAAAGTCTCCCTTTGTCCCCGACACAACCCCAAAGCGAAAAAAAAAAGAGACAAGCCAGAGAAGTCTCCGAAACCATCGCTGAAGAACACAGGTATACCACCCACACCAGTTCCACTTCCACTGTCGCTACGAAAGACTACCCATCTCCCCCATCCCTCTTTGTTCCCCCTTCTCTTCCACCAACTCGTTTTCCACTTCCACTCCAAGCCCGCAAGCCCGGATAGGACTCTCGCAAATTCAGTACTAAATCAAACGTCCAGCGGCCATTCGTTTTCAGGGAAAAATTACTTGCTGCTAGTACCTACCACCCGCCCCCATCACCCCCGAGAGCTTTTGTTTACCGGCAATAAACAAAGGCACACGCCTCCCCCTCCCCCCCATACCCACTTCCACCACCCCGCGGAAACAACAACACCTTCCCCAGTCAGATCTTCAAACGAGATGGTACTTTTGCACCGTGTATAGTGGTCAATTCGATCGCAGCATTCCTTGAGAACTCACTCCCTGTGTCCGTTCTCAAGATAAAAATCCGCCCTTCGAATTCGTCAAAGGGTGTCCGAGCATTTTTCTGGCTGGTATCCGATCGCGTTGACCAGCCCAGCCAGTATCCAGCACATAAACAACCACCACCGGGGCGAGTAGCACCACCAGTAATTGCCGCCCATGGCTCTATTAACTCACAAAGTCTCAAAATGTACCGACAACTACTCACTCTTTGCTAAGGACAAGCCCTTCTACGGAATTCCATACCTCGACCGGTCACGATCGTCCATACCTAGCGAAGCAAGCTCGTTTTTCAGCACCGGTCGCTCTTTCAGAGAATCCAATCAAGACCTCTCACTCAACCCAGCCTCTGCTGTTCCTAGGACTATAAAATCTATTGAAGAAAATCCTGCTACACCGAGCAAGGATACAGCCTCAGACACGATTTCATGCAGACAAGTGGAAGCTCTCGATGTGGTTCCTCCGCATATTGTGGTCGATTCGGTGGTTCAATCAGACGATAGTACCGATCTGCAGTTGGAGGATTTCGACGAGGATGAGGACAGGTACTATGCATCCAATAATCAAACCGATAACGCGTCATTCGTAACGGCCGAATCTATGGAACTTTCCCCACCCACTGAGGGGAATAATAAAACAAGCCATGTACCACACAGACCAGAACCACACGCTTTCAACAGATGGATTTCAACCATGTTACGAAAGCCAAAAAACGATTTACTATGCGCCTCTGGGCTTGATGGTGAACATGGAAGGACAGACGACAAGTCAATGTCTTCTTCGTATAAATGGGTCTCGGCAGTGTGCACCGCATCTTTAACTTTGGCGTCGTTCCCATCTACACCTAGGAGAAAGTCAATTGCCAGCACCTTGCCTAACACTTTAGACTCGGCGACAATTGCACGAATGATGGAACGAAACCACACGTTACAAGAGCTTATCACCACCGAAGAGTACTACCTTCAGGATCTCCGATCGCTGAAAAACGTGTGTACCTTGTTTGTTGCCAATTTTCCAAAGCTGACGTATGTTGTAGAAATACTTGCCGATCCTTCGTGACTGCGTTTGGGTTTCCAGTGATGTCAGGCAAGCCATGGGACGAAACGTCACAGAAATGCTTGAACTACACGGCAGGTTACTTGCTGACATTACCCGAGCTTTACCATGCATTACACAAATGAACCAGACCCATGGTATTAATGCCAGTCCTACTATCGAAGATCTCGCAAGGTATCCCATTCTTTCGGATCCTGCCGCTGCTGCGGAAGTCGCAAAGGCATTTGATACTACCGTAAGCTGCCTTCCATAAGCGAAATAATTAGCGACAGTAATTAATCCCGAATAGATCATGGCCTTTTTTGTTTACGAAGAGTACTCGGCAAAATACCACGAGGTTATCAATGCGCCGAAGCGCAAGGAAAAGAAAAATGATAAAAAATTAAGCGGAAAGGGTATGGAAGCGCTTATCGGAGCATCAAATTCATGGGATAACAGGGGCGATTATGGAAAAAGAGCGATGGAGCTCTATGATTTGCTTTTTAAGGTTCGCGCTGCCGCCCGTGGGCTGAAATTTAAGGTTGTAGAGGCTGACTTGTGCAACAGCCTATCCAACGGTTGTGCAAATATCCCCTGCTATTTCGCGATCTCGAGAAAAACACGCCCTCAATCGACTGTCCACACACGAACCGGTTGTTGCAAAAAGTTCGACAACGACTAGATGAGGCGGTTCACCAGGTCAACTTTGCCAATAATGATTCACCGTATGTCCAGGAGCGCATAAAAAAGACATGGAGACTACAGGATAGGCTACATTTTAATGAAA
Source organism: Pyronema omphalodes (assembly GCA_024516155.1). Lineage (NCBI taxonomy): Eukaryota > Fungi > Ascomycota > Pezizomycetes > Pezizales > Pyronemataceae > Pyronema > Pyronema omphalodes. The sequence goes on along the minus strand of JAJJXM010000032.1, from coordinate 377,496 downwards.
AGGTTTGTGCTACAAGTACAATTGGTAAACCAAGCTAATCAATGTAGGCTCTTCCCGTTCGTTTACTAGGACATGTGCTCCTTTGTGGAACTCTACACGTTACATGGCAGAGTAACAAAGGGACTCAGCCCCACACGGAATACATGGCTTGTATCTTGTTCAAGTCGTATCTAATACTTGCATCGGTATCAAAGTCAGACCACTACAAGGTCAAATTTGCGATTACTCTCGCCGTTGCTAGTGTGGAGGAGTCCAATCACGGAAAAGGTAGGGTGCACATGCAGAGCAGGGTTGGGACCAAAGCTTACGATTCAACAGGTCTCTACAGCCCTGGTGCACCGCACACTTGGAAGATTGTATTTGAAGCCAACCAACAGATATACGAAGTTTTGTGCTCAGCATGCTCAGATGAGGAGGAACAAATCTGGCGCAGGAATATTCATGATCGCATTTTGGAGGAAAGTAAAGACTACGAAGAGTATAGTTCCACCAGCATGGAGTTTTGCTCTTGTATCGCGTCGGATATCAAACCCGTCGGAGGTGTTTACGGAAGACCAGGCACCCTAGCTCGCCACCAGTCGCTACTACGTGGCGCCAACTCCTCTTCATTGGAATCAGATGGACAATACGTGGTTATCAACAATTTTTTGTTCGAAAATGATCCTAGGTCACCATCGGGTGGAAGTTACAGCGCCTTGAACCTTAACGGACTCGTGCCAACTGTTAATCTTAAGCGCAGCGACAGAAATCGTATCGAGTCAAAGCTTGCAGATGTATGGACCAAAGAATCTGTCCCTTTTAACGCGACAAGGCCTAAGCCATCAAAAGAGAACAACTCAGCAACGATAATGCGGCGATTATCAATGATGAGTATTTTATCCGGTAAATCCAAGAAATCGAGCGACAGCTCCGACTCTGAGCCTTTGGATGCAACATGGGAGGAGGATTACGATTACGGCGAATACGGCATCCACCGATCTTCGACAATGTTTAGTAAGGGCAAGACATCTTTCCGCAGTGCACCGCCCAGCCCGACAAAGCGGAGTTCATCCCTTAGTAGCCGGTTTTCATTCAACTCCAGCATCAAGAAGGAGGCGGGCTCGGATCGGTCAACACCCCCGAGCAGCAAGCGGCGCAGTATTATGCCGTTATTGGACAATAAGTGGAAGACGCCGGAGTTTACCAGTGGATGTGGGGTTGCTCACAGTCTTAAGACTTGTACACCCCCGAGCTCAATTCAGGAAGAGGAATTGAGTGTTCAAGCAGCATTGCATGACAATTATGTCAATTCGCTAGCCGTTCCGGGAGAGATTTCAAGAAGACATACGATTCTTACCGCGCCGAGGCCGAAGTGGTCGAGCGCCAAAAGGGCAAAATTTAGGAGTGAGCCCGTGACACCGACCGTTAGATACTTGTGATCACCAACGTGATCACTGCGCACAAAAATGGGAAGGAGCGGGATGTTTATCAACTACTTTTTTTATTACAGACTATTGTTTATTTTTCGATCACAAGGCGGGATTTTTTTTTTGGCAGATCTGCGCCACCACTTCTTTTTTGCTCGACGCTTACCACGGATACCATTCTTTTATTTTGTCTCTTTTTTCCTTTGGGTTGAAAAACTTCTAACTTCGAATTTTCGTTTTTTGACTTTTTTTTTTCTCTTTTTCTGGAATACTTTACTTCTTGTTTTTGTTTTTGTTCTTCGCGTTGCTTTTTTTTTTTAACGTTTTCTGCTGCTAACTTTTCACACAAACTGCACTGGGATGGTTTTTTGCTTTCATTATCAACGGCGTTTTTTATTCTATTTAGTCTCTTTCCTTTTTTTTGTTTTTATGCAACATCAACTGTTTCAGCAATACCAGATGGACGCGGATATCGTCCGATGATCAGATCAAAATGGCCCATGACATACGAAGTCCCGGAAAAATAGGAAGGACAAAGGACAAAGGACAAAGGGATTCGGACAAGGGGGATTCGGTTCAGTCTATTACAAAAGAAACAGAAAAACTAACTCTGTTTTTTTTTGATTTCTTTTTTTTTTCATCTTAATGTACAATCATATTTGTCATGTATAAATAACCTTATGCCAGCACCCAACGGCAAATTCGGGGATGGTATGACACAACAACAATAGGTTTGGGGGTTCTTTTTGTTTTTTTAACTTATGGAGTTTGGGTGCTTGTTTCAGGGAGGTTTGATTGCGGCTTTCTTTCTTTTTTTTTGTTTTTCTGTCTCTGTTTCTGTTTTTGTTTTTGTTGTTGATTGTTTTTTCTTTTTTGGCATTATGATTATGGGGTTTGGAGGGTATAATGGGGCGGGTGGATGGCTTATTTCGGTTTGCGGGGGGGTTGGGTATGGCAGAATTGGGGGGATTTAGGATTTGAGGGGATTGGGGGATTGGGGGATTGGTTATGTGCATGGAGAATGGAAAGATGGCGCAGTTAACGCCGGGCTTTTAAGGGAACTATTGTAGCTGGAACTGGAGCTGGTGGTGGATGGAATTATGCAAAGGATATCGGAGAGTTGTGGTTATACCGTGATAGGAATAAAGAGGAATTGGAAACATGATGATGATGATGAAACTTTTCTGCCTGGGAGTGTGTGATTTTTTCGTCGTTATTGTGACGTGATTAATGCTTTGGGAAATTAGGGGGATATGCCCGGCTGCTATGGATCAGCATCCTGAAGTATGGTAAATTGTTCCTTTACTCCTTTCGTCACAGAGTTGATATTATTCAACCTATCCAAACCATTCAACCCATTCAACCCATTCAAACCATACAAATCAGCAAGGACCGAAAATAAAATCAACAATACAAGTCAACGGTATTTAATCCGTCAATTATATCACCGATCCATGTTCTCTCGGGCCATCACAAAATCAATAAAACCAAAACCAAAAAAAAAGAGACACAATTTCATTAATCCATTTTTATTCAGTAATCGTCTCTTAACCATACATTGAAGAGAAAAAACAGAAAGGCAGAAAGAAAGAAAGAAAGAAAGAAAGAAAGCAAGGCATTTTTCGTAAAAAAGAGAAAGAAAAAAAAAGAAAAAAGAAAAGACACAAGGAAGTAAAAAACTCAAAAACTCAAAAACAAAGAAGAAAGAGCACCAATGATAAACCGAGCAAACACCAAAAAGTTTCCTCCTTCTGCATCTTCCCTCTACCCCACCATCCCCTCACGTCTTTCCGTCCACACCCGCTCGCACAATCGATCGCCGCCCTGTAACCTCGCTCTCCTGCTCGCCCGCTAAAACGACACAAGTCCTGTGTATAAACCACAGGGTACACGCTACACGCCACCAATTCTCATTTTCCATCGTCTCTGGTCCTAAGTCCAGGTCGTTGAAGTATTCAACTCATTACCACGATATATACGGAATCTCTTCCATATCTACCTACTTCTTTTTCCAAACATTACCCGGTACAGCAAGTCCCAATGAAGGTGGTGGTCCATTCTCCGCAACTGGCTGTCTTTTAATCTTCTTAGTAGCCTGGGGTTCACTTTCAGTATTTCTCTTTCTTTTTGGTGGTGATGTTTGTTGTGTTTGGGTTTCCGGTGCTTTATGAATGCTTGTCTCTGCTGCCGGAATCTCCTGCTGCGTCTTCTCCCTTTCTTCTCTCGCTTTCTGTTCTTGCAACATTCTAAGCCTCTCTGTTTCCTCCTCAATTTTTCGCTGTTCTCTTTCTTCTGGTGACATCTCTTCCCAAGTCTTTAAACTCATACTTTCCATTCTCTCCTGCTCCATCTGCTCCTTCTTCTTTTTCAACTCCATATTTTTCTCCCTCTGTCTTTGAATCGCCCTCAGCCTTGCCCTCACTTCTTCTTTCCTCCCCTCCTCTCTTTCCTCCGGCGTCATATCCTCCCACCGTTTCCCCGACTTTGCGGGTGGCACCTAATCTACCCTACTAATGGTGATACCATTTTGTTCAGCCTGATGTTTAAGCAAAATCAGGAGACTCTCCGCCATTCTCTCCTTAGCATTTCGTTTTCCATAAATCCCTCTTATGGGACCAATTTTGAGAGTTTTTCCCTGTTGTCTCCTGATACTAGCCGTAACATCATAGATAGCTGGAGCACTTGGGTCTTGGATAATGTTATATTCCGGTAATGACATTCCAAGTTTAGGACAAATGAGCGTGGCCGCTTCCACCGGGCCTGCTCTGAGAGGAATCTTAATAACAGATCCAGCGGGCAATAAATGGGCACCTCCGACAAAGCTTCCTCCTGCTGAAGCTGCGGCCACTCTACGGCCGAGCTTAGTTTTGAGGGCTGACTCTGGTAATGGCGGGTTTGTTGCGTTGATAAATTGCATGGCGTGCTTTGCAGCTTGTGTCTTGGCAAGCTTTTTATTACGGTAGAATAGAGTCTTGTTGCCAAAGACTTGCTCTTCTATTCCAGGGATCTGGCAGATGTCGCAGGAAAACCCTTGGGGTTGGTCCAACGCCCGAGCATAGAATGTGTATTTGGGAAGGGCACCGCGTTGTTGACAGTAGTCTGAGGTCTATTTTAGCAGTTGAGACATGGCGGTCATGGAAGATGATGTATGTTACCTTGCAGCATACCAATCCAGTTCTCGGTCTCCAAAGTGTCTGGCTGATGTCCTTTCTCATTGAGGGCGACAGCATCGGCGCTCCGAACAGGTAGATTTCTGATAACCTCCTGTCCTTCCTTGCTCAAGATCCACTTGACGCCCATACCAGCTACGTCTTCTTTCGCGTATTTCTTACTAGGAGCTGATCCTTCGTTCCGGAATTCTTTCACAAGGGTGTTGGTGTTTTTACACTCCAGCTTCAAGACGGATTGGTATCCGTGACTCCTATCGGTTGTAACAAGCTCATAATCAAATACTGGAGTAATGTTATAATTCCAGTAGTCCGATGATTGTAGCAATTCGTGAAGGTCTTTGACATAAGTAGTCGTGATAGTAGCGGAGATAGGAATTGGTTCTCCGCTGACGACTGGACGGGGGACCGGGTCGATATCGTTTGCTATCGGTTCTTGCTTTCTGAAATCATTGATGCTACATAGCTCATTCAAGTCGAGACCGGAATCGAGGTCGAGACCGGAATCAATGTCGAGGGCGGAGAAGATCTCGTTAGTGGAGGACATCTCATTGACTTGACTGTGTGGTTCCAGTTTGATTGCTGGAGATGCTGGGGAGGACGTTAAGTCGCCAGTAGAGGACATCTCGTTGACTTGTACGAGTGGTTCCGGTTCGGTTGCTGGAGATGCTGGAGAGTTCAATAAGTCGCTAGTGGTAAGTGCGGGGCTACGCGGGATTGGCGTGATAGGCGTGTCATCAGCTATCGACAGGGATCTGCTCTCTTCCGAGCTTGTCGCGTGATTGGCGCCATGATCGTCGGTGCTGCAACCATGGATCGTGAAGTTGTCAAGTAAGTGGTAGTACATCTTGAATTTTTGTACACAGATTGTGAATGGTGAGGAGTGCTCTAATTCTGCGAAACGAAGTCGAGATGAAAGAGAGTTCTGAATTTGCGTAGGAGAGACTGAATGAAGTTGAGGTGGAGTGTAGTTACAAACGAAGGTTTTCGAAGACTGGTGCTGCTGGTTCGGGGTCTGTTTGTGCGGAGTAGCACGAGCTACAGCTCTCACGTGAAATCGGGGTGTATATGTGATGGAGTATGTATCTTGAACTACGTCCACTTGAACTACACGGGTAGCAGCTCCATTCGATAATCGCTTGTTACATATTGTGCGGCAGAACAATGAAGATACTTGGGACCGGGGTGGGGTACATAATGCCAATTCCACAATCCAATAAACAAAGCTTTCGTTTGAGAAAACAAACAAGCAGTTACATTCCAAATATACCTACGAATCACAATACATACACACTTGAAGCTCTTACAATCACGAGAAATCTCAAAACATTGTCTCACGCCGAAATCCTACGTCAGTGCAGCGTTGTCCCTAATACAGCTAGCCTTACAGCCACTCCAAGCCATCGTACATAGCGATAGGCTAGCTGCGAGCCATTTCAACTTTCAAGCCCTACCGAGAACATTCTCGAACGACACCAACCTAATCAGCATCGATGTCAATCTCAGCTGAAAACCCACTGCCGATTCCCGAGTCTAGTAACTCCACCAGCACATCTCAGCTAGCTTTGACAAACCCCGAAGTTCGAACCCGGAGTGAGGCAGCGGCCAGCCTGTGTATGGTAGGAAATAAGAATAGGAATGAGAATAGGAATAAGGGTCCATAGATGGATGGATAGAGGGGATGAGGGGAAGAAGCCACGCCACGCCACGCCACCTCACTCTCTCCCTCACTCCCTCTCAATGATATGATAGGTTCCTGTCCGATTAATTTTCGTATACCGGGCCAGGGCGTGGGGTACAGTTCCATATCAAGGGTAAGTACAGCACCATACATGCCATCATACGTAATCCAGATAGTAGATAGTAGACCACCATACAAGCACAGTATCGAAGATCACTCGGAGATGAAGTTTCATTGGCTACGTCTATGTCTATGACTATATCTATTGCTATGGCTATGGCCAAAGGGGTAAGTTTTTCGATAATGTTGGAAATCCCATAAGCTCTATGGTGTGTCTAGCAAGCTCCGCCAAGTTCCAAACTCTAAACTCCAAGCATTCCAAGTCCGTCCGTGTCTCAAATCCAAGCCCAGGGTGTCAAGAGGTACTTTGATACGCATCACAGCGCACTCGATACATATGTACAGTCGTAGTACATAGTAGTTTTTGTATAGTAACGGACACAAATTCTAGTTCGGCCGAACACGTGGGTGCGCGCTGACCTCCCGCTGCTTGGAGGAGTATGGTGATGGAGAAGAGCAGAGCAGAGCATTGAGCCCTACTACTAGCTGAGGAGTCAAGACCCGGCGCTTCGGTAAAGACTAAAGAGAGCTAGCAAGGTAGCTGCTACAGCATAGCTCCGAGAGCTCCGATGCCGTCGAGAATCGAGATACGCTAAACCCTAAGTCACCAAGTCACTAAGAAATCGTTAGGATACATGGAGTTAAGCGGTTTTGAGATCCTGATCCTTCGATATCTACATCTATATCGGATAAGTTAAATTCTAAGATTTCAGGCAAATATAGATAACGCCGGTGACTACATCATGCACCACAAATACAGAGTCAATCCATAAGTGGCGAATCATAAACCAGAGCCGAAAAAAAATAACAGAAATACTGTATGTCCATATGTATAATCTCTGCGTTACTGTACATACAAAGTTCTGATTCGTATCATTCTGTAGTGAATATGTACACCACGGTGCCGGTAGCGGTCTTGTTTGGTCTTGTCTCTGGTTATGTTTCAGCACAGCTGATATTGAGGCATTGAGCTATTGGATTCATTGCGTTCATTGGCCGAGTTCCAAAGGTCTTGGCAATGAGCATCGAGCATCGAGCATCATAGATCCATCACTCGTCTTGACTTTTGACTCTTGACTCTTCGGAAGACTCGTATGTACATACAAAGTCAATCCAGCCGAACCAATCCAGCGCAATCAATTCAGCCCAGTAAAATTCTTGATAACTTCTTTGCGGTATGCTGCGAAGTTACAGTTAAAGTTCCTACACAAAAAGAAACACTACGCCACAACTGTGTTTCTACTACAAATATCTTCAATTTTTGATTTTCTAGGGGCTGCTTCATGAAGCACGTGCAAATCACGAAAAAAAAAAGATAATAGACGTCGTTAACGATTGAGACTCTCTAGGATGTTTATGAATTGATTTATTGATTTATTGATTTACGCGTTTATTTATTTACGCGTTTATTTATTTACGCGTTTATTTATTTATGTGTATTTATTTATTTAATCATACTCTAACCGAGGCCTCTTGTCTTTATCCCTCCCACCTCAATCCATCCCACCTCTCTCTCAAAACCATTAATATTCTTCCTCCGCAGACTTCAAAGTAAGATAAATCTCGAGTAATAGCCGTAATTTTTATTCCCTTTCCGTAACTTGTGAGAAGCATCTCCAGTAGTTCTAGAACGTTTAAAGTATTTCAATCTGTCATAGTTGACTCAGAGGGTACACAAGTCCGCGCATTTCTAGGATTCGCATCTATGTCGCCTTTGACCGGAAGGTTTGGGTAGAAGGGAACATAACACCGCGGAATTCTAGGACCGGCAACGATATCGTTACTAACTTGATGCCGGAACCCAAGAGTTACTGGATGAAATACCGTTTATTGCAAGCCGAAGAATTAGAGGAAGATGAAGCCGAAGCAACAATAGTATTAGTTCCATTTCCGTTTCCGCGAGCAGGATCCTTAGTAGGCCTAGAAAATGACCACCGACCAGAGATATTCCATATTCCAAGATTCGATAGCAAGAAAACAGAAACAAGTCGACATTTCCCATTTCCCATTTCGTCAGCCAATAAGGTAGATAGCACACCACCCCGGCTTTTCTAGGACCGGCAACAATATCATCTCTAAATCGATGCCGGAACCCAAAATGACTGTGTGCTTTACCGGTTGTTGTAAGACGAAGAATTAGAGGGAGATGAAGCTGTACGAATAGCTACAATCTCGATTCAACCTCCATGGATTTCTAGGACCGGCAACGATGTCGTCTTTGATTTGAAAGTTTGGGAAGAGAGCACACAGCGCCACGGAATTCTAGAACCGGCAACTATGTCGTTTTGACTCCAGGCTAGACCCCGAAAGATTATGACTGCGTTGTCGTATTTTGTAAGACGAAGAATTAGAGGGGGATGAAGCTGAAGTAATAGTAGTGGTGGTTCCGTTTCCATGAGAAGAAGTATGAGAGGCATCTCCAGTAGGCCTAGGTAGTTCGAACTTCGAAGTATTCCTGTTTGATGTAGTAGACTCGACAACAGGACGTATTTTGGAGTCCATGTTTGCATAACAGGAAACAGGGACGGATGGACATTGGAAATTTCGTCAGCCAATAAGGTAGATAGCACACCAGCCCCGGCTTTTCTAGGATCTGTAACGATATTGTTTTTGACTCAAGGTGGAAGTACGGAGGTTTCAGGATAGAATAATGTTTGTTGCAAGCCAAAGCACCAGAGTGAAAAAAAGCTGAAGCAACCGCTGTAGTGTTGGTTCCTTTTCCGTGAGTGGTATGTCCAATACGCTTTGAAAGTTCAAAAAACTTTCTATATCGCATCATTTGCAAGCTCCACAGACACTTTGTCCGCTTCCTCAAGCTCAGGTTTCTTACAAAACCAAAGACCCTTTTTTTTGTTGTGCATATTTTAATAGCTTTTGCAGTCTGTATCCGAAGAGTAGGGCGTCTTCCAAGTCCAATTCGAGTGGCAAGTTGACTTTTTAAGGAGTTGCAGCCTTTCATGGACTCATACTTAACTCAGTGACAGGAAGCGTTCCGTATTCCATGGTTGGATGATAGGGAACAGAGAAATCATATAGGAATACATTTCCCATTTCATCAGCTGCTCGAATATCCTCGACGGAAAGCCATTCCGTGTCGGAGTGGAGGTCTATTGATCAAAACATCAAAACTGCCGTATCCAGTCAGCAGTGTCCTAACCAAAAACTCTATACACGTGGACAGAGAGGGACTTACGTGGATTATTTACTTCATTTCCTATTACCATTCTCAGAGCGTTGAGAAAGGAGCTGAAATATGCGGTGACGACACAAGAGACACGATAGGGTAGCGACTTCATCGTGTTGTCTTGGTGAGGAAGATGGATTCTCAATAGGAGTCTGGATAGCGTAGTTTGATGAAGACTGGATGTTGTAATGCCTATTCTCTCAGTGAAGGATTAGTATGAGTTATCACTTAGGTAGAGGGGGTAGGAGGGGTTGATAGAGGCAGTACGTACGGTGATAAGAAAGCCTTAATGGATGGCTTTGTAGATTTAATGCATCTTAGCTCTGACCGACATCGAGAGGCATGTTGTCTTCTGATTCATTGAGGCTGCCGGAGGGCTTCAGTACAGCAGCCCCCGACGCCATCCAAGTTCAGAGAGTGGCCTCGACCGCCAGGTGGAATCGTCAAGGAATTCAAGCGCAGAAGGATACACCCCGCATAAAGCAGTCAAGCTTATTCCGCTTCATCCATGAATTGCGCATTCAAAGTCGAAATAGGTGATATTGGTTCCTTGGTAGGATAGGGTGAGTCGTTGATGGTGATGGTGAAGCTGGGAGGTGTGCGGGAGGAATATATATAGGGGATGTGCCAAGAGTGGCTGTGTATGTCTTTTCCTTTTTCACATTCGATGGGGGTTGGGGCGGGTTGAAAATGATGGGTATGGGTGAAGTGTCACCGGGGAAGAGCATATTGACCTTCTACAGCACGCTTGTGGGTACATCATATCTGTGGTTGATTATTTTAAAACGTAAAATTCTACAATCCAATGTGGTCGATTTTGACGCGAGGCATCAGACTGTACAAAACAGAGTGTGGTAAATGATGTAAACCGGTGGTATCACGTGATGGCAGCTAATCCTCGGTACATGATCTTGTGGAAGTTCTGATTTCATTATTGATGCAAGTGGATAGATTTATTGAACACTTGGAATATACCTTCCCCGCGTTGTTATCTAACCCCCACGGAAATAGATGGCCCCCTTCATAGCACACCGTATCACTCGTATGTATTTGCGTCGATTTTGGATCCGTCATGACAATGGACGACTTTTCAAACTTGAAACCCCCGAAAAACGAAAGGCACCAAAAAAACAGATTGTTTATAAAACTGTCACCATCTATTCTGCCCAGCTGGGTGAGATGGGACGTCGATAGCCACTCATGAAGAACCATATCAACGGAAGAAAATCTCCACTTCGGCTCCAGGAAGCAACACCACCAAAATCTCACATCCAGAACAGCTGACATCATAGCTGCTTTTTCTTCCGCCACTCATAACCACCGGGATCCGCTCTTTCTCCGTTTAAACAGCAACGGACTATATCCCAATTCCAATACGTTCTTTCAACCCCGGGGTTTGTAGTTCAATTGGTTAGAACACGGTCACTTAGCATGCTTAGGGGCCGTATGTGGGTTCGAGTCCCACCAAGCCCATCTTTTTGCTTCTTTCTACTGTGAAATACAAGGTCATTATGATTACTATACGTATGATTGCCACGAAGATTTCGCATTTCATTGGTGGCGCAAGAGAATTAAATTTGAAGTCCCTGTACCGTGCTACTCAAACTAGATCGTGTGTATTTATGTTAAAGTCGAAATGTATACTTTCAAAGACAGGCCATTGTTGATGCATGATGTCAAATGGTATAAGACGGTTCGTGATGTATGACGTAGGAGTGGGAGATATCACGTGATTGCGGTTAATTCTCCCAGCTGTATAACAGTATGGACGGTCAGTTTTATTTGTTTTTCAGAGAAAGCTGTATCCATTACTTGTGTTACGAATTATGTTTGTTGAAATCTCCTCCTACACAAATTCGTATGTGTTTCCTTTCCATACAAACAAAAGAAAATCTTCACTCCGGCTCAAGGAACCAACACCGACCAAATCCCACAGCTGGAACGAGTTACTACTGACATCATATCGTCTTTCACCGCCATCCAGAACCATCACAAGCACCCGAGAACCGCTCTTTCTCCGTCTACACAGCAGCAAGTTATATCTTAATTCCAACACGCTCTTTCAACCCCGGGGTTTGTAGTTCAATTGGTTAGAACACGGTCACTTAGCATGCTTAGGGGCCGTATGTGGGTTCGAGTCCCACCAAACCCATCTTTTTGTTTCTTTTCTCAACAAAAACCCTTCAAGTCATGATAACTTCAGATCTGACTGTCACGAACCTTTTGATTTTATTTGTAGCTTATGAGGATATGTTTTGGAATTTCCACGCAGTGCTACCTAATATATCACATACATAGTCCTTGAAATCAAGTTTCTTACTCTGATATGTATAAAAATACAGTGTAGCAGGCGTTGATGCATGACGTCACGAAAAAAAGATAGATCGCGATGTATGACGTCGACGCAGGTGATATCACGTGATGGTGGTTAATAATCGCTTATTATGCAACCATACAGAATTTTTGTTTTCTTCACCAGAATCGCTATTAATACAACTCTCCTCATCTATAATCTACTTTCACTGACATACATTGTCCTTTTCCCGGCATGCTTAAAAGACATAACATATCACTCGTTTGTGTTTGCGTTTAACTTGCGATCAGTTTTGGGCATGAAGCGCCCTATATGGGCCTTTTAATCTTCGGTTATCTCATCCCAGTATATCCAAACATATGCTCTTCAAAGCATGACTTGTCATACAGAAATATTGCGGTAGTCAAAACTAAACAAAATGCTAAAAACAACGTTTGAGCTGTTTCAAGTGCATGATGCGATGGTGCGGAGCTCTCGGGAGAAGTTACTTTAGACGAGCCTTAACCACCCAATAAAAGTATGGTAAATCGTACTATACTCACTCTAGATGATTAAAATGGCAATGGGAAGGTATTATCAGAATCCAGAACGGACTAACCTTCTACTTGGTGTATTTTACAAAGATACACCAGCGTATTATTCAGCTAGGTGCATTCAGCTTCCTTCTAAACTTTCGCTACATTACACTATATTATGAAATTATTTGTATACCATTAGTTGTTATCGTGTACTCTAAAAACTCATATAGGGGTTCAAAAGTTGTTTCCACTCGGGGGATTAGTGAAAGAAAGAAGCGGATGCCGAGGAATGAGATTGTAAACAGAGGGGTTGGCATGATCACCAAGGACATTACATTGGAGTTGGTTTCATCTTCCGCACAATACGTACGAGGAAATCCATGAGTACTATGCATTAAAAAATAAACAGCCCGTGGAGTATTGAATGGTGGGTTCAGGAATTTCGTATAAACCCGCCGTTCGAGCTACGATATCTTGATGACATCTGAACCTCTAAAAGTTGCAGTGCTTGCATTACTTACTTCACCCAGTCGATTAACCATTTAGGATAGATCTATACACATAAGGTCTACGATAATGAACGGATTTGAATTGTCGGGAGTTCTCCTCTCATGCCCATGACTCATGTCAAGTTCGGATGAAGACAATCGAGTGATACATCATGTCCCAGGATTGTACCGGAAAGGTTATTATGTATATGAGCCAAAGTGGACGACACCCCAGGAGACCCTTTCGCAATTACCAGCCAAATCTTTTTACTCACATTAATAAAAGCAAACCCTTTTCAGACAGTGACTTAGCCAGCGAATAATAACCACCATCACGTGATACCGCCTGCGTTTACGTCATACATCACAATTTGTCTTGTCCTGTCTGGCGTCACGCATCAACCTGAGGTCGACAAGTGTTTGCGTGTTAATTTTAATAATTTCAGACGGGTTGTATTCAGTATAAAAGCAAATATTTTGCAAAATCTATTCTAATGCGGGATGAATAACATTCAAAAGTCGGTTACGATCATGTATGAGGCAAATATTTCCTATCGGACTGCGTTACGAAAAAAAAAGAATGAAAAAAGATGGGTTTAGTAGGACTCGAACCTACATACGGCTCCTAAGCATGCTAAGTGACCGTGTTCTAACCAATTGAACTACAAACCCCCAGTGGTAAAACAGCTTGTTAGAGCTGCTATATAAACCGCTACTGTGTTGGCGGAGAGAAGACGGTTGTCGGTGGTTGTTACCGTGCTAGATAGCCGTGGATAAAGATATGATGTCTGTGGTTTCAGACGCGAGAGCTGGAAGGTTTCGTTCCATGAGCCGGAGTGATGATTTTCTTTCGTTGCAATGTTTGGCGTAGAAATTGGCTTCTCCCCCAGCTACGTAAGATGAATGGTGAATCACTATTGGTACTCTGTTATTTGATCAGCATCCGTTTCTCAGATTCGGTGGCAATTTATCAATCGAAAAAGCAGGCCAGCTGTATTATTCTCGTTATTAATTTCTGTACGCGACAATTGGAGAGCTCTTTGGATTCTACGGGGTATTGTTATTATCGGAGCTACACGGACTCGATGCGTCCAAAGAAACGAGCAAGTCTTATACTTCGAGAAAGACCTTGTACTGTATAACTTTCTCACAACCGCAGTAGTGCTGTAGTATGTTTGTTCTGCTTCATAATCGTGAATCATACCCTCTAATCATGGGATTTCCAAAGCCATAATGCGGCAGCTTCTCTTATCAATACCGGATATGATATCACCATTCATTACTCTATTTCTCGTTGATATTCTGTCTATGTTCATTCGTTGTCGTTTCAAGCTAAGTAGAGTCTGGTCAAAATCCTACCTCTGGCGTGCAAGGTGTGATATCCCATGACGCAACTACCAAAACCTCAGCATAGCTTCATACGAATGACTAATCGTTATGATACCCTTCGCATATCGTCAACAGAAGTAGCTACCCTTGAGTAGATGCCTTCATACACGTATGGAGCAACAAATACTATTCAGTCATATCTTCTCCGCGTGATCCTTCTACGGGTAATTCCAATTCCAAAAATTACATCCTGTCCCTCATTATATCCATCAAAATCAAGTAATGAAATCACTGATGCACTCATACTCAGGTACAAGGATAAGTCAAGCACTTCATTGCCCAACTGCACAGAATCTTATCTCCCATCGCACTGCAAATATCAAACTAGCTACCTTCCATGAAGTACTAAAGATCTTTCAGTAATCATATTCCAAATTAGCTATGACACAGCTTTCAAATATCCCCTCTTTTTCGAAAAGCATACAGATTTATGATTATTCCGTTTCCATGTCCGAATAATATATGTTACTCCGTACTTACGGCATTCCCCGAGTACATCATCACTGTACTCATCTACTTTCTGTCGATAAATTATTCCACAATATGGCCGTTTCTGTGAGTAATTAATCTATCATGAAAGCCGAACTTGGGATATTTCAACTCAGAATTCCAATTCATCTCTATTAAATGGGAAAAAAAAGACAAATATCGAAACCTTCAGATCATAGGATCCCAATTAAATCTGTAGCACACTGGAGGGTAAAGCCAGAACGATTCAATCAACTGTTTCACAGGCTGAATCCAGACACGGTTCAAAGTCAAATTTCAGTAGCAAGGGATTAGGGATCTATGAAGGGAACAGATGTTACTGAGATTATGGGTCTCGTCAAGTTATAACAAGTTGTCTATGTAATTAATACATTATTGACATGATTTTTGAATCAAGATGTCATTGGAAACTTGGGTTCTGAAGAATGAACCAGATGGTGGGGGAAGGGGGTAATTATTTTTATATCGATAATCTCTAGTTGCAAGTTGCATGAGTGGGAAGGGTTGAGAGTTGAGTTTTGGCTGATATTAGCACCTATTACAAATTTTCAATCCCATTTATTCACAGCATCAACAAATGGACAAGTCTCTTCAGGGAACAAAATGTTATTTAATCCTCCCCTAAACCTCTTCACTATTCCCTACCTTTCCTCCCTCTCTTTTCCCACGATATCAATCTTCCATCCCCCACCTCGCATTCCATCTCCTAGGTATCCAAAACAATGCAATTTTACAGACAACAGACTAAATCCAATTTTCGCCCCTGCAACCCTGCAACCCTGCGACCCAATCAATAACAAAAAACAAAAAAAACACCCAACTAATAACCAGCTCAAGAAAATAGTAACCAAAGAAAAAAAAGATCCAAACGAGTGATAAGTATATAGGAAGCCAACAAGATGGCGGGGGAATATTAAAGGAAGAAGCGCATTCAAAAAAAGGGGTATCTAGTAAAAAAGTGTTTTAGCCACAAAGCAGCAAGAATAAAAAGACAAACGAAACCAGATTTTCTTTGCAAAAGTTGAAAACCCCATGGGAAACCAAAAACAAAACAATAACGAACCATATGTGAGGTAACCAAGCTACCGGTCTGGAAATCGCGCTAAAGTGGTCAAGAAAGAACAAAAAAAAAAGAAAAGTATCGCAAAAATCATATACAAAGAATATAAAGCCCGCTTTCGCTTATTTCGCTTTGCTTAAACCCCAGAGTCCCCGTTACCCTCCGCCTTTCTTCACCCTGCATCCATGGCCACCTGGACATCTCACCTCTCATGTAGCTTCCCGGGGTTGGGAATTATCCAATAATCCCAACCGCCATTTTCAGACCCTGCTGCTCTCCATTTCCTTTAGGTAGTACACTCTTCGGTCTTTCAAACATACTATGATCAATATCAAACCCAGCAGGCCCCATATCCATATCTCGCAGCGCATCAATTTCTTGGCTTTCCGGATGTTCCTCACCATCACTCATTATCTCCTTGATCTTCCCTTCCAGAGACGCAGTTCTAGGTTGTTGCTTTATCTCAATCCTAATAGAAACCCCCTGATCTTCGTCATCACTAACCTCGCCCTCTTCGTCACTACTACTTTCCTCACCCTCTCCCTCATGCATAGGAACCTGCGGTAGACCATCAATTCCCAATCCCGGGGGTCTAGCCCTCATCTCCCTAGCCCGACGAAGAGAAATAGTTTTAGCAGCATATGACATAACCACCGGTTTAGTCTCATCGCGATCAATAGTGGCTTTCATTAACGCGGCCATCCAGGATTTACCCTGCTGCTTAGTATCGGTAGCAAAGTAATGGGTGCGAGGAGGAGTGAAAGTAACACCCTTTGCTGCCCCGGGAGCCGGAGGTAGGAGCTTAAAGGTAAACCATCCGTGCTCTTTTTTGACTTTGGCCGCTTTTGGATCGGCTTTTGCGTCTGTAGTGGGGACTGAGGGGGCATCGCATGGGGATTCTGGGTCGAGGTCGGCGGAGGCAGGAGTACTGGGGGATCCGGTTGCTGAAGTTACAGGCAAGGGAGAGGATACTATTCTGCTTCCTGGCGTGGTGGCAGCTGCCCAAGCAGCGTGGAGTCCGACAAGGCGATCCTCTGTGGCAGGAAGAACTTTGTGGGACGTGATGTCTATCACTCCGCGCTCCTTGGTGTCATCCATGGAGTAGAAGTAGGACAATCTCCTTCCTTCTAAAACAAAGAATCTTTGTTTCCATGCACCAACACCTGAGGAACCTCTCTTCTTCATCCATCCAGAGAAATCGGCATCTTTAGCCGCATCTGCAGGTGTAATCTCCCGGAGACCTTTTTCCCATGCTGTGGTTTGTTTTTTACTCTTTTGACGGAGGCCGCTTCCGGAACTAATGGAGCGGATACGTTGGCGAGTTTGGGTTTTAGTGGAGTCCTTATTTTGGGAGCGGTTAGCTTTAGGGGGTCGTAATGGAGGGTCCTGATGTGTTACTGCTGTTGCTGCGGTTGCTGGGGGGTCCGCAGAGGAGGAGGAAGTACGACCGGTACCAGCGGTGGAGATACTACGAGCTACAGGGGAGGTAGGTGTCGGGACATCTTCGGATTTCGTCGGCGTCGTGGACTTCGTAACGGCGTTCTTCTCGGGCTTTGGCGTTCTTCTCATCGCCTCCGAGATGGAGCGGTTTCCGAACGGGATGTTGATAAAGCTCTGCGGAGAAATAGACCTAGTGATTGGAGCACCGAAGAATCCTGTAGATGCTGTTCCGACTTGGGGCGCTGAAGGTGGTGGTGACGCTGGATCGGTGGGGGACTGAAGGAGTCCAGGTCCGTCGTCTGATTTGTCCAAAGATTTAGTTTCGATTGTTCCTTCCGATGAGAGGGTAGTGGGGATGGGTGAAGAAGGTGAGTTGAATAATATGGAAGGCTCCCCACTAAACGAAGCTGATTTCCGTTTATGTTTAGATTTGTCGTGGTATGCTTGCATAGCAGACAATGTAGTGGAAGAAGTTCTTCTTACCGCTTCCCCGGCACTTGAAATTCGTGAATGGCGGCTGTGTACTGTTTCATTTTTCAGTCTTTGTTCCTCTGTGGATGACGCTCTTTGTTTGGCGCATTTTTTGTGCAAGACCTTACGTTCTTTGGGTGGCGATTCTCCGCCGGAGAAATAGGACTTTTCGGGGGAGTTAATTGATCCAGAGAAACCGCTATCGCCTGTATCCGTGGTGTTAGCGGTGCCAGTTGATGGTGTGGCTTTGTGTTTGCCTTTTTCTTTGTTACTGGGAGTGGAAGGTCGGTGCAGGCCGGCGATAACACTGCTTGCCCAATTCTTGTCATAAGAGCTAACTCTGGAATGTTGTTCGTTTCCTCCAGCATGTAGGACGGCGACTCCGGCGGATAATGCGGCGTTTAAAGCTGTTGCAGCGGAACTGTGATCACCCATGGAAAGTCGTTTAGTTGGAGAACCTCTTGGCGGTGACATAGGCGGAGACCTTGGCTGTTCCCACAAGCCGTTTCTTTGTGGTGATGTCGGGGGCGACATTGTACTCGACGAGTATTTTAGTGACGACGATCCCGATCCACTGGACAGTGGTGAATTTGTTTCCTGGAATGTAATTATTTGTTGCCGCAATGCCGGTTGAGCAAGCTGACTGTGTATACGCGGCAGGACACCGCTTGGACCCACAGTGCTAGACCTTTGTCTATGAGAGTCTCGCAAGAAATTCATTGACGTTTGACGGGACGCCGCATCGCTTCCAGATCTCGGTTTCGACGGCGCCGAGTATTGTTTCAGATTTTTGACGAGATGTTCAATCTCTTTCCACACCTCAAAACGCTTACCAAAGCTGCCAAGCTCCAATTCTTTTAGGTGTGACATCTCCAATTCTAACAAGATTGCCCCGGAAACTTCCTGCTCCTCGAATTTCGCACAAATACCAGGTGACATTTGCCGACTTTTGAAATATGATGAAACCTCGGAAGGACTCCATTTCATCACATCCGCTCTTGTAAATGGAATTTCATCAAGTCCACTGTACTCGGACATTGAAATATCCGACTTTGCGTCTTCGTCGTCGTCCTCATCATCATCGCTTGGGTCCGAGCTAAAAATATCGTGCGAGGGTTCTTGGATCGAATCTGCAATTCATGTCGTCAGTGTGGCGTTGCTAGGCAAAAGCGGAAATTGAGACAACATACACTCCGACGAGGAGTCGTTTAGCTCAATAGGAGCAGGTAAGTGATTTAAGAGTTGGTTGTAGTGGTTATGGTGTGCATTGCCACCCGCGTCCGTGCTAGACATAACTGCGCTATGTGTCCCCCGACTTTGGTCTCTGCTCGCCTTACTTGCACGATTCTGTCTGTTTTTAGAGATTTCCGATAGCGCTTCCTCAATGTCACTTAGAGTATTTTCGATATCCGGACTTCTAAGGCCCTGAACGTAACTTTGCTCAGCAATACCTCCTCCCCCAAACGAGCTCCGGTTTTTCAATGTTGGTGTGCTTCGGCCTTTTTCAACAGTTAGTGGAGGCGTATGCGTTTGCTTGTGTTTCACGGCCGCTGCGCCATCCGTAGATTGTGTCTGAACTGTGATGTGTGAGTCTGGAGTAGAGCTTCTTGAATCGAATTTCGAGTCTTTCGGGAGTTGAGAGACATCAGGGGTCGTTTTCGTGGTAGATGGTGAGTTGATGTCCTCTTCCGTTGAGGACGCAGTTTTCGCCGACTGTGGTGTGATCGCTATCGAAGGTTGCATCTTGTTTGGTTGAGGAATCGTTGGCTTCGGCGCCGGCGTAGTATAGACTTTCAACAAGCTCAAGTCAGTAAGGTTCTGTTCGACCCCGTGCCCGTTTCTGCGGTTTTAACCGAGAGAACTTCAGGGGAAAGCTCACCCTGTGGAAATAGCCCTTGTTCGTTGGTCGCGATAGATCGGCCCTGAAAGGTAATAACGTTAATTTGGTTGCACGAAACGAATGGTAGTGGCCATGCAACGGTTTCATGGGTGGAGATGCCTCCAACGCAATATCGCATTCGCGGCTGGTTCCCGCCAACGGCAGAGAAAACGGCGCGCTCATCTGAACTGCGTGCCAAAAAAGCATATAAAATGCCTTATTACTGTCCACCCAGCACCTTTCGAATGGGGCATGTAGAAAATAGCAAAGGAAGGAAGCTTTACAAGATACCACCCGTCCGAAAACTCCTCTGCAACCGCATGTGATTAGTTGGCCGGAGTTATTTAGCCTGAGGGGGTAGAAAAGTCCACTGTACCGTCCCGCTCAATCAGTTCAATGTGGTCGCCTTTGTGTAGGGTTAGCTCATCCGGAGATCGAGCTTCAAAGTCCTATCCGAAGGTGAGTTAAGGCCAAGAATAATGCTAAGAATGCAGCACGCAAGGAGAGGTTACATGAACGGCCATGAGAATAGTTGCATGAGGCGGAATTATCAGCGACGGCCTCACTGGGCTTGATTTTGACGTCTGCGCCTTTAGATAACTTGTTTCGACCCTCAAGTTTGCGCCTGCTGACGGCAGAGCGCCATCACCGCCTGTGATCCTGGACATTGTGTGTTCGAACACTCGCGAGCGTGGTCGCGGGAAGGGTCTCGATTGCGCGTATCGTGTCTTCGGTGCTGTCTGTAAGGCAGCGAACGGCGTTCTAGAGGTTGAATGTGAGTCGTAGGGAGGTGTCGGGCTTGTCGAAGGAGCGAAGTCGAACAAGGTCGTGTGAACAAGTCGCTGGACGAGGTTTGAACAAGTGCTGGGTCGATCGCCTACGTTCAGTAGCAAAAACTAATTTGAGTTATAAGGTGGTGTTCCGCAGTCGTGGTGTCTGGATATGACTTTCTGCGCCCTGTAGCCCGTGTAGCCTGATGTAAATCAAGTCTTCCTTGCCATTCCGATAATATTCGGGGTCTGTCACGGTGTCTTTGCTTTCGCTCTGCCTTTCCACTCTGACCGCAATTTGCGACTTTTCGGGGCGATCCAGGTCTCTTGGTGTCGATCTTCAATTTTGTCCAACCCAGGGAGGGGGGGCTCCGGTCACTGCTCAGAAAAGCGTGCAAAGTGTGCAAAGCCTCTGTGGCGGTAGCGAGGAGTCGAAGCGAACGTGCAAAAGGTAGTGAGCGTGCACAAAGTCCAGAATCCGCAATCCAGTGAGTTGGAGTTTGAAGTCGAAGCTTGTCTGATCCGTCAAGGAAAGTCCAGAAAATATCAACACCGTCCTTCGACAAATCAACAGAAATGTGGAGGTTGAGGTGGAGCTTCGAGTTAGAACGAGGGAAAGCTCGATTTGTGCCGTTGGGCGCCGTCGTGACGAAGGTACGAAGGGTCCGCACCGTCAGGAATCAAGCGAACCAAGGAAGCCACTAACACCTAGCGAGCAGCGAATGGAAGCGAGTGGTGAGGAAAGCCGGGATGGAGAATCCTGACAGCGGCTGCTCCACTTGAAGTTCGACAAAGTGTGATAAAGTCCGAATATAAGTAACACAGTCTACAAACTTGATAAAGTTTACTTCTAATTCGAAACTATAGATGCGAACCTCGTCCTCCCTCACTTAACATCTCCTACTTTCACAGCTTTTACGCTTTTACGCTTTTCCCCATTCACACCGGTGCTTTCTTCGCGGTGCGCGCGAAATTAAGAGGCTATGATGGCGGGGTACTTGGCTCATTAGCCGGCGTAGTGGCCGGGTATTGGTAAGTCTACTCTTCTACATATTGGGGACAAGGCGCATGCAAAGGAACGAAGCAGCCGCGAAAGTTGCGGAGACTGGAACCGGAGAAACAGCTCGAGCAGCTTGAGCTCGTCAGGAAGTTTGCCAGAGGGCTCCCAAAACAAATAGACCGAGATGCCAGGAAATCAGAGGAACTCAGCCCCCGAGTTATGTAGCAGCACCGCTGATGCGGATGGAAATTATGGTTCGGTTCTACGGTCGCCGTGCGCGGGACTTTTCTTTGTTAGGGTTGGTGTCGATGGGAATTGGAAACAATGACGACAGCTCACGACACATGGCGGTTTCCACGTGAAGAAGAGCTCTACCGCTAAAAAAAAAACATCCGGCAGCTAGAGTCGAGTATAGCTCTCATAGAGGAACGAGAAACATCGGACGCCAAACATTTATCTTTACTACTTGTATCAAAACAAGCTGCTGTTATTTGTATCATCATTACGATCTCCTTTTGTTGCTCAATTTCATTATCGATGGATTCACAGACTTCATCAAATGTCTCGCAGCCTCCGGGCTTGCTGTGCCATACGGGCGAGATGAGCTACTATTTCGGTGTAGATTTAGATGACTATCTACCAACAGCTGTACAAATGACTGTACGCCATCATGCAAGAAGCCGAAGGCTCGAAGCGGTGTGTGGAGTGGCCGATCCATGAGGTGGAACTTTATCGGGTGACACGAGCTACATATATACGAAATGGAGTACAAATGATACAGTGTACGAAGGACGTCCCGGATACGAAGAGAGAATGTACTACTTAAATATGTGAAGGTACACAATCATAAAAACAGCAATAAAGGATAGTGTTTATTCAAACACCAGGGCATCATGAGATATATCTGCAGCTCTAAAATGGACACTTCAAATTACGAGTCAAACATACATTTCCGATATTCAGTAAGACAATGGCTGCTTGTAAGACTCCGGGTCCGAATTAATCCTCCCACTGCTTGGTACCTGGTGACATGAAATTCTCCAATGGGAACACATCGGAACCTTATGCAAGGTTGAATGTGGGAAGATTTCAAACACAGCGAATGATGATGAGTTCTTCTCGAAGCTCTTTTAGCAGGCATTAGTAATTCACCATCCTAGAGGCAGATCTTTCCGGCAATTCCTCCAATTTGGGGACGGGGATTTCAATTCTGGGTATGAAATGGGTAGAACATCCTCTTTCTACAGCAACAATACACAACAAATCTTACGCGATGAATTCATTGTTTGAGATCTTCTTCCCACTTTCCAACCTTCTGGAAGCCATTTTCAACATCCCTATGAAGAAACACCTATTCATTGGCTGGTATCTACAGTGGCTGATTTCATGATTATGATTGGTGAAATTTCATGCTATTTTCAGACTCCGAGGTCTTAGGGACTATACTCACCAACGTAAGTGTCATACAAGTGGCTTACAACTCAAATTATCCTGTAGATCGGATAAAATTGTTAATTTGCTCCACCCTAGATGAGAATGCCGGAAATATGCCCTACCCCGCACTGGCACGGTAGCGCAGACGACAACTGGAATGTAGGATAAGGCTGCAGTAGGGATGCATAAGGCTGCTAGTACTGAGTAGGTGGCAACGAGTTACTTAACGAGTAGAGCTAGTCATTATTCATCACTCGAATGATTGACATCGAGAAAATTCATTGGAACCTGAAGTCTAATATTCCGTTTTGAATGATGAATCGAAAATAGGTACTAATTTTTAAGATTCCAGTCAAAATTTGGAGCTCAACGTCAGGGCTACCGGAGCAGGCCTCAGCAAGGCTACAATATTGAATCATGGAGCGTTATTCAATCGATATAAGTTTCAAGAGTCCTCGATAACAATCTATGGTACACAAATCGTTTCATAATATAGTGTACTGTAGAGAGAGTTCAAAGGGAAGCTGGATCCAACTAGCTAGATAATACGCTTGAAATCCTTCGCAAATACACAAAGTAGAAGCGTAGTAGATTCTGGATTATCGTAGTCCCTTCACTTTGTCGATGAAAAGTGTAGAGCAAGCCTAGCACTACAGAATTTACTATATGGTATTAGCGTGGCTGAGGCTATTTCAGAGAACCTACCCCAGAATGACTTGCATCATCACATCATACACTTGAAGCAACTCGGACGTTGTCTCTAGCCTGTTGCTTAGCTTCAACCAAAATGATATTTTTGTATGACAAGCCACATTTTGAAGAGCATATATTTGCATATATTTAGATGAGATAACCGAAGGTTAAAAGGCCCATATAGGGCGCTTCATGCCCAAAACTGATCGTGAGTTAAACGCAAACACAAACGAGTGATATGCAATGTCTCCAGAGCATACCGGGAAAGCGACAATGTATGTGAGTGGGAATAAATCACAGATGAGAGGAGTTGTATTAACAGCGTTTGTGGTACAGAAAACAAAACTTCTGTACGGTTGCATAATAAGCGAGTATTAACCGCCATCACGTGATATCACCCGTGTCGACGTCATGCATCGCGATCTATCTGTTTTTTTCGTGACGCCGCGCATCAACGTCTGCTACACTGTATTCATGTGCATATCAGAGTAGTGTAACTTGACTTCAATAACTATGTATGTGCTGTATCCAGTAGCATTCCGCATAAATTCCACATCGTATCCCCATAAGCTACAAATAAAATCAAAAGGTTCCTGACAGTCATATGTGAAGTTATTATGACTTGAAGGGTTTTTGCTGAGAAAAGAAACAAAAAGATGGGTTTGGTGGGACTCGAACCCACATACGGCCCCTAAGCATGCTAAGTGACCGTATTCTAACCAATTGAACTACAAACCCCGGGGGTGAAAGAGCGTATTGCAACTGGAATATAATCCACTGCTGTGCTGACGGAGAAAGATCGGTTCTCGGAGCTGGCGGCGGTTTGGGATGGCGGTAGGAAACGATATGATGTCAGTGGTTGCAGATGCGAAATTTGGGTGGTGTTGTTTCCTTGAGCCGGAGTGGAGATTTCCTTTCGTTCGTATGGTTCTTCATGAGTAGCAATCAACTTCTTAACTCACCCGGTTAGGTAGAATGAATGGCCAAAGGATCATGAAAGATCCGTTATTTCTGCGGCTTTTTCGTTCTGTAGATTATAAAAGGATTGAAAAGTTGTTACATTGTCATGACTGATATAGCTTCCACGTGAGTAATTCAGATTGAGCTTGGCATCAGTGGTGGGCATGAGACGACCTTCCTCTTAGCAGCCCTACAAAGAAGTATGTAGAGTACTAGTGCTCCCTTCAAACTACGGCCCCCATCTGACGCTTTCAACACCCCTGCAGTATAGTATCAAAATTGCGTGTACCCGCCTTTGATATCATTATTCTGAAGATCTACTGCACCATGTAATCCTCCTGTGATCCATTATTGTACTGCACTCCATTAGGCTATTTTCTTGAATTTTTGTCGGGTAATGTATGACAATTAATTAATTAGAGAGGCAATCCGCATTGAAACGCATTTTTCAAATAATAAAGCCCAAAAGGCCTGTTGTTCCGTGAAAAAAGGGTCTTAACCAATTCTACGATTTCAAGTATCTTCCAACAATCGCAAAATAACAACAACCATATAAACTGAATGCTTCAAACATTACAAACCCCGGACACACAGAATTTCTGAGCTTTAACTCTAACATTCATTCCTGTATTCATAACCACGTTGATCCTCAATGGGTTTCAATCTATCTAGGTAAAACGTTAGTTGCTTCGTTTGGATAAGCATATATACGAAAGAACAACATCACTGCGGCTCATCTTCCCGTATCTCGGACCCGAAACCAATGACATCATACCTTCTTTCGACACCATCTAGCACTACTTCAAGCACCGAGTGCCGAACTCCGTCTATTAGCACAGCAGCAAATTATATTCTAGTTTAAGCAATCTGTTTTATCACTGGGAGCTTGTAGTTCAATTGGTTAGAACACGGTCACTGTACATGTATAGAGCCGGCATGTAGGTTCGACTCCTACCAAACCCATCTTTTTTGATTCTTCTTTTCAAAACACAGTTAGATATGGCATACCTACCTTCCCCGTGAATGCCACGAACTTCTGCACGTCATTCGCGGCGCGCGAGAATCTAATTTGAAATCTCTACGCCTTTCAACTGAAGTCAAAATATCTCTAGTTATTAATGTTTAACCACACACTCTCATGAATAATTTTCGGTCAATTTCGACCTCTGACGTCACAAGAAAAAAACAAATCGTGATGTATGACGTAAACGCAGGCGGTATCACGTGATGGTGGTGAGTGCCTGCTGTCCAAGTCACTGTTTGAATGGCAGATGTACTTTATTAACCAGAGCGAAAAATTTTAATGGTTACTTGCAGTTGAACTCCCTGGGCTGTCGTCCACTTCGGCTCGCAGTCATGATCACCTTTCCGGTGCAAGCCTGCTTCATGCCGAATCACTCGATTACATTCACCTGAATTTGCCATAAGATGTGGGCATCAGAGGAGATGTCTTGGAAATTTTGTTATTTTACTACCAAATACTACAGTTTTTAGCCTTCCTCTGAATTTTTCATTGGCCGGGTGAAGTAAGTAATACGAGCATTGCAATTTGATGGATACGGACATAAGTTTGCTACTGGTGATACTTATGATAGTTTTCCCAATAATTGGCAAGATCACAGACTGCTGCCATGATATTCGACTGAATTTCTTTGCTGGTTGTTTCTGTCGGGCTCTCACCGCAATAGACACACCCGCTAACGAGCACTTTTGAACGCTTTCCTTTTTTCAGTCCAATATAATAAGGCTGCCCTAAGCATTCTGCGGTCCAAATATCATCCAGATATCATAGCTCGACCTGTGTGGTTTCATATACTTTCTCTGTTTGACACTCTACGAGCTGTTTAGTTTTCAATACATTATACCTATGCATTGCCTCCGATGTAATGTGCGAAAGATGAAACCCACTCCAATCTAACGTCCCTGGTGATCATGCAACCCTTCCTTCTACAATTCCATTCATCGGCCTCCGCTGCTTTATCCTGCTAAACTTCTGCGCGTCAATAGTAAATAACTTTGAAACCTAACATTACTATAAAACATAAACAATACCGTTTTAGAATCCCAAGCACGTTTGGTACATTTTCTCTGTGTATCTGGGGAGGCTTAAGAGTGCTTTACCTAGCTTGTTATAATATATAAACTCACAAAACCGTTCCGCAAGGAAAATCAACTACACTTTTCTTGCTTGCTGCTCTCCTGTGCGACTGGTTGGAAGGAAGTTTCTCAGCATAGTCCTTCATCTACAGACTACACCTACCTCCAGCACATTCAACAGTATCTATAACTACACAGTGCAATTGTCGATGAGGTATCTTGGCGGCAATCCAACTTGCTACAGTACACTAGATGGATTCTGACCGACCGCAATCGCATATCCTCCTGTCGTTCCTCGCTCCTTGATAACCACACCGCGCCGATGACTATGTTTCAATTTTCAAAACATTAGTTGTTAGATTCACCCTCGCAGACCAAGGCCAAATATTACTGCACTTGGTGATAATAATGAAATATTCGATTCCACCACAGTACGAGTGCCGCGTTCAGTGATCATGGAGTTTTGACAGAAAGCATGGAAACCACGAGCCAAAGTAACAACCTGAAATGGGACAACCGTTTGACAAAAGTGAAAAGACAATGATTTCTTGTCTCATCGTGCCATTCTTGGTCGAAAGCCTTGGCTACAAAAGTTATTCTTGGAAGTTAGCGTTTTGTATTTTCGAGAGACTTTGAAATAACAACAGGGGTTTGATTAATCAATAATGGACCAACCGTTCACGGTAGTGTATGTCAGTTATATAACCTGTGGAAGATCATATTTATTGTACAACTTTTTATACTCTGCGGGATCTTGGGTCTTCAGAGCGTAATGGTATTGCTTCTAGAGTCCTTCGTTCATAAACCCTTGCTCAAACCCGAGTGATGTCACATGTATATGATCGTCAAAGTGGATTTGGTTTCTCTTGCTGGGAAGGCGACAATTTAGGAGGTTGATGTAGATAACAGCCCAGGTAAGCCGTATTTCAAGTGTCTTTCTGATACATTTCCTCAAATGGTAAAGAAAACAAACCATCTGCACTCCAGGCAAATATAAACGAGTGATGTCATATGTCGCAAAGCGTGCAGCGAAGGTGACCATGTATGTGATTTGAAGTGTATGACAGCGCAGAGGACTCATATTCATAGTACCTTCGTCGACTATTTACTCGAACCGATTAACAGTACAAACATGGTCATATAATTAGCAGGCATCAACCACCACCACGTGATACCACCCATGCCTACGTTACACATCACGATCTATCTCATACCGCTCAGATCATGCATCAACAGTCCACAAACAGCAGCGTATTATTTAATGTAGACTATCATAGATCCAAGAGCATGTTCTAGATATTATCAATTTTATTCCCCTGCGCCACGAAAGAAATACAAAAATTCATGATAATCATATATGAAGTAATCATGATGACTTAGGACTCGGACTGTAAAAAAGAAGCAAAACGATGGGTTTGGTGGGACTCGAACCCACATACGGCCCCTAAGCATGCTAAGTGACCGTGTTCTAACCAATTGAACTACAAACCCCGGGGGTGAATGGGCGTATTAGAATTAAGATATGACTTGTTGCTGTGCTGACGGAGAAAGAGCGGTTCTCGGTGCTTGTGATGGTTCTGGATGGCGGTTAAGGATGATATGATGTCAGTGGTGACGGGTGCTAGATGAGAGGTTGGGCAAGGTGGCGTTTCCTGGAGCCGGAGTGATGACGTTGTGTCGTTGGTCTGGCTGTCCAGTCAGCTTTGTATGATCAGTATCAAGAATTCGTTACCTGTGTAGTCTTCGCTTCATATTATTCCGGAAGAATTGATCAAGAAAATAAACGGGCGAGCTTTGTATATTGTCATTATTATTGCTGTATACCTGCTATGTTTAGAGTTTATTATATATGACAGCGTCTTATTATTCAAAAAGACCAACGGGTTCATTTAATTCAATGAATCCAAGAAGTTCTATCTTATATGCATTCTCTTTTCAAAAAAACAAAAAAATAAAAAACCCTGTACTGTATAACTATCTTACACCCGCAGTAGCACAGCAGTATGTTAATTCTTCCTCATATAATTCAAACCAATACTCCAAACGAGCAATCTTTAACCTTGTAGCCCACTGCTCAGTATATTCATTTGCAAATAGGCACACAGTAATTATCATTCACTGCTATATACCTTATCAACATCAAGTCTATCCAGAACTGAGAACCGTGATGTATTCATATATCCCAAGCTACCTATTTTTCTAGGTAGGTATCTACATCCTTTTATGATCCTATTCCTCTTCCCCAATGATGATATCTGAGATCTTAATCACATACCCATCTTCAAACTCCCCCATCACAATCCCAGGTCAAAAAATAATCAATCCTCAGAAGTAACCATCATTGCATAATCCCATACCCCCAATCTCTTATCCCCATCTCATCACTACTCCCCTTCCACCGCCACCAAATAATCCACAAACCATCCTCCCCATCTCATTAAACCACACTAACCCCATTATCCATCCTACCAATCCAACTCCAAGAAACCTCTCACAACCTCAAAGTTCTCCTCGCCCAGTTACCTTCATCATCAAATCACCAAAAAAAACCCCTCCAGCTCACTCAACCAATAATCCAAACCAATAATCCAAACCAACAGACCAACCCACCAAACACATCATACCCACCCCCAAACACACCTTCCATATCCCCCCCCCAAAAAAAAAAAAAAAAAAAAAAAGAAGAACAAAAAGAAATTCCAACCCCCTCCCCATGGTCAGATAATCCAAACCATCGAGTGATACTCCATGTTTGCCCGATTCCAACTTTCTTTCGCACCCCCCCCCCCCCCCCCCCCGGATGATATTCAAGCTGAATCCAAGTTCTGGTCGGAGCTATAGGTTTAAGTTACAGGATGGTGAGGTTGGAGCTGGTCGTGCTGTTGCTACGGAGGTGGAAATAGTTAGTTTACAGTGTTATAATGTTGGAAAAGGTAGATGGCCTCAGGGGGCTTTGAGATATGGGGTGAACGGGTAGGGATGGACGATGTGACATTCTTGGATAGATTAAAGGTGGTGGAAGACATGGCATTCTTATGTCCCGTATTGTACATTCTTTTATACAATATGGAAACAGGACTCATTGTAGAGCCAGTCAGCACTGTTCTCTAGTGATAGTGGAGAAATGAGTAAACTTTTACGTGTGAGTTGACCGAGGTCACGCGAGATCACACGAGCATTCAATCTTTACGTAACCGCTAACTGATTGAAATGAAAAGCCACAGGCTCTATGTCCGAAAAAATACGTACATCTGGAAAAAGATTCATCCGCCAGTAAAAGTCTGGAGTGTCTAAAATATCACAAATCCCCAAAGGAAAAAAAAACACCAGCCAAAATGCAAATGCGAAACTTTTAACAATTCCAGATCTCAGACTAAGCATACCTACACGAATACATGCGGTGTTAAAATCAATACTACTAACTGTACGCCATTGCAAAACTCCACACATTCGCCGCTAATGATGTAATCCCAATGAACTAAGATGATGACAGATGGAAGAAAGCAGCAAATACGATCGAAGTAGTAGCAACAGACACCTAACGTCCAAACCCCACGCCCAAGACAGACACAGACAGACCAGACATACAGTAGCAGTAGTAGCAGACCCAGACTAGACAGACACCAACGAGGTAACGACCCAAGTGAAGCAAGCAAACCCTACCCACCCAAACGGTCCTAAACGAAATTGAAAAGAAAGGAAAAACCCGAAGAAACAACACCCCAAACAGAATCAAGCAATCCAAGCAAGACCATGAAAGCAAACCGCAGAAATCAAGAGTTCTTTTTTGTTGCTTAACGCCGACTCGAACCCGTCAACACCTAAAAGCTAGACAAAAGGGAAGAATGAATGTTTGCCGAAAAAAAGTAGACGAATCTCGTTGGACGTAATTTCATTAAAGTCGTTTCTTAGGCGGCGTAGACTGAGTGATACGATCTGCTGTCACCCTCGAGACGATCCATATGTCCATCTCTTGCGGCAATGTACATGTTGTTCATCCTCTGCATATCCATAGGCTCAGTCGGGTCAGTCGCGTTCTGGAGCGCTCCCGGAGGTCCCTGAGGAGGCATCTGGCCAGGCTGAGGCGGAGGGTGCATGTGTGAAGCATGGGGACTACACGAAAGCAAACAACTATGGATCAGCAAAAACTCTTTACCGTGTGGCAACGATTTTTCATCCAAGGAAAGCTGTTCAAAGGAAGTACAACAATGTAAATGAAAGATTGCCGGTAGAAAAATAGGTACAGAAAATTTTTAGAAAAATAGCAACCGAAATTCAATCAAACAAACA
Source organism: Pyronema omphalodes (assembly GCA_024516155.1). Classification (NCBI taxonomy): domain Eukaryota; kingdom Fungi; phylum Ascomycota; class Pezizomycetes; order Pezizales; family Pyronemataceae; genus Pyronema; species Pyronema omphalodes. Next base: position 346,646 of record JAJJXM010000032.1, on the reverse strand, counting down.
AGGAAAAAAAAGGCAAACTACTTAAGAGGCGCGAAGCTCTGGTAATGGTGCTGAGGAGGCATGGCCATGGAGGGGAAAACCGGAGGGGGAGGCGCGGGACGGTAAGGAGTGCCGGCGGGTCCAGAGTTGTTCTGGCTGCGTCCCCAAGAAAGTCTCACGCGAGAGTTACCAATGGGGTAGCCCTGCATCTGGTTGATGGCCATCTCAGCAGCGTGGCGCTGGACGAACTGAACAAATCCACATCCCTTTCCGGGGGGAATCTTAACGTAGGTGATTTCTCCGAATCCCTGGAAGAAAGAGCGGAGCTCATCCTCGGTGACGTAGCCGGAAAGACCTCCAACAAAGACGGTGGTGTTGTTGGGGTCAGTGAACTGGTTCATAGGCTGAGGGGCACCGTAGTATCCCAACTGGGGAGCACCCATAGCGTAAGAGTTCATAAGGCCTGCGGAGCCGGGGATGGCAGCGGAGGCGCCGGTTCTGCTCTTAGGAGTGGCGGTCGAGATACGCATGGGGCGGTTTCCACAGTAGACACCCTGCATCTCGGTCAAGGCGCGGTGCTGGTCCTGCTCCTCGGAGAAGCGAACGAATCCGTATCCGCGGGACATTCCGGAGACGGGGTCGGTCATAATCTTGGCGGACTTGCAGGAGGCGAAGCGGCCCTGGAAAAGGGAGACGAGGACATATTCGTTAACCTCAGGGCCAAGGTCTCCGACGAAGATGGAGTACTCGGGGCCGCGGTCGTCGCTGGAGGAGTGAGCGTTTAGCATGTTGTTGCCACTGACTGAATTGTGTTGGGATACAAACCGTCTGTCGGTAAGACCACCTCCGGAAGCCCAGTTGAGCTTGAAGGGACGAGTGCTGTTAGGAATGGGGGTTCCATTGAGGTTCAAAGCCTTAGCAGCGGCGGCAGGGGTCTGGAACTCGACGAAGCAGTATCCGGCGTTACTATTGAAACGATTAGCAAAGTAGAGGAAGAATTTGAAAGGCTCTGTACCCAGAGAATTTATCGCGGATCATCTTGACATTGACGCTCTCGCCGATCTGGAACCAGACGTTGCGGACGAAGTTCTCGTCAATCCAGGGCTCGAGTTCACCCATCCTAGAAGAGGACACATGTGTCAGTATTACTCAACCCTCTACAACTGAGAGTACGTACCAGAGGGTAGTCTTGCTACCATCACCGGCGGGGCCACTGCCGGCCTGAGGAACACCACCGTTGTTGAAGGGTGCAGGAGAGGCGCTGGGCTGTCCTGGCTGGGGAACGGGCTGTCCAGCGGGCGCATTACCACCGGTAGGAGAGGCCGATCCTCCTTGCTGCGGAACGGCGTAGTCGTTGTAGTTCTGGAAAGACATGCTGGAAACTTTTTGTCGTGATGTCGTATGTAATGGGGTAGGCCAGCAACTCGGGGGATCTGTTGCTGTGTGGTGGGGTTGATGTGGAAGTTTAGGGCTCTAAAAGTAGAAAATTTTTCGAGAAGGCAAGGTCGAGACTAAAAATCAGGCCAAATTACGATGTAGATGACGCTAGGCGACTGCTAAGGTGGCAACCAAACTATTAGACTCGATGCAACTACAGTATGCAGCAACGATAAATGACTTACTGAATTGTAGAAACTGAATCGATCTGGAATTGCAATGATTGAGGTCCGTCGTAAGTAGGCAGATGCCAACAGTCGGAGCAGGACGATGCGCAAGAACTAAAACAGTACTTGAGCGAGGGTTAGGTTGCTGCTTCAACTATGATGAGCATATGGACACAGTTTATATAATACGGAGAGTAATACAGCGGCGAATGCAGAGACGAATTCAGTCACTGACGGAACAGAAGGGAAACGGTGGGGAACAAAGGAATAACGGCGGTGGATGGGGCTATGGGAGCGGAGTATGGCCATATATAGTGACCATATGAAAAGTGTACTGTGTGCCTGACGGAAAGGCCGCGGGCAGCGGGCGGGTCGAGGCAGTGGATTGGGGAAGACGGCAAAGCAAAGGGATATGATGTGGTCTAGCGAAGTGGAATGGCGTGCAATGTTCCTTGAAAAGCCAGGAAGCAAAATCTGCCCACCCGGATATAACTTTGCAAGCTTTCCACATGAATCCTGAACTGCTCATTGTAACACCGCGACGGCGAGAAACAGCTCAATGAATCATGGACTGTCGCCTGTAGTGACGAGGGAAGGAAAGAGGTGGGATAGGTCATGATATGCCTTAGTAGGGCGGGAGGGGGCTAGTGGATGCATACCTGGTGAGAATCGAGCCGAGGAGATATGACCTAGTGGCCGTAGACGGCTGCAGTACTTTTGCTCTTTGATGACGAGACCGTCCGTGATCCGTGATAACTTTACCTCCGGAAGACGACGATGAGACTGTTATTTGAAGTGAGCCACGACGCGTGTCTCGAGGTTGGAGAAACGGACCTAAGCGATTGGGTAACGAGACCAACAGCGAACGCGGACAGAATGCACTCGGAAAGCAGCGCAGGCACGGTACAGACAGAAGCAGAACACCGGAAAAGAAGACGGAGCAAAGAGGCGCCGAGGAAGAAAAAACGTCGAAGTACAAAGAACAGAAGACGTGGAGGTGGAAGGTGGATGAGAAGACGAATAGGAAAGAAGGAGAGAGAGGGAGAGAGGGCGAAGGTGGAGAGGTCACTATAGAGGTGGAGGACAAGCTTCTGGAAGGCAGTGGTACAGTAGAGCTACAGGAAAAGTGGAGGCAGATGGCCGCAGCAGTGGACAGGGCAGTCATGGGCTCCAGCTAACTAATAATTCAGAGCGACGGCAAGATGCTGAGCAGATCAATTCAGCAGCCATTCAGCAGCCATCCAGCATCACCACAAGCCGAAGCAGAAGCATCTACCTCATCACAATCGTTTCTAAGAAAAGTACCACGCATAGGAAGCTTACGGCGGAACGCAACGCATGTCTACCTACATCCGGGAAAAATCATCCACGGAGAATAATTGCGCATTGCAACGTTTACTAAAGCCAAACAGACTCGGGTTTTGCGTGTCATATCGCCGTCGTGAGACGAAGTTTACTCTCTGCTTCGTCTTGAATCCATTTCCACACATATCCGGGCTTTAGCGTGGCTGACAATTCCGCTTAGTGCTCACATCCCGGATTCCACCAGCGTAGTCCAAGGCCGCTTCGAAACCCGGCGCGACTCTCGACTACCAAGGCCTTCTCCCAAAGAGTACACAAAGTGGTGATGTCTTGTCACCACGGACAGAGCCCGACGGAGCTTGCGGGCGTCGGCGGGGAGTTGCGGAACTTGTCAGGAGAGTGATGTGGTGGAAATGATGTTGGCGGCGTTTCTCATCGTTCGTATTCCGAAAATCAAAATTTATCTTTCGCTCAACAATTCTGCATAAGTATCTCACCCTTTCGATTGCCATCTGAACTGGTAATTCCAGTTGCATATACCCGCATCATCTTCATTCCCACTTCAGTCTCTAACCATCTTAGCCCACAATTCGTCGTCGATAATGACCATAATCATATTCTATTTACATGAGTCTGTTCACAAATTATTGTTGCTAGAGCAGTCACCCTCTGCTCGTCATTTTTTACATCATCGACATCTTCTGCAGGCCTAGCGGACGACCATGCGAGTGTCGGTAACAACCTGCCATGTCCGGGAATTTTTTCACGCAAGTCTTGGCGGCTCTGCGTAACCCAGTGCAGCACAGCGGCTCTCGCCATCTTGGCGTCCTTATCAGGGGATATGTATCAGGAGAACGAGAAAGGTGATCGTCTCCCCGCTACATAAAATCATGCAGAGTACCGGTATGTAAATTCAGTGGAACACCGCACTTTCAAAGTTTAATGCACCGGAACGTCATTTCCGTCAAGGCTCATTTTGTAGGACTGTTAACTGGCCGGTCCGGCGCTTCATGATTTGAAAATTGAGGACAGACAGACAGACAGCTGCTGTTGTCGAGTATGGGTTTATGATTTAGTCTAGGCATTCGGTAATGTGGCTGGCTCCGTGTAGAAAATTGTGCAAAATGAGGCTGCAGTGGTCGCAAGTGGCACTGCCACTGCCGCACGCCGCTACCGTAAACGAAAGAAACGACAGAACATGGCAGAACCTTGATGGAAAGTCTGACAAAGTTCAGAAGGCCAGAGGAAGTGCACTTTCAAACAAAATTTTGTGATATAAATTCTGATGAACCGAATGAATTGCACTCACCTCGAAACTCGTTTGTCTGCCCTCGAAAGTAAAAGAACAAACTTTTTTTTTCACGTCGGCATTCCTCGCACCCGGAGTGTTGTCTCGAGTGGTCCCGTGCCGAGTCTTATCAGTCGATCCCGGTGCCACCCCACATCCCCACAGCATCATCTTCTACGCGCCCTCCGTGTCCCGCCCTCGGACGCCGTCGTGAACACGAATCTTATGTAATGCCTTCCGGTTCGCGTAGGGGATAGATCTCGACGCCTTCCTGGCCAGCAAAACTTTCATTCACCGATCTGCAACTACGTAGAGTTGACCTCACAGGCCTCCAACCAGGACTGCTAAATCAGGCTGGTGGATGGTGGGGTAAACTGAAGTGCACCCGGCTGTTGGGACCGAGTGGACAAGGCATTGGAATCCAAGGCTTCGCGGAAGAGCAGCCTCGTTAGATCGGTTAGCCGAGCTTGGGTTGCCTGTATGATGCCACGTGGGACGGACTTCCGATGATGGATACACTTGGCGGCTGAATTTTGGCCCGCAGTTACCGCCGGAATAGACGATTGCCGCACGTCGCGGTTTCTTTCAATTCTGCTCTATGTCTGAATTACGCTTTGTTGAATTGTATTGCCATACCTTCCCTTCTTTCGTCTTACCTTCTGTTCACTTTGATGACAGTTTGCACAAGATGAAAAAGGTCACTGCCATATTGATGGATAGCGGATATCGAGAAGGACTAGGAGGGGATGAACAATTTCTCTTCATGAGAATAGAGCTTTCATCTTAGTGCCACCAAGTATGCAAAGCCTGTAGAGTAGCCTCGCCTCACGAGAAGTCAGAAAGTACTTTGCAACTAGGCGACCTTAATAAAGAATTTTGTACCGGTATTTTATGATTGTGGCTACTTATACAGCCCATTTGACTTGAAATTCTGCTAAAGCACGATTCAAGGCTGGTAAGATGCATCCATAGAAAACCTTTCAGCTGTATTCAAATAAATCTCCATTCGAGAATGAACCTGCGTTTAAAGACTGGATAACGCTTGACAACATCACAAAACTCTGTCTTCATTAATAGGACATAAACAATTATTACCTCAGGATGTTGTTAGTCCATCCATAATTCTGATGCTCCGATACTACTTTCTCCGTCTTCCTGGTGGTAACTTCCTCCGAATTCACCTTTCGTTTGCATCCGCCTCATGACCAACGCCACGCTCCTCCAACGAAAATTCAACCAAGATGTTGTATCCACTCGTTTTATTGCTTCTATCAATATCATACCTTAAAGCCTTTGTCTCAGGATATGAGCTTAATCCCGAAGATCCCGGTAAGCTTTGAATACCCACAATTCACGATACCTCGTTCCGTGCCCAAGCGAGGCTCATATCCACGCAACTCAAACCTCCATAATGGGTAAAAATAAAAATGCTAATCCACATAGAATCGATTAAATCGATTGCAGCGATGATAGCCCAGAAGTTGATGACAATGTATCCTGGTGATAAACCGGGCGGTACTCCGGGTCTCTTTGGCGATCCTTATTATTGGTGGGAGGCGGGCGCTGCTTTTGGGGTGGGTTCTTCCTATGCTATTAAAGGCGGTGAAGCTTTCTCGGAATGGCTGTATGCTGCTGTGATATGCCTTTTGAGATGTCTTGTAAGAACTCAAGTGGAGCGTGATGGAGCTTTGAGTGACGCACGAAAAGCTGCAGGATAGCTCTGTGAGAGCTTCACGAGAGCTGTCTAGAGCTTCTTCATAGCCCAATCACAGCCCCGCCGTAGTTTCTCGGCAGCTATTCAAGCCTTCTCGAATTCTTTGAAACCTCGTATATGTCGTGAAGCATTACTGACTCCTACAGGCTCTCGTAGATTATCAACATCTCACCCGCAGCACACAGTACCAAGACGTAACCACCGCTGCGATCCTCCACCAAGTCGGTCCCGACATCAACTTCCAACCACCTAACCAAACCCACTGTCTCGGTAACGATGACCAAGTTTTCTGGGCCTTTGCATCCCTTACAGCAGCCGAGACGAACTTCCCGGATCCTCCTCCTTCATCGCCTCAATGGTTATCTCTTTCCCAAGCTGTTTTCAACATCCAGTCAACACGTTGGGATACTGAACACTGCGGCGGTGGTCTTAGATGGCAGGTTTATAACTTTAATAGGGGGTGGGATTATAAGAACTCTGTCTCTAATGGAGGGTTCTTTCTGCTGGGTGCTAGGTTGGCAAAGTATACGGGGAATGGAACTTATGCGGAGTGGGCGGAGAAGACGTGGGATTGGTCTAGAGAGGTGGGACTCATTGATGCGGAGGGAGGGGTTAGAGATGGGCTGGATGTCAATGTTTGTAAAATCGATATGAACGGGGGAGATGGAAGAGTGATGTGGTCATACAATGCGGGGATTTATCTGGCTGGGGCGGCGGTAATGTGGGATATTGTAAGTCATCTTTTCCATTCACCAATTCTTCACCACAGCATGGCTTTCTTTCCATCCACTCAATGGGGTAAAGATAAACTAGATTAGTATAAGTCACGGTGCTGATATAAAAACAGAGCGAAGGACCCGCCAAAGATAAATGGAAAGCCGCGATCGACTTCCTCCTCCCCCGTACTCTCAGCAACTTCTTCGACAAAAACGGCGTGATGGTTGAACCAGCCTGCGAACCTCATCACACATGTAACGTTGATCAACGAAGTTTTAAAGGCTACCTATCACGGTTCTTAAGCATGACGGCTCGAGTTGCCCCCTTCACCGCCTCCCAAATCATGCCACTCCTAAAAAGCAGTGCTGTTGCCGCCGTCAAAAGTTGCGCCGCTGGTCCTGATGGTAATACTTGCGGACTAAAATGGTATACAGGTCAATGGGACGGCCATGTAGGTGTTGGGGAGCAGTTAGCTGCATTGGAAACAGTGCAGAGTTGTCTAACGCCTGTAGGTGATGGGAAGATACAGGTACCGGCTTGGGTGACAGAGCACTCGGGAGGTACGAGTAGAGGGGATCCAAATGCTGGAATGCAGGTAAAGGAGGTTCCGCAGAATTTGGTGAGGATTGATAGGAAGGATAACGCTGGGGCTTGGATACTCACTGTGATTACCATTGTCGGTATCGTGACTATGGCTATTTGGGTGAGTTTTGCACCGTTTAATTTCCTGGGAAAGAGGGTATAAAGATATAACGAAAGAAAATAATTTAAAGAACCAAGGAAATGAGAAAATGTAAAAGAGCTTGGATATTTTAGATTCATAGCAGCAGGGATTTCTTCGCCAGTTTCTCGGATGCTGTCACCGTACTGGGGTAATAGTATTCTATACTATTTTTGGTATTCAGCGAGCTTTTTGGAATATGAACAAATTATAGACAATGTATCCTCAAGAATCATAATAACCCATAATTCAATCCTTCAAATACTCTGAACATGAACCCTTCCATCACGAAATCGGTGCTTCTATCTCCCATGTACCGGAAAATTAGCATACCGATATTTTACTCACCGTCCAATCCACAGTCCTCCACTACCTCTTCCATCTTTTTTTTTGTCTTTTCACAAGATGATTAAATAAATCCCATCCAGCATCACCCGTGACTTTGATACCCTTCGATAATGCTATCCGATATAACATTTAGTGTTATTTACTATACTATTTAATAACAAGTAATAAGTAATCTGGGATTTGTGTATAAGTATAATTATAAGTAAGTATATTCTATCTATTCTATCTATTCTATCTATTCTATCTATTCTATCTATTCTATCTATTCTATCTATTCTATCTATTCTATCTATTCTATCTATTCTATCTATTCTATCTATTCTATCTATTCTATCTATTCTATCTATTCTATCTATTCTATCTATTCTATCTATTCTATCTATTCTATCTATTCTATCTATTCTATCTATTCTATCTATTCTTTATACTCAACATTAATGAAAATATATCTAGACTACTACCAACCCCCCCCCCCCCCCCGGCCGCCTAGTTGACCTGGCACAAGTAAGCTATCAGTGGTATTGATCAAGCAATGGCTGGGTCTGAAGGGAAAAGTTTCTTGCTTGGGTGTCGTGGATATGATTTATATTTTATGGCTTTGAGAAATGGGCTGGGAATAGGTTACTCCGGGGGGGAATGGTTGGGGGATGGTTGGGGGAATGGTTGGGGAAAGTTTACAGATGGCTATAGGGACATAGCATTATCTATATCTTTATATCTGTTTCCGGTTCGTCTAGTACTAGCGTTATCACCATCATCATTCCCTTGAGCACTAGCACTGTCCCAATTTCCCTCAGGACTATCCCCCCCCCCCCCCCCTATACCAATCCCCATTTCTTCCTCTTCACCAGTACTACAATTTCAAGCAATGAACAATGAACACAGTCACAGTCACAGATACCACGGTACCACAGTACTCTACCCAACAAGCCGTCAGCGCATCAGCGCATCAGCGGCAGATTTCACCACTGACACACGCTTTATAATTCTTCTGTGGCTGATGATATATCATGAGTGATGGTATATATAGTGTATAATGCAGCGAATTATTTTTTCCTGGGGAGGGGGGGTTGGGGGGGGGGGGGGGGTTCATAACTTCGTATCTTCATATCCTCATATCTTGATACCTCCATCATTCATCCCTTCATTCTCCATGACCCATCACTCGCTTCCCGTTTAATCCCCATTTCCTTTGCTTTCTTTTTTCCCAATCAAGTCGGTACGTAGCAAGTAGCACGACGGGATCTCTCTCTCTTTGGGTACCTTCAACGCTTTCTGTATTTTCAGATGACCAAGTGACCAGGTAACTAGTTAACCAAGAAGTGAGGGTTACGTATGGATGATATGATAGAAGGGGTGTCGAGAGGATATGGAATCGTGAGGAATCATACGGGGTCAAGAGATTAAAGCAGCAAGAAATCACAGGAGCAAGGAGATAAAAGATAAAAGGAGTAAGGAAAAAAAAATAAATGGATTTACTGGAGGACTTCCCATCGCTCTATAGCAACGGACGTGAGAGTCCATTTCACGACAAAAAAATATTTTCTATAGAACGCGAATAGAGCACTAGGATAGACAGGGGGGTCGCTACCCCCCTGTCTATTCAGATTTTCTATTGCTATCGAATAGATGAAGTTGAGGTTGTTCTATCCACCCCCAATAGAGCGATGGGAAGTCCTCCACTGGTTGGAATTTGAGAGATTTAAGATATTTATTGGGAATAGAACGGGGGGGGGGGGGTCTTTCATTCTTTTGTAAGGTTGAGAATAGTTTACCAGACGAATGAGTGGATAACCGAATATGTATGAAAGACCCAGGTTAATACATCTTTGTTCCTTATTTCATTTCATTATATTTTCAGTTCAAATTCCAATATTTCACCATGCTCTTGTTGATATACTCCTATTCCATACCAACACTTCACTTAAATAATAATCCTTCTCACATCTCACAAAAAACAACACCCGGAAAGTCACTTAAAATATATTTATTACAATTCCTCTATCTATTCCCTTTCCATAAACCACAATATAATCCTCTACTCTACTCTTTTCTCTATTCTATTCTCTATTCTATTCTATTCTCTATTCTAACCGCAAGTTATCTTCAACCTATCGCATAATAACTCCATTCATAATCTATTTTTCCTTCAAATGCCTTATTAAATCCCATCCCCAAAATTGTAATCCTGCTCTTTAAACTTTTTCACAGCATCTCTATTCCCAGATCCTTCAGCGACATTTTGTAGATGATTATCATTCCCAATCCCAGTTTCTCTTCTACCCGGGATAGTTAGGCTTGAAGTTTTCCATCTCTTTTGAACTTCCCTTCTTCCCGTAGTTGGCGATGAAGATAAATTCCGAACGCCGGTGCTTTTTCCCCCAAAGCTATTTGTTCCCATCTGCCGCATTTCCGCCGGTGGTGCATAACCCATCTGCTGCATTACCGCCGGTGGTGCATAGCCCATCTGCTGCATTACCGCCGGCGGTGCATAACCCATCTGTTTCGGGGGTGTAGAAGAATCCTTCCTCATCCCGACCTGACCCGCAACAATATTTGTACCCTTTTTAATTTCCGATAGAACCAATCCCTCATCTAATTTTTTTTTCTGTTGAAGTTTCTTGTGAACCCTATCAGTTGATTCCGCAGGTCGTAAAATGTTCCCATATGGGGGTGTCTGGCGATTAAGTTTTTTAGGAGTAGCTTTTTCTTCTGGTTTTCCTGCGTTTTTGAATGGAGTTGTATGGCGATTATAGGTTGTGTCCGTATCAAGCGTTGCACTTGCTTTAGGTTTTCCCATAATTCTAGACGGGGTTGAATAGCAATTACTAGTGATGTCCGCGTCTGGCGTAGCTTTTGCTCTCGGTTTCATTATGTTTTTAGACGGAGTTGAAAGGCGACTGCTGTTGGTGTCGATATCAGGTGAGTATCTAACCGCCGGGTTGGTCATTTTCCCAGACGCTGGTAGACCTTCCACCGCTGATAATGGGCATTGGGAGCTGAGAACAACCGATGATTTCTTGATTTCAGGGGATATGGAGGACGTGCCATAACCTTCGTCTATGGTTCGTGGGGTCCCGCGGATTATTTCTTCGAGTTTATGGGCGGGGACGCGAAATTTCAGGATAAGCTGGGGCCGTGGGCGGGAGGTAATAGGACGGGCGGGCTCCGCGGGTTTTGTGGGTGGTACTGGATGCGTTAGTTGGTACTGAGAGAAGGAGGTGAGTACTCACCGATGTATATCCATGACCGGCAGATATGTAAACGACCCCAGAACTCCATATCCGGTTCCATTTCTTGTGCTTTTCCTGAGGCCCCAAAAATCTTTGAATGAATTACTAGAGGCCTGTTATTGAGCATTGATGGTTTCCGAGGAGGCAGCATTCCCTGTGGCATATTTTGTCCGGTATTTCGGGACATTTCGATGGTGTCTCTATTAGCAGTGCTATCATCCGACTGAACTTTGAGAATTTCTGCTTTGCAAGAAATATGATTCACATCAACCATCGGCTTCTGGTGGCCTTGTTGTATTTCCGCCACGATTGATTCTAACCATCCCTTCGGATCTAGAGAAAGTGAATTGATAGATCTTGGAGGATGGTATCCTCTGCCCGGCCTTGCAATACCCGCTGTCACAATGACTTCGACCATTGAGTGTCCCTGTGGTATCATCGGCGGTAAAGGCCAGAGATCTCTGAATGGCTGGACCCCAACGGTCCCGTTTTTAGCCGCCCTTGAAATAGCAATTGCATTTTCAAATGCTGCCTCAGTAAATTTTATTCCCGAGTTAACCGGTCTTTGGAATGGGCAGCGGGATTTTGGCGGAGACGCCTGGTCTTTGTGAGGTCCTCCGTCGGGAGCACAGTGAAGAAAGAGCTGCTGATACTGAGTAGGAGATATTTGCAAGCGGGAGAATGTTCTAAAAGACGGATTGCCTTGGTCTTTCACCAAGATGTACTGGTGACCGACTTCAACGCCATCGAAAAGAACAGTAATTCGAAGGTCTCCGTAAAGGTAGTTAGAATCTTGACATGTAGGAAGCTCATGGATGATTCCAATTCCTAATTTCATAGCGGTACGGGTGGTTACTGAAGGCATCGGAACGGTGGAAGTATATATAGGACAGGTTTGCCCAACCTATGAGGGGTCAGTGAAACGACATGTAGAGGATTATCATGAATCAGAAGTGACTGACACTTGGCGAGGCAGTGAATTTGATAGCATGGTCCGATTCTGGTAGTCGCACACACGCTGCCGACTTTGGATCAGTGGCAGCCCATACGCCGATTTTCAACCCATATTTTCGCAGATACGGCATCTTGCGCCTGCTTTACTCCCCGAGAATCACTGTTGCCGTTGATATGGAATCCGATTTCTGAAGTTCGCCGTGTGCTGACCTTGTAGAAGCGCGTCCTGTGTAAATCCTAGTTATGGAAAGTATGATTAGTGGCAGTCAATTGGTTAGTGACTATGGAGATGGAATACAAACGGAGGTAAACAGCTACCTATAGCTGTCACGTGGTAGTTGACTCGCCGACTGCCTTTGTGTCGAAGTTGTTTGCATATGTGGCTGAATTTCGGACACTCGACCTTCACCTTTGCGTTTACACCGAGAATACCAAAACTGTCAAACGAATTTATCAAGAAATGTTTCTATACTCTGGATTACATGGTTTGGTTTGATTTAATTTTAACCAACCGGATTACGCAAAGTGCGTAGCGGCGATTGCCCATGCGCATGTCGCGTGCTGTAGTGTGAAGCACTGCAGAGCTTAAGCGCGAAGCTCTTTGGCACCTGGGTGGATCTGTATGACATCATAAGGCACTATGACTAAATGCGTTAATCGCGCATGTTGCCTCGACCCCGCGGTTGCAAATCAGCTCCACGGCCCGTACAGTTTGCTCGTCTGATCACACCTCCACACCAGCAACCACAATACCACAGCCATACCAACTCAAAGATTGTAGGCTGTTTTTACTCTCATTTCTGTCTTCCTGGTACGTTCGCTAATCTTAAGCTCCCGGACCCCAGCTCCAGCTTTATCAATCCGTTCGATATCAACGGTGGCTTCATACTCGTTGCCCCGTCTACTCGTGAATAACTGGCTCTGCATCTACTAACCTCAAGCTCTACAACCTAGTCTCGAGCTCCCTCAATATGTCTGACACCGCCGGTGGCTTCATACCCACCGCCACTCCTATGACTCCACCCCAATCCTCTCAACCAGCCCCTCTACCTATGCGACCATTAATGAGCACCAAAAAACTAATGGAACGCTTCGAAAACCGTCTAACCCAGGTCCACCGACGTCACATTACGCGTTTTACACAAGGCGGTTACGAGCACATTCACGAATTCGTGCATGATCTTCTACTGATTCATAACGACATGCCTGACGAGATGCAATGTCTTCTTCAACTGGCTAATGTATTCAACGAGAACTTGTACGGATATTCAGTTAAGCGATATGAGTGGAATCAGATCTTTGATTTACTTAGGAAGATGGATGACGCATTTTATGCCAAGCTTACAGCACCGTTGGAGGCAGGAAAAAGGGGGGTAGATATGACAGAGAAGGTGAGATTAAAGTCATTGGTAGAGAGAACTAGAATGCATATTATTCAACTTCCGGAAGATGGTCAGGATGTTGATGAGAATGAGGATGGGGAAGATCCAGAGGTCTTTACCCAGGAGGAGTCTGATTCAGAGGATGAAGTCGAGCCAGTGAAGGGAGCCATGCAATTAGCTGCAGAGGGTGTGAAGCAGGGTGAGGCCGGCAGGGTGCCGGTAGAGTGTACACCTGGAGGCATGTTGGATATACCGAGTAATATCGAGCAGAGGAGAGAAGAGGAGATGGAGGAGTTAGAAGAGGATGATGATGACGAGGAGGATGAGGCTGAGTTGGAATGGGAGATTGAGGTGTCGAGAGTTTACATCAAGTAAGTAATGAATTTTCCTGTAGAATCGGAACAGCACAAAGGAATAATGAAGAGCACGATAATAAACCAATACTCATGGAATGGACTGGCTAATTCGTGTATTACAGGACGATGGAGGTGCTGGGAGAGACCTTCTCTTGAACAACGACACTATCTCATAATGAGCTTCCTGTGCGAATTGTTTTGTTTATTCAAATCACATTTAGTTAGTTTATAATTAAAAGCAAACTGCGTATTCTCGGTTCAAACGAAACCATCCTAGCCCATCAAGATCTCAAGACTACCTCGCAACATGTACATGATAAATAAAACAGCTCATTACTTCAAGTCGATGAAAAGGGGGGGGGGGGGGTGATGGTTATGTACTGAAGATCCCAGTCGCTCCAAGACCTTAAGACAATCCACATGGTGCATCTTATTCGAACTTCATAGTCATCTATTATATATAGCACCATACAGAATCCCATTCACCAGCACCAGCACACTCTCCTCCCGCCATACCCTTCCCTTCTCCCATCACTTCCCACCTCCCATCACTTCCCACCTCCCTTCCCTTCCGTTCACATTCCTTCTAGTAACCTCCACAATCTCCGTCTCAATCTCCGTCTCCAGTCCCCAGCTCAACCTCCAAATCAGCGGCAGCGCTTACCTACAGAGTTCAACACAACTCTCCGTATCACTGTATGTATCCATCGGGCTATCACTGTGCGTATCCATCGGGCTATCACGGTATAGTCCTAGTACCATCATCATGTATTAATAATCCAAAATTCTGCATCCAGCCGTGCCGCTACAGATAGCAGTGGATTATAATGGGGATATGGGTACACTATGTAGGTAGGTAGGTAGATACTGAGGCATGCACGGTAAAGGAGAGGAGGGACTGGGGGGGGGGGGGGGGTAAAGTGCAGTACCGATATGAAATATGAAATATGTCAAAATCCGAGGGGGGGGGGGATGCGGGACAGAAATGAAAATGCGGGATGGTAATGAAGATGCGGGATAAATATACGGGGTGACGATTAATAAACAGAGAGAGAGCGATTCGAAAGGAAAATAAAAACAAAAATATGAAGCCTAAAGCATAAAGCCTAAAGCATAAAAGCAATTTAATTATTATTTCCGCGTAGTCAACAAAAGAGATCTCAGATTATCACGGAGTTTATCACCTTCCCAAATACCAGAGGATTTCCCTTGCTCTATATCCTCGACTAAGGTAATTCAACCAAAATACGAGAAACGAGGGGAAAAAAGATAATAGTCTATAGCATGCTGTGGGTTCTTGGCTAGAGAAAGATACAGGATATGGATTGAGAGGATATGTTTTTGCGGTATATGGCGGTAGATGAAGGTATGAAGTTTCGTAACTGATAGTCGAGGGGATTTAGTATAAAGGTCATGTTATGTGATGTGTGTTAGGTATTGTTTACTGCTAGTAGTCGCCAGCTGATGGGTGAAACCCTCAAAAAAAGACAAAGGTTGAACGTTCAAGTTTGGTGTATTTACCACGGGGTTCACAGGTTTGGAGTATGCTCGGTACTCAGGTATACAAAGGTGCGGTTGGTTTGACCGAAAACGAAGGTTTTCAGCCTGTTTTCACAGGTAAAAAGGGCTAAAACTTTTGTTTTTGGGTGCAACCAAACGCACCCTAATAAACGGATGCTGTGAATTCTTCCATACTGATAAATGTCAAGGTGATATTTTTAGTGCAATGGGCAGGAGTCATTTGTATTATAAGTCTCTTCCATTTTACCATTTCCTTTGTCCTGCAAACTCCTGGAGCCCCGAGAAAAAAAATAGGGAAGAGAGATTATTAGATCAAGGACTAATGTAGTGAAATAGGAAGTTAAGAAAATCCAATCCTTTGAATATAACCATCATGATTGGTAGGCAGAACCAAAGACTTCGAATTCTGGGGAGGAAATTCAGTGGGGCGGGGGGGGGGGGGGGTATAAATACATGTACTTAACCATGAACTTCCTCGGGAAAATCTAACTGGTCCGGCGACACACATAATAAGACATTGTCTGATAAGAGGCGCTATTAAAACCCAGATACGGGGTTGAAACATCATAATGACCGTATGCAAAGCTGAGCCTTCACTTTATCTTGATTGGTTCCCACGAAATACTAGGAACGAAGGCTACTCAAGTAAAAAACTGATCGTTGCTAATGTTACCATCCATTCGACCTAATTGGATGATATGAGCAATCAATTGCAATACCCAAAGAAAGTTACTATACAAGCAAAACCAAGTCATCACTTAGGCGTAAGGAAACGCCAGCTTGGCAGCTTCTCCGACCTGGCATCCCGAACCAGTTGACACTGACATCATATTATTTTCTACCGCCATCCAGATCCACCAGAACCCCCGAGAACCGCTCTATATCCGTCAGAACAGCAACGGGTTATATTCCAATTCTAATACGCTCTTTCACCCCCGGGGTTTGTAGTTCAATTGGTTAGAACGAGGTCACTTAGTATACTTAGGAGCTTCATGTGTGTTCGAGTCCCACCAAGCCCATTTTTTTGCATTCTTCTTTTTTGATTCACTCTGAGGAAGCATACTGGCTTTACACCTGTGTTTTACTTCACTGTTTTGCGATTTGATTCGTTACCCAGGATGTAGGACAGGAAAACCTGGAATTTTTATGCCCCAATATTTAATGCAAGACATTTATGATTGCTGAAGTAAATTTAAACGCTGATAGATGTAGCCGTGATGTATCGGATGTTGGTTCGTGACGTCAAATGGTATGGTGACCATACGAGACGGATTGTGAAGTATGACGTCAATACGGGCGGCATCAGGCGATGGCGACTAATGCACACTAGATTGATATAACCGTACGAAACAGTTGTTTTCTTTATTGATATGAGTAAGCTTGTTATATCTAAACTTTAGAATACGACTTGTATATGCTGTCATGATATGAAAAAAAGGATATCATGATGTATGACGTAGTGGCGGGTGCTATCACGCAATGGTAGTTGATTATAACAAGCTACATGATCCATTTCTGTACGAATCTGTGGAAATGGTGTTGATTGTTGCCTGTAATACGACTTCACTGCGCTGAAATTTGCTGTTGATCACCTTTCTGGCAAACACACTCTCAAGCCATATCGTGTCACTCGTTTTATTCCTCTTCAACGTGGGATGCGTTTTGGGCATGGTATGACATTTCTTAGGGGTCAAGATCAAAAAGATATTTGGTATATCTAGGAGCTACAGAATTCTAAATCTGGAAATGATATCACAATCTCTTGGCCACCCAGAGCTTCGCATATAAGTGTAAGATTATAAAGTTCCTCTACCTATCAAGTTTCCTTACGATTATGTTGCGAGCATTATTTTCCATCACGTCATACAACCTACGTCTACGTCACACATCACTATCTGCTTTGCTTCGCGCAGACCTCCCACTCGTACAAACCAGTTTAAAATGACGACCAAAACGGACTGTACGGACTGTTGGAATATGAGAACTGTACAGCGACCCAGTTCAGTTTACTGTCAGTAGTATAAAATGATTGAACTGCGAAAACCAGTTAACCGAATACAAGGCTTGGTAACCCAGTTGAACTGTTTAAAGCTGCGAAAACTGGTTTGTCCAGAGGAACTGGTTTATGACGGGGCAATAAACATTATTGAGGGCATACATACCAAAATTTTATCCTGGTTGGGTCGCCAGAAATCGCAACGGACGCCTACAGTTTGAGCTCTTGAGCCCATCAATGGCCGCCAGAGTATCTGCCTGCATTGAATGGCGGTCCGATATAATAATCTGCTTGCACTCGGAAAACAGCAGCTCAGACTCGGCAGTCATCGCGGGAACTGAGAGCATCTTCACCGCCATTTCGTAAAGGGATTGGAAAACCTGGTCACCAGAAGCTGGTGGAATAAGGAGGGTTAAGATACTTGCAGGCTCGGCTACCGGTGGGTTCAAACGAGGTTGAATACGTTATTTATTCCTGCATGCACTGGTTTGTATTTACCGAGTCCGTTTAATCAGTGCACTGCAGTTACCTGGTTCTATGGACCTCTCAAAACTGAACCAACTGTGTATCCGGGACACTAAAACTACACCAACTAGCTGTGAATTGTCAGTCTAGTTTACCTGGTTTACGATTTTACCCGGTGAACTGGCTACACGGTTGGGAGGTCTGCCAACGGGTTTGAATATTGACGGTTGCTGGATATTTGGAGGTTATACATAGAAATAGCTGTGTTGTAGCATAGATATACAGGGGATAGAAATTTGTTATTCTGGAAATGATATGTACATATGCTGGGCCTTTCGGATAAAATCCGCGTCATGAGATATCACATCTTCAACCTTAATCTTTTCAATTTTTTAACAGACCATACCTAGCTTGGGAAGATGAATGGTGAACACGGAAAATGCATAAAGAAGAAAAACAACAATCAATTTACCGAGTTAAGCTTCGAAGACCACCCGACTAATTTTCAGTTGAGGTTTTACATCAAAAGAGATGCTGTACCACTGTGTTGCTGGGTTTGTAAGAGAGCCATAGAACACAGGACATTTGCAAACATAGCCTTGTTGGATTCTTTGAAGTTATCGAATGTGTTAAGTAGGATCATCGAAACATGAGACCCCATCGAATTCCTTTGGCCCTCCGTAAACAGCATGAGGAAATAATAATGACAGTAATAGAGCTGGCCCATTTCTTTCTCGCCCTTGATCCATAGGACATGGGGAAAACGAAGATGAATTGAATGACGGATTTTTCATACTTAATTTACCGCTCCTTGAAACTAGCGAGGTGAAAAATCAATCGCAACACCCGGAGAACCATGTGAACGCGAGAATATCGGGTCATCACTCCAGCTCAAGGAAACAATACCGCCTGAATCTGTCTTCTAAAGCTAGTTATCAATGACATCATATCTTGGTCCGACGCCATTCAGACCCGCCACAAACACCGAGAACCGCTCTTTCTCCGTCTAACCAGCAGCAGGTCATATTCTTATTCCACCACGCATTTTCACAATCTGGGTTTGTAGTTCAATTGGTTAGAACATGGTCACTTAGTATACTTAGGGGCCGTATGTGGGTTCGAGTCCCACCGAGCCCATTCTTTTGTATTATTCTTTTTGCTTTGCATGCAGTCTGATAAGGTATACTTGCTTCACACGTGATTGCCACGAAATTTACAATCTTGCCCCTTACATAGGAGGAGAGTGTTTTTTTGACCTTCTGCATCGTACTACACAATTGGCGCATTCTAATTCATATAAAAGTCGAAACGCATACTCTCATCGATGGTCCAATATTAATGCCTGATAGACGGCGTAATACAGATTGTGATGTGTGACGTAGCAGCGAGACATGTCACGTGATGATAGCTAATACACGCGACATGAGATTTTATATTTATGTGAAAAATTAATTTCTTGTATACTTGGGATAAGTATCTCTGCGTTTTATCATTTTTATGCACCCTGATCAGATAAATAATCACCTGCGCAGCATTCATTGAGCATTCAAGAAAAATCAAATCAAATCAAGCATTCATTGAGCAATATAGCATCATTCGTTTGCATCTGTGCTGGGTCTGGATGGTTAAGTCGAATGAGATGACAATCTCAATGGCACGACTAAACTCGCCAATACTAACATCGCCAAGTAGGCCTACCTTGTTTGCAACGCTGGTTTACGTTTACTTCAAAAAATGCGAAGCTAGTAATGATATGATAGGTTTTAAGATCTGCACCGTGAGAAGTGAAAAATCTCAATAAACATACTTGAGATATTGTTACTCTATGTTATGAGTTAAATCAGCACATTTAAATGGTCATCAAGGGGACCATTTGAAAACACTAAAGCTAGGTCTTCTTGAGGTCGTAAGGTGTATCATGTCATCTTGCCTGTCCTACTATGAGGCATGCACAACCACCTAAACCACCGCTACCATGATTATCGGTTATTGAGCGATTAAAAGGTCAGCTTGCGTGGGAATAAATTTATAAATCACAAAGCCGAAGAAAACTCAGGCATATATACGGAAGAAAAAATATCGTTTCAACCGATGCAGCCATCCTAAGAGACTCTCACCAATCATAGGAACAAAGCCGCCGCCACGAAAACAAAGTATTGTGACCATTCCAAACCGCAAGGCATACCGTATTTCTCAGTTGTCATGCCGATCTTCATTCACACATTAATTGTGACACGGATCCCGAGCGCTTCTGGACTACAATTTCAACAAAGGAAAACCACCACACCGGCTGATGGAAACAACAACATCCAAATCTCGCACACAGAACCACTGACATCATATATTTTTTCTACCGCCATCCTAGACCACCACCAGCACCGAGAACCGCTCATTCTCCGTTAAAACAGCAGTGGATTATATTCCAATTCTAATACGCTCTTTCACAACCTGGATTTGTAGTTCAATTGGTTAGAACACGGTCACTTAGCATGCTTAGGGGCCGTATGTGGGTTCGAGTCCCACCGAACCCATTCTTTTTGTCTACTTTTTTTATCGCAAGAAGTCTAAAAAGGTATACCTACACCACACGTGACGGCCCCAAACTTTTGATTTCAATCATGCCGCGGGAAAACAAAATTCCAACCTTCTACACCGTACTTCATGATACACCGTATCTGTAGCGAAGTATCTGAAATTACAATTTTGAAGATACGGCGATTAGGTGATATACCCCCCACACACATCCCAGACTTTCGATTTTATTCATGGCGCACGAGAACAAAATTCCAATCTTAAAGGCTGCAAACTCGGCATTATTCCAGTCAAAACCTTCATGCTCATACTTACCATATGGCCGATGTTGATGCATGATATCCATCGGTGTAAGTAGTATCGCGATGTATGACGTAAACGCGGGTAGTATCACGTGATGTTGTTTAATACTCCTAGCTACGTATTTTTAGTTTGTCGTATTGATTAATGTGAGTATATCTGCTTACTCTATAGATATTGCAATACGATTTTCGTACACTGTGATACAATCCGCGTACGAACGAACATAGTCCATATTTACAGGAAGCGTTGAGAACATGTGGTATCACTCGCTCACATTTGCATTGAAATTGGCCCAGACATGGACATCAAATAAAATTCCTGTTCTTCACGTTGAGATACGTTTGGAATTTGGAGTATAAGGGTAAGATGAATTTATTAAGATGTCTCAAGGCCGGAAATATCGTTTCAAATCAGAACTGGCGGTTGGGAATGTAAATGAGGATTCCAACTGATTTTTGGCTGAAGTATTTTGTTTATTGAATATTTTTACCGATCGCGAATCATACTACTCATGTATTCCTGGATATATGTTATCTATATCGTTGTAGATATAATGTGTAATACATGGCACCGGGAATACTGTCACTGATCATAGCCAGAAGATTCCCAAAATATCTCCCGCCGTGCATACAGTTTACGGGGCTTTGAAACCGGCTAGAAAACATGCACATGCTACATGCAAAGCTTTATGGTAAATCTCAGTGTACAGAGTTGTCTCACTCAAGCTTATCAACACAACTTGAGCTGACTTTTGCTCAGTGTTCTTTGCCATAAAAAGTAGCACAAGCAAGGCCCAGACCATTAATGAACCGACCTTGCTTCTCATCACGAGTTTTAGGCATATAGTAAGCACCATATGATATTAAGTGCCTCAGGTGCGTTTGTGTAAATGTAGTATGGAGGACCTTATCCTTATCCTCCTCAACGCTGGAAGGCTTTTGAAACTCCATAGAATTAAGTTAGCGGCGGCTTCGTCTCTTGTTTGGTGTGTGGTATTTCGACTCGCTTAAAATCCAAAGCATCGTGGTAACTGCTGTTAAACATAATGAATTATATCTGAGACACTCTATCGTGGTGCTGGATTTACTATTACCGTTTAGAAGCGTGTTCAGTATTGTAGAGGAATAATATAGACACCCAAGTCCGTCAACGAAGATAAAAACCAATGTACCGCTGCGCTCGTTAGGGTATAATATGGTCATATATTACACAGCATGTTTTGTTAATTAGATACTGGATTATTTGATTCTTCGTGGAAAATAGAACACCTTGGGCGATAAGCATGTTAAACCGTTGCGAAATGAGAGCAGCTCTGATAACCTGAATACAAGGTGGAGGGATAGTAATGAACGTCTGCTAAGTAGGACCGTTATTTATCTTGATTGATTCCCAAGAGATACAACGCACAGTAGCTACTCTCATAAAACATTGTTGCTACTGATTCCACCATTCCTTCGACATAGCTTGGCGATATGAGGAGTCAATTGCTGTGCCCGGAGCACTATACAAACCAAAGACGAGGGAAAAGCATCACTCGGGCTCATGGATAAGGCGCCGACCAAATGCCGCATGTGGAACAAGGTACCACTAACATCATATCATTTTCTACCGCCATCCCAGACCGCCACCAGCACCGGGAACCGCCCTTTCTCCGTCTAACCAGCCGCTGGTTATTTCTTAATTTTGACACGCACTTTCACAACCTGGGCTTGTAGTTCAATTGGTTAGAACGAGGTCACTTAGTATACTTAGGAGCCTCATGTGAGTTCGAGTCCCACCCAGCCCATCTTTTTAAATTTTTCTGTTTTGATTTACTCTGAGGCGCATCCATATTTGGGTCTGTTGCCTGAGAGATAGGGTAAGGTTCCTCTGAGGTTCAAGAGATTTGGATATCATTCAACGGGTTCATCGAATGGAGAGCCGCGAAAGTTTATTTAATGGTCATCAATACGAAAGCAGGCGATTAGGAAATGACAATAAAAGCTATAGTTAATATTGTGAAACGGGAATGCGAGAGAAAGATGGAGGTGGAAGAGTGTATTCATTGAGAACGATGGTAATATAGCTCTATGCATCTACAGACGGAGATATACCCAATGTGTGAAGTCCACCTCCACGTGCCAGTCACATAAGCCATAAGTGCGGCCAAGACACCTGGACTCTAGGCGACCTTTAACACTTACCTTAGGTACAAAGCATACACGGAGGGACGAGCATGTGGCGGGGTAGGGGGGAGGGAGGGAGGGAGGGGGGGAGGAGGGAGGAGGAGGGGAGGAGGGAGGAGGGAGGAGGGCGGGGGAGATGATATTTCGATGCGGGCTTTTAGGCTACAAGGCTCCTAGGATACCAGGCTCCTAGGCTCCCAAGCTCCCAACCTACCAGTCTACAAGCTCCCAGGCTATCAATTATTGAATTCTAGGCTTTCGGTGAATTTAGGTTCTTTAGTTTCTTCAAGCCTCAAGCCTCAAGCCTCAAGCCTCAAGGCTCCGGTATTAATTCCTAGCAGGGAAGGTAATTTTATTTATTTAGGGCATTTCTTCATTTCTTCATATCTACAGCCTATATTCTGGCCTGACTCCACTGCCCGCGTCGCTTTTTTGAGAAATATATTACCGCTTGATATAAAGTATCAATCAAGTATCAATCAAAGTCAAAGTAGCGATCAAAGTTGAAGTCGAGGTCGAAGTCAAAGTCAAGACGATACGGCATGACGATACGGCATGAAACCGCCCTACGACAAAATCAAAACCCCCGAAGTGATCTTAAGGCTCTCTGGTATGGTATTGTATGGTATGGTATGCTGTGTGTATAACCACTCACCAGCGGCCGATCGAAAGGCTATATATACACTATCCGAAGCCCTTTCTTTTGTGCGGTGTATCGTGTGTGCAGTGTGCAATGTGCGGTGTATGATATTCGGTGTATGATATTCGGTGTATGATTTGTAATGAATCAATGTTTATGTTTATGTTGATGTTGATGTTTTCTCCGCCTGATTTGCGCCTGACTTTGCGCCTAGTTTGCGCCTGATTTCCGCCTTTACGCCTGATTTCCGCCTTTACGCCTGGTGGATGGGAAGCTTTGCGCCTGACTTTCCGCTTGACTGCTGAGAATTTTCCGCCTGACTTTCCGCTTGATTTCCGCCTTTACGCCTGGTGGATGGGAAGCTTTGCGCCTGGCTTTGCGCCTGATGGATGGGAAGATTTGCGCCTGATTTCCGCCTGATGATTCAATGTTGATGATTCACAATTACCATCGTCATCACCATCACTACCACTACCACAGACACAGCCACAGCCAGCACTGAGATCATATCCGTCGGCATGTATCGTCACCATCACCATCCATCATCACCATCACCATCATCATCACCATCATCATCATCACCATCATCACCATCATCACCATCACCATCATCAACATCACCAACATCATATCCGAAATTCTGAAAGATTACCAAGAACAAACAATCCAGCCTATGGGAACAAGGTCCTTGAGGGGGGGACACGACGTTTCCACGATATATAATGCTTTCTCTGTCTGTATCGTCTTTATTATCTATAGTAGAACCGTCTGTTTGTCTGTTTGTTTTTTCTTACATTTTGAGATACTAAGAGGCTGAGAGGTTGAGAGGTTGAGAGGCTGGTGTTGTAGGTGTAGGTTATTGTGGTGTAGGTTATTGTGGTGTAGGTTATTGTGCTTTGTTCTTGGTGCGCGGCTGCGCGGCGTGCGGATCAGCGGCTGCGCGGCGTGCGGATCAGAGGATGAGATGTAGATGTAGATGTAGATGTAGATGTAGATATGTATGATGTATGATGTATGATGTATGATGTATGATGTATGATGTATCGTATATCGTATATCATGTCATTTCCATAACTGCTAAAATGCTAAAATTCTACAATATGGTATCGTATAATATCTCCAAAGTCCATAGATCATATCTCCAAAGTCCAAAGTCCAAAGCCCACAGTCCACAGTCCACAGTCCAAAGTCCAAAGCCCACAGTTCAAAGTCCAAACTACCGTAATGAACCAGGGGTTTAAGAAGTAGTAATGATATAAAGTATTTAATGATATGAAGATATGAAGATATGAAGATATGGATAAGCTGGTTAGATATAGGTGGGCTGGTGGGCTGGTGGGCTGGTGGGCTGGTGGGCTGGTGGGCTGGTGGGCTGGTGGGCTGGCGTGCACAATGAGGCTGGCGGGCTGGCAGGCTGGCAGGCTGGTTGGATATAGGCTGGTTAGATATAGGCTGGTGGGCTGTGCATATCTACATATCTACATATCTACATATCCCCAGAGCCTGATGGAATTGAAACTGTAAACAAGGTTTGCTGGAATATGGAGATGCTAAGATACAGATAGAGATACAGAGATGAGGCTAGCTGTGGGGCGAAGTGCGGCTGAAATATGAAGGAATGGTGAAGGTGAGGTTTGCGTACCTCAGGTACGGATGCATGGAGAGCAGGCAGAGCACACAGGGTTGCCTGGTTGCGTGGGTTGCGTGGGTATGTTTGCATGGATGCGAAACGAGAAAGAAAAAGAAGAACGTAAGAAGGAGGGAAGAAGGGAGGAAGGAGGGAAGAAGAAGGAAAGAAGGAAAAGCAGAGAACAATAGAACAATACTGAATAAAGGCTAGTAGAATAGTAGATAAGAAAGGGGTGTAGGAATAGAATAGAATACATATATGGAACACAGGAACACAACATTCTTTAGCGCGCGTCTAATGTCTCTAATGAAGAGCTTATTTTTTTTAAAAAAAAAATTACAATAGATGGAAAATAGATAGACAATAACGCATGTATTGTGTAGTATGATATGATGCAAGTATATATATAATATGCATCTAAAATTAGAAAATCATACTATGGGCGCGTTTGTCGTGGGAAATGTAGATTGTAGTACATATTTTTGCTTTGATTTGCTTCTATGTATGGATGGATGGTGTCGTTGGATTGGATTGGATTGGGTTGAAGTCAGTCAGTTCCGTAGGGCTGGTTAGTTTATGTATGCGCCGGTGACGTTACCCCCCAGACAGAATCCATACCCCCCCTACCCCTACCCCCCCTGTCATACCCTGCCCCGCATGTGCAGTGGATCCGAGTTCACCAGCATATCAGCACCAGCACCGGCACCAGCACCAGTAACAAGTAGTCATCCAGTCATCGGGTGTATGTCAAAACATTTTCGAGGCCATTATTGGTGATCAGTACATGAACATATGGATGCCTAATCGTCTGCCTTGTCTAATTTGGTGAAGCTGAAGAAGATTGTGAGAGAAGACTAGAAACGGAGGAAATTAGGAAGATGGGCATGAGTAACGATGAAAATACAGTGCTCAAGAAGAGCTGAAGAAGCTGAGGAAATTCGTAGATTTTGAAAAAAATGTACTTTCCAAATACAGTTGTCGATACCTTAGTACCATATATACCCTCGTGAGATACCTCACCGGGTTGATGTTTAACTCACCCCTCCTCCCTGGTGATGTCTGATT
This sequence comes from Pyronema omphalodes, assembly GCA_024516155.1. NCBI lineage: Eukaryota > Fungi > Ascomycota > Pezizomycetes > Pezizales > Pyronemataceae > Pyronema > Pyronema omphalodes. Next base: position 320,731 of record JAJJXM010000032.1, on the reverse strand, counting down.
GCCCTCCCCCCCTCTCCCTCCCCTCGTGTGAGATATAGATGTTGATCCTTATCCTTCTTTTCCTTAAAGGGTCCATCCATGGCTGTAACTGTAAAGTGTTTTTACTACCTCAGGTCCAAAGCCACTCTAAAGCGAACAAGCGACCTAAAGTGATCTATCTAAAAGAGGGCGCACCGCAGCCGACAGAAATGCATAAACCCTGTCCCACTGTTGAATCGGAATTCTGTACCGGACGTTCGTAAATGTACTGTTTCCCCGAGTAGAAGCCGTGCGCAACGCACATTTTCTGTTGTTTTGTTCTTTAAGCCGCCTTTTGCGAGGAATAATAACAACGGGAGTGAACCCAACTTGTGCGCGATAACGAAGATTGATTACGAACCGGAGAAGCGAGGAGAAGAGAAGAACCCGAACTCTTACGATACGACCCCCCCACGATAACTAGACGAATACGGTGTACATCATCATCATCATAGCTTGACGCGGAGAGACATACATAGCTCAACAGACGGGCGATTCACACTGCAACGATAGACCGGCGTTTCGAGAGCCTCGTTCGTAACTTCGCAGGCTGTGTTGTCCAGAAAAGCACAACGACACAACCGAACACACAAAAAAGGCGCCGCAGCTAAAGTACGAGTAACGAAAGAACAGCTGAACGAGTTACGGTCGCCGAAAGAAACAAAACCTCGTCGCTTCGCCTTCGACACTTTCTTTTACAGCTTCATCTACGACATTACGACTGCAGCTGTGACTGCGACGACGAGTACGAGACGAGCACGAGACGAAAACGAGCTTCGACCCCTTCCCGTGAAAAGTGAACAAAGTTACCGACTGTTCACAAACCGCCAACTACATCGGCTATACTCGAACTTTGTTGAACTTTGTGTCGAACTTTTCAGACTCAACTGGAGCTCCCCTCCGTCTACACAAAGCTCCACCACCCCATCGATTTCGCGCCCTTCTTTAGCGTCGCTTTAACCGGTCGATCTTAGCGGGTTCCGCGCGGACTCCGCTGAGCTCCTAACGCAACCTTCGCAGCTCGCCTCTTCAAATAGAGACTAGAGACAACAACGTCTGTCGCCGCTTCGTACAACTACAAAATCATAATGGAGCAACTACAACATCATCATCATTCGCATTCTTCGCAAGCCCAGGCCGGTTGGAATTCCGCGTCTCCTTCTACCAGTTCCGATAACGACGCCACAGGGACAAGCGAGAGTATGGCGGATGATGATGAATACAGTAACTCCCAGCACCAGCACGATCCCATTAAACCACAGCAGCAGCAGCAGCAGCTGGATCAAGAGGGTCGGGAGGATCATCAGACACGGGAAAATAATTTCCATCGGCTGATAGCTGAAAATCCAGGATTCGATAAGCTTATCCAGAATAATCAATCGTATAATCCAAGACCAAATGGAAATAGTGGTTGGGAAGGTAGCTCTGAGTTTGGTACGCCGAACTCGGAGCGTTCTACACTACCTGGTTTAAACGGAAACCAAGGGTCACGCAGCTTCAATTCTAGTCAGACAGAGCTTCCCGACATTACCTCTGCTATATACTCCGGGCATAATAATAGTAATCTAGAGCTTCCTGGGCTCAATCTTTATGACTCTAGAGTTGACTCGAATAGCTCAGAACATCCAGGCCTTTCACCAGGCCTTTCCCCCGGCATGTCTCAAGGATATTCCCACGGGCTCCCAGCGCTCAACACCATTGACATCGGCTTCAGTCACGGGATGAATCCCAATTTCCCACGGTTCAACACCGTATCTATACCAGAACGCGAGTTATTGCCGTTACCATCAAGACAAATTAGGCATAGTCCTGGATCAAAGATGAACACCTGCACCAATGGATTACCATCCGTTTTCCGGCATGATCAGAGACTGTCAGGAACTGGAACTCGAAGCTTATCTGCTTCTGGAAGCCCACGGAAAAGATCCGTCGAGTCGATTTATGCTAGCAGCAACGGACCTAGTTCAAACCATAAGAAATCGCCACGGACTGGAACTCCGGGACTTGCGAGATCTAGGGTCAGCACGGGTTATGATGCGGCGGATTATTTGACGGTTAATGATGAACCATTAGATGCAAAAGAACAGGATTCTTCCAGGGAGATGCTGGATTTAGAACATGATGCACAACATGGACAGCAGGAGTCTCGGGGAACAAGAAATGACTATGGTCAGGATTGTGACACTTCGAGTGAATTCGTTGAAGCGAGGGATTATAAAGAGGATTTAAACGGTGCCTCGGATTATGGTGTTGACGGGGGCTACATGACGGCGAGCAATTCATGGGTACAGCAAAATCCCCAAGCGAATCAATATCCAGGGTTGGATATGCAGATGGCATATCCATATAACCTAGAACAGCAGATGGAAAGCAATGTTGGGCAGGAGTTTGAAAAGTAAGTGTTGTGAGTTTGTAAGGGTTTCGTACAATAGGGCTTTACCCAGTGTGTTGTTAGGGCTTTCTCCGGTAGTTCAAAGCAATCTAATATGCCCAGAGGAGAAATTCCCCGCTTCTCTGGTTACCGAACCCCGATATTATCCTATGTTCCACAGACAAGAACCCGCAGCTAACGGAGTTTTGTTCCCGCAGTAATAATCAAGAACAAACACCCACTCACATGCCACCACCAGGCCTCCCATACCAACCCCCGGTTACCCCCGCGGAAGTCTGGAATCGCCGAGCAAGTATCATGTCGATTACGAAACTAACGACCCAATCACCTCCATCAGTAGTCGACCAGTCGCCATTAACAGACGGCATGGGACAAGCCTCCGAAGTCTATGAGCAGGAGATAAACGACATCTTTGAAGGCCTTTCCCCGAACCTCGATGACAGAGCGTATCTTTCAACTCTTTCTCCTTTACTAGATAATCAAGGACTTGTACATACACCGACTCGGACCTCACTACTAGAACAGGGACTACATCCAACAAACATGTCAATATCCGGTGGCTATGGTAACCTAGGAACTCAGGATTTTCCTATCAATATCGACGAGGATACAATATTCGATGGTTTAATAAACGACATAGAGAATAAGGATTACTATGCCGGCGATTTCTCCTATTCGGGTATGGCGATTGAGAATGTAGCTATGGATTATGAATTTCCCCCACTACACATACCACAGAACCCATCTACATCTCAAGGCAGTATCAACAATAGTAATAACCACTGGCCGATGTTAGACGATCTGGATAGATATGAAAAGCTTACCATAGCCCAACGAGATTATGCACATCATATTACTAACGATCCCACTAAAACGAAAGAAGAGATCAAGGCGCTTTTACAGAATATTAGACCGGATATGGATATTCCTAAAGAAGACCGAGAAGGAACCCCTGACGCGCTAAAAATAAATCTTATGGAACATCAGAAAGTCGGACTTACGTGGTTGAAAAGAATGGAGGAGGGAAGTAACAAGGGTGGGATTTTGGCAGATGATGTGGGTACCCTCTTACACCTTACTAATGACTCATCATCCCTTGCTTGATACCTGATGATGGGTATCACGGGTGGTTGTGTTGTTGTGCTACTGCAGATTAGTGATACAGAGGCTAATATTCTTTTTTTTTTGTCTAGATGGGATTGGGAAAAACTATGCAAACAATCGCATTAATGGTTTCCCGACCATCCACAGATCCACAGCGAAAAACGAATTTAATCATCGCACCAGTTGCATTGTTAACTCAATGGAAAGCGGAGATTAAAGATATGTTGAATGAAAAGGATCAGCTATCAACTTTTATTCTACACGGAGGCCATGGGAAAAAGAAACTTGGGTTTGCGGCTTTGTCGCAATATGATGGTAAGCATTTTTTTTTTATCCTTCCCGGAATATACCTAACCTAACCTAAGCCGCAATGAAAACTTGGATTAAGCACATGATTGGTTATGTTGGTTGCATTGGTTGCATTGCTGGAAGTTTCTAGGCGTTTGCAATAAGGAAAAAGGCTAACAATGGTTAAACCCGATTCATAGTTGTGCTTACTACTTATGGAACAATCGCACTGGAATATAAGAAGTTAGCCGCTTGGCAAGATGAAGATGAAGCTACTAGGGAACCTGACCCGCAGCTCGTACTCCTGGGGGAGGAATCGAAGTGGTATCGCGTGGTGCTTGATGGTAGGTTACCGATGGGCTGGAATGGTCGCAAAGTTGCGCAAAGGGTTGCGTTGCGTTAGCAATGCAGTAATGCAGCAACCTAGTAAAAATTTAAAGCATGGTGAAGTAAGAAATAAGGCTGACAAGGATTTTTGCATTACAGAAGCACAGATGATTAAAAATAAGGAAACGCAAGCCTCGAAGGGATGTGCTAAGCTACAGTCGGTTTATAGGCTGTGTTTGAGTGGTACGCCTATGCAGAATTCTTGCGATGAGTAAGTTTTTTTTTTTTTTTTTTTTTTTTTCTTCTGTTTTTTTGAATTCCCCATCCGTGTGATAGTCTATGATGACGATGAGAATAATTGAACCTAATAATAATTAATAATACAGGCTTTATCCTCAACTCCGGTTTCTTCAGATCAGACCATATAATGAATGGTCGCAGTTTGCTACGACTTTTTCGAAACCGCTAAAGAATAAGTCGAATAGCAATATCTCGAATACGTTACAAAGATTACAGGCCTTGTTATCCACCTGTCTTCTCCGTCGCACCAAAACTTCACAGATCGACGGAAATCCAATTCTTAAACTCCCCGGCAAGACTGTAGTAGTCGAGCATGTGACGCTCACAGCTACAGAACAAGCCTTCTACTCTCGATTAGAAAGCATTTCGAAATCCGAATTCAACAAATATGCAACACAAAATTCTGTCGGGAAACATTATTCCAACCTTCTTGTTTTATTGCTACGTTTACGACAAGCAGTTTGTCATGAGTTTTTAATTACGGATTTAGACGAAAGTACAGAGGGTGGAGAACAGGAGGATATTGCCTCGGCTATGGAATTGGCTAAAGCTTTACGACCCCATATTGTCGAACGGATTATCAATGGTGTGGAATTGGAATGTAAACAATGTTCGGATACTCCTCAGAATCCTTATATCTTACCATGTGGACATCTTTTCTGTAAAGAATGTCTAGTACAGGTGGAAACTGGTAGTCAGAAATCTGCCTTCAGAGCTGGGAATGAAAAGGCTGGTACGACTTGTATTGTTGAGGATTGTGGAATGGCTTTTGAAATGAAGAAGGGTGGTGGCGTTACGAATTTGGTGGCGTTTAAAATGGTTTATATGCCAGAGGAACTTAAGGATGAGATTTTGGATGAGTTGAAACCAATGGGAATTGGTGCTGGGGAACTTATCTATGATGAGGATACTGAGGATGAGGAACAGCATACGGATGAGGATGATAAGAGTAGGGTGAAAATTGAGGATGATGAAAAGATGAAGATAAAAGTGGAAGAGGTTGAAGTTACGGAAAATGGGGATTTGGCAGGATTTGTGGTACCGGATGATACACCAGATGGAGAAGATGGAGAAGGGAAAACAAAAATCATTAAACTCCCCGTTGGAAAGACAAAACCAAAGAAAAAGAAGGGAGGAAAGAAAGATAAGAAACCGAAAGAATCATCACCAAAAGAAAAACCACCAAAAAGAGGTCGAACCTTCGCTGAGGTTAGAAAAGATTCCTTGAAAAATGAGAAAAGTCGTAAACTTTGTAAGTCCCTTTTCGAAAATATCATCATCATATTTTTTCCCCCGTCTATCGTAATCTCAAATCCGCTAACATAAATACCCTCCCGGACTACTGTAGACAAAAAACATCTCGCCTCTTACTACATCCCATCCTCGAAAATCTCCCACTGCATCACAACAATCCGTAACATCCTAACCAACGACCCCACCGAAAAAACCATCGTCTTCTCCCAATTCACCTCGCTCCTGGACCTTCTCGAAGTCCCCTTAACCCATTCCAACATCACGCACCGGCGCTACGACGGCTCCATGACCAGTTCTTCTCGCGACAAAAGTATAAGTGAATTCAAAAACCCAGAAACCAAAATCCAAGTCCTCCTAGTATCCCTAAAAGCCGGAAACTCTGGCCTAAATTTGGCAGCTGCTTCACAGGTTATTTTTATGGACCCGTTTTATAATCCGTTTATAGAATTCCAGGCTATTGATCGAGCACATAGGATTGGACAGCAGAGAGAGGTTAGGGTTACGAGATTGGTGGTTCCCGGAACGGTCGAGGATAGAGTACTGGAGTTGCAGGAGAAGAAGAGATTGCTTATTGAAGGCGCCCTCGATGAAAGTGGACAGAAGGGTGTCGCGAAATTGAGTGCCAGGGATCTGGGGTTCTTGTTTGGCGTGCATATTTAGGTGGGGTTGGGCTGGGTTTTGTTGCTTTTTGCTGTTGTTTTGTTGTTGTTTCTTTTTTTGGGGGGAGGGGAGTGGCGGGGGTCGGGGAGGTGCGGCGGGGAGGTGCGGCGGTGGGCGGAGGTCGGGGCGGGCGGGGCGGGGATCAAGCAATAAGTCATAAGCAACAAAACCTAATAACATAATAGATCAAAAACCCAAGAATCAAGAAATTTGGACCACAAAGTGGGTTTGGTTGGTATTAGAAACTGTGGATGGTGGATATAGAGAGATCTAGAATAATGGCGAAGGCGAAGGCGACGGCGTAGCCGGAGCCGGAGTCGGAGTCGGAGCGGGGCGGGGAAGGGTGGGCGGGTTGATGGGTAGGAGGGAAGGAGGGAAGGGTGGGGAAGGAGCGGGGCGGGGAGGACAGGAGGAAATGGGCTAGTAATTAAAATTATGGCTACTTGAACTCCGTTATTGTAGATTTATATCATAGCATATCATATCGTTGTTATGGCATTATGTTATTGATGTTATTGATGTTATGTTGTTATGTTGTTATTGTTGTTATGTCGCTGTGTCGTTATTGTTGTTATTGTTATTATGTCGCTGTATCGCTGTGTTTTCTTTCTTTTTGGGGGGGTGTTGTTTTGAGATGTGTTGAACTGGGTTGGTGAGATGGGGGGGTTGGATGGACGGATGGATTAGGGGGTTGGATGGATGGGTGACTTGGGTGATTGGGGGGCTTGATGGTTGGATGAGGGGGTTGGGGTGACTTGGATGATTTGGATACATGGCGTTTATGGTGTTTGTTGTGGGTGTTTTTATTGTGGGGGTTTTATTGTTTTTTGGTTGAGTTTCACTAGTTTTTATGAGTTACTTTGGTTACTTTAGTTTCGTTACATTGGTTACTTTGGTTTCGCTATGGTTACTTTGCTTTGGTTTTAGTCTTTAGTTTTAGTCTTTAGTCTTATCGTTCATTGGTTAATTTAGTTTTTTTTATCCGTCCATTGGTTACTTTAGTTTATATCCATTCATTGGTTACCTTAGTTACATTGGTTACTTTGGTTACTTTGGTTACTTTGGTTTTCTTTTTTTTTATCCGTTCATTGGTTACCTTAGTTTTAGTTTCGTTACATTAGTTACTTTGGTTACGTTGATTTCGTTTCGTTTCTTCGCTATGGTTTCGTTTCGGTCGTGGCTTTCGTTTTGGCTTTGTTTTGTTTATCGTTCATTGGTGTAGTTGCTTTTAGTTTTAGTCTTTAGTTTTATCGTGCATCGTTCATTAGTTACGTTAGTTTTTATTGGTTACTTTGATTTTTTTTTTATCCGTTCATTAGTTTAGTTGCTCTGGTTTCTTTAGTTTCGTTACATTGGTTACATTGGTTACTTTGATTTTTATTGATTACGCTATTATTTCGTTTCGTTGCTTTGGTTTCGTTTCGTTGCTTTGGTTTTGTTTCGTTGCTTTGGTTTCGTTTTATGCGTTCATTGGTTACCTTAGTTTAGTTACCTTAGTTTAGTTACCTTAGGTGCGCAATGAAAGATTTGCTGTTTTCGTTTTCGTTTTCCGTGATCTGAGATCTGAGAATTGAGATATATAGTTATCATTTAGTTATCGTATAGTTATCGTATAGTTATCTGTTATCTGTTATATACCGATTATACCGGGTGCTGATATACTGCACGCGAATATGATGCCATGGAATGAATGGATAAATAATAAGATTTCTGCCCCCATCGGTTGTTAAAAACCACTATCTATACCGCTTTTATAGCCAGTTATAACGATTCCAAATACAAATCTATAACCAACAACAAAAAAAAGAATTGATAAAATTATACAACAATGAAGAAACACAAAGTTATTACCATTCCCAAAGCTATATCATCTAAATTGGGTTGGTTATCTACTTCCTTCGAACTTCCACTCTTTGAACTTGATGATTCTGGCTCCTTCATAACAGTCATAACGGTTGCATTGAAAGGCTTCAATTTGCTTGGAATGGGCTTTTTCTAACTCCCTGTTGAATTATATTAGTCTATCATATGATCAATTAACCCCTTTGGCTTATCTTTATGTAGGGTGTTGAAAAAGTCGGCAGGTGGGGGCAGAGGAGAATGTAAGAGGGAAAAGGGATGTCATACTCATCTCTCCGATTTTTTGCAGCAAATAAGTGACGTCGGCATTGACGATCAGCGAAGAATTCGCAACATCCGTTTTCAACTTTGAAGCTGACTGTTTGGAGTTGACTGTTGGTTGTTTTTATTTTAGCTGTTGATCCTTAAAAGAAAATGATATATATCATGAACAGCAGGAAGGTTCAAAAAGAGCTGGTGGGAGGGAAGGTTGAAAATATCGAAAGAGAAAAACTCACGCTTCCGGAGGTAATACAAAACATCCAGTATTGTGATATTTCTTAAACTTCTGTGAGAAAAATCGATTGGTAAATATCTTGTTCCTGTAAAGTGTGACGGTTGTATATTCTTCCTCGCGGGGTAATACAGCAGCCGCTGTGGCTACTGAATACAAGGTGGATAGAAGGATGGAAGTCAAGATCGTTGCGGCTTTCATGGCTGGTTATTTCAAGGGCTGAAAATATGTTACGAAAAAGAAAAAAGATTCAAGTATGGATGCAGTATTGAAAATTATAGAATATGAGTGGTATTTATATGGCATTTTAGCAGACTCCTATGTCTGTATTTTCCACCCGCAGCACACAGGGCATTCATAATCGACAAAAGTGAATTCAGCGCCACAATACAGTGTCCCAGCTATTCTTGATTAGATTCAACAGTAGTCATCACAATACTTTACTTGCTAACGCGCTCGGAAGCAAAACACAAAACAGGAGACATAGCAGCCGCTAACTATATTCCATGAACCAAAAAAGCTTTCGGCGTCGAGGGGGATACTAATGAAGCCGCCCATACTACATTTGCCAAAGTGCACTTTATGCGCTGAGTATCATACGTAAGCACAACTGTGGTAGAGGGCGAATGATAGTGATGGATACTCCGGTCATACAAGGAAAAAGTCAGATACACATTTAAAATAAAGCCCTCCGCAAAATTATTTCTGAAATGGATTCACACATCGTGATAGATACTTGCTAATGGTGGTATTAAATTTCAAGCTGTTTCTCGGCGTGGGTCATTGTTGAGGAAAAGTCTTAGGCGATTGGCATGGAAAATGCAATTGATTGGCATTTGAACGACAATTAAGTTTTTACTGAATTGTCGAACTATGTATGTATCTCAGGGAATCGTCGCTGATAATTAAAAGACCTGTTGTAAAGCCCCGCGATGCTCTAAGAAGCAGGCTGTAACGGCAGGTAAGCTGACTTATAGCAGCTTATCCAATGATTAAATCCGCATTCAGAGGAGCAAACACATGTCATTCCAGCCTGGTAGTAGAACATCAAGGGAGGTGCGAAATGGAGAAAAATGACACACAATGTGTTTTTACTATGATGAGATGTCCTAGTGCCTAATTTACGTTTTTATGAAATTATACTGCTAGCTGGTGCCTCCGGACATGAAAAAATGTGATTCAAAATCTCTTGTGAATTTCTCTAGGGTCACCTTTACGCCTTGTGTCACAACTCTGGATCTTGCACCCCTAGCAACCCTTTAAACCCTCTCACCCGGTTCTTCCTTCCTCCAGGAACATATTAGAAACCATCACGTGATACTATCCTCGTTTGAGTTGTAGATTACGATTTTTTTGATATTGTATGGTATTACGCGTTGAAATTGGCCATATAGTGTCTATGGGCATGTACAATTTGACAAGAACAGTGACAAATTTGCAGTGTTTATTAGTAGGGGGTCGCATATCAGAATTGTGTTCTCCTGCGGCATGAATAAAATCAAAAGTTCGGGGCCGTCACGTGTGAGATAGGTATGCCTTATCAGATACAAAAAGAATGGGCTTGGTGGGACTCGAACCCACATACGGCCCCTAAGCATGCTAAGTGACCGTGTTCTACCAATTGAACTACAAACCCAGGTTGTGAAAGAGTGTATTCAAATTGAAATATGATCCGATGCGGGATACACGGAGAAAGAGCGGTTCTCGGTGGTTGTGCATGGCGGTACATGAAGCTATGATGTCAGTGCTTCTGTGTACGAGATTTGGGTGGTGTTGTTTCCATCAGCCGGCGTGGTGACTTTCTTGCGTTGTTCGCCATGAGAAGCAAGTGACTTCTGACCCAGCTAAACCGTGGAAGATCAATAACTTTGCCCTAACTCCTGTAACGAACTTCAAATTAATAGCTAAGACATTCTTTGTGTCAGTGGGTGCACAATAATCAGAATATATAGTTTGCAAGGTGGCTTCGGTTCACTCGCCACATAACCGTAAAGAAACTTTATTGTGTTCATTGATCCGAGTAAATGTATTAAATGGAAATTCTTGGAATATCGCTACTGTGTTCTCTGATCAACCCCCACTTATATGCATTATCACACGCCCAGAAAGCTTTTGAGGCATGTTTTATCATCTATTGTATCCCAGATGCACATAGGGCGAGAATTATGAAGTCTTATCATAAGACAATACCAGCTTAGTGTGCATTCTCAGATATAGAATCAGTTATGAGTTCTTCAGACTTCAAATATTAATGTAGTAAACATGATCGGAGTACCTACAGGCGAGGGTGGATAACAAATGGACAATCATATGGCATCACGCGCCACTGCGTCATACATCACAGTTTACTTTTTTTCGTCATGACAGCAAATATAAGTCGTTTTATAAATTTTCTATATAACCAGTACATTCAAATCAATAAAGAAAACGACTGTTCCGGACGGTTATCCATCTAGTGTGCATTAGTCACCATCGCCTGGTATCGCCCGCATTGACGTCATACATCAGCATCCGTCTCGTACCATTTGATATCACGCATCAAAACCCGCCCATCACCGCGAAACCTAACGACGTTTCACTTCACTTCAATAACTATAGATGTTTTGCATTAAAGATTACGGCATAAAAATGTCAAGTTTTCCTGTCCTACATCCTGGGTAACGAATCGAATTGCAAAAAAATGAAGTGAAACTCACGTGTGAAGCCATTATGCTTCCTCAGAGTGTTTTAAAAAAGAAAAATGCAAAAAGAAGGGCTTGGTGGGACTCGAACACACATGAGGCTCCTAAGTATACTAAGTGGCCTCGTTCTTACCAATTGAACTACAAGCCCAGGTTGTGAGAGTGCGTGTTGGAATTACAATATAACCAGTTGCTGGCTGGACGGAGAAAGGGCGGTTCTCGGGGGACCTAGCGGTTCTATATGGCGCCGGAACCAGATATGATGTCATTGGTTCTGCGTGTAAGATTTGGGAAGCTTCATTTGCATCAGCCGGCGTTGTGATTTTCTTTCATTCAAATGGTTGTCTAGAAGCGTTCAGGATCTGTTTCACGATCGATACCTGAATGACGATCGTCATGTCAACTGAGAAATACGGTATGCCTTGCGGTTTGGAATGGTCACAATACTTTTTATTTGTGGTGGCGGCTTTGTTTTTATGATTGATGAGAGTTTCTTAGGATGGCTGCATCGGTTGACACGATATTTGTTTTTCCGTATACATGCCTGAGTTTTTTTCGGCTTTGTGATTTAGAATTTCATTCCCACACAAGCTGACCTTTAATCACTCAATACCCGATAAAAATGGTAGCGGTGGTCTAGGTACTTGTGCATGCCTCATAGCAGGACTGGCAAGATCATAGATGAAATGATACACCTTCTGTCTCCGAGAAGATCCTGCTTTGGTGTTTTTTGTCCCAAGTATATAAGAAATCCATTTTCTCATATCGATGTAAAATCTCATATCGCCTGTATTAGCCATCATCACGTGACATGTCCGGCTGCTACGTCATACATCACAATCTGTATTACGCCGTTTATCAGGCATCGATATTGGACCATCTATGAGAGTATGCGTTTCGACTTTTATATAAATTAGAATGCGCCAATTGTGTACTACGGCGCAGAGGGTCAAAAAAAAAACTATCCTCCTACATAAGGAACAAAATTGTGAATCTCGTGGCAATCGCGTGTGAAGCAATTATACCTTATCAGACTGCATGCAAAGCAAAAACAATAATAAAAAAAGATGGGCTTGGTGGGACTCGAACACACATGAGGCTCCTAAGTATACTGAGTAACCTCGTTCTAACCAATTGAACTACAAACCCAGGTTGTGAAAGTGCGTATCAAAATTCCCATATAACCAGCTGCTGGCTAGACGGAGAAAGGGCGGTTCTCGGTGCTTGTGGCGGTCTGGGATGGCGGTAGAAGACGATATGATGTCAGTGGTAACTCATTCCATATGCGGGATCGGGTCGGTGCCTTATCCATGAGCCGGAGTGATGCTTTTCCCTCGTTCTTGGTTTGTATGGTGCTCCGGGCACCCAAACTGACTCCTTGTCTCACAAATCCACGCAGAAGGAATGGTAGAATCAGTAGCAACAATGTTTTATGAGATTATCTACTGTGCGTTGTATATCGTGGGAGTCAATCAAGATAAATAACGGTTCTAATGAGCAAACGTTCATTGCTGTCCCTCCACCTTGTATTCGAGTTTTCAGAGCTGCTCTCATTCCGAAATGGTTTACGATGCGTGTCGGCCAAGGTGTTCGTTTTTCGGAAGAATCAAACAATATTGTATCCATTTGACAAAAAATGCTGTGTAATGTATGGCCATTTTATACCCTATCTAGCGCAGCTGTACATTGGATTTTGCTTCATTGACGGACTTGGGTGTCTATATTATTGCTCCACAATACTAAACACGCTTCTAATCGTAAAAGTAAATCCAGCGCCACGATAGAGCATCCCAGATATAATTCATTAGGTTCCACAGCAGTTACCACGATACTTTGAATTTTAAGCGAGTCGAAATACCACACATCAAACAAAAGACGAAGCCGCCGCTAACGAAATTCTATGAACTTCAAAGGCTTCCAGTACTGCGGAGGATACGGATAAGGTCCTCTATACTACATTTATAAAAGTGCACATGATGCACATAATATTATATGGCACTTCCTATATGCTCAAAACTCATGATGGGACGCAAGGTCGGTTCATTAATGGTCTGGACCTTGCCTGTGCTATGTTTTACGGTCAGGAGAACTGAGCAAAAGTCGGCTCAAGACGAGTGGATAAGCTCGAGACGACTCTGTACACTGATATTCTTTCAACTGAAAACTACATTCGAATTAAAGAATCTTGAAACGGCTCCAGTTTGAAAAACTAACCTTAATTTACTCTAAGCCGGAATATCACCATGGAGCTTTGCATGTAGCAAGTGCATATATTCTAGCTGGTTTCAAGGCCCCATGAACTGTATGCACGGCGGGAGATATTTTGGGAATCTTCTGGCTATGATCAGTGACAGTATTCCCTGTGCCCCGTATTACTCATTATATTCACAAGGAGATAGATAACACATATTTAGGAATACATGAGTAGTATGATCTGCAATCGGTAAAAATATGCAATAACCGAAATATTTCAGCCAAAAATCAGTTAAGATCCTCATTCACGTTCCCGACCGCATGTTCTGATTTGAAACGATGTTTCCGACCTCGAGATATCTTAATGAATTCACCTTGCACTTATGCACCGAATCTCAAACGCGTTTCAACGTAAAGAACTGAAATCTCATTTCATGTACATGTCTGCTGCCACGTTCAACGCGAATGTGAGCAAGTGATACTGCATGCTCACAACGCTTCCTGCAAATATGGACTATATTCGTTCGCGGATTGTATCATCGCGTACGAAAATCGCATTATCAATATCTATAGAGTATGCAGATATACTCCCATTAATCAATACGACAAACCACGAATACATACCTACTGCTAGAAGTATTAAACGCCATCACGTGATACTGTCCGCGTTTACGTCATACATCGCGATCCGACTTACACCAACGGATATCACGCCTCAACATCGGCCATATGGTAAGTATGAGCATGAGGGATTTAACTAGAATAACGCCAAGTTTGCAGCCTTTAAACATTGGAATTTTGTTCTCCTGCGCCATGAATAGAATCGAAAAGTTCGGGATATGTATGGTAGCCTTTGGTAGGTATACCACCTAATCGCCGCATCTTGGAAATGGTAATTCCACATACTCCGCTACAGGTACGGTGTACCATAAAGCACGGTGTAGAAAGTCAGAATTTTGTTCTTTACGGCAGCAATAACATCACAAGTTCGGTATAGTCACTTGTGGGGTAGGTATACGGTATACCTTTTCAGGTGTCTTGCGATAAAAAAAGCAGACAAAAAGAATGGGTTTGGTGGGATTCGAACACACATGAGGCTCCTAAGTATACTAAGTGACCTCGTTCTAACCAATTGAACTACAAACCCAGGTTGTGAAAGTGCGTATCAAAATTCCCATATAACCAGCTGCTGGCTAGACGGAGAAAGGGCGGTTCTCGGTGCTGGTGGCGGTCTTCGATGGCGGTAGAAAAACGATATGATGTCAGTGGTAACTCGTTCCACATGCGGGATCGGGTCGGTGTCTTGTCCATGAGCCGGAGTGATGCTTTTCCCTCGTTCTTCGTATGTATGGTGCTCCGGGCACCTCGACTGACTCCTGGTCTCACAAATCTATGCCGAGGGAATGGTAGAATTAGTAGAAACAATGTTACGAGAGTAGCCGCTGTGCGTTGTATATCGTGGGAATTAATCAAGATAAGTAACAGTTCTAATTAGCAGACGTTCATTGCTATCCCTCCACCTTGTATTGAGGTTGTCAGAGCTGCTCTCATTTCGCAATGGTTTACTATGCGTGTCGCCCAAGGAGTTTGTGTTTTCCGAAGAATCAAACAATCCAGTATCTATGTGACAAAAAATGGGTTGTAATGTATGGCCATCTTATACCCTAACTAGCGCCGCGGTACATTAGTTTTTCTTCATTGACGGACTCGGGTGTCTGTGAATATCAAACACGCTTCTCATCCATAAGAGTAAACCAGGGGCTACTATTGAGTGTCCCAGATAAAATGCATTCGGTGTAACAGCAGTTCCCATGATACTTTGGAGTTTAAGCGTGTCGAAATTCCGCACACCAAACAAGAGAGGAAGCCACTGCTAACTAAATCATATAGAGTTTTAAAAGCCTTCGAGCGCTGAGGAGGATAACGATAAGGTCCTCCATACTTGATTTTCACAAGTTCACATGATGCACATAATATTATATGGTGCTTCCTATATGCTTAAAACTCATGCTAGGACGCAAAGTCGTTTCATCAATGCTCTGGGCCTTGCTTGTGCTACGTTTTATGACTATGGGCACTGAGTAAAAGTCTGCTGAAGTGGAGTGGATAAGCTCGACACAACTCTGTACACTGATATTCTTTCAACTGAAAACTACACTCGACTAGAGGAATCATGGAATGGCTCCAGTTTAAAACTAACCTTGATTTACTTTAAGCGTGAATATCACCATAGAGCTTTGCGTGTAACAAGTGCATATATGCTAGCTGGTTTCAAGGCCCCGTAAACTGTATGCACGGCGGGAGATATTTTGGGAATCTTCTGGCTATGATCAGTGACAGTATTCCCTGTGCCCCGTATTACACATTATATTGACAATGATATAGATAACGTATATATAGGCACATATGAGTAGTATGATCTGCCATCAGTAAAAATATGCCATCATTGAAAAAAAATACCTCAGCCACAAATCAGTTAAGATCCTCATTTACGTTCCCGACCGCATGCTCTGATTTGAAACGATATATCCGGCGTTGAAACATCTTAATAAATTCATCTTGCACTTATGCATCGGATCTCAAATGCTTCTCAATGGAATTTTATTTGATATCCATATCTGCTGCCACGTTCAACGCGAATGTGAGCGAGTGATACTACATGTTCCCAACCCTTCCTGCAAATATGGTCTATGTTCGTGCGCAAATTGTATCACAGTGTACGAAAATCGCATTATCAATATCCATATAGTATGCATATATACTCACATTACTCAATACAACAAACAAAAAATACATACCTACTGCTAGAAGTATTAAACTCCATCACGTGATACTACCCCGCGTTTACGTCATACATCACGATCCTACTTCCACCAACGGATATCACGCCTCAACATCAACCATATGGTAAGTATCAGCATGAAGGATTTGGCTAAAATAATACCAAGTTTTCAACCTTTAAACATTGGAATTTTGTTCTCCTGCGCCATGAATAACATCGAAAAGTCCGGGATATGTATGGTAGCCTTTGGTAGGGTATACCTCCCAATCGCCGTATCTTGAAAATGGTAATTCCACATACTTCGCTATGGGTACGGTGTATCATAAAGCAGGGTGTAGAAAGTTAGATTTTTGTTCTCCTGCGGTATCAATAACATCAAAAGTTCGGGGCCCTCACGTGTGGGGGTAGCCTTATCACCCTGCTTGCGATAAAAAAAGCAGACAAAAAGAATGGGTTCGGTGGGACTCGAACCCACATGAGGCTCCTAAGTATACTAAGTCACCTCGTTCTAACCAATTGAACTACAAACCCCGGTTGTGAAAGGGCATACTGAAATTGCAATATAACACGTTGTTGGTTTGACGGAGAAAGCGCGGTTCTCGGTGCTGGTGGTAGTCTATATAAGGATAGCGGTAGGGGACAGATATGATGTCAGTGGTTCTGTGTGCGAGATTTGGATGGTGTTTTTTCTATCTATCAGCCGGTGTGGGGTTTTTCCTGCGTTGAAATTGTTGCCCTGAAGTGGTTAGGATTCGTGTTATGATTACTGAGGGAATGAAGGTCGGCATGTAAACTACGAAATGCGGTGTGGTATGCATTGCGGTTCGTAATGGTGATTGGTTATAATATTATGTTTTCGTAGTGGCGGCTTTGTTTCGATATATAATTGATGGGAGTTGCTTGGGATGGCTGCATTGGTTAGCATTATTGTTTTTTTTCTGTTTACCGTAATTTTCTTCGACTTTGTGGATTCCAAATTGATTTCCATGCAAGCTGATATTTTAATTGCTCAATAACCAATAAAAATGGTAGCAGCGGTTGAAGTGGTGGCGCTGTTATGTATACCTCATAGCAGGACCAACAAGATCATATCCGAAACGATACCCCTTCCAACCTCAACAAGACCCAGGTTTATTATCCACAACTCACATTCCTTCCTGTGAGAAAGGACAAGGGGAGACATGGGGTTCTATTGTAGATAATGATGACGATACAGAGAGAGGAAGCATGATATATAGTAGAAAAGTCTGCTGGTCTCATCCTCCTTATCACATCCCCCTTGGTCCCCCTTGGTCCCCCTCAAGGACCTTGTTCCGCCAAGCTAGATTCCCTCTTCTCAGCAATCTTCCAACAGTTTCATTTTTCATATCCTTATCCTTGCGAATCGATGATATATCCATAATTCCGAGAGTCTATCTATTTACCTTCCGGGGGGGGGGGGGGGGGGGGGGGGTGTGTGTGTGTGTGTGTGTGTGTGTGTGTGTGTGTGTGTGTGTGTGTGTGTGTGTGTGTGTGTGTGTCTTAATCGTCATATAATCTAACATTTTCCATTGCTCCATATCATCCAGCTATCTGCTAAACTTTTATATCCAGGCAGCTATCAGATGAGGCATGGGTACAACTACCTTATGTAAGTATATATACATGTATATATGTATATATGTATCCACGTCCACGACCCAAGTCTATATCCACCACGCAACGCATCAGCATCGCACCTTAAAACTCAAGTCTCCTTAACCAAAATTAATATCCTCTATCTATATCAATGATTCTCAAAACTCCAATCCAATCCAATCTAATCTTCTCCATAGCAGTCTTAGATTTTTTTAGCTATATCTATATCTATTATAACAATTTCCGTATCCACGATTCAATAGATATGGATAGATAAGGATAGAAGGATAGGTAGGTAGGGATCCGGATCCGGATCGGGATAACTGGGGGGGGTTACAGTTGCTGGAATGGGATGGGATGGAGATGGCGGTATTGTATATTTTAGGGATGATCTGGCGATATTATAATACAACAACACTCCACACCCCACATTGCCTCATCCCATGCCATTAAAGCACTCAACATATAATCCTCAGCTCAACATATAATCCTCAGCTCAACATACCTCCCCCCCCCCCTCCCCCCCCCCCTCCCCCCCCTCCCCCCCCCCTCCCCCCCCCCCGGGACCACGGACCCCGGTATAAAAATATAAAATATCTACATTCATCTACCCAGTGTATCTAAGCTACATTTTAGTCCTACATGGGCGGTTAAGGTATGATTCAGGAAATAAATCCAAGCTATATATCTAGGGAATAATTTTCTTGTATGATGGGATGATGGAATATATGGAAGAATATACGGAAGAATATACGGAAGAATATAATATCCATAGGCACAAGCACAGGCACAACCGCAGTCACATAACAACCGCAGTCACAACCGCAGTCACATAACAACCGCAGTCACAATCACAATCTCTTCTCACAACCGCAGTCACATAACAATCACATGACAATCTCTTCCCACAAACAAAATCACAATCACAATCACAATCTCTTGAAATACACAAACTAAAAAAGCAACCCACACAGTAACCACAATATCTTCACCTAACCTCTTTAAAACTAAAACAGTAAACTAAAAAAACAAAAAAAAAAACTCCCGCAATGTCTATACAAACAAGCAAACAAACAAACCAGCAAACAAACAAAGAAGCAAGCAAGCAAACAAACAAGTCAAAAACAAAATAACAAAAAAAAAAAAAGGAAAAAACAACAATGCAAATGACCCAACTCCCATCCTACAAAAAAAAGACAAAGAAACAAGGAAACAGAAACAAAAAAATACAGTTGGGTATAATAACATCTTACACTTCCCGCTTGATCTGCGTACACAATTGCTTTCTCAGCGGCACCTAACCCTCATCCTCTCCACGCCTATCCCGTTTATTTACCACTCACTACTCCCAGGCTGGATATCTACCGTTTCCTTCTCTCCTGCTCAACCCCCCCACCCCACCTCTCCTTTATTTCTCCTCAACTCCCCCCTCCTTTATTTCCCCACCAGCGCGGCAACCTCCTTCTCAATCGCCTCCTTCGCATGAGTGATAGGATCAGCAATATCATTAATCATGCCTCTGCTTGCAAATTTCGAATTCCGTTCCTCCTGATCCTCCGCCTCCAGCACCTCCTCATCTTCGACTTCACTTTCATATTCCTCCGCATCATCCTCCTCCTCTTCATCATCCTCATC
Organism: Pyronema omphalodes; assembly: GCA_024516155.1. Lineage (NCBI taxonomy): Eukaryota > Fungi > Ascomycota > Pezizomycetes > Pezizales > Pyronemataceae > Pyronema > Pyronema omphalodes. The sequence continues at coordinate 301,127 of JAJJXM010000032.1, read as the reverse complement.
ATATTCCGCATCTTCATCTTCCAAATAACTTTCCCCCATATCACCAACATCTTCATCATCCTCCTCATCTTCCTCGTCTTCGTTTTCAGAATCCGAAAACAAGTCCGGATCAACCACATCTTCTCTCCAATAATTAAAATCCGTGAATTCCTCCTGAGTATCCTTAACGATTTCGACAGGGGGGAAGAAATGATCGACCAAATCCCTCATGTTGACATAGGAACTTTTATATTTCGTCAAACACAGTAGATCCAGCACAACTTCAGCATTCGAGTTAATAGTAAATATCCTAGTAGAAGGAATATTCACCGAACGATAACTCAAAGCATCCGTTAATCGATTTCCAAATCCCGCATAAAACGGATTATGTTTTTCCCCAAAGAGGTTTAAAATATCTCTCAGACAAGCCATTTTAAAAACCTCAGGTTTTCGAAGATAAACCTCTCTTCTTAGAGCATGGAAAGTTCGATCAGGACTCATGATAACTGGTCCTTTGGGAACTCGGTAGCCGTCTTGTGTAATTCCGTTGAGATAGTTTCGAGTGGTATCCGCTTGTCCTACGGATCTTGAGGTGAGGTAAAAAATGTTGTAACCATTTGCTGCAATATCGGTATAAAGCTTTGCTACACCAAGATGAGTCCAATCACGACCAACCATGGTGAAAATATGACCCAAAGCATCACTTTTGGTGATAGTTCCATCGATATCCGAAATAACAATAGGAACATCATAACGCCAAACATACATATACGCAGTACAAGTAGCTCTATTCACCGAGAAAGAAATCTCATTTGCACCACGCTTAAGGTTAAGACTTTTTAGCTGGTCGGATGTTAGACGGAGGGTTTTGGCGTATGATTTCGAGTCGGCTTCTTGACCAGGAGGAGGAGAAGAAGGAGGGGTTGATGCGGGAGTACTACTAGCTCGCATCAATCTTGCGTCTTCTCCACTGGAATATCCGCTCTTTCCATCATCTGATGAATAACCACCATCTGAAACCGCAGTGTCGATAGGATGGTGCATTCCGTGTTCTCTGCATGCAAGAAGCTTTGCTTCTTCAGAAGAGTAGATCCAGAGATTTCCATCACGGTCAGCTCCGATTAATGCCGAAACGTCGAATTCACCGTCAAGTTCCTCAGCGAGGATCTTGCGCGCCAGTTTCTCCGCTTCGGTAGCGTCCTCGGCGTCGAGTTTATAGCCATGCATATCTAGCATTACATCGCCGCTGTTGGTGACGTTTGTTTTAATATTCGATATGCTAAGCTTCCTTGATAGCGCGAGTGCTCTTTCGACAGCGGCAGCTTGGTCGACCGGAGGAGGAGGCGATCTGCTTCGTAACACATCGGGTTGAGTTCCACTCGTGGTATACCGTCTTGCTGTAGGTGTTAGTACCTCATCCGATTTGCTGCGTTCCATAGAAGTATTTAAAGTAGCACCGCTCCAATCGCCGCTTACTGGCCTCGTGGAACCTGCAGTAACATCAGGATCTGCCGACTCGACAGAAATCTGGATAGCATTACCCATGGGATGTGTAGCCCCCAGGTCTGACTGTACTCTTCTTGTAGTAAATTTCTCATCTGTATCTGCAATATCGAGGTAATCAGGTTCACCCAATGAACCACCGGCAGCTGTTGGTCTTGGTGATCCGGCTGGCGATACCAGCGGCGAGGTCTGCATATCTTTCGGTACCAGCCCTGTTGTTTCGAAAACAAAAAACGCCTCACCACCTTCTCCGAGCTTCATATTGTAATCCGTCTTTTGTCCATTTACCTTAAACTCCACCTACTTCACGTGTCAGCAGCTATTCCACGATTCCGAAGACAACATCCACCCTACCTTCTTCTCATAAGGTCTCAACAACGAGAACTTTCCAAACCTAACATGAAACGGCGAACACGCAAGATCTCCTATCGTAACACATACCCCATCAGTACTGATCCTTATAACGCGGTGGTGGTGGTGGGGGTGGTGGTGGGGGTGGTGGTCGGGGGTGGTGGTGGGGGGGGTGGGGGTGGTATAGGCATGGAAAAAACAATCGTACCATTCTCCTGCTCAACAACTATAACATCGATCGCGCCACTTAATGTTGCGGGACTATTGTATGCTGTCAGCTTCTGTTTCTGATACTAATGCTCTGTGATCCCTCCTCCTCCTGCTGCTGCTGCGTCATGTGGGGAAGAATGGCGTGGGGGGTCGGAGGTTCTGCGGGCAGGTGTTGGAGGGGGCGGGGAGCTGTCGGCGGGCGGGTCGACGGGCGAGTCGGCGGGCATCTGTTGAACGGGCGGGGGCGGGCAGGTGTGCGGGCGGGTGTGTGGCCGGGTGGGTTCCGGGGGTGGCGGGCAGCTGTTGTGTGGGGGGTTGGGGAGAAGAAACAAGGAGAAAGGCGCGCTCACTTAATAGAATTCCAAGTTTTCGAAACAGAACCGCTTAAACTCCTCACATACTGCATTGCGGGCTATAGTTATATGTGTATCGAGGTAGCAGAGTAACGAACGGAAGTGTGGTGATGTAGTGGATTGACGCGGTGGGCGAGGATGCGGCGACGAGACGACGAGACGGTGAGACGGGGGTAAGGAGTAAGGGAGTACGGCGAGAAGGGAGTAAGGAGTGGTTGTAGTTGTAGTTGTGGATTGTGGGTTGTAGTTGTAGTTGTAGTATCAGTTGTAGTTGTAGTATCTGTATCTGTATCTATATCTGATGACGAACAGGAAGGAAGGAAGCAAGCGACGAGAGCGAAGAGAGCGAAGAGAAGTAAGTAAACGATTGGTTAGATCAAGTCGAGTTAAGTGATATGATGAAGTTGCTTGAAAGTTGGGTACAATTCTGCGTGGCGTGGTTGTATCTTTTCGATGCGGGGATGTGGATGGTTCTTTGTATATATTGTTGAGTTGGGTAGCCTGTCTTGTCTATCTATCAATCTATCTCTGTCTGTCTGTGTCTATGTCGGTGTCTGTGTATGTATGTGTATGTGTATGTATGTGTCTGTGTATGTGTCTGTCTGTCCGTCCAACGATGATCTCGTATGTATGTAATATGCTTGTTGCTTTTAGTCCAGTTGTATGGTGGGTGGTATACAGTTTCAACTTCGCTAGGGTGTTAGTGGGTATGGATGACTACTACTAGTCTAACTTTCTAAGTCTCGGTGGTGGTGGTGGTGGGGGGGGGGAGGAAAGTGTTGGGGGTGATGCACGGCTTGTGGTGGGAAGACCGAGGTGGTTGATTGGGGATGTGATGAGTGATGAGTGCTGGGTGATGGGTGATGGCTGAGAGAATCGAGATGGCTCGCTTGAACTTTTTTTTTCGTAACAAAATTAACGGATGGCGTTGAAACGAGTTGTTGGGAACGAGACGGGCCGAGGGGCGAAGGGCGAAGGGCGATGGGCAGGAATGTGATGAAAGCTGGAGTCGAGTCGGAAGTTGAGTCGTCGTCGTCGTCGTCGTTGTCGTCTCTGAATGAGATTTTTTTTTTCTTTTTCTTTCTCGGTATCGTTGAAACTTGAAAGGTAGCAAGTTGAGTCTTGAACAGGCTCGATGAGTGAGAACCCTTTCTCACGGGCAACGGCGGATGCTACTATTCATATATATATCATGACGGATTGGCGCGGCACAACATCCAATCTCAATTACACATTTCCCACCTTCAAAAAAAGCCCTCTCTCCAATAACAAACAGCATCTGCAGGTGTCCCAAGATCCACTCTGTTGCTTTGATTCGTCCAGTAGTACTCTACATTGCGGGGCCTTCGGAAATCTGCAAATCTATTCACAACATCCAGCAACATCAAATTTCCCTTCGCCTCCCAGAATATCTTTGTCACCCACCATCAAGTGGCGATATACATACCCCTCCATGTCCCAGGTCCTTTGCACGGGCGCATCTCTACCGGTCCTTTCCACCCCAGGTGCAGCCCAGCCCCAGTCTACGCTAGAACGGCGAAAGAAGTTCCGAGCCGAGCTAACGAATGCTAGGGAATCAAGCTAGACCCAGTCTAATGATGGGATGGTCTAAAGTAAGCAAATTCTGGGGCTGTCTAAGAAAACGGATGAGAAGTTATGCAAGCTGCAACGGAGATGATGCATATACAGCAGAGATGCATCTGCAAGAGCAGCCGAGCTTTGTACTCCTATGCCCCAGGCTTCATCGGCACAGGTACACAACAAAAAACTGAATCCGGAGCTTCAACATCTCCAGCCAAGCGGGCATACAAACCACATGTACAAACTATAACTCAGGCCAGAGTCTGGTCTTCGCCGAGCCCTGCTCTACTCTACTGTTTACTCCAGCTTTACGTCGTCCATCCCAACAACATTTCCAGGTTAACATCACAAGACCGCTCGGTCCCGTGACAGGGTTCGTCCTAGAAACGCCGCCAAAGGACACCAAGGGGACCAAGTTGCAGCAACCCAGCACGGACACCCGCCGTGCGAAGAAAGACCGTCGTTTCCCCACCAGCCTCGTGAGACCGAGGGACTGTGCGCGTCGCGTCTCAATTCCTTCTGAAGCTCAAACCCAGCCCGATACAAGTAAAAATCGGGAAAATCATAATTATCAGCCTCTGCAATTCCTCACCCGAATATTTTTTCGAGATTCTTGCAAGTTACTCTCGATGGAGAAGTATAGAAAGTCCACACGGGTGGCGATTAACCGAGATTTCCCAAGAAATCTTCTGACCATTGACGTCTTTATTTTAACCACCTGCTCCTGGGATATCGATTTCATTGGTTGGCGGTTGGAGAGTCAAAGTAAGAGAGGCCGTGTGAGAGTTCCACAGGAGTACATGTTTTGCGTTTCATGGCCGTAGTGGATCCAGACTCAGAGTCAGAAAACTCAGGTTGCTATGGTGCTACTCTGCCATCGCAGCGCTCTCGCCCGGTGTGAGATCAGCGTTAAACAAGACCATGACGTCGCGTACCCCGTTTTCACAAACACGGGATGTAGCATTTACCGAGCTCAACACAGTAGGCCAGGCCTCCAACGTTTATCTACCAGTCCAACTCGAGTCATGAGAAACTCACAAACACCAATAGGGCGGACGGATTACCGTGAAAATCACTTGCCAAATGTCCGTGTTGACACCCGCCGTATCGATAGAGGGGCTCGGTAACTCTGGAGATTCTGGAGACGGTGCCGGGTCGATTGGCACGCTTAGCTTCGGCCTCAACTGTCTCTAAGTCCATTCCCCCATTCGCCGGGTGGTGGGGGACCGTTAGACCGTTGAGTATCGGGGTAGTCACCGGTCACTGAGATGTCGGGGTGGGTGACCATTAACCTGATAGTAGAGACTAGATACACCCGAGACGACAGTTGACGCGGAGTAAGCCCATCCGATTAACCCCGACAAGCGCGCGATAGTCAGTAGAACGGAATAAACCGTAGGTTACCATTAATAAGGTTATGATACGAGGTATTGCTGGTCAACGTACTGCTTTCGATGGTGGTGCGGGTATGTCTGCCTATTTCGGGAGCTTGAGATCTGCTTTCTCCCGTTATTGCGCGTCCACGTATGAATAGTACAGCGAGTGATGCTTTCTGTATTCGTATTCATTCTGTTACTTCCGCTTCCCTATCGCTGGTTGACGATGGACAATTCCTTGAATTTAGAGCCTCAACTCTCCTTGCTTGTAAATTGTGGGTAAATTCGTGGGTTTGACGTCGGTTCAAGTTGACCTGCACGATGACCGAATCCTCTCGAGAGTTGCTTTAGCGAACCACGATTAGCGCCCGTCCTCAAAGCGGGATACCCGGCAGTACGTTGAATGAATTGTCCAATGATTGTGTAACACTGTATGTTACTCAGTCTCTGATATCGGTGGTCGAATCATAGCCTTCAGAGATTTGTTAGGCTTCCCCGGATCCCCGGTGCGGGGAAGTGTAGGAATCATGGGAAGTAGATGAAGTGGATCCAATTAGAGAGGCCATCTGTGGAGGGGTTGCAGTGATAGTATACGACACCTTACACTAAGGATCGCCGAAAAAGAGAGACCACGGCTTGATGACCACGTTGATGCAGCGTTTGCGTGGACAAAGTAGAAGAACCTTGATGTTGATGTCGTGTGAGGTGGAGCCTAAAACGGGAAGCTCGCCGGTGGGCCTAGCGAAGCCTGGTGATGTTCAAGATGGAAGGATCCAACCTGAACGTCATTCATTGGTCCCAGATATTTCTCTGAAATGGCGAATGACGATGGATGTTTACTAAACAAACAGGTCTTTCAACAAATTCGAGTAGTTGCTGTAGACATCGGAGGATGTTGAGTGACAAGCAAGAAACCAGAGGTGGAACAGAGGTGGAGAACAACATGATTCCTGGAGAGAGAGCAAGAACGCAATACTAAAGCTGCGGCCAATAACGCAGCCATTGCCTAGCCAAGTGGAGGTGGATGGCGGATGAACAGAAGCAAGTTGAGCCCAACGCTAGGTACACTTTTCGGGCCATCACGGCAATGACTCCTCAACGGCTTCGGCCCGTTATCAACTCGCGTGTCTTCCGAAACGTGTCTGACACCCCCGTCTCGATTTCAAATCATGTAATGTAAAGGCAGAGACAGAAACGGAAGCCTTACCATCCGTGATTCGCAAAGTCCGAAGCCTCCACCTCGAACTTCACCGCCTCATAACGCCTCTGCACCTGTGCACATTCCACCCCAGCTCCGCAGCTATGCCACGTGCCCGCCGGATCCGCCTCATATGGTGCCATACCTCCTGATCAATATCAATTCAACATGTACACATTCTAACCTACGCCGCAATCACGACCCTTCAAGAACTCAAGTGCACAAGTAGGTACCAGCTGTTTGCCCATCGACCGGCCATACAGGAAGCCACAAACTACCCTTTACTAGGATTCCAGTTACTCAATTAAGGGCATAGTTAGGCACATACATATGCAAGGAAAGTTGGGTATCGTGGATATGCGGGGGGTAGCAATCCGTTATTTATATGTTGAGGTTTTCGTAGTCACGTCACAGAATATCACATGTTTGACCTCGATCTTCGCGTTTTTCAGTAGACCCTATCTAGTCTGGGAAAATGAACGGTGAACATGGATAATAAATAAATAAGAATTATCAAAATGTGTGACTATCACATATTTGGTGGTTATAGGCAAAGCCTTCTTGAATCATAAGACTTTATCGAATGCGATAAGCTCTCAGAATACAGCGTAGTGAAATAATAATGAGAGGGTACAGAGCTGACCCGTTTGTTCTCTTGCTTGAACCGTATAAGAGATGAGACATAAAACCACTCAAGAAAACACATACTTGATACCCAGTTTACTATTAACTCAACCTAGCTGGGTAAAAAGTCGATTGTCACGCCTGTAGGACCATGTGAACTAAAGAAAATCTCCACTCCGGCTCATGGAAATAACACCATCAAAATATCCCATCGAGAACCACCAACATCATAGTTTCTTCTGCCGCTATCCACAACCACCAGAACCACCGAGAACCGGCCTTTCTCCCTGTAGCTAACAGTGGATTATATCACAATTTTGATACACTCGTTCACCGCTTAGATTTGTAGTTCGATTGGTAGAACACGGCCACTTAGCATGCTTAGGGGCCGTATGTGGGTTCGAGTCCCACCGAATCCATATTTTAAAATTCTGCTTTAATAACTCAGTCTGAGGAGACATAATTCTTTACCCATAATTCTTGCGGAATTTTCATTTTCGTTCGTGGCGCTAGAGAATCAAATTAGCAATTTCTACGCTGTGCTACTGAATGCAAAAAATGCATAATTATTCAAGTTGAATCGTACATTCCTAGATGTGGACGCATGATGCCAGACGATACAAGGCACATCGCGATGTATGACTTAAACGCGGATAGTATTACGTGATAACGGCTAATGTTCCCTAGCTACTTATTCATAGTTTTTTTGTTACGGATGAGAGTATAATAACTTCATTCATATTACGAATGCGATTTGCATACGCTGTAATACACGGCGCTCTCATACATAGTGATTTTCCCAGCAAGCATCAGGAACATGTAGTATCACTCGTTTAAATTTGCGGAGACCTTAGATCAGTCAAGGGCATGACATAACATGTCAATTCTTTACGCTTATGCATAAGTGTAAGATATACTTATGAAGACGCCTCAAGACTTGAAACCACGCCTCAGTACATAGAATTGGGTTGGGTACATGAATAGAGGATCTCAAGTAATGTGTGGCTGAGGTGTTTCAGTTATTGCGTACCCGTAACCTGATGCATTCTTGGGTTTGTTATCTCCATTATCTATGTGCAAGGATTGAAAGACTCTAAAAGACACTGAACTGTCTCACGTTTTCTTTGCCAACTGGAGGTCTTGTTTCAAACGATTCCGGATATCTAGAGACGATTCATGTCCATCTCTACTAATATATCTACTCCTTTCCATAGAATATGTGGCCTTGATGCTCACTATTACATACATATGTTTTTCCAAATCTAATCGCCTACGACGATATTCATGTTTTCCCTTTTCTGCTCTTTGTTTAATAGTACGGTGGGTTCAGTAGTGTCAGTTTATGTAATTTACATTTTGTTTGATGTGCCTGCTTTTTGACAGTCTCATGCTTGCAGTCTCTCGTTTAGATGATCTTTTGCCTAACTGCCTATACCCAGCTTTCCAGAGTTCGGCACGGTCCGTCCAGGACGGCGGACCGGACGGGACCACGCTGGTGGTCCGGTCCCGTCCTCGACTTTGGACGGACGGCCACTAGGTAGTCCGGTCCCGTCCGCAAACTCAAAAGACCGGACGGGACGGCGGGTGACGGCAGGACCGTGGTCTTTGGGTGCGCTAGTGTGCAGGGGGCCGTTTGGTTCAAGTTTGCCAGATATTATGGACCGCAGCAGTGACGATTTCAGCACTTCAGTATGAACCCTTCATGCTGCACTTGATTAAAACTTTTGCACCCCAATGCAGGTGCACGCTCCACCCAGCAATAGTTTGACTGCTTATGGTAGCTTGATGTTATTATTTTTTCTTAGTAAAGTACGATTACGCTATAAGTATTTCTTCTGTCCTTCTCGTTCTATCTTCTACTATTCTATCTTCTACCTGCAAGAATTTTCCAGTCCTTTCATTGCCGTATAAGTCGAACATCCACAGCTATCACTCGATATAGAACACCGTAGAAATATCAACATGTCCTCATCATCGTCATCAACCCCTGTTCCGACCAGGAGCAGAACACCTTGCCTGTCCTCTCCGGAGTCCATCTCATTTGAGAAGGATATACTGGATGGAGAAAGCACAATCTCTTCTGCTTTGTCGACACTTAACAGTGATCTCTTTACACCAACGGGGCCTACTCAGCTCAATTAAGGTATTGTAGTTCAATGTGCCGGGGGAAGGATGCAGTGTGGTGTAGGGGGCAGGAGCTTTCTTATGCATCAGTATAGTTTTTTTTTGTGTGCAAGTAATTTCATATAGGTGACTTTAACTCGTGCGATGCATCAGAATTATCTAAGGAAAACACCATGAGCCGTAGTAAAAAAAATTGCGGGTTGCGAGTGACCGGCAGTGACGCTAGTCGTGGTCACCCACGGTCACCCGCGGTCCGTCCCGTCCATGGTGCCTCCAGGACGGCCGGTCCTGGTCCTACTTCAGGACGGGACCGCGAGTGGCGGTCCGGTCCCGTCCTTGGCCAGGACGGGACCGGACGGACCGTGCCGAACTCTGCAGCTTTCTCTTAGTAATCCTTGTACATTGCAAATTTTTCTGTGACCAATATTGTTGAGGCAAAATTACCTAAACAACTGTATCAAAATAAATATTTGCTTCGCACTTGATTGGTTTCAGGTTTCCCCAAGTGGGGTCCTGTTTTAGTTTGAAGCAACCAGAGTGCACATGCTTTACCCGTGCTTTTCCAACTCGACTTGAAGTGACTTTCACTCAGTACTATAATACTATTAGCCATACAAAGTACCTAGTAAGGACTATATCATAAGAGAACCCCTCTTGCGTCCGATCATGAGTTTTAAGCATATAGTAAGCATCAGATAGTACGATATACACCAGTCAACTACAATGACCTCTCTAGCTTCTAGAACAGTAGGTTTTTCCGACAATAGCTCAGACACTAAACAGGACGAACAAACCTCACCGCCATATGAAAAACGCGATCGTACTGATGTCGAGACTACTGAGCGCAAAGTTGAGCCATCTCGCCAGAAACCAGCGAGAGAAGCCCTAATTATGCTCCTCCAGAAGATCAAAAAAGAGAGACAAGAAATACAAGACGATCTCAACGAGGTCTTGAAATTAAATGACGATACAGAGGAAAAGTACGACGTATTGGAATCTCAAAATGCAGAATATTGTGCGGAGCTTCAGAAAAGAAAAGAGGAGATTGAAGTTCTACAAGCACGGGTTTGGTATATCACGCAAGAGAATTTGGAGCTGGTCGAACATAATAATCGGCTGCAGAAGAGGGTTGATGACCAGATTTGTATGATGTGTGGCGTTGAGGGAGATTCTTGGATGAAGGAAAGATCAGAGGTAGAGGTTCAAAGACTACTTACGACGAGAGATGCATAGTTTTGAGATACGGCACAAGGTTGTGTTGGTAAACCTGGGGTCCTAAAGGCATTCGATTCGGATGAAGAATACATTTCTATCGGAAGTGACACAAATATAATCTTACAATAAATTATCACAAAAGCATTATTCGCCTATGACGCGAACTAAAGTGACCTCTCTTCTCGATTTTTCATATTTTACAATACCCCTCAGTCCCCCTGTTCACTGCCAGCGACTCTGCAGCCAGGCTATGAATGAAATATGTTTACTCTCCGGTATGTATGTTCAACCATTTGATGGGTGGCTCTAAGTTAACCGACTTACTTTCCAGAGCAGTGTCTCAGAGCTTTGCAGCAAGTCTCATCAATGTTATCGACAACCTGCTGATTCATATACCTATGTAGCTAGATACTTTAGTAAAATGGTAAATAATTTCTACATTCTATTGGATTATATTTTCCCAGCCAGTTGTATGAACAGGTATTACAATAACGACCCGTGACGAAACACCACTTCAAACCAAATGTCACTATGTGCATATATCTGCGAATAGGTGCATATATCCACCACTGTGATTCGCCATGTACCATAATTAATCGTAAATATAATGTTAGCTGCATGAAGGGCACTTGGGTAAATGTAGTATGGAGGACTTGATCGTTATCCCGCACAAAATTGGAAGCCTTCATAGTTCGTGTGACTTAGTTAATGGCGGCTGCGTCTCTCATCTGACGTCTGGCTTCCGCACTCGCTTGGCCTTCAAGTATTGTGGTAAATGCTGTTGAGGCTAATGAGGTATAGCTGAACACTGTATGTAAACCATTGTGGAGTGATACAGGGTGGAGGAATAATAATGAACGTATTCCAAGTAGAACCTTCAGTTATCTTAATTGATTCCTACGAAATAAGACACACAGTATCTACTGACATAACGAAGTGTTACTAATGATTTTATCGTTTCTTTCGGCATAGCTTGGTGATATGAGGATTCAATTGCTGTGTCCGGAGCATCACAAAAACGAAGAACGAGGGAAGAGCATCACTCCGGCTCATGCATCGGGCACCGACCAAATCCCGCATGTGGAACGAGTTACAGTGACATCATATGGACTTCAACCGTCATCCCAAACCGCCATCAGCACCGAGAACCGCCCTTTCTCCGCTTAACCAGCAGCTGGTTATATTTTAATTTTAACACGCACTTTCACAACCTGGGTTTGTAGTTCAATTGGTAGAACACGGTCACTTAGTATACTTAGGGGCCGTATGTGGGTTCGAGTCCCACCGATCCCATTCTTTTTGTGTGCTTTTTTATCGCAAGCAGTCTGATGAGGCATACCCGCCCACACGTGACTTCCCAAAATTTCGATGTTATTGATGCCGTAAAGAACAAAATTCTAACGTTCTACTCCGTGCTTCATAATACACTGTGCTTCATGATACACCGCACTTGTAGCGAAGTATGTGGAATTACCATTTTCAAGATACGGCGATTAGGTGGTATACCTACCACACATATCCCAAGCTTTCGATGTTATTCGTGGCGCACGAGAACAAAATTCTAATCTTCAAAGGCTGAGAACTTGGCATTATTTTGGTCAAATCCTTCGTGCTCATACTTACCGTATGGCCGATGTTGATGCGTGATAACCGTGGGTGTAAGAAGGATTGCGATGTATGACGTAAACGCAGGTAGTATCACGTGATGGCGTTTAATACTCCTAGCCATGTCTTCTGAGTTGATGGTATTAATTACTGTGACTATATCTGCATACTCTATAGATAATGCAATGCGATTTTTGTACACTGTAATACAATCCGCGCACGAACATAGTCCATACATATTTGCAAAAAGCGTTGAGAACATTTAGTATCACTCGCTCACATTCGCATCGAAATTGGCCGCAGACATGAACATCAAATAAGATTTCAGTCCTTCACGTTGAGATACGTTTGAAAGCCAATGCATGAGTGCAAGGTGAGTTTATTAAGATGTTTCAAAGCCGGATATATCGTTTCAAATCAGAATATGCGGTTAAGAGCGTGATTGAGGGTGTGAACTGATTTGTGGCTGAAGTATTTCGGTTATTGCGTATTTTTGCCAATTACAGATCATACTACTTACGTGTCCCTGGATATATGTTCTCTATATCGTTGTAAATATGATGTACAATACATGGCATCGGGAATACTCTCACTAATGATAGCCACAAGATTCTCAAAATATCTCCCGCCGTGCTAACAACAGTTCACGGGGCTTTGAAACCAGCTAGAATATATGCACTTGCTACATGAAAGGCTCTATGATGATATTCCGGCTTAAAGTAAATCAAGGTTAGTTTCAAACTGGAGCCGTTTCAAAATTCCTCCAGTCAAGTGTAGTTTTCGGTTGAAACAATCTCAGTGTACAGAGTTGTCTCGAGCTTATCCACTCGACTTGAGCTGATCTTTTCTTAGTGTCCTTGGCTATAGAAAGTAGCACAAGCAGGGCCCAGACCATTAATGAACCGACTTTGCGTCCCGTCATGAGTTTTAAGCATATAGGAAGCACCATATAATATTAAGTGCACTATGTGCACTTGTGTAAATGTAGTATGGAGGACCTTATCCTTATCCTTATCCTCCTCAACGCTGGAAGTCTGTTAAAAATTCATAGAATTTAATTACCGACGGCTTTGTCTGCTGTTTGGTGCGTGTTATTTCGACTTGCTTAAACTGCAAAGTATCGTGGTAACTGCTGTTAAACCTAATGAATTATATCTGGGACACTCTATCGTTGTGCTGGATTTACTGTTACCGATTAGAAGCGTGTTTAGTATTGTGGAGCAACAATATAGACACCCTAGTCCGTCAACGAAGATAACAATCAATGTACCGCTGTGCTAGATAGGGTATAAGATGGTAATACATTACAAATCATTTTTTGTCAAACAGATACAGGATTGTTTGATTCTTAGGAGAAAATAGAACACCTTGAGCGATAAGCTTAGTAAACACTTGTGGAAAGCGAGGAGCTCTCACAACCTGGATACAGGGTGGAGGGATAGTAATGAACGTATGTTAAGTAGGGCTGTTATTTATCTTAATTGATTCCCACGATATACAACGCACAGTAGCTACTCTCATAAAATATTATTGCTACTGATTCTACCATTCCTTCGGCATGGATTTGTGAGCGAAGGAGTCAGTTGTGGTGCCCGGAGCACCATACATACGAAGAACGAGGGAAAAGCATCATTCCGGCTCATGGAAACAACACCGACCAAATCCCACATCTGGAACGAGTTACCACTGACATCATATTTTTCCCCTACCGCCATCCTAGACTACCACCATCACCGAGAACCGCCCTTTCTCCGCTTAACCAGCGGCTGGTTATATTGCAATTTTAACACGTACTTTCACAACCTGGGTTTGTAGTTCAATTGGTTAGAACGAGGCCACTTAGTATACTTAGGAGCTTCATGTGTGTTCGAGTCCCACCAAGCCCATTTTTTTGCATTCTTCTTTTTTAATTCACTCTGAGGAAGCATAATGGCTTCACACGGGAGTTTCACTTCATTTTTTTGCGATTTTATTCGTTACCCAAGATGTAGGACAGGAAAATTTGAAATTTTTATGCGCTAATATTTGATGCAGAATATTTTTAGTGTTGAACGTCGTTCGGTTTCGCGGTGATGTGGCGGGTGTTAATACGTGATATCAGATGGTACGAGACGGATGCTGATGTATGCCGTCAATGTCGATGGCGACTAATACACACTAGATCGATAACCGTACGGAACAGTTGTTTTCTTGATTGATTTGGGTGAACTGGTCATATAGGGAAATCAAAAAACGCCTTGTGTATTCCGTCATGATATGAAAAAAAGTAAATCGTGATGTATGACGCAGTGGCGTGTGATATCAAATGATTGTTATTCACCCTCGCCTGCAGGTACTCCGGTTATGTTTACTACAACAATATTTCAAGGCTGAAGAAATCATAAATGATTCTACACTTCAGAATGCACACTAAATTGGTCTTGCCTTATGATAAGACTTCACAATTCTCGCTCCATGTCCATTTGGAATACAGCAGATGATAAAACATGTCTCATAAGCTTTCTGGGCCTGTGATCATGCATATAAGTGGCAGTTATTAACAGCGCATAGTATCGATATCCCAAAATTCACGTTTGATACATTTTTTGGATCAACGGACAAAACAAAGTTTCTTTATCGTTATGTTGCGAGCATGATTTTGCATCACGTGATACCACCCGCGTCCACGCGAGACGAGCGGCTCAAGATTGAAGAAACTGGATTTCCACGAGACGAGATGTCTCGAAACCTTTTTTTTTTTCAAAAGCTCGAGATCATCTCGAGACTTTTCGAGACTTTTCGAGACTTTTCGAGACTTTTCGAGACTTATAGATTATATACTTTACAGGCCAGAAATATGTGCGATCACGTTAAATATGTATTTTTTCCTTCTCCGCTAATTGGTCTTCAGGTAAAGTTGTTACCAAGAGTAAGAAGAGGCTTCTTAGTAGAACTGCCTCGGCAGTGCGTGCTTCTCATCAAAAGCTAGCATAAAATATCGGAGTCTGAGGATTAGAAGGTGTCCAATGAGGAAGAGCATGAGGATTGGGGCAGATAATATTCTGCAGAATTGTTCCTTAACTTCTAGTTTCATGAGACAATTTTTTTCGCTTAAAGTCGCGAGACTGACGAGACCGAAATCACACGAGACGAGATGTCTCGAGCCCATTGACGGTCCCCTCTCGCCTCGTCTCGTCTGCATCCCTACTCTTAGCAGTCTCACTATGCCACTATGCGAACAACAATTTCCATTCACCCCTTGCAACACCGCACAGCATCACAATTGAATTTACCAGCCCTTTACATCAACCATTCTCGGAAAAACATTAACGTGTCCAGAAAACTTATACAAGATACTTCCCCTTGCAACACCTCTGCGTATGATAGTATTGTTTACTCTATTCCTTCGCCCACCCCATTTTTTCTAGCGTGATGAACGCCAATCACGCGATAAACACGGCAGCTCACGTTGAGATACATTTCCGCAATGCTCAAGCGAAAAGAATTCCATTCGACCGTAAGAAACAAACGAAATCATGGCGACCAATGCAACCGTTGCAAGAACCTTTGTACGATCATGAACCGAAACCACCTTGCCAACTGTTTATTCTTATTATTATGCACCCACCGACACAAAGAATGTCTTAGCTTTTAATCTGAAGTTCATTACAGTAGGTAGGGAAACATTATGGATCTTCCACGATTTAGCTGGGTCAGAAGTCACTTGCTTCTCATGGCGAACAACGGAAGAAAGTCACCACACGCCGGCTGATGGAAATAACACCACCCAAATCTCGTACACAGAAGCACTGATATCATAGCTTCATGTGCCGCCATGCACAACCACCGGCAAGCGCCCTTTCTCCGTCAAACCAGCAACGGGTTATATTTTGATTCCAACACGACCTTTCACAGCCTGGGTTTGTAGTTCAATTGGTAGAACACGGTCACTTAGCATACTTAGGGGTCGTATGTGGGTTCGAGTCCCACCAAGCCCATCTTTTTGCATTATTCTTTTTGCACGCAGTCTGATAAGGCATACGTATACCTACCCCACACGTGACTGCCCCGAACTATTGATGTTATTGATGCCGCAGGGGAACAAAATTCTAACCTTCTACACCGTACTTCATGATACACCGTACCTGTAGCGAAGTATGTGAAATTCCCATTTTCAAGATATGGCGCTTAGGAGGAATACCCACCACACATATCCCGAACGTTTGATTGTATTCGTGGTGCACGAGAACAAAATTCCAATCTTTAAAGGCTGCAAACCTGGCATTGTTATAGTTAGATCCTTCATGCTGATACTTACCATATGGCCGATGTTGATGCGTGATATCCGTGGTGTAAGAAGGATCGCGATGTATGACGTAAACGCAGGTAGTATCACGTGATGGCGTTTAATATTCCTAGGCATGTATTCTGAGTTGATGGTATTAATTAATGGGACTAGATACTCTCTAGATAATGCAATGCGATTTTCGTATACTGTAATACAATCCGCGCACGAACATAGTCCATACATATTTGCAAAAAGCGTTGAGAACATGTAGTATCACTCGCTCACATTCGCATCGAAATTTGCCGCAGACATGAACATCAAATAAAATTTCAGTTCTTCACGTTGGGATACGTTCGAAAGCCGGTGCATAAGTGCAAGATGGATTTATTAAGATGTTTCCAGGCCGGAAATATCGTTTCAAATCAGAACTGGCGGTTGGGAAGGTGAAGGAGGATCTCAACAGATTTGTGGTTGAAGTATTTTGTTTATTGCATACCTTTGCCAATTGCAGATCATACTGCTCATGTGTTCCTAGATATGTGTTATCCATCTTCCTGTAAATATAATGAGTAATAAGTGGCACCGGCAATACTGTGACTAATCATAGCCAGCAGATTCCCAAAATATCTCCCGCCGTGCTAACAGTTTACAGCGCCTTGAAATCAGCAAGAATATATGCACTTACTACATGCAATGCTCTATGGTGATAATCCGGCTTAAAGTAAATCAAGGTGAGTTTTTCAAACTGGAGCCGTTTGAAGATTCCTCAAGTCGAGCGTAGTCTTCAGTTGAAACAATCTCAATGTACAGAGTTGTCTCGAGATTATCTACTCGACTTGGGCTGACTTTTACGATAGCGTATGAGATGCAGAGGAACTTCGTAATCTTGTAAGAGTATTGATTCCATGGGTAGTTCTGGGACACTAGTAAATTACCATATGACATGTAAAATCATCAATTCCCTTCATTCCAAGTAAACTAAATATACTTTTGAGCTTTACCCCAGAGACATGTCGTTCGATGCCCAAAAGTGGTTCCATGTTCAATGGAAATCACACCGAGTGCTTTAGTGTGTTTTGAAATCATGTTTACAGGGGGGTGAGTCATATGTACGTATTGTAGTAACGGTACATTGTAGCGCAGGGAAGTCTTCTAACAGACATCGGTGAATCATATTTTCTGAGATTCATGAAGAAAAAAGACCCTCTACACCGTCATGCAGCTAGGCAGAATTTGCCATCATCACGTGATACAACCCGCACTTACGTCATACATCGCGACTTGTCTTGTACCTTCTGGCATCACGCGTCACAACAGACCACATCGTATGTCTGAGATTGTACTTTCCATATAGTTCACACTAGGTGTGGTGTATCATGAAGCACAGTAGAGCAGGATAGAATTTTGTTCTCCTGCGGCATCAATAAAATCAAGAGTTCGGGACAGTCACTTGTGGGGTAGGTATGCCTTATCAGACTGCTTGTTAAAAGAAGAATGCAAAAAGATGGGTTTGGTGGGACTCGAACCCATATACGGCCCCTAAGCATGCTAAGTAACCGTGTTCTAACCAATTGAACTACAAACCCATGTTGTGAAAGAGCGTTTTAAAATTGGAATATAATCCCCTGCTGTTTTAACGAAGAATGAGCGGTTTTCGGTGTTTCTGGTGGTTTGGGATGGCGGTAGAAAACAATATGATGTCAGTGGTAACTCCGGCCTTCCACATGCGGGATTTAGTCGGTGCCTTATCCATGAGCCGGAGTGATGCTTTTCCCTCATTCTTCGTATGTATGGTTCTCCTGGCACCACAGCTGACTTCTTGTCTCACAGATCTATGCCGAAGGAATAGTCGAATTAGTAGTTAACAATGTTTTCTGAGAGTAGCTACTGTGAGTTGTATCTCGTGGGAATCAATCGAGATAAATAACGGTCCTGGCCTACTTAGCATACGTTTATGACTATTTTTTTTACCTCCACCTTGTATTCAGGTTGTCAGAGTTGCTCTCATATCACAACGGTTTTATATGCTTCTTGCCGAAGGTGTTCTGTTTTCCCCTAAGAATCGAACAATCCGAGAAAACTCTAAAAAAATCCCTAAGAAAGAAGAAAAAGAAATAAAAAAGTAAAACAAAAGTGCAAATAAATACAAGACCCCAAAGACCCCAAAGACCCCAAAGACCCCAAAGACACCCAAGGCCAAAACCCCAAATAAACACCCCAACAAAAAGAAAAAAACAAATAAATACAAAACCCCAAAGACAAAAAAGACACCAAAAAAGACAAAAAAGACACCACATCAAACATCAAACAGAAAACAGTCAACAGAAAACAGAAAAGCCCTTCCTACGCCTTACTTTACAAAACAAAGAAAAAAGAAAAAAAAAAGAAAAAAAAAGGGGATATAAAAAAGGAAATAAAACAATGAAAAAAACCGAAAATATTTTTATCGCAGAAAAACTAGAGAACAAGAGACCCAGAGAACTAGAGATCCAGAGACCCAGAGACCCAGAGAACTAGAGATCCAGAGAACTAGAAAACACCAGGAGCCGCAAATAAAAGCAGTAAAAAGAAGTAAAAAAGAAGTAAACAACAGTAAAAAGAAGTAAAACAGTAAAAAAAATATAAGAAAAGAAAAAAAGAAACAACCGGTACTATAAACAACAAACAACAAACAATAACCACCAGTACAACAAACCAGTAACCAGTACAGCAAACAAAACCAGTAACCAGTACAGACTCTTATGCATATAACGAAAACAACAGAAGTAAACAAAAACCAAGAACAAAAAACAAAAAACAGCAAAAAACAGAAAATAACAAGACAAAACAAAACAGAAAAAAAAAAAAAAAATAACAAGAAGGCAACAAGAAAAAAAACAAGAAGAAACAACAAAAAAAAAGGTAAAAGGTAAAATAACTAAGCAAGTAAAAGCATTTTATAATACACAAGCGAAAGGAATACAAGAACCGAGTTAGTTACGTATTACTGGTTACAGTTGTGGTGTGGTATACAGTAGTAGTAGTAGTAGTAGTCGTAGTAGTAGTAGTAAGTAATAAAACAAGACCAGTCGAAGTAGAAGTAGTAGCAGAAGAGAAAAAAAAAAGAAAAAAAAAGAAAAAGAAAATAGAAATAGAAAATAGAAATAGAGATAGAAAATAGAAAATGTTGTACACCAATAATGTACAGTCATGTAGATGTAACCGACTTTATCACGCCACATGCAATATGCCATATGCCTGCTACAAACCCAGAAAACTACAGATAGTGGACTTTTGACTTTTCTCTTAGAAACTTTTGTCTTAGAGACTTAAAACTCCTTATTTCTTGTTTTATTATAGTAAAACTCCTTTCTTTCCGAGTGACTCATCTCATTCCCATCTTCTCCATCTTAATCCTTCATTATGCCTCCTAATCCTTCTTAATCCTTCCTTTAAAAAAAACAGAAAACAGGCTATTCGGATCTCTTCCAAGACACTTAAATACCCCCCTAGAGTACTAAATCATCATGATCCTCAACTTGTACCTGTACTTGCTTCTTCTCCACGAATCGTCTTCTTGTTATCGGTTTCTTTTTTTCCGATCCCGAGTTTCCACCTGCTCCGCCACCTCCTGCTCCTCCTCCATCACGATTCAAATCTCCCCCTCCACCACGATTCGAATCTCTGCCCCCACCTCCGCCTCCACGATTCAAATCGCCCCCTCCTCCACCACCACCACCACCACCACCACCACGACGATTTAAATCTCCAGCATCTAACCCAGCAGGACCCCACAATCCTTCAAAGATTGTAGCAGCAGCTTTTCTTCTAGCATTAACCCAACCCAATTCCTCGCCAGCCAATAACTGCGCAGCAGTAGGACGATCCTCAACTCTTTCTGCAATCATTTTAGTAACGATTCTTTCAAGACCCTTTTTAGCCATGAAGAGAGGTGGTTCGATTTTATGGCCTGGTTTAGGACGATGAAGTAGACGGCCTTCTCGTTGGGTTGGTGGTTGTCTTGCTGGTAATCCTGGGTGTCCTCCAAGCCCTGCGATGCTTGGTAAAAGAGGTGGTGGTGGCAGCATTTCTGTTCCGACGGGATTTCCATCATCGTCTCGGTGTACCAATTCCCCGGAATAAAGTGTACTCAATACAGGAGCAACACTTAAATCGCCTCTTCTTAATGCTTCCCATTCAAGACCGTATGGTGGTAATGCTTGGTTGGATGCAATTTCTATAATGCAGATACCAAGGGAGAAGATATCTGACTTTTGAGATGGTTTGCGGTCTAAGACCTCTTGTGCAATGTAGGCGCGATCACCTTCTTTTTCCAAGTCGTATTCGGGTGGATGTCGCATAGCCATGCCAAAGTCGCCGAGTTTTAGGGATCCGGTGCTGGTTATTAGGACATTGCCGGGTTTGAGATCTAAATGCATGAATGACTGCGAGTGGAGGTAGTCGAGACCCTAGGAGAGGTTAGCTGGAGCTATGAGGGGTGGGAGGGGTTGTTTTGAAACATACCAAGCAAAGTTCGAGCAATATTTTCCAGACGCGGAATTCATCTAATCGACCTTTTGTACCGTGAAGTTCGAGAAATTTATCCAAGGATCCGTTTTCACAAAACTCGGTTTGTATACAGAGGTAATCACCATCGTCCATCCAATGATCAACGTAGCAAACGATATGATCATGATTTGCAAGTTCCTTTAAAATTTGTACTTCTTGCATCTTTTCCCGTCTATCTCTTGGTCCTAGGAACTTCTGCTTTGCTCGTTTTACTGCGTAAATTTGTGGTGCAACAGAAACATGGCTTGGTGAAGAAGAAAATCCAGATTCCGAGGATCGTCCAGGCGTAAACAACTGTCTTGAATATCCACGAGATTTCTCTGCAACCTTATAAACTTCTGAAAATTCGCCAGATCCGATATGTTTGACATCCGAAAATTTCGAAAATAAACTCATTCCATCTTCGGTGATGAAATGGTCACCAAAAGGTGGTGAACTATGTCGGGCTACTAATGCCGAGTGTGCAAAATCCCGTGTGGGTGTAACACAATTAGTAGGGGTCGAAGCAGCTTCAAATGATAAAGGGTTGTAATGTTGAGTTTTGCCAGATATTGATAAACTGCTTGGATCCGGGGGTTGAACGTCACATTTAGGAGTTCTAGGGCTTGCTGTAGCTACTCGAGATTCAGCGGCCAACGACGCTGCCGTTGTTGTCAGTATTTCCATGTGGTGCCTTGGAGTTGTTGGCATACCATGGTCCTCAGGCCGTAACCGTTTATTCGTCATAAAAACACTGTCGTCGTCAAAGTCGTTTGCCGGTTTCTTGGTGGGAGTAGGTGGAAGGGTATAGTCCATAGTTGACTGAGTGCAGTCGTAATCAGACCCAACATTACTGCCTGTACTATTTCGGCGATTCAGAAGTGAGGGGCCAGGTTGGTTAATGAGGGGAACCGGTGTCGACGGGCTACCCAGGTCGGCCATTGGAATTTTGCTCCCCACCTTACTGCTCACATGGAAGGCAGATCCAGGTAATGGACCCGCGGGTCGTTTACACGGCGTATCTGGTTGGTGTCCATTGTCCTTGTCTAGAGCCCGTCCTCGCTTTTGTACAAAGCCGGTTGAGTGGAAGGCAAGGATATTTGGCTTTGCTGACTTGTAGTTTTGCGGTGTCATCCAGTCGTTCTCCTCTGCGGCCAACTTGTGTATCTGCCGTGGTGCTCCAAAAGCAGGTCTCGATAGCGGATGTGGATGCATCGAAGGATTTGGTAGTGGTGCCTTCTTGGTTGTAAAAGGTGAGTCGCGAGGTGGACCAAGGAAGTTCTCCACCGAAGTCACGCGCCGCATTTTCGAAGTTGGTTCGGATGATGACAGGTCCATGAGTGAACTTCGAGGTAAAGAACGACGTAGGTGAGTAGGCTTATCAAAGACACTGGACCTCTTAATCCCAGTGCGTTTTGTACTCGCCCCCACCGACGGTGATCCAAATATTGGTGGTTGACCACTGCTCAACGAACAGAATTGTGAATTTCGACGCTTGGCGACAGGTGAACCACGACTGGCTTCATCCATGCCCCTCATTGTATCGCTTCGTTTGAGGGGACTTGTTCCGCCGGGTCGTATCGCGGGATCTGGACATAGTGTTGTGCGCGCGGTCGCATCTCGTAGGGGACTCTCGTGGGGACTTGTAGATTCGGATCGCATATTCATACTGTTTCCTGCTGTGAGCAAAAAGGGTACTTTGGTGGGGCTATGTGCGCGGGGTTCGTGGGGCGAGCGCGGCGACCTTCTAGCAGCAGATCTTGTCTTTGGGGCGGCGGGTTGAATGTTACGGGCGAAAGCGGTGCACTGTGACGGTGAAGTGGTTGGCGGAGAGAATAGGTTTGAAGGTTCGCCGTGGTGGCGACGAGGTGAGAAGGATGTAACCATCTGGCAGCCGCAATCGCACGTCGCGGTCTGAAGTAGGCGGGGATGCTAAATGACGGCGATAGTCCCCTCCCTCAGGCAATGTCGAGCTTGTTGAACTCGCGTGTTGCGTGTCTCGCTTTTGGCGTGGCTGGCTGTAATGCAAGTGCTTTCTGGCGATGCTTTGGCGAGGCTCAGACCTTCCAACTTCCGGCCTCGCGGGACAGGTCTTTGTGCGGGTGTCGGATTGTTTCGCGGATCTTCTTATGTCCCTATGGTTTGTGCCTGGTCGTGCTTTCGGGTTCTGTGGTTGATGAGATCGAACTGTTACGGGACGGGTTTGGTTTCCGCAGGAGCCTCGACCACCGCCACTAAGATTTGCAAGAGCAGCCAAGTGTGGGAAGGCTAACGCAGCGATGCAAGGAGGCTAACCCGAAAGAGCCGCCGTCAAAAGACTGGGCAGTGCAGATGAAGAGGGTTGATTTTGTTTATTTTTGGTGTTTACTTTGGTTATTTTGTGGATTTATTCATTTGTGGAGTGGTTTTTTAAGGTTCAAGGAAGAACGATAGTTCTGCTTGTGGTTCAAGTCGAATCTTTTCATTTTCAATGTGAGATCGTCGGATGGTTAAAATAAACAACACCGTCGTTGCAGCTGTCGCGCGTCTGACACGGAAAATCTGACGCGTCGAAGCTTACACAGATGGGAAATACGACGCTCTTGACCCATTCCGGCGATATTTCAGAGACTTTGTTTCTTTTGCACGCGATTTGTTGATACAGCCGCTCGACAAATGGGATTGTGTCTTGATTAAGAGTTCAGTGGTTATCACGGGGGTTGGGCACTCTTCTCATTACTGGTCGACGAAGTGGCTCACGCCAGATCGAAATGCCAAGACTTATGCAGCAAGTGAGGTGCTTCTTCTTGGCTTCCCCGACGATGTTTCTTCTCGGGGGTTATCATTCAGCATCAACTCAGTCGATAGGGTAATGTCAGATACGGCTTGTTGCAGACGGTGGGTAACTGTATCCACTCCGACTTACCCCGGCCTGTCAAAGTTATTCATTCCGGGAAATAGGGTTAAGAAGTGGGTACATACAAACCCTTTTGGGAGAGCATAATGATGACTGAGACTTGTATCAGAATTTTCAGAAGATAAAAACGACAATCTTCAGCTTCAACTTTATCAAATCTTCTAGAAGAAAAGAAACAAAAATCCGGCTTCTCCAGCATCACCATGACCCCGCAAATCCTAAGCTCTTTCTTCGTGATGAGACTACCCCCAAAGTGGCCAACTTACCCTTTTAGCTCGACGAACGCATCTCGAGGAACCTGTTTTGGAACGGAACACAGGAAAGCTGCCCGTTGCCAGAGGATCGATCCCACACAGCCTGTCCGCAGCCAGAGAAACTCAGTTACTCCCGAAGCAGCTGATCACTGTGTTTCTTTGTCGTCACACTTGTTTCTGCAGATGAGGCTTATGCTTACCAGTGGATTTTCATCAAGCGTACCAACCGCGACGCGGTACCTTGAAGCTGAATCACAGTGGCCGATGAGCTGATGTCGCGTATCACGCCGCGCATGAGAACGACGCAATGAGAGCTCTCAGGCGTTTGTCGAGCAAATGGTTCGCGTGCCAGCCCGCAGATGGCGCAGACCCGAGCAGCGAGCAGCGAGCAGCAGAGACAGGGAGCATCACGGTTGTCATCATTGGGTGTTGATTTTCTCGAGGAGAATATATTGATGTATCTCATATCATTCGTTGAATGCCAAGGATGGCAGAAGGGAAGAATCGCGAGAGAGCAAAAAAAAAAAAAAAAAAAAAAATTGACGATGCATCCCTTGTGCTGCTGCAGCAACCCGGAGGACCGACGCACGTCGGGCATATTTCACACACAGACTCGCCAACACATCGAAGTAGCCTGGCGTGTGAGATGGTGGTGTTTTTTTTTTATATTTTTTTTTCCTTCTTCTTTTTTGAAATGGCTTGTGTGATCGTGTACGTAGTTGGGATTCGGTTCGAGTCGGCAATTGAAGTGAGTTTTGTAATGAAGATTTTACAAGAATCGAAGAAAACTTGTTACTTGTTTGTGTCTCACTCTCGTGATTTTTGTTGTCTTGATTTCGTGGTTTCGTGATGTCGTTGTCTTGATTTGCTTGATTGAAATGTCTTGATTGGTCTAACCGTTGCTCTCATCCGTTGCTGGGGGAAGGGCAGGGGCAGTAGCAGACGGAGGCTTGTCACTATAGACGAGAGGAAGAGAGAGAGGGAGAGAGAGAAAGAGAGAGGACCCGACGACAGTTGAACAACACACGCCAACAGATTCCCGACGACAGGCGAGACACAAGCCCGCCCAGCATCATCCCCTCGCCTCCCCCAGAAGAAAAAAGTGACTGAACAGACTCAGCTACATATCCAAAGACGCGACAGTCGAACGAGAATCAAGCCTTTACCACGAAGAGCAAGACTGGCGAGACTATTACCACATTGAATCCAACTGAAGGCTGCCACTCGACCACAGCACTTGTCCACACACGTCTCACCAGATTGTATACTGAACGATCGATCCAGCCAGTCTATTCAGCACCCATTCACTGCTGCTCGCTGCTCACTGCTCACTGCTCACTGCTCACTGCTCACTACATACCCACCACTCACTGTCTCCACTCACTGCTCACTGCTCACCACTCACAACTCACCCACTGCCCTCCACTCACTGCTCACCAACTCTTCAAACTCTCCTCATCCACTCACCGCATTCTGCCAGCAATTCCCGCCAGTGATCGCTCGATAAATCATTCAACCACACTCCAAAATCCTCCCCGAGTCGACTGACTGCTCATCTTTTATCCTCTCCGCCGTCGTCCTATGCCGCTGCTGCCCAACGCTGCATAAGTTCGAGTAAACAACCACAAAGTGCTTGGCTCGCCCCAACCTGCATCGTCGTCATATCAGCCGAGTGGTTGCGTTTCCGAACTACCCCAGAACAGTACAGAACAACACAACACGGCATTGGTGCACACCCAATACATTCCTACCCTCGTCCACTTGTTCAACTTCGACTTGCCAACTCACGAAAGGCCGCATACCCCGAGCACTCATCCCCGACACCGCTAAAGAAACGAAACTTCTACACACCCGAAAGCTTGCTGCTGCCCATCCTTCCTCCCCCCCCCCCCCCCCCCCCCACGCTGCGAGGCCACCGAGGCGGCAACTAGCAAAGCTCAACTGCACTGCCGGAGAGAACAGGAGAGCCACTCATAGCTGGAGTAGCACCTACATCAAGCACACCGCAGTTGTGCCCTTGCGTCAAAGCATCCATTGGGTGCGCCCATCGAATTCTCCACGCTCAGGAATATCCCTCCTCATCGGCTATCTCACCTGACGAAGGAATGAGTATTACCGCAGAAAATGGAGGGGGAGACTCTGCCTATACTAGGAGCGGTGACCGCCATGGGAATACTTCCAAAGGACAGGGAGCTCCCTCCCCGAGTCATAGGGACGTGTCTTCAGCTAGTGTAGAGAGAACTACGCCCCAAAGCAATATTGGAAAAGTTAAAAGAAAAGCTCCCAACACTCGCCCGTCAAGGCCCGCTCGAGACTCTTCTCCCACCAGATCGGTTACTGGTTCAAGGCCTGTCCAAGCATTGGCACGCTCAGTCAAACCATCATCCTCTCACGCTGACCTGCAACAACCTCGTGCCGCTCAACCGCCAGCGAACAATTCCTACAGCGCTGTACATACAACCCCTCGTTTAACAATTTCTCAGACCCCTCCCCCTGAAGGTCGACAGCTCCCACCTTCTCCACGCAAAAAGAACTTGCCATCGGTACCACCATCACCAAGTACCGCTCGCCCAGACGACAGTGACCAATCAGAAGCGAATGAGCCTATGAAGACACCAACAAGAAGTAACTCTTCAACCGCGTTGGAGACCGTCATCGAAAGCAGCCTTCCTACGACACCTGCCATCGGTATGACCTTGAGGTCTCTGGAGGGAACGGTAGCTTCTTTGATACGGAGAGTATCAAGCTCTGACAATATCCCAGAAGAGGACGATGACGATGACTCGGCTTCGACAATTACGAGGCAAGGTGGACGGAGAGATTCTGTATCCTCTTCCATTGCTCCAATGTCAACTGCAGAGTCGGAATCGGAATCGGGATATAGGACCGACGACAAGACACCGACGTCGAGCTACAGAGCTCCCCCACCAGCTAGACCATTTGGTAGACGACCAACAGTCACTGGAAAGGATACCTCAAAAGTCATGACAGTCGAGACTGAGACTGTGAGCTCAGTTCCTCAAGTTGGGCTTGGAAATGTCGGACCAGCAGGAACAACCAGTCTCCGCAGCAAGAAGAGCACTGATACAATCAAAGCTCCACGGCGGGAGAGGAAAAGGACCTTGAAAAAGTCCTCTGCTATGGGACCATCAAACCGTGAGTTTCCAGCGTTCATTTTGAGAATTCCCATAATAATGTTAATCAATAGTTCGCCCAGCTTCAAGCAAAGCCGATATCTTTGCCGCAAAAGTCGCCGACGCAATAGATGAACATAGAGACAATGACTCTGATGATTCCGCAGAAACCTTTGTTTATGAATCTAACCCACCCGATTCGACACATACTCTTCACCATCGTCCTTCAACCCGCTTCCATTCTAGAACTCCAAGTGCAACCTCTATCGGTCCTGATCACCGCGGCCAAAGACTCCCGCTGATAGACAATATGGGCGGCGCTAATAGCACAGGCCGGAAAGGTATGAAGTTTGTCAATAACAACAAAGACCTAGGAGGAGATGGAGTATCCAGTGACCACAACGGCGGAGCTGGTAGTTCGAGAGAACACGGTGTGGGTCGACGTCATCACAACGGTCACCGCTCCTTACTTTCGGAAGACCCATTTAACCGTGCTGCACACCGATCCACCACCTCTTTACGGAACGCAGCCAGCTCTTTCATCTCGTCCCGGCAATCATCTCGTCCTCCATCTCCTAAGCTTAGTGCCTTCCGAAATGGCAACACAGCTGGGGGTAAGAGATCACCACGGACGAGGGTTTATGAAGCGGATGTAGAAAACGGCGACGATGAACACACACCGCTGATGGTCCCACGATCTCGGCGACGTGCAGGTCGTCCTCCAAATGGGTCTCTAAGACAAATGGAATACAACGCCCGTCGACGTGGTTGGATTCGCACCTATGCCGGTTGTATAGTAGCCATCATAGCTATAATGCTTATCCTGACAGGAGTAGGAGGTTTCTTGGTCGCAACTACGAATGCGTTACAAGG
Organism: Pyronema omphalodes; assembly: GCA_024516155.1. NCBI lineage: Eukaryota > Fungi > Ascomycota > Pezizomycetes > Pezizales > Pyronemataceae > Pyronema > Pyronema omphalodes. Next base: position 273,057 of record JAJJXM010000032.1, on the reverse strand, counting down.
AGTCAGGGTGTTGAATGTTACAGATGTTTTAGTCAGTAAACAGGAAATTATGTTGGACCTTGTGGTGGAGGCTATGAATCCGAATGCGATTGCAGTTACAGTTGGTAGTATGGATATTAATATCTTTGCCAAGAGTTCGCATATTAGAGATGGGGACGGGGATGGGGATGGAGGCGATGGCGGTAAGGGCGGTAAGGGCGGTGATGGAAAGGATGGGGACAAGGGAGGAGATAAAGACGGTGACAAAGGCGGCGATGGCGATACCGACAAACCAGTCCAACCAGTCGACCCCACCGACCCTCCTAAAGCCGATCCTATTCCTTCCAACCCCTCTCTCTTCACCTCCTCAGACGAAATTCTCCTAGGCACCCTAACCCGTCGCTACCCTCCCGCTGTTGTCCGCAGCATCCAGCATATCCTGGAAGGAGTAGACGAAGGCACCGACCCCCCTCCTGGTTCCCCTGGTTCCCCTACCCCCGACGAACCAGAAAGCGAAACAATGCTTCTTGGTCGTATATTCTCTTTCGATTCGGTCCTTACGTTCGAACCTTCACCTATCCGTCGTCAACCATCGGTTTCGATCGGGGAACTAAGGCTGCCGAAACCAGGGAATAAAACGGAAACTAATGGAACGGAACGTTGGGAGAGAGTACTCCTCCATCCGTTTGAATTGATTGTTAGAGGTGTGTTGAAGTATCAGTTACCTTTGAGTGGAAGGATTAGAACTGCTCCTGTGGCCGGAAGTGTGGTTATTCATCCGGAACTTGGAGAGGGGGGTGGGACGGTCTGGAGGGTTGGAAAGAGAGGTATGGTAGTGGGAATGGATCAAGCCAGGAAGAGGGATATGGCGGGGATTGGGGAAATAGACGGGATGGATGGGATGGATAATGGAAAGAGGAAACTCAAGGATACGGAGGATACAGAAGATGTGGAGGACGCGGAGGATAACTCTGGAAACCTCCGAGGAACTAAAGCAGTCAATAAGAGGCGATCAGAAGGATACGATTTATGATTAGGAATATGAGAAATGATTGGGAAGCGTGTATAGATATAATAGCAAAGCAGCAAGGCAAAGCGAAGCGACGCAAAGCAAGGCAAGGCAAAGCAGCAAGTCAAAGCAAGCGATAGTTTTAGTTCCTTATTGTGGTCACACTAGAGGGTTCATAGGATTCACAAATCTTGTGATATGGTATTGTTATTGTTATCGTTATCGTTATTGTTATTTATTCTTTTTTTTTTCCCTGCTGTTTTTGCTTTTGCTTTTTTTAACTCCTTTTTTTTATATCCTTTTTCTTTTTTTGCCTTTTTTGCAGAGCATTAGTTAGCGAGATGGTGGCGTTTTTAGGGAGTTTTTTTTTTTTGTGTTTGTTGTTTTTTAAAGTTTTTTTTATATAGTTTTTTTTTTTTTATGAGAATCGTGTGTGTGTGTGTGTTCTATGGATGTGGTTATGGATGTGATTATGGATGTGATTATGGTTGTGATTATGCATGTGATTATGGATGTGATTATGGATGTGATTATGGATGTGGTTATGGTTGTGATTTGTGATTGTGGAGGGATTGTGCGTTGTATGTAGTTTGAGGATAGTAACTTGAAGACTGTAGCTTGTAGCTTGAAGACTGTAGCTTGTAGCTTGATGATTGATGATTGAAGCTTGACTTGGGGTCTTTATTGTTTTTATTGTTTTTATTGTTTTTATCGTTGTTCTTATTCATCATCATTATCATCATTATCATCGTTATTGTTGATATCGTTGTTGTTATTCATACCGCTCATTTTTTCGTTGTTGAATGTTAACTGTTAACTGGTTTGATACCTGATACTGGTTTATAGATTATGATACCTGATACTGCTTTGATACCTGATACCTGATACCTGATACTTGATGATAGGGTTTACGGAGGGTTTTTGGTTGGTACTTGGTACTTGGTGTAGATGATGCTGTTGGGAACTTTGGATGTAGATGGTGTAGATGCTGCTGGTTTTTAGCTGGTGCTGCTGCTGCTGCTGTTTTGCTGGTGCTGGTGTTTAGTTGATGCTGCTGCTGGTGTTTAGTTGATGCTGCTAGTTTTCTGGTTTTCCTGTTTTCTGGTTTTCTGGTTTTCCTGTTTTCCTGTTTTCCTGTTTTCCTGTTTTCTGGTTTTGTGCCTATGGTTATGGTTATGGTTATGCTTATGGTTATGCTTATGGTTATGCTTCTGCCTATCGTTATACCACGACTCACGAGGAATCAGTCACCAATCATCAGTCATCAGTCATCAGTCATCAATCATCAATCATCAATCATCATAATATAATATAACTTCCTTGCTTTCTTCGTGAAGCTTGTTTTTGATACCGGTTTTGGAGCCGGTTCTGAAGCTGGTTTTTGGGGCTGGTTTTGATGCTGGTTTGATGCTGGTTTTGGAGCTGGTTTGGAGCGGATTTGAGACGGATTTTTATGATGGTTTTGGAGCTGGTTTGGAGCTGGTTTTTTAATGGTGGTTTTGAGACGGATTTGAGACGGATTAAAGACGGATTAAAGACGGATTACCCTAAGTATAGATTAGAAACATAGAATCTAAGAATCTAAGAATCTAAGAATCCAAGAATCTAAGAATCGGTATATATATATGCATATATTGCATTAATAAAAAAAAAACAGTGCTGGTGTGTATATTGGTTGTTGTTGTTGTTGTGTTTTTATATTAGCCGTTTGGTCGTGGGGGTTTGGTTATTAGCTTTTGTTTGTTGGGGCTTGGATTTTGGAACTTATTGTATTGGTATTTGAAGATTAGTATAATGCATGTATGGCCCATGGGAGGCGGCAGTATTTCTTCGTATTTCTTCGTATTTCTTCATATTCTTCGTATGTAGTCTTATGTCATTATATACCATTGTATGTCGTATATCGTATGTCGTTGTATTTCATATGTCATTTTAGAAACCTAAGCTCATGTTGTAGGAGTTATGAGTTAGGAATTAGCAGCCAGGAGTTATCAGTTAGCAGTTAGGAGTCAGGTGTTATGAGTTATAAGTTTGTGGATTGTGGATTGTATAAAATCAACATAACAGATATAGATATAGATACAGACAAATACAAAATCCCAATGTATTTTAGCTCATCTTTATATCTCTTACCAATATGTATGAACGTTGTTAGAAGTCAAAAATGAGGGGTGTTTTTGTCGGTGTTTGCAGGCTACAAAGCTAGCTAGGAAGTTACGGGGTTGGGATTTTGATTTTTTGGGGAATTTTTCATTTGGAGATGTTGATGGATGGGAATTTTAATTTTTTCTCACCTCAGGACTTCAGTCTGGGTTGTGGTGGGATGATGATGTGTCGTTGTTTACTGTTTATGGTTAACTATTTGTTGTCCATTCTTCGCTGTTCATGTTTCACTGATGACAGAGTAATAGATGATTCAAGAGATAGTCACGTATACTAGAATTACGGTCAAACTGTACAACATATTGTTTACATTTCACAGTGAGCTTGGTTTTTATTGCATGGATTGGATAAAGATGTTGATGATGATGATGATGATTATTTCGGAATTATTGGCTTTTGAGGCTGGTTTTTTGTTGTAAAAAATGGCATCAAGGTGTTGTGAGTACTCTTTCTTTTTTTTCTTTTTTTTTCTTTTTTTTTAATTATTATTATAAGAAACATACGCCACTTAGCTTCTTGGTTTCTTAATCTTTGAACGATTTTGTTTTGATATATATCTATACTTTGATCTTCGGGCCAGGCAGTCCAGACAGTCCTCACTCAGACCTCAGGTAGTCCTCGGGCAGACCTTAGTCAAGTCACGAGTTAAGCCGTCGCAGTGTTGGTCGCCCCACACTTGCGCTTACCCTATTAAGCTAGCCATCAGAACCCTGCAGAATTAATCATCAAACGCCTAACTAAACTAACTTTTGCTGGCGTGTAACTGGGACTTGACAGGGTGGGCGGTGCGGTTTTGGGTGCCGCTTGCCATCACCTCAGTTCTGTCTGTGATCACTGATCACTGATCATTCACTTCAGCAACACTTCAACAACGTTTCAGCACCAAACACCCTACGACATCAACCAGCTACGCATTCGGATTCGGACTCGGATTCCAGATTCGCATTCGCATTTGCTGCAATGGTCGTCGTTGTGGTGGCTACTATCTTTGCCTTAGCATGGTATGTTGCTTTTTGTGTCCAGAGGCTTTTTCAAGAGTTGTGGCGTCTTCGCGGGGGGGGTTTCGCGGGGTCGAAGTTGTCGTTCTCTTCGTCGAGGTGGTACGGCTTTTGCGGTGTCGTCGTCTTGATGTTTAAGGCGAGAACTGCGAAAGCGGCGAACGCGGATGGATTCTCCGGTTGCAGCTTCAGGGTCTCGGTGGTGGAAAACGGCTCATGCAACGGATTGCTGACGATGCTGCTTGCTATGATAAACAGGATGTTCTACCGAGTTTCGACGCTACTTAACATACCGATACCAACACTTGTCAAGATTTTAGGATTGGATTTGCCTGCACCACCGAGGGTCTCTCTACATGGCGTTTCAGCAGATACGATTACGTTGCATTGGAGTCTTCCTGAAAAGGCGGGCAGTGTTGCCAAACATATCATTCAGATAAATGGCATTAATGGTTGGTCTTCCATTGGGGGGAGATGTGATAGGCTACGTGTCAATTTGTGCGCTTGGGGACATGGTAGACTACGGACATTATGGGACGTGGTCGGACTTTTTTGAGCTCTGCCGGTGATCGTCGGCTTTCGTGGAACTTTGCTGACATTCTCATCTTCTAGTTGGAGAATCCGAAAAACGTGGCGAAACAAGCGTAACAGTAACCGGACTCAATCCTGACCAACGCTACAACGTCCGTGTGATCGCTGCAAATGCTCAGAACTTTCAGGCCCCAGGACAATTAATCCGACTTCGTACTTGCGCCAAAAATCGTGATTCTACTGAACCTCCCTCTACTGGTCATAAACTCGAAGAAGATGCTCCCTCTGTTCATTCTACCTCTGCCGCTGAGGTACCCCCCAGCCCTCATCATGTAGAGCGGGCGCATCATCCCCAACAGAGAAGAGGAACTAAGGATAGAAGAGCTTCCCCCGCTACGGAAATGCAGCAGCATATACAGGGTTACTCACCAGAGGATCAGCATTCGGTGGACACGCTCACCAGGGACTTGGAGGCTGTGAGGAAAGAAATTATGGAGACTGAGGCACAGCTGCAGCTGGCCGAGGATGATCACAAGAGTCAGGAGGCGGCTTTGAGGTCAGAGCTTGATGAAGTCAAGCATAAGAAGAACGAAGAGGATGCGGGGAGGCAGAGAATAAGGGTAGAAACAAAGTCGTTGGAGGAGGCGAGAAGAACGGCAGAAGCATTGAGGACTCGGACGGAGAAGAGCTTGAGGGCAAAGGAATATGAGGTGAAAAGAATGCAAGATGATATTGCTCGCTGGGACGAGGAAAAGCTGGCGGCGATCGGAAAGATGGAGGAACTTGCAAAGTCGGCGGAGAAAAGCAAGGCCAGTGTTGCAGCCACCGAGAAGGAAATGAGTAATGATATTCAGGAGACACAGAAGCAGATTGTGGAAATGGAGGAGGAGATTCGGACCTTGATTACAACGATGAAGAGTTTGGAGACTCAGAAGGAGCAGCTCAAGGCGGAAGAAGACGAGGAAGCTCAGAAGCTCAAGGAATACGAGCAACGGGAGTCTGCTTGGAACGAAAGGCACATGAAGCTTGAGATGGATTATTGTAGCGTTTATCAAGCGTATAAAGCTGTTAGTACTGCTCTTTTCTACTTTCATCCGAACCCAGCTAATTATTCGCAGACTGAGGTTGAATTTCTCAATTCTCAAAAAGCACTAGCAAACATCCAAGGTCGACGTGAGAGTGGCTCTGGTGCAGAAGCCTTGCTGAAGAAGCCGAAGCAGCGCAGACACCGTAACCGTAAATCACGTACTCCTACTGTGTCTTCTTCTCTCAATGGCTATCCTATGCAGGATTTCGACTACCGGGGATCTACCTTCAACAGTCTCCCCTTCCAGCAAAACAGTCCAACTTTCCAAAATCCGGTTCCTTTGAGCCCATTTTTCAACATCGCCAATGGTACCGTTACTTCCACCGAAATTCCTGGCACAGTCACCGCCCCTCTCATGGACTACTCCGAGTCTGGAGATGAGTTCATTGGAAGCACTCCAATGAGCCCTACTGCCAACTCGCTACTTCCGTCAAATTTATTCTCATTCGACGATGCACCACCTAGTCCTAGGGCTTCTACCGCAAACGAAGATACGCAACCTCGCTCTCTTCCATACGATGTCCTCCACTACGGGGTTCCTCAGTCTCCAATGTCTTCAGGTTCCGTCTCAACATCTCCACGAAGCAGCTTTAACCACATTCCGGCTTTTAATAGCTTCTCCCCCGGTTCTCAGCTGCATCTAGAGCCCGATCGCACCACCGCAGCAACAATGTCTCCCATCGGCACCAACCGACCGATTGGTACCGCGGCGAGTGATATCGCTGACGAAAATGCCGCACCAAAGTCCAATTCTCGTCGCTTCGTAAACCTTCTCTCCAGCTCGTTCAATCGCCAGCGTGGTAAAACAATGGGATTTGACGGTGTAGCGCCTGCTCTTGGCCAGCTGCGAGCTGCCGAGTCACATTCCTTCCCGAAGAATGATCCTCCCGGCCTAGATCCCATCGGTACTCGTCGACGCTCAGGTTCTTATGGCAGCTGGGCCAATGGCCTCGACTTTCTTCCTGGCACTTCTCGTCGCACAAAGCCGTTGGAACGCACCAACAGCCAACACTCCCGCCATTCCGCCACCTTCAGCCAATTTTCTCCCGGCTTTGATCCTCTGGAGTCAAAACTCTTTGACCAGCCCCCTGTATCGCCTCGTCCAAGCTCCATTGCATCTTTCGATAATCCTCTTCCCGTGCCATCATCCGACGCTTCCGCCGCCTTTGGATGGCCAACCTTATCCCAACCTGACTCCCTTCCTCGGGCCGCAAATTGGGGCACCTTCAACTCCGGGCGACTTCCTGCCAGCCGACCAGTTTCCCGTCCCATCTCCCCCGCAGGAGGTGTCGGGCCATCTGGTATCATTGGTAGCAGCATGAGTGTTAATGAGCGTGGAATGGGTAGTGGACTTGCAATGTCCGGCCTATCCGGGATGAACAATAGCACGACGTCTTTAGGAATGTTTAGTAACCATACAGGATACTTCAATACTTCTTCACCTCGTCCAGTTACTCCTCGTCTTAACCCTGCTGCTCCTACTTTCCAGTCTAGGATGTCGACTCCCGTTAGAACTACTTCTGGTGATGCGATTAGTATCAACACCGACGCGAGCGGGTTTTCGGGTCATAGTCTGGAAAGTACTACTACTAAGGAAAGTATTCTATCAAGATTTAGTGTATTGAGTAGAAAGAGTTCTACGGGCAAGTTTTGGAGACGGTCGGGCGGTAAGAAGGAGGGTGATGGGATGGAGGAGGAGGATGAAGAGACTGTGCAAAATAAGGCAAAGGGAGCAGAGAAGAGTACATGGGGATGGAAGAGAGAGGGGGAGAATCTACCAGTTGAGGAGGGTGAAGAAGGTCAGGAGGAAAAGGTCACAACCCCCCAGCCACAGCCGTGGTTGAAAAGTAGGGAGAGTGGGTTCTTTTCTAGGAAGAAGGAAGATGAGGGGGACGCAAAGGATGAGAAAGAGAAAAGGAAGAGTTTCAAGAAGGAAGGAGAGGGGAAGAAGGGTATTTTTAGGAGGAAGGAGAAGGGAACTGAAGTTGAGGAATAAATATTGATATCAGAAAGCCTTGTATATGTTGCTGTAGTACATAATGATTTGAGTTTTTGGTTACTTGATACAAGTTAGGTTTTGTAAAGTATGGGTCTAGTGTATTTTTTGGATTTTGATAGCGAGATTCCAATTCTGATATGCTAAAGATGATTTGGAAAACCGTAAATAGTTACTATTATTAAAGCATAAATATCTTGATTTGGCATATGTGACATTCGTAGAGAAGAATTGAAGCTGCAGATGGGAGTTTGAATATTAAATCAGTGATAGATGCATGTGCAGTAATCCTCGGTCAGTCATGCCTAGCATTATCGCAATATGCCGTAGATCTGCAGTAGATACATAGACACTGTACCTCCAGATTATATCACTGTAATACTGTGTGAAGGAAATGCCAGGAGGGAAAGCAAAACACAACCAGAGGGTTACTAACCGTAGAACTCTGCCTGGATTAAGATCAACCGAGACATCCCAGTTAATGGGAGTCCATTGGAGATGCAAGGAGGAAAGATATCTTTTATGGTGCGTATATCTCTAGATTCTCCGATTACACGTTCTCAACGTTATGACACCAGCTGATGTTCGATAGCTACATATTGGCAAATTGTTTTTTTTTTGTCACTGCGACTGAATTACATTCATGAATATTGAGAGTACAATTTGCATACGTTGTAATACACTCCATGCACTTAGTGATCTTCTCGGAAGGCAATTGAGACATGCAATATCACTCGCTGCAATTCGCGTGGAACTTGGATCGACCATGGCAATGGGACGAATTGTCAATCATCTAAAATCTCAGAAGACAAGGCTACTGAATCGCAAATTGGTGACAACACTTTCATCATTTGTTGGACCCATGTTTCAGTGGATGACAAGTCAATTGTTATTCCCAGAGAACCATGAAAATGGAAGACAGCCACGCCATCACCGCGGCTCATGGAAATAACACCACCCAAATCTCGCACCCAGAACCACTGACATTATATCTTCTTCTACGTCATCTAGAGCCGCTAGAACCACGGACAACCGCTCTTTCTCCGTCTAACTAGTAACGGATTATATCTCAATTCCAACGCGCCCTTTCACAACCTGGGTTTGTAGTTCAATTGGTTAGAACACAGTCGCTTAGCATGCTTAGGGGCCGTATGTGGGTTCGAGTCCCATCGAGCCCATCCTTTTGCATTATTCTTTTTGCGCACAGTCTGATAAGGCATACCTACCCCACACGTGACTGTCGTGAACTGTCTCATTTTTCTGACTCACCAGAAGACGATTTGGAATTTCCCCGCTGTAATACTAAATGCCGAAAGAAATATTTTCGAAGGAGTCAAATTTTACACCTCTAAATGTGGATAAGATTTGGTCAATGTGGACGCATGATGCCAGACGGTACAAGACTCATCGTGATGTATGACGTAAACGCGGAATGGTATTGCGTGATTATGGCTAATGTTCCCCAGCTGCGCATTCACAGGTTGTCTTCTTTATTGATGCAATTGAATTAATTGTATAATATATATTGCAAATACAATTTTCGTAAGCTGTAATACACTCCGCTTACGTCTTAGCAAGCAGTTAGAACATGTGTTATCACTCGTTTACTTTCGCATCGACCTTGGATCGGTCAAGGGCATGACACAACATGTCGATTTTTTCCACTAAGACGCGCTTGAAATACCATGAACAAGTGCAGAATATCGGTATCAAGGTGTCTCAAGGCCGGAAGCATCGTCTCAATACATAAAATGGGGGTTGGAACTTCGATCAAGAATGTCAACTTATTTCTGGCTGAAGTGTTTCTGTTATTATGCATTTGTTGCAATTTCGTGATCAAGATATTTATTTTTTCATGCATATGTTTCATTTATCCAGGTGTAAATATAGCGTGTCATACGTGGAACTGGGGATACTGCGGCTGTGATCCGAGCCAGAAGATTCCTAAAACATCGCCCGCAGTGCACCGAGTTTCTGATGCCTTGAAACCAACTAGCATAAATGCACTTTTTGCATCTAAAACTCCATATTGATATTCCCAACTTAAAGTAAAGCAAGGGTAGTTTCAGACAGGTGTAGTTTCGAGGCTCCTCAAGTCGAGTGAAGTTTTCGTCTGAAACAATTAGAGTGCACAGTGTTGTCACCAGCTTCTCCGACTCGACTTGAGCTAACGTTTTCTCAGTGTCCTTGGCCATACAAAGTAGCAAGGCCTAGGGTATAAATAAAGCCATCTCGCAGCTCATGTTGAGTTATTGGAATACATTAAACAGCAACTAGTGAAGCTTACATAAGCCCACAGTAACGGCCTCTCCAGCTTCTCGAGCTAAAAGCTCTCTTAACTGTTGCTCGGCCACCAAGCAGGAGGAACATTCCTTACCACCATCTCAGGGACCAGATCACAAGCGTGACAGGACGGCTACCGAGTCTCTACGGGTCCCGTCATCATGAGTTCTGATCGAACATTCCACGCTCTAAGAAGAGAAGTTTAACTCCGAAAACCCGAAGTTTTTAAAATCGCTGCTTTAAGAGATATTTGAAATCCCTTTGGGGAAAAACATAATCCGTTTTATGCGGGATTTGGAAATCGATTACCTGATGCGTTGAGTTATCGTTCGGTTAATATTCCTTCGACTAGGATATTTACTATTAACTCTAATGCGGAAGTTGTATTGGATCTACTGTGTCTGACGAAATATAAAAGTAGTTATGTCAACATGAGGGATTTGGTAGACCATTTCTCCCCCCCTGTCGAAATCGTTAATGATACTCAGGAGGAGTTTACGGATTTCAATTATTAGAGAGAAGATGTGGTGGATCCGGATTTATTTTCGGATTCTGAGAATGAGGATTCTGAAAATGAGGAGGAGGATGGTGAAGATGTCAGTGATATAGGGGAAAGTTATTTAGAAGATGAAGATGCGGAATATGATGATGATGAAGAAGAGGAGGAGGAAGATGGGGTGGAATATGAAAGTGAAGTGGAAGATGAGAAGGTGCTGGAGGCAGAGGATCAGGAGGAACAGAAATCGAACTTTGCGAAAAGGAGAATGATTAATCATATTGCTGATCCTATCACTCATGCGAAGGAGGCGATTGAGAAGGAGGTTGCGGCGCTGGTTGGGAAGTAGAGGAGGAGCAGTACTGATGAAAATAACAAGGAATGCTAGAGAGTATAAATTGGCGTATGGCATTTGGGGGGGGGGGGGGGGGGGGGGTGGGTCAGAGGAGGACCTGTAAGAAATCATTGTCTATATACGGAGCAGTGAGAAGCGAGAAGTGAAACCCGAGAACCCAGAAGTATAGGATGTTGTTATACCCAACTGTATTTCTGTCTTTTTTATAGGATGGGCCTTTTTTCATTCGCATTTTGTTTTGTGCATTCCCATTCAAACACGTATATGGTCCCTCATAGCACGCTGTGGTGTATGTGGTATCAATCGTGTGTATCTGTGTTGAGTTCGATGGTTTGGTCAAATAGACTGACAATTTCAAAATTACGATTAAACTCGACCATATTAAAATCCGGAAGTAGGTCCCGCCCCTTTTTTCAACGCTTGTTTGTCGTTACTTCCATATACGAAGATAAAAGATTTATAACTGGTTTTAGGCTATATTCCGTGAAAAGTCAAAACTAGGAACATTCCCGATAAATCTCAATACATAGATTTGATAGATACTTGAGAAACGGCCTCGCCGTGTTGCCATTCGTCACCGCGCATTTACACGGTCACGAATCAAGTGCGCGTCGACAGTCATGTTCGTGTGATATCCCTCGATTTCCAGGAAGGGTTTATGAATGCCTGAATCTGGGAGCAATACCATAATCATCTGAAAGCCCAATATTCCTCATAGAATGAGGAGTCCTGCCATAAACCTAATCTTCTAAAGCCCCGGTACCTGTTATTCGCTATTATGGTTCACGACTATTCCATTCACGTCGTATTGTAGAAACAACCCTGGATTATATAGTGTAGGAGGACCTGAAATATCCTATTCAGGTGATACTGAGTTTACGATGATACAGCCCAAAAATTTCCATCTCCCGATCATTTTTTAAATTCAAGGTACCGATAGAGCCCGGATGGACGATAAATCATCTCCTTTACAACTTCATCGGAAGATTATTCAATTGTAAGATGTCACTTTATCTCATGCTTTGAATATTTGTTACTTGTACTCCAGGACTGATTGCTGCGGCACGCATACTATGGTGTAGTCAACACCCACATTAATATTTCCGAGTGTAGTAATATTTGGCTTGAACCTCAAAGGTTATCCAAAGAATATTTATAAATGGAGGCAAAAGATCATTGTGAACTGAATTGAGCTGCAGGAAGAAATAGGACGGTGGTGTAGATAGTGAGTTGAACTTACACTGTAGAGACAGCCTCGATGGGTTTGATACTCGATAGGGTGAGAGAAAATTTTAAAAGGAAGGGATATTCACGTGGATTAGACATGAGTTGATACTGTACAGTGAAACAACTGATTATGTATTCCCATGTGGGATTGGAAGGAGGAATACCAAGCGAAAAGAGGATTATGGTCCCCCATTACGCGATGTGATATTTGTGAAACCATAAAAAGAGAACCGGGATAATGGATTGCATTTTTCCAGTGTGGTGGTCAAAGGGAAGGGAACAACAGTTGATGATCGAATCATGGTCGACCATAATCCAACTAGCGTTCGGATTTTACTGAAGCACAAAGTATTGCAGCAAAGACATCTCACACCAGACTGCCCAGTCCAGTTTTAGTTATTGCCACATGTACTGGAGCTAGATGTGATTGAGAGACTGTACTGGAGGCTCGGAGCAACTTCTCTTTTACCACAATATAGCAAACGAGAACAGTATGGTTGATGCTTCCGTGAGTATTCGGGGTAATTGTTTAAGAGAGAGCGACATGAGAATATATAATGATAGTCGACCATCATCCGCCTTGCATTCGGATTGTGCTGCAGTAACCTCGCCGCCGATTGAGCTATCCGGTTATAAGTAATGTTCAATGTACGTGAGGGGGATACAGCTGAGAGATTAGTATCATATCTTCGGCGTCGGTCTTCACTATTTTAACCAGACCATAACTAGCTTGGGAATATGAACGATAAACATGGACAATACAGAAAGAAGCGCTCCCTTAACCACTGACATCATAGCTCCTTGCGCCGCCATGCACAACCACCGAGAACCGCGCTTCATCCGTCTAACCAGCAGCAACTTATGTTTCAATTCCAACACGCCATTTTACAACCTGGGTTTGTAGTTCAATTGGTAGAACACGGTCACTTAGCATGCTTAGGGGCCGTATGTGGGTTCGAGTCCCATCGAACCCATCTTTTTGCCCTTTTCTTTTCATAATGCAATCTGATAAGGCACCATCGTTTCACACGTGAATGTCTCGAACTCTTTCGTTTTTCTTCGTGGCTCACGTCAGAGGATTTGGAATTTTCGCGCTGCAGTACTGAATGCAGAAGAAATATCCATAACAGAGTCAAATTGTACACTTCTAAATGTACACACGATTTGGTCGTATATGCGTGTTACGGACCATGCTGAACTCTGTGCAAAATCTCTATGGATATATGCGTCCTATAGTTTGTCTAAGGAATCTCTTAGCGTTTTACAAAAGAAGTTTGAAACATAGCAGAACGACATTGATTGGAAATGCTCTACAGCAGGCGGAGGACCTATTTTCTTAGTAGAGAGCGTACCACCGAAGCATAATGTCCGCAGTGTCCCTAGAAAAAATGATGGATGCCTGCAGTCTTCACCCCTCGTCTGTTAGAATAAGTGTCTAGGTATCAAACAGGTTAAGCATGTCATCAACAGCTTCAGATCACTTGCAGCGAAGTTGTTATTATGGTACCAAGTGCTTGGATAGACAACTCATTACGATAGTGAATGACAGGCAGAGAAACCTCATAATCTTGTAAAAGTATTGATCCTATGCGAGGTTCCGGGTCGCTAGTAAATTACCATATAACTTCCAAATTCATTTATGCGCCACCTTCTAGGTAAACCACATATATTTTTGAGCTTTAACTCAGAGACACGTCGTTGGATACCCCAGAGTAATTCCGTGTTCAATGAGAATAACACCGAGTGATTCGATGTGTTCGGCAATCGTGTTTGCGGGGAGGTGAGTACGTACATCGTACTTTAGTAGGAGTGGATTTCAGCGCAGAAGAGTTGTATAAAAGCCAGCAAGGATTCATATTTTCTGAAATTCACAAAGAAAAAGACCCTCTACACGGTCATGCAGCTAGGGAGCATTTGCCATCATCACGTGATACAACCCGCACTTACGTCATACATCGCGACGTGTCTTGTACCTTCCAGCATTCGGCGTCACAACAGACCAAATCATATGTCTGAGATTGTACGCGAATGAATAGAGTAATTAATACTATGATACGCAGAAGTGTTGCAGGGCGAAGTATGTTGTGTAAGTTTTCTGGACACGTTAAGGTTTCTCCGAGAATGGTTAATATAAAAGGAGGGTAGATTCAATTCTGATACTGTGCGGTGTTGCAAGGGACAAATCGAAGTGATTGTTCACCTAGTTACATAGTAGGACTTCCCAAGAGTAGGGATGCAGACGAGACGAGGCGAGAGGGGACCGTCAATGGGCTCGAGACATCTCGTCTCGTGTGATTTCGGTCTCGTCAGTCTCGCGACTTTAAGCGAAAAAAATCTTCTCATGAAACTAGAAGTTAAGGAACAATTCTGCAGAATATTATCTGCCCCAATCCTCATGCTCTTCCTCATTGGACACCTTCTAATCCTCAGACTCCGATATTTTATGCTAGCTTTTGATGAGAAGCACGCACTGTCGAGGCAGTTCTACTAAGAAGCCTCTTCTTACTCTTGGTAACAACTTTACCTGAAGACCAATTAGCGGAGAAGGAAAAAATACATATTTAACGTGATCGCACATATTTCTGCCCTGTAAAGTATATAATCTATAAGTCTCGAAAAGTCTCGAGATAATCTCGTGCTTTTGAAAAAAAAAAAGGTTTCGAGACATCTCGTCTTGTGGAAATCCAGTCTCTTCAGTCTTGAGCCGCTCGTCTCGTGTGCATGCCTAGCCAAGAGGAACGATATGTTGATGCTCGCTGGCTACATATTCGTAATTTGTTTTCTTTGTCTCTGTGATCAATTTAGCTTCACGAATATTCAGAATACAATTTGCATGCGCTGTAATACACTCCATGCAATTGGTAATATTCTGGGAAGACAATCGGAACATGTGGTATCACTCGTCGGAATTGGTGTGGAACTTGAATCGATCATCACAATGGGTTGACTTGTCAATCGTTTTGAATCTTGAAACGGAAGGCTACTGAAATAGCAAATTTTTGATAATTCAATGTTTACACTTGACGTCACGACGTCAGGCAGGCGGTGATGTGTGACGTGGACGCGGGTGGTATCACGTGATGCAAAATAATGCTCGCAACATAACGATAAAGAAACTTTGTTTTGTCCGTTGATCCAAAAAATGTATCAAACGTGAATTTTGGGATATCGATACTATGCGCTGTTAATAACTGCCACTTATATGCATGATCACAGGCCCAGAAAGCTTATGAGACATGTTTTATCATCTGCTGTATTCCAAATGGACATGGAGCGAGAATTGTGAAGTCTTATCATAAGGCAAGACCAATATAGGGTGGAAGACAATCATATGATATCACGTGCCACTGCGTCATACATCACGATTTACTTTTGTTCATGTCATGACGGCATATATAAGTCGTTTTCTAATTTTCCTATAGAACCAGTTCACCCAAATCAACAAAGAAAATAACTGTTCCGTACGGTTATCAATTTAGTGTGCATTAGTCGCCATCGCCTGATACCGCCCGCATTGACGTCATACATCACCATCCGTCTCGTACCATTTGATATCACGCATCAACACCCGCCACATCACCGCAAAACCTAACGACGTTTGACTTCACTTCGATAACATAAATGTTCTGCATTAAGTATCAGGGTATAAAAATTTCAAATTTTCCTGTCCTACATCTTGGGTAACGAATAAAATCGCAAAAAAATGAAGTGAAACTCCCGTGTGAAGCCATTATGCTTCCTCAGAGTGAATCAAAAAAGAAGAATGCAAAAAAATGGGCTTGGTGGGACTCGAACACACATGAAGCTCCTAAGTATACTAAGTGGCCTCGTTCTAACCAATTGAACTACAAACCCAGGTTGTGAAAGTGCGTGTTAAAATTGCAATATAACCAGCCGCTGGTTGAGCGGAGAAAGGGCGGTTCTCGGTGATGGTGGCGGTCTGGGCTGGCGGTAGAAAATGATGTGATGTCAGTGGTACCTTGTTCCACATGCGGGATTTGGTCGGTGTCTTTTCCATGAGCCGGAATGATGCTTTTCCCTCGTTCTTCGTATGTATGGTGCTCCGGGCACCTCGACTGACTCCTTCGCTCACAAATCCATGCCGAAGGAATGGTAGAATCAGTAGCAATAATGTTTTATGAGAGTAGCTACTGTGCGTTGTATATCGTGTGAATCAATTAAGATAAATAACGGTCCTACTTAGCATACGTTCATTACTATCCCTCGATGCTGTATCCAGATTGTGAGAGCCCCTCTCATTCCACAATGGTTTACTATGCTTATCGCCCAAGGTGTTATATTTTCCTCTAAGAATCAAACAATCCTGTATCTATTTGACAAAAAATGATTTGTAATGTATTACCATCTTATACCCTATCTAGCACAGCGGTACATTGATTGTTATCTTCGTTGACGGACTAGGGTGTCTATATTGTTGCTCCACAATACTAAACACGCTTCTAATCGGTAACAGTAAATCCAGCACCACGATAGAGTGTCCCAGATATAATTCATTAGGTTTAACAGCAGTTACCACGATACTTTGCAGTTTAAGCAAGTCGAAATAACACGCAGCAAACAGCAGACAAAGCCGTCGGTAACTAAATTCTATGAATTTTTAACAGACTTCCAGCATTGAGGAGGATAAGGATAAGGATAAGGTCCTCCATACTACATTTACACAAGTGCACATAGTGCACTTAATATTATATGATGCTTCCTATATGCTTAAAACTCACGGGACGCAAAGTCGGTTCATTAATGGTCTGGGCCCTGCTTGTGCTACTTTCTATAGTCAAGGACACTAAGAAAAGATCAGCTCAAGTCGAGTGGATAAGCTCGAGATAACTTTGTGCACTGAGATTGTTTCAACTGAAAACTACATTCGACTCGAGCAATCTTGAAACCGCTCCAGTTTGAAACAAACCTTGATTTCCCCTGAGCCAGAATATCGCCATAGAGTTTTGCATGTAGCCAGTGCATATATTCCAGCTGGTTTCAAAGCCCAATAAACTGTATGCACGACGGGAGATATTTTGGGAATCTTCTGGCTATGATTAGTCAAAGTATTCCCGGTGCCACGTATTACACATTATATTTACAACGTTATAAATAATATATATTGAAGAAGACATGAGTAGTATGATCTGCAATCGGTAAAAATATGCAATAACCAAAATATTTCAGCGCCACAAATCAGTTGAGATCCTCATTTACATTGCCAACCTCCAGTTCTGGTTTGAAACGACATTTCCGGCCTTGCGACATCTTAATAAATTCATCTTGCACTTATGCTCCAAATTCCAAATGTGTCTCAACGTGAAGAACTGAAATTGTATTTGATTTCCATGTCTGCGGCCAATTTCAATGCGAATGTGAGCGAGTGATACTACATGTTCTCAACGCTTCCTGCGATATGGACTATGTTCGTGCGCGGATTGTATTGCAGCGTACGAAACTCCTATTGCAGTATCTATAGAGGACACAGATATACTCACATTAATCAATACGACAAACTACGAATACGTAGGTACTGCTAGGGAGTATTAAAACGCCATCACGTGACAACATACTCGTTTACGTCATACATCGCGATCCTACTTACACCGACGGATATCACGTATCAACATCGGCCATATGGTAAGTATGAGCATGAAGGATTTGACTATAATAATGCCAAGTTTTCAACCTTTAAACATTGGAATTTTGTTCTCGTGCGCTACCGATAAAATCAAACGTTCGGGATATGTGTGGTAGGTAGACCACCTGATCGCCGTATCTTGAAAATGGTAATTCCACATACTTCGCTATGGGTGCAGTGTTTTATGAAGCAGGGTGTAGAAGGTTAGAATCTCGTTCTCCTACGGTATCAATAACATCAAAAGTTCGGTGCCGTCACGTGTGGTGTAGGTATACCTTTTCAGACTTCTTGCGATAAAAAAAGCAGACAAAAAGAATGGGTTCGGTGGGACTCGAACCCACATACGGCCCCTAAGCATGCTAAGTGACCGTGTTCTACCAATTGAACTACAAACCCATGTTGTGAAAGAGCGCATTCAAATTGAAATGTAATCCGCTGCTGTTTTAACGGAGGACGAGCGGTTCTCGGTGCTGGTGGCGATCTGGGATGGCGATAGGAGAAAGATATGATGTCAGTGGTTCTGTGTGCGAGATTTGGAGGTTGTTGTTTCCATCAGCCGGTGTGGTGGTTTTCCTTGATTCAAAGGGTCGTCTGAAAGCATTCAGGATTCCTGCCACAATTAATACGGGAATGAAGGTCGGCATGTAAACTAAAAAACAATATTTTGTTTCATGGTGGCGACTTTATTTTGATAATTGACGGGAGTTTCTTGCGGTGTCTACAATGGTTAACACTAATTTCTTTTTCCCTGTACCTGAGGTTTCTTCGGCTTTGTGATTTTGATATTTATTTTAATGCTAGCTGACATTTGCATCGCCCAAGAATAACGTGACAATGGTAGCGGTGGTTCAGGTGTTTGTACATCCTTCATAGTAGGACTTGCGCCGCCATGCACAACCACCGAGAACCGTTCTTTCTCGTCTAACCAGTAATGCTTCATATTTTAATTTTAACACGCCATTTCACAACCTGGGTTTGTAGTTCAATTGGTAGAACACGGTCACTTAGCATGCTCAGGGGCCGGATGTGGGTTCGAGTCCCACTGAACCCATCTTATTGCCCTCTTTTTTTTCCATAGCGCAGTCCAATAAGGTGTACCGTACCAACTCCACACGTGGTTATTACAATTTTTGGCATTTCATCTGTTATGCAGGAAAACAGTATCGTAACCTTCTACATTGTCCTTTTGGATACACCAAATCGTTGGTTAACTGTTTCATCAAACGCAAAATTTCGAAAATACGATCTGCTCAATTTTGATGCCTAGCATCAGACGGTACACCACGGATCATGATGTATGACGTGAATACGGGTTGTATCACGTGTTGCTTGTGGATGCTCGCTAGCTTCATATTTCCCAGCCTTGTGTTCTGGTTTTGAAAAAGAAATGCAGGTATATTCATTTCATTAATATGGAAAAATATTTGTTGTTTTTTCCTGCATGGGCCTTTTAGGCCTCGGTCAGCGTATGATTCAATAAATAAATAAATAAATAAATATGGAAAATATCACTGGCATGTACTGTATTCGCACTCCATTCACAGAGGCAGTGATCCTCCCAGAAGGCGGGCGGAACACTCATTATCACTCTTCTACATTGGTATTGAACAAAGGTTTTAAACACAAAGCACAAGACGAGGCAAAACACAAAAAGAGTAAACTCAAAATCAGCTTGAAAGTTGAAACATCAGTTCTTTCAGGTTTCTTCAAGTGGAGGTCAGTTTTAGTTCGAAGCAACCAGACTGCACAGAGTTCACCCAAGCTTTTCTAACTCGACTTGAAGTGGAGTTTAGAGAGTACTATAATGCCACTGGTCATATAATGTAGTAAGAACTGGATTATAAATGCATCGATCTTGCATCCATGATGTGTTTTGAGCATATAGTAAGTACCAGCTAGTACGATTTACACCAGCAAACTGCAATGACCTCGCCAAATTCTCAAACCGAGGGTTCTCCCGACAATTGCTCCGGTACCGAGCAGGACGAACAACCCCTACTACCATGTATAGAAGCAGCTCATAATTATGTCGAGACTACTGAGCGTGATCCTGAGCCATCTCGCCATGAGTTAGGGAGAGAAGCTCTGATTTTACACCTCCAAAAGGTCGAAAAAGAGAAGCAAGAGCTACAAGAAGATCTAAACGAGGTTTTGGAACTAAGTGATGATGCAGAGGAAAGGTACGATTTATTGGAATCTCAAAATGCAGAATATTATGCAGACCTTCAAAAAGCGAAAGAAGAAATTCAGGTTTTGAAAGAAGAGGTTAGATATATCAAGCAAGAGAATGTGGAACTGGTCGAACATAATAATCAGTTGCAGAAGAATGGTGATGATCACATTTGTATGATGTGTGGGGTAAAGGAGGATTCTTGGGTGAAGGCAGACCAGGGGGTTCAGGTACAAAGGCTGCTAGGTGTGCGAAATGCATAGTTTTGGGAGAAGGCGCAATGATGGGTCGACATTATTGAAGCCCTGAAGATATTCAGAAGAAATATAGAATTAGTTTTTTATTGGTGGAGAAATCAGTTACCAGTATAATTTTACGAGAAGATTGGATAGATATTAGCACATATTAACGTAACATAGACGCGTTATGCAACAGTGGAGGACTTCCCATCGCTCTATAGCAACGGACGTGAGAGTCCATTTCACCACAAAAAAATATTTTCTATAGAACGCGAATAGAGCACTAGGATAGACAGGGGGGTCGCTACCCCCCTGTCTATTCAGATTTTCTATTGCTATCGAATAGATGAAGTTGAGGTTGTTCTATCCACCCCCAATAGAGCGATGGGAAGTCCTCCAGTAGAACTAGCTTCATCCCTTGCAACGTCCTCGTGTCTACTACCAGCCGATCCACATCCATATTTCGGATGACATATTTTTGCTCTTCCGTATACATGTTCAACCATGGGAGGGGTTGCTTAGGGTTAACTTACGTGCCGTTACGGAGAAGCATGGCAATTACTTGCAGCAGGTCCTATCAATATCACCGGCAATATCCCAATTCACATGCCGAGCAAGATATACTCCAGTAAGAAGGTAATCAATCTTAAAACTGTAATCAATTCGACTTTCCAGGCCGATTATCTGAAAATGTACGAAAACAACAACCTGTGTCAAAACACAACTTCAGATAAATCCCGCCATGTGCACATAGCTGAGACTGGGTGCCTATATTCACCACTATCCTTCAACCTGTACCACGATTGGACATACATATCATATTCAGTGCATGAAGAGCAATTGCGTAAATGTGTAAATCGAGGATGCAGGACTATCGCTATCCCCCATCCCGCGGGAAGCCTTTTTTTTGTTGATAGGACCTAGTTAACGGTGGGTTCGTCTCTTATCTACGGCTTGTCTTCCTGACTGCC
This sequence comes from Pyronema omphalodes, assembly GCA_024516155.1. Taxonomy (NCBI): domain Eukaryota; kingdom Fungi; phylum Ascomycota; class Pezizomycetes; order Pezizales; family Pyronemataceae; genus Pyronema; species Pyronema omphalodes. The sequence goes on along the minus strand of JAJJXM010000032.1, from coordinate 251,912 downwards.
TCAACCTTCAAATTAGATCGTACGATACAAACCATTTTTCTACTAAAAAGATATAGGACTATTGGATTCTCCGGGAAAATATGACCCGTTGGGCGACACTTATGATAAATCATCGTGGAATGAGAAGGCCTCGGACAACCAGAATACGGTGTGAAAAGCTGATAATGAACGCATGTGAAGTAGAACCTTCACTTACTTCAATTGATGCCCACAAAATACGACGAACGAGAGATATTCAAAAGATAGATTTTTACAACAGATTTTGCCGTCACACAGGCCTAGCTTGATGAGATGAGAAGTTAATTTCCATCTCTGGAGAACCATAGCAACGAAAGAAAATGATCAGTCAGGCTCATGACAACAACAGCACCCAGCTCTGCCATCTGGAACTACTGACATCACAGATTCTTCTACCGGTATCCTCAACCACCGGAACCGTTGAGAACCGCTCTTTGTCCGTCTAGCCAGCAGCGGACTATATCCCAATTTTAATGTGCTCTTTCATCGCTTGGATTCGTAATTCAATTGGTAGAACACGGCCACTTGACATGTTTAGGGGCTGTATGTGGGTTCGAGTCCCATCGAGCCCATATTTTTGCATTCTTCTTTTTTGATGAACTCTGAGGAAGCATAATGGCTTCACACGTGAGTTTCACTTGATCTTTCTGTGATTTTATTCGTTACGCAAGATCCACTGAATCCCCTTTTACCGTTTAGTTTTTCCATAACGCTGTCTAATAAGTTGTACCTACCCAAAATTCCATTGCTGCATAACTTTCTAATTTCATTCGTGGTGTAGAAAGCCGGGGAATGACATGTCATATTTCCATGCTGTAATAACGAATGCTGCATATTTGGAGCTGTTGAGGAAAGTTGCAAGCTGTGGATGTAGAGGCGATGTAGCGAATGTCGAAGCGTTACGTCAAATGGCACAATAAAGTTTGCGATGTATAACGTAAATGATCTTGCTACTTGGTGCAGAGGCTCTATTTTCTCGGGTATCCATCGAAAGGAAGGCGGGATGTCGCTTGTTGTGGCTTATTGGAAAGGTTTTCTCGCGGGTGAACAAACACGAAAAGCTGGTGGAACTGGCCCTATGGTACAAGAAAACGAGTGAGAGTGGTTTAGTTCAAACACCTTCGTGGTTTAGCTAAACACCGAAAGTGTTTAGTTAAACACCCTAAACACCAAAGTTGTTTAGTCTGATTTAAGGTGTTTAGCTAAACCACCCATCGTTGTTTCAAAGTGTTTAGTTAAACACCCCTAAACACCGAAGTTGTTTAGTGTGATTTAAGGTGTTTAGCTAAACCACCTAGCGTTGTTTAGTTAAACAACTACCTTGATTTTTTTTTTTTTTGTGGGGTTTATTTAAACACCTTCTTTTTCGCTTATTCTTCGGTGTTTATTTAAACATCCTAGGGGTGTTTAAGGATGTTTAAATAAACACCTTCTTTTTTGCTTATTCTTCGGTGTTTAGATAAACACCCTAGGGGTGTTTAAGGATGTTTAAATAAACACCTTCTTTTTTCGCTTATTCTTTGGTGTTTATTTAAACACCCTAGGGGTGTTTAAGAATGTTTAAATAAACACCTTCTGTTTTCGCTTATTCTTTGGTGTTTATTTAAACACCCTAGGGGTGTTTAAGGATGTTTAAACAAACACCTTCTTTTTTACATATTCTTTGGGGTTTATTTAAACACCCTAGGGGTGTTTAAATAAACACCTTCTTCTTCGCCTATTCTTTGGGGTTTATTTGAACTATCCTCTGACGTTTAAATAAACATCTACAGTCCACTTCCTAGGGATGGCGTTTCCATGGTTCATATAAATCACCCTAGGGGTGTTTAAGGATGTTTAAATAAACACCTTCTGTTTTCGCTTATTCTTTGGTGTTTATTTAAACACCCTAGGGGTGTTTAAGGATGTTTAAATAAACACCTTCTGTTTTCGCTTATTCTTTGGTGTTTATTTAAACACCCTAGGGGTGTTTAAGGATGTTTAAACAAACACCTTCTTTTTTACATATTCTTTGGGGTTTATTTAAACACCCTAGGGGTGTTTAAATAAACACCTTCTTCTTCGCCTATTCTTCGGGGTTTATTTGAACTATCCTCTGACGTTTAAATAAACATCTACAGTCCACTTCCTAGGGATGGCGTTTCCATGGTTCATATAAATCACCCTGCAGTGTTCTACTGAACATTCAGTTTTAACCTGTAGAGCTGTGTTCTGTTTTTGTTTGTTGATGGAAGTGGATATTGCCTTAGTGCGCATCCCTTCCTTATGTTCTGTTCGTTCTGCCGTTGTTGTTCCTCGTTCTTCATCCATTTCATTCACTTGTTTCTCCACCTCCATCTTTCCCTCTTGTTTGGCTGTAAGTTTTTCCTCATGTCAAATGTTTGTCCCTCAACAGAATTTGCTAGTTCATACACCATACACCACCGGAGGGAAAAAAGAGAGAGAGAGGGGGAATTGGGATATGAACTTCTAGATACTCGCTGAGTCAAGTACTGCAAACCAACCCCACAAATATCCACAATGCTAACCAGACAAACAGGATGCTCAGAAAACCTAAGTCTATTTATTGAAGCGATCCATGATTCCAGCATATGTAAGGGTCAATTAAAAAAGGCACAAAGCGAATGGTACAACACAGAGAGGAGGAGCAGGAGTAGGAGGGGTGAGGAGGGAGGTGGGAGGTTCCTGTATGTATAGATAGAGGACCTGGCAATAGCTAGAGACATGTTATATAATGAGCGAGTGGTTTAGTAATTAATTTGAAAAATTTAAAAAATATCTGAGGTGCTTGATCAAACCACTATTGTGCAAGGTGTTTAAATTGGTGTTTAAAGGTGTTTAGTAGGTGTTTAAATCGGTGTTTAAAGGTGTTTAGATCGGTGTTCAAGGTGTTTAAATCGGTGTTTAAAGGTGTTTAGTAGCTGTTTAAAACGGTGTTTAAAGGTGTTTAGTAGGTGTTTAGATTGGTGTTTAAAGGTGTTTAAATCGGTGTTTAAATCGTTATTTAAAGGTGTTTAGTAGGTGTTTAAAGAGGTGTTTAAAGGTGTTTAGTAGGTGTTTAAAGAGGTGTTTAGTAGGTGTTTAAAGAGGTGTTTAGTAGGTGTTTAAAGAGGTGTTTAGTAGGTGTTTAAAGGTGTTTAGTAGGTGTTGAAAGAGGTGTTTAGTAAATGAATTTTGCGGGTGTTTGAAATAAACACCTTTTGTGGTTTAAAGTGTGGTTTGATTAAACACCTTTTTTTTGTACCACAGGGCTGGATCCTCGCTAAAACTGAGCCGTTGTGAAAACAAAAGTGGACCCGGCTCTAGCTAGTTTGTTCTAAGGAGTTACCAATCACATTCTGAAACAAATACATTCTTCGGTTGGACTTCTGCAAATCAAATATCATATAACCCAGCCAAATCGGCACTACCCCAAGCAAGAGACGAACCAGTCCATGGCATAAAAGATGAGTTTATATATTTTTAAACTTTTCATCACCGTCCTCTGCTTCCCACTACAATCCCTGCTATAATGACATTTGGATATTCATTATTTGATAATTTATATGTACAAATATATCATCGAATAACCAACTGAGGAGGGAAACATTGTGATTCCAGTTGGGTCTCGAGTGATAAGAGATGACTAGTCATATAGACTATTTTTCAAGTCCCCAACGGGAGGCGTGGGCTTCATACTACTGATATCACATCTTCCCCAATAAACTGCGCAATTATGTCAGTTATTTCAAGTATAGAATAAATAGCTTGCTGCGTAAATGGTTGTTACAAAAGAATGTCACGGGTTGTATCTTACAGTGAGTTTGGTTGCACCTTAAAACAGATATTTAGCGCAATTTGACCCCAGGTTCCCAATCCAATATTTGGTTTGTGAGAAAATTCAACCTTAGAACATGCTTTCGGGTCTGTCCGACACCCCGTAAGATCCGCAATTTCATCGTGTGAAAAATTCAACCACACCACAATGCCAAGCATGCCAATGAGAAAAGGGATAATCCTATTGCTCTGCGCGGAGGCTCGGTCTACTTGTGACCCGTCAATGAGAAGGCACAATGTGGCTTATTGTGGCGTATTCAAAACGTCTCCGCACAGGCTATCAAACATGAAAAGTGGTGGACTCGAATCCTCGCTAGAACCGGGCCGTAGTAAAAAAAAACAGTGGAACCGGTTTTAGCATGTTTGGAAGTGCAACCAAAATCACCCTCATTGATAGCAATGTTTCAAGATTTCTTTGCTAATGGTCTGTTCTATAATATAGCAATAAGTGGCGTATTGAAGGTTGCAGGATATTTGCATTATCATGGCGAGGTTGGTAGGGTTTATGGGGTACGTCAAATCTGCTACTTATGATGATTAGTACTGGCTGCAGTCTGAAGACATACCTTTCGAAATATCGGACTTCTGCAAGTGTTTTCAAGATATCTCGGTGGTTATATGTATCTCGGGTTGAACCAACATCCTAAACTCCTAATTCTGCTGAGAATAGTTCACTAAACTAACATTAGCTATTCGACCAGACTGATCGATATTCAGGGGCTTGATTTATTTACTCGTTTTTCCCGATTTGTTTGTTGATTCATCAGAATCCAGATAGGTTCACGCTACATTTATGTGTTAATTACCAGCCCAATGACCGAGTTCTAGTTCCCGTACAGGCGGTCTAGACAGGCTGATTATGGTCATTTATAGAACCTCCTGAGCTCCGAACAGTCCCCGAAGCCGTTTTCAGCCCTTCGATTATTATTATACTGCCCATGACAAGTAGCCTTGATGATAAGAACAAGACAGCTGAGACGTTATTTTTCACGTTTGTGTTCTTAGCGAAAAATATTTATGCCAGTCAGGTGGTGGCCGGGGAGAGACGACGTTACAATCAATCAGGAATAGTAAAAATGATGTTTATTCACTTGATATGTCGCTTAATGATACAACGGGTTTCACATTAGGATCTATAGTGCGGAAAACTGACAGGAAAGTGGTTCCGAAAAGCAAGCATGGGAAGGTTACTGTATGGTTGGAGATGTAGGACACTTTACGATGGTATTTCTCAAGAATAAACCTCATAGCAAGTTAGAAACACTGGTGGCGGTGGACATGTGTAATTGTCGTATTCATCTAAAAAGTAGTACATTATAAGACAGTACGAAGCCAGGGGTACTTGATTATCTCTCTGCTATCCATGTTGGATACTATGTTAAGGGACTAATTGATGGTTGGCCTCTCATAGTTCTAATAGCTCGAGTATCTTACACATCAAGGACAAGGGGAGAGTTCATTCTTACCCTTGAATACACAACTTCTCTTAAAACTCAAGCCTGGGATTTCAAATAGGCACTTCCAGCCTGAATCCTTTTGCATAACTTAGAGGTTTTATAAGTTTCATAATCAAGCCGGAGGATATGGTATACGCAATATCTTATGGTCGTTACATATTTCTGGGCGGCAAGCATTATACGCCTCCCTTAAAGAAAATGAGGAAAATGTTTCACATCCGGGTCCGTCTGTATTTGTCATTTCTATTGGTGGTTTCAATCAGTGCACGCGAGGATGTCTTGTAAAAGAGTTGTTAGGATATAAATTTTATAAGAGTTGATGGAATAATCATACACGTCACACCAGTTCTTGGCTGAAATATCTGAAGCATTAATTTACAACCAGTTACCACGAAACTATTTAGGTATCACTTCTAACAACCTTATTGTTTCCCGTATTATCGTCTAGAATACCTTGACCAGCTTCGACTGGTTTTACCTAGCTTCGCCCAGCTTTATTTAACCCATGCAACAAAAAGAAAAGAAAAAACATTAAACACCCTAAAGTACTAGCGTGATTTATGCTAAAGTGCTCAAGACATAAACTCCTTTCCATGTTTCCATTCAATTCTTTGCAACGTAGATTCAAATCATGTACCCATCCAGCTTTCCTTTCGAAAATGAATCGAATCAAATCAAGCAAATACAGAAGTATTCGATATCCCCAAACACAAACAAATTACACATAGTAAAACATAACGTTGGACAGTTCAAAAGAAAAATGAAAAATAAAAAACAACGTAGCAAAGATATGAAAAACCAGATGACAAAGCATGCAACACCCATGCAACACCATAACCCCGTAGCTAGCTAGGCACAGTTCCCATCCTTCAGACCAACCCCACTTTCGACTCCCGATCTTCAACAAATGTATTACAACCCCCACAGCCCTAAGAGTTCCGAAAAGCAAAAAAAACAGAAACATGACATGTTAATATGATCGATACTCAGCGGCAAAACCCGAAGACTATTCAACCTATGAAAATCTTTCCTGGTTCCTGGCGTAAGGATGGAATCCACGCATGTTGTTGTATCCCTGAGCACCACCGCGTCCGACAGGGCCAGCTCCGCCACGTCCTCCGCGGTAGTTGCTGCCAGGCTTGGTGTTTCTAGGACCAGTGGGGGCGTTGGGTGGAGGACCTTCAAAACGTCCATATTGTCCGTTCGGTGTTCCTATGATGAGTTAGCATTGAGATAAGCCAAGAATATGGCAGGAAGTTACGCACCGCCTCTTGACTGCTGCTGCTGTTGAGCGGCCTGGGCATTCTGCTGCTGAAGCTGAGCAACAACCTGTTGCGGCGGAACGTCGTCGTACATTCCCTCCCAAGAACTAGGATGGCTCTGAGGCGGTTGATAATCCCGCTGAGAGGGGTGGTTTTGAAAGCGATTATTTCTGAAGTTGGTCTGTTGCTGTTGTTGCTGTGACATGTCGTAACCAGAGTTGTCATATCCCTGGTTGTTGTAACCCTGGTTATTCTGGTTATAGCCCTGTTGCTGCTGTTGCTGCTGCTGAGGAACGGCCATCTGCTGGGGAGGTGACTGCATAGGAGGGCTCTGCTGGTTAGGACCACGTCCTTGCATCTGCTGTTGCTGCTGCTGCATCATTTGTTGCTGCGCAGCGACCATGTTCATTTGCTGCATCATCTGGGGATTCATTCCAGCCATTTGCTGGGGCATATTGGCCATGGCCTGACCCATCATAGCGGGGTTAATGATAGGCATAGGACCGGCGGCAGCACGTCCAAATGTGCTCATGGCTTGCATGTAACGCTGCATCTGCTGCCAGTACTGGGCCATCATTTGAGGTGTCATTCCATTGTATGCACCGGCCTGGGAATTTCCTCCGTTGTGGTTTCCTCCGTTCTGATTGTTATAACCCCGGTTGCCGTTGTCTTCGAAACGGTCGCGGCTGCTGCGGTCACGGAAGTCGCGCTCGTCGAGATTGGCATTCATACGCTCCCGGGTGTTTCCCCGAGGCTGGGCTTTCTTAACCTCAATCTGGGAGGTGTTAGTAGTTTTTCAGGGGTGATAGATGATGAATCTTACAGCCTTGCCCATAATCTCGAGAGTGGGACAGCTTAGTGCATTCTCCACAGCAGATTCACTATCAAAGGTCACGAAACCAAATCCCCTGGGACGACCAGTGTCCTTATCCATCATGAGAGTGGCATCCAGGACACGTCCGAACTGGGTGAAGTATTCCCGGAAATCCGACTCAGTGGCCTCCTGGCTCACTCCTCCGACAAAGATCTTACTAGTTTTCTCTTGTTCATCGCGAGGAATGGCACGCTTAGGATCAATCTTTATGATTAATGTTAGTATATTGCAGAACAATTCATATGGAGTGGAACCGTACAATCTTCCCATCAAGGTAGTGTTCCTTCACCATCACTATGTTTACAGTCTTGGGGTCCTTGAAGGTGAGAAATCCAAAGCCACGGGAACGTCCACTAGGTCCATCGCGCATTACAGTGCATTCAGTGACCTCTCCAAATTGACTGAAATATTCTTTAAGAGAATCTATCGAGAAGGCGGGAAATCAATATTTGTCAACGAAACCGTAAGTGTGAATCATACCATCTGTAGTTTCCCAATTCAATCCACCTATGAACATTTTCCTAAATACAAACAATGCTAAGTCAACCTATATTCCTATGTAATGTATAAACGTAGCGAAAGAACGCCTCCAAGCTAAAATAATCAAGACGTGCAAGAGCCCATGAAGCGAGAGGAGGGCGGTTTGGTAGGGGTCAAGTAGCCAAGGGGTATCAAACGGTAGCCGTATTCAACCAAGCAATCTCGAAGTGATGACGAATGAAGAAAGCGAATTGGTTCAGCATGACCGGCACTGTTTGTGAACGACGCGGTTGCAAAGCACCATGTAACTTCCAATCTGAATAATGATTCCCATTGTATCTTCGTACACAAACTACCATCTGTGTGAATGCCCAGAGGCGGCTAGATACTGCTAGCTAGGTAGTGCTCCAATATGCCGGAGTAGTAGTAGATGTATACATCATTTGCTTTCAACCGAGTCGTTGTGTCGTATATAGTAGTATGTGCTGGATTGAAGTCCAAGCTCTGTTTGACCCATGCCCTTGATCCCTTAACCCATGTCCATGCCTCCGGCCCCCAGTCCTCATGTAATACCCAATAAGTGATATCTAACACTCGATAACCCTCTAGTTTGTAAAATCAACAGTAGCGAAAAGATACCGCCCAGTCCTTTAATCTGGGAGCAACCATCACGATTCCTCCTCTCATGCAAAATAAAACGCAAACGTCTAGCAATAGAAAATTCATAGTAAATACGTACCCGTCCTCTTTGATAGCTGGGCTACCAGCTCCTTGGTCGTTGTATCCGTTCATTCCCATTTGATCATACCCTTGACCTTCATTGTGGCCCTGTTCATGCCCCATGTTGGAGGCATCCCAGCCACTATAGTCGTTCTGACTATACTCCTCGTTATATTGCTGTTGTGGCTCTTCCTGGACTACCTGCTGGGGCGGAGCTCGGGGATCAACAGCTTTCTGGATTGGCGCGGCAGCCACAGGTTGTACAGTCTGAGCTACGGATACAGGTGGGGCAGGGGCAGCTGCGGGTGCTTGAGTAGTAGTAGTAACGGTTACGGGAGTTGGTTCTTTCTTGACTGCAACGGGTGCTGCATCGACTGGTTCATCACCGTAGCTGTGTCGGATGAGTCGTTAACGATGACTCTAAGTAAACCACGCGTCGATTTCGGTCGGCAATTAACGGTGGACGAATGGATGGAACACATACAGGTCGGCGAAGAGGTCATCATCGTGCTGATCGTCGGAAGGGTCCATCGTGATGTGGACGTCAGTTGCAGTTACGCTACGGTCTAGAGTTAGTAGTCGTGTTGTGCTGTTTGAAACTGTATTTATTGATCTGTTGTGAGATATAAGCGTGAACTGATGTGTAAGTAACGCGAGAAGGTAGATGTGTTGTTGTGGGGTCGGGTTTTGAGGTTTGATGTGGTTAGGTCTGGGAAGAAGCAAGAAGAGAACTGAGGTTATAAGTAGGCCGGCAAGACATGCGCCAAGACGCGGATATCTGTCAGTCATGATTCCAACCCGTCACGGTCCTAGATCCTATGATTATATTCGACTTGGAATAGCCATTATTACTGATATTATGAGTAACTACGAGATAACATGTCTCAGACATTCAGATATCGCGATTCACGATCTACACCGTCCGCGGCCATGCATCAACCTTCTGCTATGGCGTGTCGAGCTACTTTCGCATCCACCCGCGTGTGGTGCTCTCATCGGCGCAAAGCCACATTTTGAAGGCCGACAGCAGACTGGCTATGTCAAAGCAGAGTCTCTATATTTCTTTATCCTACGCGAAACCGGTTCGCTACACTCTGCCATGCCAGCTCTTGTGTCATTATCCAGGAATCGTGCTGCATTTTGGTAGTGATATGCATCTGTAGTCTCTTGCACGCGTTCGCTCATCGTTGAGCCTCATACGAAAGGTGCAGAACTTCGAAAACACGTTTGTTTGTCTTCTTCCTCGGAGTCGAAATTTTACCGAAATGTGTTTCGCATATGTAGGTTTGCAATATTAACTCGGAGGATTAGTCGGGTCTTTCATTAGCAAAAACTACACCTTGGGGCCTAGATTCAACGTTGGGTATCCCAATCGCATAACAGTATTGATTCCTTTCCCTGAGCTTTGCTTTTGTAAGGGTTACTTATGCAGTTGAGTATCTTATTCGACGTGATTTCATAGGAGACCTCCAAAAAGTGTCGTTCATTGGGTGTTGTGGGAACTGCATCTATCAAGGTATCATATCATTAATGGAGACCGGTTCAAACATGACATCTACTCTTCGTAAATATAGGGACATCAACACTTGTGCATTCAATCATGCTAGGCAGTCCAGGTTGATGGGAAACTTCCAGATATAGATCTCAAGTACCAATCTGGTCAACGGAAGCCCTGGTAATTGGGATTGGAGCAAAATCTCTAGACCGGAATAAACACAAACGAAGTTGAGGGGAACTCTTCTATACCGACACTTACGACTCTCGCGTAATCTACTGTATATAATCCCATAACTTTCCAATAAAAAAAGGGTCCTACTTTCACTTGTCCCTCAATCATCCAGTTCAAGGCCTCTGTACGTCACGAAGTCTTATGTAGGACATAAGCCTTCTATATTTGAACAGGCACTACTGAGAATCCTTTATGTGACGCATATGCAATATACTTTATACATTACCGCATGTACCTTTCAATCCCTCCAGTCCTGTATGTATATTCCACGACTCAAGAATCCAACCGGCACTCCCTCTCCATATTTCCATCTCCAACCTATATGTTGATCACACGTATATGCCAACTCTTACCCTATTCCTTCCTCAGCATCTTCAAATCCCGAGTATTTTCAATGATGTAGCTCATTAAATAACCTTAAATATTACTCCCTTTGTATATCACCATCCCTTCACCGGCCAGCATATATAGAGTACCTCCGCTGCTGCCTTAACATGGCAACATCCCTGCTCGCTAGAATTTCCAGAACGGAAGACCCCATATCCCTGCCCAGCCCTACCCGTGCACTAATGCAGCACCGGTAAAGAGCCTCAGTGAACCCGGGGAGCGTTGATAAGCAGAGCGGTTGGCTCTCTGCAACACTGCAATTTGCAAACCTCAGGGGGGTGGGGGAAGTGGGGGCTGGAAATTTATGTCTCGTGTTACATAATTTGTGTTTCGGTAAGGATTTGGATGTGATTAAAAAGCTTATTGGTGATGCAGTTTTCGATGACAGTACTTGCATACCAGTGATTAATGAATTGGAGAATAATTTACGCACACGAACATCGACATTAACGCTTGGTATCTGCTGAAAATTGCCCAAAAGAGTTCATATGACACCAATGGTACATCTGTGGAGTCGACGATGCAAAGACATGGAAAAATCCGTGGCGAAACGCTATACCGGTAGGGGAATCATGCTCTTATATTAAGACTGATATTAAGGCAGCGTATGTGACTAACAGGTAAAGGTGTATCAAGTATTCCAGTATTGAAATCACAGTAGTGTAACAGAATAAACACTCGGATTAGGGGCTGTATTTTACGTTTTTTTTATTGCAATCTCAAGCTTTAAGATCAAGTCGCCTACACTTGAGTCGCTGCCCGCTGGTGTATTTTCCAACGAGTATGAGTCCGAGTCTTGAGTCATGTTCTACTCTCAACTTCAAGGAAACATAAATCAATAATTTTCAGAGGCAAATAAATGACTGGTATTGCTGAGATTGCTGAGAGGCAATGAAAACCGGAGGCATGGTATGCACGGATTACTGTGCGAGTGATGATTTATGAATAGCTGCATGCAGGTTATTATTCTACTGCCATGACTCGTATGAAGAGGACGATAAACCAGTCTCAAATTACTAGATATATTTCAACCAAGACATATCCAAAATACAGAGATCAAAATAGCTACAATCAGGGCTTACATTGGCCCCGCAGTCTATCAAGCGTCCGTTCATCCGGTTCAGCGACATCTTCCAAAGCGCATTTATCTTTCCCTCATTCTTGAAATTTCCTCTCCAAAATCCAATTGCTCTATCATAACCTCTTTCCAACACCCCGCGCCATCCCTGCATCCCCAGCCCAACCCAACGCGTTCCGTGAACCCACCACCAAGCGCCACCCACGCTCGCAGCCTCAATCACGTGATCCTCATTCCAACCGCTAAAAAATCATCCCCGGCCCGTAACCAACACCCACAGCAACATCGCGATGTCCGCCCCCCGACTTTTCCGCGCGACCACCCGGTCCTTCAGCACCTCCCGGATTGCTTTTGAGGAGTCCGCCTCTGCCGCTGCCGCCGCGCCCCGTACCGGTGGTATCCGTATTACACGATTCTTAGCCGACTCCACCGGAAACCCCGCGGGTAGCAACACCACCGGGCGTCCTGCTAGCACTGGCAGCTTCAACGGTTTCCGCAAGGTAGGAGGAGCGGGAAGATTTGAAGGAAATGTCGGAGGTGCAACCACGGATGCGAACCGTGACCGGGCGAGAAAGGTTATGGAGCAGCTTGGACCGAGATTAAATGCGGCAGCTCCGGCGGTTCAGCAGGCGGAGGAATTCACCGAGAGAGAACTTATGAGCTCTCAGTTTAGGTTTATGACCGGTGATATCTATGCCCCCAACGATTTGTCGATGCAGGAGTTGGAGAGGAGAAGAGGAAACCAGAGACCCGTTAGGGATGCGTTTGATATTTTGGGAATTAACCCTATGACGCAGTACAAGGTATGTTCTGTGGTGGGACGGGGAATTGAGACGGGAGTGGGGGCGGTGATATTGGATCTACATACAGAGACATGCTGGGATTGCAGTGGTGTACCACCAGAATATGGCTAATACATGACGGACAGAACTACAACCTCTTGTCTGAGTACGTCACCTCCATGGGACGTATCATGCACTCCCGCGAGACTGGATTGCGACCGGTCAACCAGCGTCGTATCGCTAGGGCTATCCGCCGTGCTGTCGGAATCGGTTTCCTTCCTTCTACCCACCGTCACCCCGAAGTTCTCCGTATGTCTGAGGCAAACATGAACTCTAAGCTCAGCCGTGCACCCAGAAGATAAGCGGGGCTATGCTATGCTGTGGGAGAAGAGGTGGAGACAAATTTGGTGGCGTGTATGATCAAAAATTATTCTTGTATATCTAGGGAAAGACACTTGTACTTTGTTGGGCAATGGGAAAGCAAAACATTCATAGTATTGGCGTTAACATCGTGATTTGGAATTGGAATAAGGCAGTATTTAACATGATCGCCAACTCGACTTCTAAACAGAAGAAAAACATTACAGACACAGACATGCATAAGGTACTAAATTTTAAACGCTAAAGATTAAGACTTTGCCCCTGACCAAAGGTTGGTGACATGGTTCCTTGACGCAGATGTGCTCCGGAGTTGTGGAATAAACTCTTCCAAAGAAATCTATGGCATCGCCAGAAATTAGAAGGATTCTGGAGAGGAACAATGGAATTACTTACGCTTCGCTGAGAAGGATTCCGACCTCTTGTTCGGTCCAGTCCTGCGTTGGTAAGGATTGCAGGAAAATCATAGTTTCCTTTTGTAACGTCAGTAGATACCCCAGTATTAAATATTGCCTAATATTTACCTGGAAATCCATCTTTCGGAGCTCCGGCGACCATCGGACTAAGAACGCTGCACAGACATAAACGTGGAACTCGGAGAACCCAGCAACGCCCTCAGCCTTGAAAAATTAGCATGGTGTTCGACGCAGAAATCTTACGGTGGACTCACCATGTACGTATCCCACATCCGGATGGTATTCTTAACACTCAATTCCCGCATGAGCATACAATTCATCCACCGGAAACTGAACTGAATGAACTCTACACCAGTATCCGCAAGATGTTGCGCCAGGCTGGTATCTATCCTTGAAACCAGTTCCTGAAGTGCTACCACCTGGCGTTGGATTCCAGGTTGTGTATGTATATAATTATCTTGAATGCCATCCAAAAGTTTGGTCAAGCACCAGAAGGAATCTGCTTCGACAACGTCCATGACTTCCTTTGGCAAAGTACCGGGATCAAACGTCTCTACATCACAGTCTATTCTACATCAGTCGAAAATTCAATAGGCACTGGCTTGGAACACATACCGATGTACGATGACAAAAAGACCTGGAAGAATGGTGTGACCAGATCGTTTATTCCCTGGACATATCCACTTGCAGGGTGCCGAATAGCCCAGACATATAGAATCCGCTCCAGTGATCGCTGAGTTGCCTCAAAACCATACAATTGAAGATGAGGATTTGTCCGTGGGACATCAATTGAGATTTGGTGCCAAATGACTTGATCTAATGATTCCGTTCCTCTAGAAAATGCCTGTTTCACACCATCGGTGAACTCCTTCCGTTTGCGCTCCAACGCATTTACACGTCTGTCTGCGTTTGTTGGGAGGTATCCTAACAGCAACTGCCATGCCATCGGTCGGAGTTCTTCTGGGATTCCATTCCACGATATTTTGCGTAGTTCGGCCAAATCGACAGTGGTTTCCTGAAGGATCTTCTTGAATTTGTTGATTCGAGAAAACCGGGCATTAAGACGTTCAATCTCCACCGGAGTATGCGTATCCGAGGAAATTGTAGGGTGATATATCATGTGTAAGGAATTCCCTGGGTCTTGAAGAAATGTTCAGCACATACAGGCTCCCCATACAAAAGCTCGCCTCACCTCTGACAAGTCCCTCAAACTGCGGCTTCAACCCATGACTACCTCGCCTCCGGGGGCTAGGATATGACGGTCCCCGTGATTGGGAAGCTGACCGTGCACTACCACTGCCTTGTCGACTTCCCTGAGGTCGGTATTCAATGGACTTTGGCGGTTTGTATTTTCCTTTCAGAATGTCATCTGTAGTCTCATCGGCAAGGTCGGCATCCCAGTCATCATCGGTATGCGTTAAGAAATCATTGAAATGTTTTCCGGGCTTGCGACCCGCACCCGCAGAGTATACAACAGGTGGAGATGCAGGCGGCGGAGGAGTATTCGACCGTATAGACCTAACCCATAATCAGCCTTGGCCATGCCGTACCTCGGCAGGCAATCTCGTACAACGTCTCCAACTTGAGGATATCGGCATGCGAATAGGAAGCACCAACTATCTTTGATGGCGGTTCTCGAGTCCTGATCGATTTGTTAACTCCAGCGGATGAGAGCTGGCTCAGGTGGGAGACGCGAACCGGGGCTCAGGAGCGGTAGCGGCGGCGGCGGGGGCGGCAGCGGGGGCGGGCGTTGGCGTATTCGCGGTTGATCTACCTCTCCAGAAAGGCGAGATCGAACTGGTGTATTCCAGGACTCAGCACATACTCGACTCCAAATGTGAGGGAGCTAAGGCACGGAAAGGGACGGAGGTCAATTACTCGGAACGGTCTGCAGACAAACGATGTTAGCGACACAACACCAACGACGATCTAAGCGTTAAGTGAACGGGATAACGTGCCGACTTGGACCATCTCCTACATCGCCGTTGTCAGCTGAGTTCGGTGAGCTTATTCGCATGCCGTAGCTTACCTGTCTCTTGCCAGCCATGCTGAGCCGAGTCCGGAGACGCAACCACAAGCTCGATTGATGGGTATGGAATCACAAAAGGGGGGGACAACGGTTGTGTCAAGCCACCTGGCAAACTGTCTGTATCTCTGGTATCGTGAAGCGTGTTTTTTGGCGTTTGGGTATCGTGTCGGGCTGCTTATGACGGAGTGCAGCGAGTGTGGGGAACTACACCGTGGCAACGCCGCGAAGCTAATTAAGCGCCAAACACCGCGTCTAAGAAGCTACCCTGGTCGCAATCAAGAGCTCACTCAACAATTCGGGATTGTGAAACAATACTTTGAATCACGAGACATTCAATATGTACACGATGGGGTATTACGCCGGAGTAGATCGTTCCGTCGGAATGTCGGATGCACCCGGATGTATGTATTTAGCTCATAAAGACATATCGAGTGCCATTCCGTGAAGACGATGTGCTAAGAATGCATTACCCAATCATTTCTAGAATTTCTACACTAGACGGAGGATATGATCTGACTTGTAAATGAAACGTACATCATATTTTGCCAGGTACATTAGGTGATGACTGACTGTTCAAGATCCAGGTGGTCGCGGATCAAATCTGCACCTGAGTGGGTAGACACTAAATCAGGGGTTCTACATGTTAAAGAAGGAATCTTCTTCTACATACACCATTATCACTACCTCACTGTTGTAATACTGCATTATTATTAACAAAAGTAGAATCAGAAGCATCCGTTCTTCACAATTTTCATTTTCGTTATAGTAACGATGGCAATACAGATACTGTATTTTGTATTACATTTTTCATCGTGAAACCTGCACATTTGATTTTTTTTATTGACTATCTCGATTTAGTTTACATTCCTTTATTATCGCTTCACTCCCTTATCTCTCTGGGTTATGGATCACTCTCGATATTACCACCATCTTGGAAACAGCGAAGGGATTCCCGTAAGGCTAAAGCAACGCCTTTACCATTACTTTTTACAGTCGGATACAACCATGAATTCTTATGAAACCCTACATTCCAATTAAAGGCATTGCCAGCCCATTGTCTATGTAATTTCAGAACTGCAGTCTCTAAATTGACCAGTTGGTATGTTACTGTACCGTAAACCACAGTAGCAAATATAACCTTCTGGCAAGTTTTCCAAAACGCCATACTTCATCCCTATGGCCAGCCATATTTTATTCCCTATACTACAATTATATTTCGTATATCGAAACCCCCTCCATCTCAATCCCCCTCCATCTCAATCCCCCTCCATCTCAATCCCCCTATAATCTCCAATAATCCCTTCCCCACCAACGGCCCCCCCTCGCCTCACCTCCTTTCAGAACCCGCTCCCACTGCTAACTTCACATCCTACAACCGACTCCTAACCATCCAATTCCCCAGCCCATTCGCAGCACAATAATATCCCAACCTGTTCTGCATCTCTCTGATATCACTGATGTCGCTGGTTCCCTTTGTTGGCTCTGCCCACTCGATATGCGTAACTCGAGACGGCGTAGCTGGGGACAGTGGGTGTGGTGAAGAAACCCGGATAGAGTTGGCGGAAAGAGTCGTTAAGACATCACGGGGATCTGTCGGCATTATAGAGAGGGTGGTGAACATTTTGGCTGGTGATTGGTGGTGGTTCAAAGGATTGGAGAGGGGGTGATTGCTGATGTTATTTTCGGTGATGGTTTATCTGTTAGAAAGGATTCGATGGAAAAGATGAATATTTGTAATAACGAAGGATATCTGAATGGTGGTGGTCAGGGGATAGGGATTTATATGACAGACATAGAAGTTATTTAATATCAACTATCAACTACCAACAGATAATACGATTCGCGTTTCATACAAACCATCCCGAAGTCACATCTCCGTTAATAGATAATAGGTATCCCGCATGATGCGTTTCCCAATTCATAACATTCCCCGCACAACATACAAACCCAGCAATGGCGATAACCGAAGGTCCGAAGGAGGTAAAGCCTTACCAAGTTACCATATCATTCAACATTCCGCGTATCTCGCATTCGGGATGATACCCTAGATTGGAGGAGGTATGAAGTATTTCCTACGCGTGCGTGGGGGCGGGTGATAAAAGTGCATTTTCTTGCTTTGTTTTCTTGTTTGACTCCTGAGTGCGGAGTTGTGACTGCTTGTGTCAGGAGGTGATATGGTATTCCTGAATGTCAAGGACCGGGTGGTAATTGAAACAGAGACACAATACAGTGAGAATAACGATGTTTTGTAACTGGTTGAGAGTTGCTGCGAACAATGCGATAGACAACATCGCTGGCATTTGAAACTGTTATATAATAAGGTCGAGAATAATTTGTAAAATATATAGACGAAGTTGATGATCTGACCGCGTAGATATCTATCCATCATCAATTAAAAACCCCGTGGAACTTGTATATGTATCGGTTGCTTGACTAAGCACAGCATTCACTCGGTTTATTTTCCTCCCCTTCTCCAAAAGCCGCTTATCAACCAAGTGAAGGACTACCGTGGGCGCTTTACACCGCTACAGATTGTATTGAACTCTATACTGTATCAAGCCGTCGCTATTACATCACGCAATGAATGTTTTTGGTAACGGGTGTAAAGTGCTGCATAGTGCAAGGGTTTATTTACCAAAAGCAGAATTATGTCGTTTCGAATGTTTCCAATGCATGTAGCAGCTTGGAAGTTGGAAGTGTAGTTACGTATTGCTTTGATGTATTTGACTATTCGTCTACATATGGGCAGTCACCATTACGAACCGCAAGGCACACCACACCGCATTTTTCAGTTTTCATGCCAAACTTCATTCCCGTATTAATTGCGACACGAATCCTAAACGCTTCTGGACTACAATTTCAACGCAGGAAAACCACCATACCGGCTGATGGAAACGACACCATCCAAATCTTGCACCCAGAACCACTGACACCATATCTTCGCCTACCGCCATCCCAAACCACCAGATCCCCCGAGAACCGCCCTTTCTCCGTTAAAACAGCAGCGGGTTATATTCCAATTCTAAAACGCTCTCTCACAACCTGGGTTTGTAGTTCAATTGGTAGAACACGGTCACTTAGCATGCTTAGGGGCCGTATGTGGGTTCGAGTCCCACCGAACCCATTCTTTTTGCATTCTTCAAGCAGTCTGATAAGGCATACCTACCCCACACGTGACTGTCCCGAACTATTGATGTTATTGATGCTGCAGGAGAACGAGATTCTAACTTTCTACACCCTGCTTCATGATACACCGCACCTGTAGCGAAGTATGTGACATTACAAATTTCAAGATACGACGATTGGGAGGTATACCTATCAAACATATCCCAAACCTGCGATTTTATTCATGGCGCACGGGAACAACATTCCGACCTTTAAAGGCTGCAAACTTGGCGTTATTCTAGTTAAATCCTTCATGCTCATACTTACCGTATGGCCGATGTCGAGGCGTGATATCCGGTGGTGAAAGTAGGATCGCGATGTATGACGTAGACACCGACAGTATCACGTGATGGCATTTAATGCTCCCTAGCAGCAGCTACGTATTCGTAGCTTGTCGTATTGATTAATGTGAGTATATCTACATACTCTATAGATATTGCAATACGATTTTCGTACACTGTGATACAATTTGCGCACGAACATAGTCCATCTTTACAGAAAGCGTTAAAAACATGCAGTATCACTCGTTTCCATTTGCATGAAAATTGGCAGCAGACATGGACATCAAGTAAGATTTCAGTTCTTTACGTTGAGACGCGTTGAAAATCCGGTGCATAAGTGTAAGATGCAGTTATTAAGATGTCTCAAGGCCGGAAATACTGGCGATTGGGAACGTGAATGAGGATCTCAACTGATTTGTGGCGCTGAAGTATTTTGGTTATTGCATATTTTTACCGATTGTAGATCATACTACCTATGTGTTCGTCATATATGTTATCTATCTCTTTGTAAATATAATGAGTAATACATGGCACCGGGTATACTTTGACTAATCATAGCTAGAAGATTCCCAAAATATCTCCCGTCGTGCATACAGTTTACGGGGATTTGAAACCAGCTAGAATATATGCGCTTGCTACATGCAATGCTCCATGGTGATATTCTAACTTACAGTAAATCAAGGTTAGTTTTACACTGGAGCTGTTTCAAGATTCTTTAATCCGAATGTAGTTTTCAGTTGAAAGAATCTCAGTATACAGTTGTCTCGAGCTTATTCACTCGGCTTGAGCTGACTTTTACTCAGTGTTCTTGGCCATAAAAAGTAGCACAAGCCAGGCCCAGACCATTAATGAACCGACTTGGCGTCCCATCATGAGTTTTTAGCATATAGGAAGCACCATATAATATGATGTGCGTCAGATGCACTTGTGTAAATGTGGTAGAGGACCTTATCCTTATCCTCCTCAACGCTGCAAGTCTGTTAGGAATCCATAGAATTCAGTTAGCGGTGGCTTCGTCTCTTGTTTGCTGTGTGTTATTTCGACTTTCTTAAACTCCAAAGTATCGTGGTAACTGCTGTTAAACATGATGAATTATATCTGGGATACTCTATCGTGGCGCTGGATTTCCTTTTACCATTTAGAAGCGTGTGTGATGTTTACAGACACCCCAGTCCGTTAATGAAGAAAAACCAATATACCGCGGCGCTAGTTAGGGTATAAGGTGGTCATACCTTACAAACCATATTTTGTCAAATAGCTACTGGATTGTTTGATTCTCAGTGGAAAATAGAAAACCTTGGGCGATAAGCATATTAGACCGTTGCGAAATGAGAGCAGCTCAGACAACCTGGATACAGGGTGGAGGGACAGTAATGAACATATGCGAAGTAGAACCGTCATTTGTCTTGATTGACTCCCACGAAATACAACACACAGTAGCTACTGACATAACGACTTATTGCTAGTGATTCTACCCTTCCTTCGGCATAGCTTGGCAATATGAGGAGAGAATTGTTGCGCATGGAGCACCATGCAAACGAAGAACGATGGAGATTCATGACTCCGGCTCATGGATAAGGCACCGACCAAATCCCGCATGTGGAATGAGTTACCACTGACATCATATCGTTTTCTACGGCCATTCCGGACTGCCACCAGCACCGAGAACCGCTCTTTCTCCGTCTAGCCAGCAGCTGGTTATATTTTAATTCCAACACGCACTTTCACAAACTGGGTTTGTAGTTCAATTGGTAGAATACGGTCACTTAGCATGCTCAGGGGCCGTATGTGGGTTCGAGTCCCACCGAACCCATTCTTTTTGCATTATTCGTTTTGCACACAGTCTGATAAGGCATACCTACCCCACACATGACTGCCCCGAACTCTTGATGTTATTGATGCCTCAGGAGAACAAAATTCTGACCTTCTCTACTGCGCTTCATGATACATCGCACCTAGTCTGAACTATATGGAAAGTACAATCTCAGACATACGGTGTGGTCTGTTGTGAGGCGTGATGCCTGAAGGTACAAGACACGTCGCGATGTATGACGTAAGTGCAGGTTGTATCACGTGATTATGGAAAATTCTCCCTAGCTGGATGACCGTGTAGAGGGTCTTTTTCTTGATGAATCTCAGAAAATATGAATGCTTGCTGGTTTTTTTATACAACTCCCCTGCGCTAGAATCTAATCCTACGAAAGTACGATGTACATACTCACCTCCCCGCAAACACAATTTCAGAACACATCGAATCACTCGGTGTTATTCTCATTGAACACGGAATTACTCTGGGGTATCCAACGACGTGTCTCTGAGTTAAAGCTCAAAAATATATGTGGTTTACCTAGAAGGTGGCGCATAAATGAATTTGGAAGTTATATGGTAATTTACTAGCGACCCGGAACCTCGCATAGAATCAATACTTTTACAAGATTATGAGGTTTCTCTGCCTGTCATCCATTATCGTAATGAGTAGTTTATCCAAGCGACTGGTACCATAAAAACAACTTCGCTGCAAGTGATCTGGAGCTGTTGATGACATGCTTAACCAGTTCGATGCCTAGACACTTATTCTAACAGACGAGGGGTGAAGACTGCAGGCATCCATCATTTTTTCTAGGGACACTGCGGAGATCATGCTTCGGTGGTACGATTTTCACTAGCAAAGTAGATTCTCCGGTTACTGTCAGAGCATTTCCAATCAATGTCGTTCTGCTATGTTTCAAACTTCTTTTGTAAAACGCTAAGAGATTCCTTAGACAAACTATAGGATGCATATACCATAGAGGTTTTGCACAGAGTTCAGCATGGTCCGTAACACGTCCACATCAACCAAATCGTGTCTTCGTTTAGAAGTGTACAATTTAACTCCTTTATGGATATTTTTTCAGCATTTAGTATTGCAGCGCAGAAATTCCAAATCCTCTTGCGTGAGCAACGAAGAAAAATGAAACAGTTTGGGACTGTCACGTGTGAAGGGATGGTGTCGTATCAGATTGCATTATGAAAAGAAAAGGGCAAAAAGATGGGTTCGGTGGGACTCGAACCCACATACGGCCCCTGAGCATGCTAAGTGACCGTGTTCTACCAATTGAACTACAAACCCAGGTTGTGAAATGGCGCGTTGGCATTATGATATGACTCGTTGCTGGTTAGACGGATGAAGGGCGGTTCTCGGCGGTTGTGCATGGCGGCGCAAGGAGCTATGATGTCAGTGATTAAGGGAGCGATTTTTCGGTGGTGTTGTTCGGTTGGACCGGAGGGATGGTTTTCTTTGGCTCACTTTGATCTCTTGGTGTGGCAATTGACAATCCTAACAGGCCCGATGAGTCGAAACAATTTAGCAAGGCTGCGTATGAAGAAATTATTGTATTGTATGAATTTGTACAAACTCGGAAGTACATTCGTTTTGATTTGATGTATTGATTTTGATGATGAGCATCTAGACGGAAAGCCATTCGAGAGGTTTCGGAAGCTGTAACTTAGTAGATCCGCATATTAATATTTCTTCCGCAACAGACATTCTTTGTTGTATGTCTTCTTTCTGTATTGTCCATGTTTATCGTTCATCTTCCCAAGGTAGTTATGGTCGAGTTAAAATAGTGAAGACCGACGCCGAAGATGTGATATTAATCTCTCATCCGTATCTCCCTCACGTACATTGAACGTTACTTATTACTGGACAGCTCAATCGGCGGCGAGGCCGCGAGGGTACTGCAGCACAATCCGAATGCAAGGCGGATGATGGTCAACTATCATTATATATTCTCCTGTCGCTCTCTCTTTAACAATTATCACGAATACTCACGGAAACATCAACCATACTGTTCTCGTTTGCTGTATTGTGGTAAAAGAGAAGTTTCTCCGAGCCTCCATTACAGTCTCTCAATCACACCCAACTCCAGTACATTTGGCAATAACTAAAACCGGACTGGTCAGTCGGGCGTGAGATATCTTTGCTGCAATACGTTGTGCTTCAGTACAATCCGAACGCTAGTTGGATTATGGTCGACCATGATTCGATCATCAACTGTTGTTCCCTTCCCTTTGACCACCACACTGGAAAAATGCGGTCCATTATCCCGGTTCTCTTTTTATGGTTTCACCAATATCACATCACGTAATGGGGGACCATGATCCTCTTTTCGCTTGGTATTCCTCCTTTCAATCCCACATGGGAATACATAATCAGTTGTTTCACTGTACAGTATCAACCCATTCCTAATCCACATGAATATCCCTTCCTTTTATAATTTTCTCTCACCCTATTGATTATCAAACCCATCGAGGCTGTCTCTACAGTGTAAGTTCAACTCACTATCTACACCACCGTCCGATGTCTTCCTGCAGCTCAATTCAGTTCACCATGATCTTTTGCCTTCATTTATAAAGATTCTTTGGATAACCTTCGAGATTTAAGCCAGACATTACTACACTCGGAAATAGTAATGTGGGTGTTGACTACACCATAGTATGCCTGCCGCTGCAATCAGTCCTGGAGTACAAGTAACAAATATGTAAACCATGAGATAAAGTGACGTCTTACAATCGAATAATCGTCAGCTGAAGTTGCATGTCCGTGCTCTATTGGTACCTTAAATTTTGAATTTGAGCGGGAGATGGAAATTCCCGGGCTTTATCGTCGTAAACTCAGTATCACCTGAATAGGATATTTCAGGTCCTCCTACACTATATCATCCAGGGTTGTTTCTACAATACGAAGTGAATGTAATAGTCATGAACCATAATAGCGAATAACAGGTATCGGGGCTTTAGAAGATTAGATTTATGGCAGGACTCCTCATTCTATGAGCAATATTGGGCTTTCAGATGATTATGGTATTGCTCCCAGATTCAGGCATTCATAAACGCTTCCTGAAAATCGAGGGATATCACACGCACATGACTGTCGACGCGCACATGATTCGTGACCGTGTAAATGCGCGGTGACGAATAGCAACACGGCGAGGCCATTTATCAAGTATCTATCAAATCCATACATTGAGATATATCGGGAATGTTCCTAGTTTTGACATTTCACGGAATATAGCCTAAAACCAGTTATAAATCTTTTATCTTCGTATATGGAAGTATGTAACGACAAATAAGCGTTGCAAAAAAGGCCCAAGGGGCGGGACCTACGACTTCCGGATTTTAATATGGTCGAGTTTAATCGTAATTTTGAGATTGTCAGTCTATCCGACCAAACCATCGAACTCAACACAGATACACAGATACACACGATTGACACCATGTACCCCACAGCGTGCTATGAGGGACTACATACGTGTTCAAAAGGGAATCCACAAAAAAAAAATGCGAATGAAAAAAGTCCCATCCTATAAAAAAGACAGAAATACAGTTGGGTATAATAACATTCTATACTTCTGGGTTCTCGCTTCTCACTGCTCCGTATATAGCCAATAATGTCTTCCAGGTCCTCCTCTGGACCCCCTTCTCCCCAAATGCCATATGCTATCTTATAACCTCTATCATTCCTTATTATTTTCATCAATACTGCTCCTCCTCTACTTCCCAACCTCCTTCTCAATCACCTCCTTCACCTGCAAGACCTCCTCACCTTCCACTCCACTTTCATATTCCTGAGTCCTCCGCATCTTCCTCCTCTTCATCATCATCATCATCATATCCGTATCTTCATCTGCCAGATAACTTTCCCCCATATCACCGATATCTTCATTCGTCCTCATTTTCAACAAATCCAGATCCACCACATCTTTTCTCCAGTAACCGAAATCTGAAATCCGTAAACTCCTCCTGAGTATCCTTAACAATTTTCACTTTGGGGGTGTGGGGGGGGGGGGGGGGGGAAGAAATGCTCCACCAAACCCCTCAATCCCTCAATCCCTCAAACCCCTCAATCCCTCAATCCCTCAATCCCTCAATCCCTCAATCCCTCAATCCCTCAATCCCTCAATCCCTCAATCCCTCAATCCCTCAATCCCTCAATCCCTCAATCCCTCAATCCCTCAATCCCTCAATCCCTCAATCCCTCAATCCCTCAATCCCTCAATCCCTCAATCCCTCAATCCCTCAATCCCTCAATCCCTCAATCCCTCAATCCCTCAATCCCTCAATCCCCCATATTACCAAAAAACCCCCCATTTCCATTCCCTTTCATATCATCCAACCAACACCTTAAATCCAGCCCAAAAAAAAACCCCCCACAACATCATTAACAGTTCCCAACCTAGCTAGTCTCAGGTATATCAACCAAACTATAACCAAACTATAACCAAACGAGAACCAAACGAGAACCAAACGATAACTCCTCGCATCAGGTGGTAATCGATATCCGAATGCCGAATGCCGAATGCCGGATGCCGTATGAAATATCTCCTAAAAAACCAGCACTGAGAAACCAGCAATTTAAGTTTTTTTTTTATCAACTGTAAGTTTTCGGGGTGAAACTTCTTTTCTTGGAGTGTGGAATGTAAACATTCGGTCAGGACTCATCATTACGGGACTTTGTAGCCGTCTTATTATCTGCTCCTTAAAATGCTGGTAATCACGGATCACAGAGCACAGAGGATTACTTCTTTCCTTTTTTCCTCCTGTCCTCCTGTCCTCCTATCCTCCTGTCCTCCTGTCCTCCTATCCTTCTATTTGCAGCCTAGGCAGATCTGATCTGATGCCTAGTCAACATCGAGACCCTTTCTTGCTTCAAAAGCCGGGGAGGTAGTTGTAGGTTTGTGTTCCGTAAGTTGTACTAATACAAATCGGTATTTAATATATTCCTCTCATTTATTTCCAACATGCACTGAGAGATAGTCTAATAGATTCATTATTCGTTTATAATCTAGACTTTGCTGATTTCTATGGTTAATGGAGTTTGGTTGATTGGTATGTAGGAATTTAGCTGATATTTTTGGTGGGAAGGAATAGTGGTGGGGTATATGGAAGGTTTATGTATGCAGGCGGCGATTGTGTAGGGATTTTGTGTAGCATAGAGGACGGGGGGGGGGGGGGGGATTGGTAGGTATGTACTATCACTATGTACTATCACTATGTACTATCACTATTCAATATTCAATATGCAATATCCAATATTCAATATTTAAAGTTCATTACACAGTACCATCCAGACAGCCAATTTCAAAACGTTTAATCCACCCAGCAAACCTTAAAGAATTTGCTCTGATCGGCATAGGGTGAGATATTCTTAAATAATGCCATCATGTCCCTTTAACCCAGTCCAGCCCCATTCCGTTGAGTTTCATAGTGCCATCCCATGCCATGCCATCAATTCCAATCCTATACCACTAATACCACCGATACCAGCAATACCACCAATACCGCATTTCATCAAACCCCATTCCATCCCATGCCACCGATGCCACCAAACCCCCATTCCATCATATTCCATCCCATGTCACCGATCCTACTAACGAAATCCCATCCCATCCTATCCCATCAAAACCCGACCCAGAAATATATACCATCGCCAAATCCAACGCCAGCCCTCACAAACCAAAAGAAGAAGAAGAAAAAAAAAAAAGAAAAAGGAATTAACGACCGACCAATAAAGTTCCAATCCCGACCTCCGGACGTAAAAAAAGAAATCTGACGGGCAAACGGAACCTAAAGAAAAAGAAACCTAGAGAAACTATGTATGTAGCTACCATACCAAGTTTTTAGACGCTGGTCAGGAGAAAGTCAAGGCAAGCTGACCAAAAAAAAAAAAAAAAAAAGAAGAAAAAACAAAACAGGACTACAAACCTCAGACAGTATCATGATGGTAGTTCCAGGCCTGACCCCGACAAAAGTATCATTGGTGTAGATCAAAACTGAATCAGGACGGGATCAAGATTGTCAAGATCCCATCAAGATCCAATCAGAACTTCACCGTACCTCGGCGGACTTGGTCAGACAATGTCAGGGCCCCCCAATCCCACTGCCACTGCCTTTCCCCAATGGTCCAATTGCTCCTAGTGATCCCAAGCTTCCCAAGCTTCCCGAACCCCCAGCTCCACCACCATTTCCATCCTGGATCCTTTTCTTCTCCTTCCTACCCAAAAAATCAGCGATAATCCGCACCTCTAGCCAACCTAACTGACTTAGCCCAACGTAGCCCACACGCATTACACAGAGTTTTAGGTCCCTTTGGACCCTTTCTCCATTCCGGGGAGTCAAGGGTTCCACAATCCGTACAAACATATTCATCCGCAATTTTCTGTTTCTTTTTCTTATCCGTTTGTCTTTGTTCCTTATCGACCGGTATAGGGACGCCAACATCTCCTCTTATCAGGGCTGGTGATGTATCTCCGGTACTTATTCCTTTACTTCTTTCACCATCCCGGTATTGGAGACCTGTTAGGACTTCTATATGGTCGATATGGGTTCCTTCAAAACGCGCCATTTTGTCTCTGATACCCTCCACTCGCACGTTGGTCGCTTCCATACGGTCCAGGTTTTGTCTTGTGAGCTGACTTGTTGGTTTAGCGGGGGGTGGCATTTCCTGGCCTGGATGTTGCGGGAGGGATGATAAGGTGAGGTCGGTTCCGACGCTGGATCCTCCGCCTCTTATGCTGGTTGACATTCCCTCAGATCGCAGGCTTTGTTGTTGTCGAGACCGCTGCTGGGTTTCTTCCATTTCTTCTTTTTTGAGCTCGGCGATACGTCGGACTAAGCGCTCGTTTTCGATTTTGTGCTCGAGGAAGGAATCGAGGAGGGCGGCGTTACGGGTCGGATAAGGCCGTGCCATCATGAAGAAACCTTTGCAGACGGACTGAGGACTCGAGGGGTCGATGGCTACGGATTCGGCTATGTGGGGATGCCCGTGGGTTTCGAAGATTGCGAAGGTGTTGTCTGACTTGCGGAAACGGTAGAAGAGTCGTAGGGCTCGCCCGGTAGATATGGATTCGTGGAATTCTTTGAGGAAGCTGTAGGGTGTTAGTAAGACTTCAACGTGGGGGAGCTGCACATAGCTAGCAGTGGGGTGAAAGGGAGAGCTGAGCTGAGATGAGTAGGTCTATTTGCAACTTGGTAGCTCGAAGACCCGGGGCTCTGACTGGACAAGCTTTTTCGAGCTTTGGGAGAAAGGTAAGCTCCACAGCTCGCGGCTTAGATTCAACTTACAGCGCAGAATCATCTTCATGAATAAACTCATGTATAAACTTCCCAAGCAACTCATTAACCTCAAAACCAGTGAGAGGTTTACTACTCGGGCTTGCGTAGACGATTTTTCCATCCGGCGTGAGAACATGTAAAAAGTCCTGCAGCTCCTCCAGAATCCTCTGACTCCAATTCCTTCGTTTCGTGAATTCCGTAAGTGTGCTACCACCTCCGAGGTTGCCATAATCTCCCGTCATTGCTCCCATCGGTGAATTCGATACTAGTGCCGCGTATTGATCTGGTAATCCAACTCCAGGAGGCATTTGTGAATCGACTAATCCACCCATTGGACCTTCTCCCATTCCCATGGGATTAAAATTCATTGGTCCTTCTAGCATCGATCCGTCGCCCCCAACTCCGTTAGACATCAGTGACCCCCCCGGATCTCCGTAACTCATGTGTTGCTGCATACGTAGGTCGTGGACAGAAAGACCGGACATGGATTGTTGGGGGTTTCCGTGTTGGTTTGGGACGGCGCCATAAGGTTGCTGGTCGGCGGGATTCATCGGCGGGAGATATTATAAGATCGAGCTGTGGTTCTGGTTATTTTTCAAGTCGCACTTCGTATGATATCCGTGTTATTTTCGACTATAGCTTCACGCCTCTATCGCTGTTCGTCCCCGCTTCTGGATCGTCGAATAATGGAATGATTCAATGATTAAATCTTGTCGGTTCTGTCGCTTTTTTTTTTCGTATCGCTAAAGACCTTATTCACCCTCCGATTTATCTCGTGTCTCCCTGCTCCTTCTGTCGCTATCACGGTCGCGTCGTGGTCTTTCGCAGTCGTTCTCGTGGTGCTGGTGGGTATACTGGTGGTCGGGGAGGTAGGGCTCCTCTTCTCGAGTTGGTTTCAGAGGATCGAGAATCTCTGGGCAAAGACACACCTAGTTGCTGGGGGGAAGTCGAGCAGGGTTCTCACAGTACCCGAGATCCTATCTAGATAGCAGGGATAATTAGCTGATGTTGCAGGGATTGGTAGGGATTTGAATCTCCTCCATCGGGGAATTTTAGGCCGCCTTGCGCTTGCGGGGGTTCTCAATCATTTCTCGTGACATGGTGGAGACTGAACTGAACTGAACTGATGAAAGATGCTGATGAAGGATGAAGTTAGTCGTTCTTAGGCTATGTCATCATCATCATCATCATCATCATCGGCTGGTGATGGTCATCTACTTTGGTAAAGACAAGCTACGGTTTAGCACAATTAGAGTATATTTTCCTGTCGCTATGCTCACACTACGTGAAATGTGCGCCCTGATCTGGGGAACAAAAAACAGATCAAATTTCACAATTGAAAGAACAGTAATGTGCACAGACAATAATCGCAGAGTGTGTCTCTATCTCTGTTCGGCTTGCACTATGCCACAGACCGGCCAGCGATTTATAGTTATCCGCGGGTATCATGAGTCCATAGTGTACTTGCTATCCACCGTAGCCTGTAAATCTGTAAATCTGTGAATCGGTCAGTTCATCTGTCAATCTGCAAATCCGCAAATCCTGCCAAAATGCGTTCACAGCGCCCGCCTTATATTTTGCCCTAAGTTTACCCCACGCAAACCCCATTTTCACAGGCAGCTGGTCTCTAGCACCCCTGTCCATCGTGATTCGTGACGATAACACGCTATGCTTAGTAGCAAGTAGTTCAAACCCTAAAGCATCATGCACGTGACACATTAAACGCGAGCGCGAAAGTCGCTCTACACGTCCCCCCGTCGCGACGTCTTTAAACTACACGCGTCTTCGGTGCAAGACCACACCACACCACAAATATCCATAAAAAATGTAGGTTCTCCCATCACTGATAATTGTGATTGTAAATTACGCGGGAGACTAATTGGGATTAGGTGTAAGTCCTGTCTGAACTCTCCAAAGCCAACCGCCGCAAGCTGCACGCCACTGCTTCAGATTTACGGGCTAACCGCACGTTCCTCTTTTCTATGTAGCAAAAATCAATAAACTCGCCATCTTGGGGTTCGTATTAAGTTTTACCCTATACCCTAATTATTGCTTCTTGCCCTGATGCTTCTGTTCATCAACCCTAAATACATCCAGTACACACTGCTAACCCTGATTCCTTGAATTCCAGAATCCGTTCTTTCGACCCCACCCGGAATGAGGTAATAAAATTCGACACTCCCCTAACCTTAATCGTCGGGCAAAACGGGTGCGGAAAAACCACGATTATCGAATGTCTAAAATACGCGACAACCGGGGACCTACCACCCAACAGCAAAGGAGGTGCCTTTATCCATGATCCAAAGATGTGTGGTGAACGAGAAGTCCTCGGACAGATAAAATTATCGTTTGACTCTATCAACGGTGCACAAATGGTTTGTACGAGAAGTATGCAATTGACAGTCAAGAAGACTAGTAGGAGTATGAAAACTCTTGATGGACAGCTGCTTGTGGTTAGGAATGGTGAGAGAAGTACTATATCTAGTAGGTGTGCGGAACTGGATACAGTTATGCCGCAATACCTCGGTGTTAGTAAGGCGGTGTTGGAATATGTTATCTTTTGTCATCAGGATGAATCTCTTTGGCCCCTGTCGGAACCGGCGGCGTTGAAGAAGAGGTTTGATGAGATATTCGAGGCGCAGAAGTATACCAAGGCTATCACAAACCTGAAGGATTTGGTAAAGGCCAAGAACATCGAATTAGGAAAAATGAGGATTTTGTTAGATCAATACAGAACCGACAAAGACCGAGCAGAGAAAGTAATCCTCCCCTGTCCTTCTCACCATGTCTAATATCGATGATACTGACCCCATCACCACCAGGCAAAACGTCGCGCCGACGAACTCCACAACGAAATCGAAGAGATGCGAACCCAAATCACCTCCCTCTCAAGCGAAATCGCCTCCATCTCCGCCCAACAAGAAGCCCATTTCCTCTCCGCACGAGAATTCGAAAGCATCCTAGCAACCCTAGAAATGAAGCGACAAGCAGCCATCTCAAAGCGCTCCCACCTCTCCGAGCTATCCCAACACATGCTCCATCTCAGCGAATCCACTCCCGCGCTATTGCAAATGCAATCCGACTATACCTCCCGCCTATCCTCCTTCACCGCCACCATCGAAAGCAAAAAACAACAACACACCCGCAAAACCCTTGATCTCGAAAACCTCCGCCTATCCCTCGGCTCAAAAATGACCGAAAAAGGGCGTCTAGAAGCCGAGAAAAAACAATTCGAAACCTTACTATCAGAACGAGCAGCTATGATTAAAGAAATCGCCATTTCTCACAACATCCGCGGTTTTGATTCCGCGGGATTAGGAACAGGAACAGGAGCAGGATCAGGGCATGATGAAACCCTAGTCACCGAATTCCTAACCCGCATCTCCCGTCTCTCCCGTGACCAAAACCACCTCCTCGAAACCCTCAAACGCCAAAACGAAGAAACCATAACCTCTGCAAAATCCTCCCTAGACTCCCTTTTATCCAAGCACCAAAGCTTCTCACAAAAAAAATCTTACTCCCAATCAGAATCTCAGAGTCTTGATCAAAAAATCCGCTCGCTGCAACGGGAGCTAGAGGCAATGGGTCTAGACACGGCTAGAGAGGGGATGATGAAAGAAGAGCTCCGGATACGGGAACAGAGGTTTGAGGAGCTGAAAATGGAGACTCAGGGGGAGGGGTTGGAGAGGGAGATAGCGGAGGGACAGAAAAGGCTTAGGGAGGTTGAGGAACGGATTGAGGAGATGCAGCAGGAACTATGGCAGGGGAATAGGGATGCGAGTGCGAGGGCTCAATTGGAGGTTCTGCAACAGGGCGTGGAGGTGAAGAGGAAGGCTCTTGCGCAATTGTTGGAGGTTAAGAGGGGGAGGATTGATGAGGTGCTGGGGGAGGGATGGAATGAGGGGGATGTGGAGAGGAGGTTGAAGGGCGTTGTGGAGTAAGTTGCTCTTCCACAGGCGGGGAGAGGTGGGGTATGGTTAAGGAATGAAGCTAATGAAATTAGGCAACGAGAAGAGGAACTTCAAAAAGTTACGAGGTTGAGAGAAGCGCAGAATCAGGAGCTGGCCCAGGTTACGTTGAAGATTGATATTGCTACTGATTCGTTGAAACGAATGAAGGCGGAGGCTGATAGTAAGTTTTTATCCATCGTCATTATCATCTTTATTATCATCATTATTATCATCGTTATTATCTTTCACTGTCCAGATATCAATGGGGAATTTATTTGATGGTGTTGACTGATATGCCGAAGAATGTAAGGAAACGGTTCTTGGATCTTGGTTTGATGAAACAGTTGCGGAGAATCAAATCGAGGATTATCATGATGCTCTACGGGATCTTGAAGAGCAGCGGAAGTATGTTTTCCCGATTCCCCTTCCCCTCCTGACACACTCTCTAACCTCCGCCATCACACACCAGACAATTCGAATCCGCCGAATTCTTCACCAAATACCTCCTAGACGCACTATCACACGCCGACCACAAAGACGCCTGTAAACTCTGTCTTCGTTCCTTCGACGCTACCGAAAAATCGAAATTCAAAGAAATCATAAATAAGAGGATGTCGAAACTTATCACCTCGGCAACTGCGGAAACTATGGCTTCTCTTGATGCTGAGATTGCGGATTTGAAAAATGCAGGCCCTTTTTATGATACTTATATGAGACTGACTACGACTGAGATTCCCACGCTGGAAAAGGAAATGTTGGCGCTTCGTGGGGGGAAAGAGAAAGTGCTGGCGGATTGTAATATCGTACGTCTCCTCTATCCTGTCAAAGTCTATCACTAACGTCTCATCGCCATAGATCGATCAAGACTACAACCATTCCCTCGCCCTAAAATCCACCGCCGAATCCCTCAAAACCCCCATCTCAGACCTCTCCCGTCTCCACCGCGAAATCCAAACCCACGAAACCGAAATCCGAGACCTCCACTCCTCCCTCTTATCCACCGTTGGTCTGCGTTCCCCCACCGAGCTCCAAGACCTCCTCAAGACCCTCCAAGACCAAGCCAAAACCCTCAAAGCGACACTCCGCACCCTAGAATCCGACCGCGAGGCCCGTCGACAAAACCTAATCCTAGCAGAACGACAAGTAAACGATGCTAGGAAACGATTATCCGAGCTGCAGCTACAGTTGATGGAAAGTCAAAACTTGGTGGAGAGGATAGAGGAGTATTCAGCGGAGAAGAAGCGGCTAAGAGGGATCATGGAAGAGGCGGAGGAAGATATTAGGAAGTTGGCACCGGCGATACAGATGCAGGAGGCGCGGGTTGGTGAAGCTGTGGTGGAAGCTCAGGAACGGGAGATGAGACAGCAGAGAGAGGCGGGGAGGGTTGCGCAGGCGGATATTGCGTTGAGATCGATTCAGCAGAGGGTGGAGAGGTATGTTAACGAAGGGGGTCTGGAACGGTTACAAGGAGTTACCAGGGAGGTTCAGGAGTTGCAGAAAAGGGTTGAGGAGATGGTACAGGAGCTTGGAAATGGGATGGAGGAGATTAGGAAGATGGAAAGGGAACATAATATGGCGGGGACGACGCAGAGGAGTATTCAGGAGAATCTTAGATGGAGGAAAAATAAAGAGGAGTTAGAGGAGATTGAAAAGGAGATTAAGGAATTGGAGGGGAAGGATGCGGAAACGAAAAAGGAACAATTCACCAGGGATGCTAATACCCTGGCAAATACACACATGAGGTTATCCAGCGAGGTAAGTTCAGTTCCATCATCATCATCCCTCGTTCGTTTCTTTTCCATACATACATACATACTAACCCCCCCCCCCCCCATAGAAATCCACCCTCGTCGGCTCCCTAAAAACCAAAGACGCCCACCTCCTCCAACTCCAAGCCGACTTCCTAACCGACTACAGCAGCGCCAAAACAAACTACA
This sequence comes from Pyronema omphalodes, assembly GCA_024516155.1. Taxonomy (NCBI): domain Eukaryota; kingdom Fungi; phylum Ascomycota; class Pezizomycetes; order Pezizales; family Pyronemataceae; genus Pyronema; species Pyronema omphalodes. The sequence goes on along the minus strand of JAJJXM010000032.1, from coordinate 218,060 downwards.
AAACAACCCTAGCCGAAGTCCACATCCTCCAAGCCATCATCAGCGATCTAACCAAATACTCCCGAGCCCTTGATCTAGCCCTGATGAAATACCACACCTTAAAGATGCGGGAAATCAACAGCATCATCTCCGAGCTATGGACAGAAGTATACCGTGGCAGCGACATCGACACCATCCTTATCCGGTCTGAATCCTCCCCCTCCTCCTCTGAAGCCACCACACGATTAAACTCCTCCACAAACTACCGTGTGTGTATGGTTAAATCCGACGTGGAAATGGACATGCGAGGCCGGTGTTCCGCGGGCCAGAGAATCCTCGCATGTATAATAATCCGCCTAGCATTAGCGGAATGTTTTGGGGTTAATTGTGGATTAATTGCGCTGGATGAACCTACGACGAATTTGGATAGGGAGAATGTTAGGAGTCTTGCACTGGCGTTGAATAGAATGGTTAAGAGTAGGATGAGACAGAGGAATTTTATGGCGATTGTTATTACTCATGATGAGGAGTTTTTGAGGGAGATGAGAGTCGCTGAGTTTGTCGAGGGGTTTTATAGAGTTAGAAGGAATACCGAGGGTGCGAGTATTATTGAGAGGGGGGAGGTTAGGGAGTTGATGTATTAGGGAGCATCAGGGAGACGTGGGGGGACGTCGGGAGAGGGGGACGCGGGGAGATTGGGGGGGGGGGGGGGGGGGAGGAGCGAGGCAGAGGGGGGAGGGGGGAATACATTCCTGTCACACACCTGATGTGCTGCATCTTGCATTCAATTCTGTGGCTCGCAGAAGATAATATATAGTTATGCCCCGGGCTCCTTCAGGTAAGTTAGTCACGGGCTCAGGCAGTACTCACCTTGTACACAGGATGTCCCTGCAGCGTTGCCTTCTAGGTTGACGTTTCGGAGAGGTTATTCGTCGAGGGAGTAGGGTAAGGGGATAGAATGGGAACTGGAAGTGGTAAGGGAACGAGATGTGTGTTTAATGTTTGAACGATGAGGACTCTTGGCAGTAGATAGGGTTATGTGAATGAGTAATTAATTGCGTGCTAAACTGATGAAATACAATTGTCCCTTCTTATACCTTGGTTCCTGTGCTCATTGGATTGCCACCTATCTAACCCGCAGATATCCAAACCACCGTGAGACACCCTTCGTCCCATTGTGACCCTTTCACAAACATAGATAAAACAAGTCAATAAACACAACGGAAACATACGAACAGGAACTGCGGACCAACAAGCCCGCCATACCTGCGCACCAACCCCCCCCTCCCCCCCAAGCCCGCAAGCCAATGCACCATGGTCCACCGAGAAGCATTCTGCCAAAGTCTTTTGCACTGAAGCCGTACTTACCCCCCAAATAGCCGCCCGCAAAGCCCCTAAGCCCAATCCCTACAGAAAAACCCCCCTCATTCCAGAGACATTATCATCCCCGACCCTGACCCTCGCTCCCTCCCAGACTGTCAAACCCCATATTGTGTGAGTATAGAATAGGTAACATGTATAACATTATGAGAACATGGCAAACTCGACAGGAGAATGAATAATAAGGTTAGTATCCCGGGCCGGAACCCCCTGAGGAGCTCCAGCTAGCCACATCACGTGATTCGTGACTTTCCCAAAGGACCTCACAAGGATCCCGGCCTGAGGCCTGGTGTTACGAACCGCTAAGGATATGTTTCTGGGGGGAATTGTGACCACAGCCGGGCTGTGGTTCGTGGGCGTGACACTGGGGATGGCGGATGTCACGGTTAGGGTTTAGGTGAGGAGGTCGAGCTAGGGTTAGGCGAGAGGAGTTAGGGTTTGAGCGAAGGACAAGGGGGTAAGTTCGGGATGGAACGACGAGGGTTTCCTCTATGTTTGGAATACGGTTTTGTGTTTTGGTTATGTTTTGTATCATGTTTTGATTATGTTTTGTATCGTGTTTTGTTTATGTTTTGTTTGCGATTTGTATATGTTTTAGTTAGGTTTGGAAGTCATGGTGGAACGAAGGGTGTCTCATGATGGATGGAATATCTGCGGGACAGATAAGTTGGCAAATCACATGAGCACAGGAACGAAGGTATATGAGGGGACATTTGTATTTCATTAGTTTAGTACGCAATCAATCATCTATCTCCACAATCCTATCTACACACTCAAGTCCTATCATCCAACCCGTGAACACCAACCCAGCCCATTCCCACCTACTTCCCATCCCACCTACTTGCCCATTCCGAATACTCACCCATTCCCCCACCAAGACCAATACTCGACGATTATCCTAAAGGCAACGCTGCAGGGACATCCTGTGTACGAGGTAAGTACTGCCTGAGCCCGTGACTAATGTACCCAGAAGTCCAGGGCCGAACCCGATTGCATAGCAATCCGACCGTTGTATCGCCTGTCATCTGCCTGTAGCCGGATTTTGACATTTGATTGCGTCCTCCGAATGACACCCGATACAACCAGAGAAGCACGAAGGGCTTCAAACCGTAACCAAGAAAACAAATAAGAAACAACCAGTACCGTGGATCCATTCCGATTGCAGGAGCTGCGCGAGGTCATCGAAAGGGAAGCAACCGGTCCAGCGAGCCCAGTAACCCCCGAGCACCGATCCCGACAACAGACTCCGGATTCACCGGGACCAGCACCGATCCCCGAGGACCTAGAATCACCAATGGCCTCCCAACAAGGAACGAGTGGTATGACACCACCTTCGGTCGTGATGACCCAGGAACAGCTCCAGCACTTGTTCCAACAACTCACCTATCGCCCCTCCCCGACCAGTAATCCCAAGGTCGAGGATCCCGAACTGTATCATGGCAAAAGGACGAAGCTTCGGGCGTTCCTGACTCAGTGCGAGTGGAAGTTCAACTGTGAACCAAACAGGTTCGACACTGACATTCAGAGGGTTAATTATGCCAGTTCGTGGTGTCGGGGAAATGCGTGGTCATGGATTAAGCCCTCCATCGAGAAGGGAAGGAGGACCTATACCACCTGGGAGGCATTCAAGACTGCCATCTGGAGGGCATTTGGAGAGGCGGACTCAAGGGCGGTGGCTAGAAGGAAATTCAAGAATGTCCGTCAAGGAAATCAGTCCGTCGCAGCGTACTGGGCCGAATTCCAGAGAATTATTGCGAACCTGCGTTATAACGACTCAATCTATATTGATCAGTTCAGCGATGGACTTCATGTGGACGTGCAAAGACAACTCGCTATCCTCAAGACCAGTCCAACGAAGATAATCGACTTCGCAAACAAGGCAATCACGTTGGACAACCGGCTCTACAATTTCCGGACTCTGCGAAACCGATATGAGCCCCAGTACCAGAATTTCCATCCAAAGAACGGCCACCAGGGTTCGACCTTTTCGGAACCCGAGCCAATGGAGCTGGATGCCACCCGGAGGGGCAAGCCTAGGGATAGGACCAAGGAACAGAAACAACGTAGAAACAATGAATGCTTCAACTGCGGAAAAACGGGCCACTATGCCGCAAAATGCCCCCACAAAAACCAATGGGGGAATGAAGGACGTACCGGGCGGCAGAGGCCAACATTGACGAGGAACAAGTCGAAGAAAGGACGGGAAACGAGGATCCCCAGGAGTAAAAGTACAAGGTGTACTCCTGGGGACGAAGAGTTCCGCCGAACCAGACAATCCGGAACCAGGCTACATGATATCCAGCGTTGGACGATATTGACGAGACGAAGAGATCATATTAAAAGTAGCAATAAAAGGAAAAGACAACCGAGAACACACCACGACGGCCATGGTGGACTGTGGAGTGACGGAGAACTTCATCGATAAACAATATGCGGAAGGGGTGGGGATCCCGTTGAAGAAGAACAACGTCCCACGAAGGGTGTTGGCAGTGGACGGACGAGAGATAGCTAGTGGACCAGTCACCCACGAAGCTATGGTGAAACTACAGATCAACAACCATCAGGAGGATATCCGACTGCATTGTATCACGATTGGAAACTCACCTGTCATTGTGGGGCTTCCATGGATCCGGACGCACAACCCCAGTATCGACTGGAATGAGGGGAGAGTTACGTTCGACTCGGCGCGTCGCGCTAAGAGGTGCCTAGAGACCTCGACCTCACCTCACGCGACCACGGTAACGGAAGATGACGCTATTCAAGAATATCAACTGGACACTGCGCAGGCCGCAGCCAGGGAAGAAAGAATATGCGAAGCAAGATGGGAAGAGAGGAAGGAAACCTGGGGCGATCCCACGTGGAAAAAGAAACAAGAAGATGATCCGTGGCGAAGAAGGATCAAAGGGGACCAGGAAAAGGAGGGGGAAGAGGAGCAACAAGGAAGGGTCCAAGACAGAGCACAAGATGATCCTTGTCGAAGGGGGTTCGATGAGGACATGGGAAGGGATGAAGAAGAGGAGGAGCTACAAGGGACCTGGAAAGACAGACGAAATGATCCTTTTCGAATGAAGGACAGGAGGGACTATGGGAAGAAGGAACGGAAAAGGATCCTCAATAACCAACAAAACGATCCTTTTCGAATGCAGACCGAAGGGAAGGATGGAAAAGAGGAGGAACGGAAAGAGTTCCAGGATGCTGCACAAAACGATCCCTTTCGAATGCAGACCAAAGGAGGGGAAGAAGAAAAGGAGGAACGGAAACAGATCCGGGATGGTGCACAAAAGGATGCTTTTCGAATGCAGGTCCATGAGGACGAGGAAGAGGAGGAAGATGAGGAGTAACGGGAAGGAACCTTCGACTGGACCGCTTACGCCGCCATAGGATCGCTACGGGACGTGCAGTATGACTCCGTTCAGGTGCCCTTATCCCCGAGTTGAGCCAATTCGCAACGTCAGGAACCGACCCCGCGCTCAGCCAGTGATATTTTTCCAACCAAATATTATGACTTCCTGCACGTATTCGATAAGGAAGATGTGTCCGGACGACCCCCACACCCCCATCATGACCATTGGATTCCGTTGGTAAAGGGAGGGGTTCCGCCATTCGAACCCCTTCGAGCATCGGACGAGGGAAGGCTGAGGACGTTGAAAGAATACTTGGACACTAGTCTTGAGAAGGGATGGATACGCCGCTCAACATCACCGGGAGGGGCCCTGATACATGTTGTAAAAAAGAAAGATGGCCCACTGAGACTCTGTGTGGACTATCGAGGACTCAACGAAATCACAGTGAAGGATAGGACACCTCTCCCGTTGATAGGGGAAGCGTTGGATGGCCTATCCAACGCGAAGATATATACGAAACTCGACGTGCGTGATGCCTACCATAACCTGCGGATCGCAAGGGGGGACGAATGGAAAACTTCTTTCCGGACGAAATATGGTCTCTTCGGGTGTTTGGTCATGCCATTCGGTCTTACCAACGCTCCAGCATTCTTCCGGAGGTGGATGAACGAGGTCCTCAGTGACTATCTAGATATCTTCTGCCTGGCATATCTTGACGACATCCTCATTTACTCGGATGATCTACATGAACACCAACAGCATTTTAGGAAGGTTTTGGAAGGAGTGGATAAGGTAAAGCTAAGGCTCGAGGCCTCAAAATGCGAGTTTCACACCACGGAGACAGAGTATTTGGGATATATCATATCACCAACGGCGATACGGATGGATCTGGAAAAGGTAAAAGCAGTCGCAGAATGGAGGGAACCAACAAACGTGAAGGGGATCCAGAGTTTCATATGGTTCGCCAACTTCTATAAAAGGTTTATCCGGGATCTTAGCAAAATAACGGCGCCTCTTACAAAATTGACGAGAAAGGATGTAGCATGGAAATGGGACAACGCAGCTGAATCAGCATTCGAACAACTGAAACGGGCAATGATTTCTGAACCAATCCTACGACATTTTGACCGCACCAAACCCTTAACCCTGGAGACAGATGCGTCGGACTACGCCATCGGTGCGGTTTGCTCACAGCCAGACGACCAGGGCATCCTACATCCATTGGGATATTTCTCGCACAAACTAAAAGACCCAGAATTAAATTATGATATACATGATAAAGAACTTCTCGCCATAGTAGAAGGATTAACTGAATGGGGTACCTACTGCAAGAATACTCGACAGGAAATTAGTATATTAACAGATCATAAAAATTTGGAATATTGGACCACGAAGAAAGACCTAAACCTACGACAGGCAAGGTGGGCTGAGATGTTAGCAAACTATGACTTCGCGATGACCTATCGACCCGGCAAACTTGCGGTGAAGCCCGACATCCTATCAAGAGAATCAGGAGATTCTCCTTGGGAAGGGGAGCTGAAGCAACGGCAAAACAGGGAAGGAGTCCTTTTGCCGCCGCAGACCTTCTGGATCAACTCTGCCGAGGTCATGGAAATACAGGTCGACGAGGAATTGTTATGGGAAATTAAACAGAAGAGAAACGAAGGATCAGGAGATACAGGAGGTATTAAGAAAATTACGGACTGGGGAGAAGATAGACCGGTAGGTAGCATTGGGACTTTGCGAAGAATGGGAGGGGCTGCTGTATGAAGGGTTGATATGGGTACCAGACGACCATGACTTGCGGCTACGGCTCCTACTTGACCACCACGACGCACTCGTTGCGGGACACCCGGGGCGGGCAAGGACCCTGGAGCTAATCAGTAGAAATTATTATTGCCCTCAGCAATGCCAATATATCAACCGATACGTGGACCACTGCGATACCTGCAAAAGAATTAGGCCAGTGAGGCATGCTCCCTTCGGACTCCTGACGCCCTTACAGCCACCAGCGAGGCCGTGGGATTCGGTGTCCATGGACTTTATAACCGGACTTGCGTCAGGAGGAGGAAATAACGCCCTATGGGTATTTGTGGATCGGTTCACAAAGATGGCTCACTTCGTGGCCTGTACTGTGAACCTGGCTATTGAGGCTTTCGATAGAGAGGCTTATTCGATCAGTCTCGTGCTTCGTCCGTAGGATAGATAGAGAGCAATAGAATTGATTCCTCAAGAAGCTAGGAAGTCAACTAATCGATCACAGGCCGAATAAACTTAAGGGTCTCTCTCGAGGTAACTGGTGTACATAGGTGTTGTCGTAACAAGAGATCAGGTTGCTGATGCTGGAGGAGACGGTGGGAAGACTTAGGGTCTTTTATAGACTTTCGTCTAAAAGTTCGCCCAGACTTCCCCAGGGAACCAACTTCCAAACTAAGCCTAGGAGATAAGACGTGAGTCAATTCTTTGACAAATCTGCCGATGGCTCGCATTATGCTGTGTGCGCAATTATATTAATTGCTCACTTGCATGATGACCTCGTGTCAGATTAATCCTTGACATTCCTCGCTGTGCTACCACACCTTCCAATCAGGTATTGGGGTTGAGCCCCTAGTGGAGGGTTACTCCACTTGAGCGCATAATGCAATGACTCCTCTGATAATGACATGTGAGTCATATATCTTATGAGTCGTCTTGATCATAGATCTCCCTAGAGAATCTCGATTGCGAGTGAAGGAATCTGACATCATAAGGCAGACTATGCCTTACCGGAGCGCACTGCCCCGTCACATTCCTGTGTGATGTCATTTGCCCCACCTGCGCACACTTGCGCGCAGCCACACCCTGGTGTGTACGCAAACGCCGCCTTATCTTGCAGTTCGTAGTCATTGGCCTAAGGTCGCGTCATATCAGTTCCATCCAACAGTTTCCCTGAGTGGTGTTCCTTGCTGCAGAACGTCGTCTCATGCTCACGCAATCTTGACCCTTGTTCTGAGCTCCACTCCTGTTGGCTGACTAGACTCTGCCCTCTTCCTTGGCCGACTATCCGCCCAACTCAGACCACGCATGATCCTATTCGCCTGCCTTGCATGCTCCTGAGAATTCCCTTCTCTTGCAAGCCCTCTGGTAGCCGTGCTTGGTGGAACAAATCCTCAAGTATCAGGAGGTGTTCCTTCGCCGTCGTCTTCTGTTCTCCATCAGCGTCGTCTGTAGTTCTCTCATGGGTAAGTCGACACCCATGAGGTAAGTTGACACTCGTTCCCATCCATCCTTGATCCTCCCAAACTGACAGTGAATAACAGGTAGCGATGCCTCAGGCCGGGATCCTCGTGAGGTCCTTTCGGAGAGTGACGAATCACGTGACGTGGCTAGCTGGAGCTCCTCAGGGGGTTCGGGCTCGGGAATACTAACCTTATTATTCATTCTCCTGTCGAGTTTGCCATGTTCTCTAAATGTTATACATGTTACCTATTCTATACTCACACAATATAGGGTGTGACATGTACGGACACGATGGGGCCGAGGGAACTGGCGGATGGATTCCTGAGGCATGTGGTCAGGGCCTACAGACTTCCTCATGATATCGTCTCAGACCGCGGGTCTCTATTTACCTCGACGTTTTGGAAACGAGTCATGTGGGCAATGGGGACGACGAGGAAGCTCAGCACGGCATTCCATCCAGAGACCGACGGGCAGACAGAACGCACGAACACTACCCTCGAACAGTACCTGCGGGCGTACTGCAATTACCAGCAGGATGACTGGGAAAAACTACTCCCAATGGCGGAGTTTTGCTATAACAACACTCAATCCGAGACGACGAAGGTTACCCCCTTTTTCGCGAACTATGGGTACCTTCCGCGGCTTGCACCCAGCCTGGGAACAACAGAAGGATGATCCCCAGAGGTGACGGAATACCTCTCAGCCCTCCGCGACCTCCACCGGGAACTACAGGCAGAAATCGGATATGCACAGGCTGCCCAGTCAGAACAGGCAAATCGGAAAAGACACCCGGATCCTGTGCTGAGGGAGGGCGATAGGGTATGGTTGCGGAGGAGACATGTGAAGACAACTCACCCATCCAGCAAGTTGGATTACAAGCTGATGGGACCATACACCATCCTCGAGCGAGTGGGAACAAGAGCGTATAAGTTGGACCTCCCCACCAGTGTGAAGATACACCCCGTATTCGACATATCATTGCTTGAGCTGGCTCAACCTACTCTTACACCGATCCCCGGGCCCATCCAGCCTCCTCCCCCACCAATTACCATTGAAGACGAAGGGGAATGGGAAGTGGAGGAGATAGTTGATTCCCGCTACCATCGAAATAGACTCCAACATCATGTGCGGTGGACAGGATTCTTTGATCCAGACCGGACTTGGTACCCCTCGGAGAACTTCACGAACTCCCCCGACGCTATCCGACGATTTCATACAACCTACCCACGAAAACCGGCCCCAAGGTTGTAAGAAGCATAGCCAGCCCCATAAACCCCGAAAACGACCAACACTCCGGCGGCTGGTACCGCCAGGGTACCCCCCCACCGACAACAACGTATCCCCCACACGATGCACAACACTGGACCTTTTGCTACGACGACTACTGAGCCACGCGCCGACAATGGAAAGAAAACAACAACTATTTTCCAACCACTGGACGGGAAGGAACCAATGAATGTAACTACGGACGGACGCATGATCCCGAGTTAGAATCGGTGATCCGGAGGAAACACCTAAATATTCGGAAGGCCTGTAGGGCCTGGCAGCGGGGAAAGAGGGTCTGCTACGACTGCGGGTTTCTGGTGAACATGGACGGCTATGAGGCCAGATGCGGCGCCACGGGACCAGCCCACTCCTCATCACCTCCCGCTCCGACACCGCGTTAACCAACTCCCGTCCCGGGGAAGGACCAACAACACCCCAACGGGGAACAGCCACCAACAGCACCCGAGCTGGCCTAGGAAACCTCGAGAGAGACTTTGATGGAAAAGAGGTATGTCCCTGTCTACCTGATGTCCCCGAACAGGGACCCCAAACGACTCGCGATCAACCTCTCCTTTTACGGACCACCCACTGGAAAGGAAGAGGCACCACCGCTGAACCACACCCCACCGCCATTCGAGGGGTCCTCGTTGCCGGAGCAGCCCAGCACTGAGTTCGGAAGAGACTCTCCCCGCCGCCAACGACTATCCGGCAGATACCATCGCCAGAACTGCAATCACCGTCGCCAGCGACAACCCTGACCTCATCCCCATGGGGAACGCCAGACAAGCCTCGTCGGAGTCTCGGCCTGGAGGGGGGAGCTACTGTCACGAACCGCTAAGGATATGCTTCTGGGTGGAATTGTGACCACAGCCGGGCTGTGGTTCGTGGGCGTGACACTGCGGATGGCGTATGTCACGGTTAGGGTTTAGGCGAGGAGGTGGAGCTAGGGTCATGTGAGAGGAGTTAGGGTTTGGGCGAAGGACAAGGGGGTAAGTTCGGGATGGAACGATGAGGGTTTCCTCTATATTTAGAATACGGTTTTGTGTTTTGGTTATGTTTTGTATCATGTTTTGATTATGTTTTGTATTATGTTTTTTTTATGTTTTGTTTGCGATTTGTATATGTTTTAGTTAGGTTTGGAAGTCACGGTGGAACGAAGGGTGTCTCATGATGGATGGAATATCTGCAGGACAGATAAGTTGGGAAATCACATGAGCACAGGAACGAAGGTATATAAGGGGACATTTGTATTTCCTTAGTTTAGTACGCAATCAATCATCTATCTACACAATCCTATCTACACACTGAAGTCCTATCATCCAACCCGTGAACACCAACCCAGCCCATTCCCGCCTACTTCCCATCCCACCTACTTACCCATTCCGAATACTCACCCATTCGCCCACCAAGACCAATCCTCGACGATTATCCTAAAGGCAACGCTGCAGGGACATCCTGTGTATGAGGTAAGAACTGCCTGAGCCCGTGACTAACTTACCCAGAAGTCCAGGGCCGAACCCAATTGCATAGCAATCCCACCGTTGTATCGCCTGTCGTGTGCGTGTGGCCGGATTTTCACACCTGGCTACCTGTTATTCACTGTCAGTTTGGATGGATCACAGATGGATGGGAACGAGGAACAACTTACCTCATGGGTGTCGACTTACCCATGAGAAAACTACAGACGACGCTGATGGAGACAGAAGACGACGGCAAAGGGACACCTCCTTATACTTGAGGTGATGTTCCACCAAGCCCGGCTATCAGAGGGCTTGCAAGAGAAGGGATTTCTCAAGACGATGCAAGGCAGACGAATGGGATCATCCGAAGTCTGAGTTTGGCGGATCGTTGGCCAAGGAAACAAGGCAGAGTCTAGTGAGCCAACAGGACTGGAGCTTAGGATAAGGGTCAAGATTGCATTAGCATGAGACGACGTCCTGCAGCAAGGAACACCACTCAGGGACACTGTTGTATGAAACTGATATGACGCGACCTTAGGCCAATGACTACCAACTGCAAGATAAGACGGCGATTGCGTACACACCAGGGTGTGGCTGCGCGCAAGTCTGCGCAGGTGGGCAGTTATGATATCACACAGGAATGTGACGGGGCAGTGCGCTGCGGTAAGGCATAGTCTGCCTTATGATGTCAGATTCCTTCACTCGCAATCGAGATTCTGTAGGGAGATCTATGATCAAGACAACTCATAAGATATATCACACATATGTCATTATCACAGGAGTCATTGCATTATGCGCTCAAGTGGAGTAACCCTCCAGTAGGCGCTTAACCCCAATACCTGATGGGAAGGCGTGGTAGCACCGCGAGGAAGGTCAAGGATTAATCTGACATGAGGGTCATCATGCAAGTGAGCAATGAATACAATTGCGCATGCAGGATGACGCTGTCCGGGACTGCGAACGGACGTTCGAGGGACGCATTCGGCGGCCTCGCTTTCTGATAGATTCGTTTCCGGTTCCCAAGTCAGGGAATCGTGGCCTGTCCACATGACGAGGTACTGCAGGTTTCCTCGAGACCAACGACTGTCCAAGATTTCGTCGATGGACCATTCTTCTTCGCCATCTACCACTGCAGTCAAGGGTGGTGGGATTATCTGTCCAGGAAGGTGGCCCGAAGGAGCCGGGTTCAGTAGTGATACTGGGAAGGTCCTATGGTGTTTCATAGTATCCGGGATATCCAGTTCGTAGGCGTGGGATTCAATGGGGCGGACAACAGTCAAGGGGCCCAGGTGTTCATTTTCCAGTATTTTCGATGGTCGGCGGGTTCTCAGGTTGCGTGTATCCAGCCATACCAGGTCACCTGGCTTGAAGACCGGCGCAGGGAGTCAGGAGTTGTCTGCGGCTTCCATGGGGCGGGCTTGGGCATACTTCATTTCGGAACGCAGGACGTCATGAATGTAGGACATTCTTTCTGCTACTTCATCTGCTTTAACTTCTTCAGGGGTATCTGCCCTGATCTCTACTTCGAACGAGCATTTCGGGTGTCGGCCGTACAAGGCGTAAAACAGGGACAGCGACGATGTGTCCGATACTTGATTGTTTGCGGCAAATTCTGCCAAGTGTAAAAACGTTTTCCAGATGTCCTGTAGGTAGCAGACGTACGCGCGGAGGTACTGCTCGGTAACCGCGTTTATTCTTTCTGTCTGACCACCTGTCTGGGGGTGGAAAGCTGTGCTCTTGGCAATCTCAATGCCCATACAATTTGCGAGGTGTTTCCAGAAGTGAGCTACAAATTGTGGGCCACCGTCGGATAACACTGTCTCCAGGAGAACGTGGAGTTTGAAGACGTTTCCGAGGAAAAGTTGTGCGAGTCCTTCCGCGTCCATGGTGGAACTACAGGGCACCAAGTGCCGCTGCTTTGTGAGTTGGCAAACGATCGTGCATATCGCGTCGAAGCCTGCTGAACCCAGGAGTCCAGTGACTAAATTCACGGAAATGTTTTGCCTCGGGTGATGCGGGACTGGTAGGGGTTTCAGGGTTCCGTAATGTGCGTGGCGGGTTGCTTTTGTTCTTTTACGAATGTGGCAGTTACGGACGAACTGGTCCACATCTTTTCGCATCGGGGGCCAAAAGCAGTTTCGTGCGAGGAGTTCGAAAGTCTTCGCACGGCCCGGATGTGCCATGGTGGGGGGGTCATGGTGATCTTGTAGTAGTTTTAGGCGTAATTTGTCCAGTGCGGGGACGTAGAGACAATCCCGATAATACAATCGGTTTTCTAACGCGGAACAGTCGGCGAGTGATATGTCTTTGCAGATTTGTGTTCCGTCCTCCAGCATTCCCATCACTCGGTTAGGGAATGAATGTATCTTGTATCCCTCATTGAACAGGAGGTCTACTGCCGAGGGTGCCAGTCTCATGGGCGGGGTCATACACAATTGGAAATTTTGTGGCTTCAGGGCAGCTTGTTGATTTGCCAGTATGCGTTTGTCTCCTTCTCCCAGGAGATTGGCGGCTCGTCTCATCGAGGCCTCCGGTTTTCCTCCCAACGTGCCAGGTCGGTAGGTGATGACGAAGTTGAATCGCCACAGGACTTCTGACCAACGTGCTTGACGTCTGTTTAGTAGTATTGTTGTCATGACATACTGGAGATTCTTGTGATCTGTGAGTACTGTTATCGGAAAGGGGGAGCCTTCCAAGTGGGGACGCCATTCTTCGAAGCATCGAACTATTGCCAGTAGTTCCTTGTCATAAATTTCGTAACTACATTCCGCAGGAGAATGCTTCTTGGAGTAGAATGCAACGGGGTGCAGTACGTGATCATCGTCGTATTGTGACAATACTCTGGCGGACACATAATCAGAGGCGTCCGTTTCCACCACAATCGGCTTTTCGTAGTCAAAATGTTGAAGGATCGGGACTGTGGTGAACGCATTTTTCAAGCGATCAAAGGCGTTTTGCTGGTCCTTGCCCCAGGTGAAGGGGATTGCTTTCCCGTCTTGTTGTTTGGTTAACGCCGTCACGTGGGAGACCACTTTTGAGTAGTCTTTAATGAATCGTCGGTAGAAGTTCGCGAATCCGATGAATTCTCGAACCTGTTTTAAATTGGTAGGTTCCTGCCAGTCCCTGACCGTCGCCATCTTGGAATCCATCATCCGGGCGCCGTCACAGCCGATGTTAAACCCTCGGTATTTGACTTCGGCTTTGGCGAACTTGCATTTCTCTGGCTTCAAGTGCAACTTTTCTTGTTTAAGTCGTTCCAAGATTTTCCGGACATGCGAGGTGTGATCAGGCTTTGTTTCCGAGAATACGAGGATATCGTCCAGATACGCAGTGCAGAACTGGTCCAAATATGGTCGTAACACATCGTTGATGAACGCTTGGAAATCGCCAGGCGCGTTGGTGAGCCCAAAAGGCATCACTTTTGATTCGAACAATCTGTACCTCGTGCGGAATGCCGTTTTCAATTCTTCGCCTTCTGCCATCCTTATCAGGTTGTAGGCGCTACGGATGTCCAGGGTTGTAAAATACTGGGCTTTAGGAAGATTCATCATCGTTTCTTGTATTATCGGCAGCGGGTACCGATTCTTTTCGGTCCCTTCGCTCAACCTTCGGTAATCCACGCACAAGCATAAGGATCCACTCGATTTCTTTACAAACAGTATAGGCGAGGCGGCAGACGATCGAGATCGTTGTATGAAGCCCTTTTCCAGATTATCGTCCAACCAGGCTTTCAGGGTTTGCAGTTCATTGCGCGACAATGAATATAGGGGACCGAACGGGGGGACGAATCCTTCCTTCAACGGGATCTTGTGGTCGTAGGGTCGGTGTGGGGGGAGTTCCTGCGCATTGACTTCCTTGAATAGTTCGAGGTAGTCACGGTACTCTTCGGGGATCATGTGCCTTAATTCGTCGTCTATAAGGGGGGGTCTGTCCTCTAGTCCAACGGTCATTTCATCCAGCGACAGTGAAAAGACAGTCAGGCTCTTGTCTTCTACCATCTGTTTGAAATCGGAGATTGTCAGGCTGGAAATTTCTATCGGTAGTTCATTCGGGGGGTCGGGTGTCACAACGCTCCCGTGACCTGCTCCTGGCCTCCGCCGTCACCACCGCAGGGCTATGGGTGGTCGTCATCACCCTAGCAACCTGCTACGCCATCATGAAGTGATAGGGATAGGGTTAGGGCAAGGGGCTGGGCCCCTTGCCGGGGATTTTCATATGTTCGGAGTTATTTCTTATTTGGATTTATTTTAGGTATCACGGCGGCTAGGAAAATGTTGGAATCTTTTTACTTCTCTCTTTTGGTATGTACTCTTTCTTTATTATTTGGAATCACGGCGGTTAGCCAGGAAGTTATCTCTTTTGGTATGTACTCTTTCTTTGTTATTTGGAATCACGGCGGTTAGCCAGGTAGTTATCTCTTTTGGTATGTACTCTTTCCTTGTTATTATTATTTGGAATTACGGCGGTTAGTTATCTTTGGTACGTATTGCTTTCCTATTTGGAATTACGGCGGTTGGCAAAAGGTTGGGAATGTTGGTCATGTATGTAGTTATCACGGCGGTTAGCATTGAGAGCATTCTCCGCAGGCGGAGAATGCTGAGTCACCAGTCATGAAGAAGCAAGTATAAGAGGAGGAAATTTGTATGTAGTTTATTTCTTCACGCAATCAAGTTTCTATTTACCACAATCCTATCTACAAAAGTTCCCTTGTGATATCCCATCTCTCCAAACTCACCTGTGATTTCCCAGCCCACAAACCCTTGCCCATTCCCAACTTACCAGCCTTATCTAACCCGCCGCCGCCCTCCTCGCCGCCGAGACCCCCGCGCTGCCTGTCGTCAGTAACCGTGGATACGGATTCTGATGTTTGATTGCGTCCTGTGTACGACACCCAACGCGGAACGAAGACCCAGAAAACCCAGAAAACCCAGAAGACCCAGAAAACCCAGAAGAAGGCGCACACAGTGGCGTCCTTTCAGCTAAAAGAGCTCGGAGAACATATCGAACAAGAACCGACCGGATCGGCAAGCCCAGTGACCCCCGAACAACCATCCAGACCACAGACTCCCGAATCACCCGAACTCCCCCATACCTCTACCGACGACCCTGCGGAAATGGCGACCCCGGCATGATTGGGACTTGTCACTCCGGTCACGATGACCCAGGAGCAGTTGAACCAGATCCTCATTCAACTCCATCGCCCCACGACAAACAGTAACCCCAAGGTGGAAGACCCGGAGCTGTACTACGGTGAACGGACCAAGCTGAGGGCATTCCTGACGCAATGCGAACTGAAGTTCAATTGTGAAGGGAATAGATTCGACACAGAACAGAAAAAGGTGAACTATGCGAGCTCCCGCTGTAGAGGTAACGCTTGGGCATGGATCGAGCCGTCCATCAAGGAAGGGAAAAGCGTATACACGACCTGGGAGGCCTTTAAGACTGCTGTCAGTTGGGCTTTCGGGGAAGCCGACTCAAAAGAAGTAGCAAGAAGAAAGTTCAAGATGATCAGGCAGGGCGCGCGATCCGCCGCTGCATACTGGGCCGAATTTCAAAGGATCAAATCCGATTTAAGATGTAATGACGAGACCTACATCGATCAATTCAGTGATGGACTAAACACAGACGTCCAACAACAGTTGGCACTCCTTGATGAACGACCAACGGATCTCACGGAGTTCGCCAACAAGGCCATAGCGTTAGACAACCGACTATTCAACTTCCGAACCCTGAGGACTCGGTATGAACCTCAATTCTATCACCACCCCCATCTTAAGGGGCAGGGACACAAATCTCGACTCTCCGACCCCGAACCAATGGAATTAGATTCCACTCGTCGACCGAAACCAAGGGATAGGACGGAGGAGGATAGGCGGAAGCGGAATAACGAATGTTTTAACTGTGGGAAGGTGGGACACTACGCTGCGAAGTGCCCAAGTAAGAAATTATTCAGAGCAGCGGAAACTACATTGGTAGAAGAGGGACTCGGTGAGACGTCGGGAAAAGAGAACCCCCAGGAATAAAAGGAAAAGGTGGATTCCTGGGGCAACTGTCGCCCACCAGTTCAACCACGGCAGGACCGGCGGATAGAATCTCGAGTGTAGGACCATACGGAAGAAACGAAAAAATTATCCTGCGAGTAAAGTTAATCGGACGAAATAAGAAAGAATACCAAACAACGGCCATGATGGACTGCGGGGCCACGGAGAATTTTATAGATCGAAAATATGTGAGACAGCAGGGATTGCCCTGCGCGAAAAAATTAACCCCACGAAAGGTTCTCGCTGTAGACGGACGGGAATTGGATGGGGGCCCAGTAACCCACGATGCCATGGTGACCATGGTGATCAACGACCATAGGGAAGACATCAAGCTCCACTGTATTACCATTGGCAACGCACCCATTATCCTGGGACTGCCTTGGTTGCGGAAACACAATCCCAGCATCGACTGGAAGGAAGGAAGGATTGTCTTCAACTCCGAGAAATGCGGAAAGAACTGCCTTCCTACCTCGCCCCATGCTACGACCGTGTTGGAACGGGGGGCAGAAAAAGAATATAATCAACGGATACATGAGGAAGCGGAGCACGCCTATGGTATGGAAGGACCGAAGGAGATGCTCCAGACGGATCAGGAAGATGAGCTTCGCATCCAAGAGATCTGGGGAGAAAGTATAGAAGAAGATGACGAAGGAGAAGAAGTGGAAGAGTCGGAGGACGAGGATATGGAAAGCGTACAGGGATCTAGGCGCGCGGAATCCACCGAGGCCGATCCCGACTCGCCTCAGTGCGCTTCGCGGCAACCCCCGCAAGCGCCAGCCAACCAGAAGGAACCGGGGAACTGGGAAACCGCTCCCGCCAAATCAACCGCTACTGCACCAACCAACCTGGAAGAACCGGGGAACTGGGAAACCGCTCCCGCCAAATCAATTGCCACTTCCGGGGAATTGGAACTCGCGAGTACCATAATCCGAGCGGGGAAGAGCAAGCCTGACTCCCTGGAAGAAATAATACCACCGGAATATGCAGATTACCTCTCCGTATTCAGGGAAAAAGAGGCGGTAGGGTTGCCTCCGCACCGACATCATGACCACCGGATCCCCTTGATGGACGGAAAGGTTCCGCCGTTCGAACCCCTGCGAGCCCTCGATGAGGAACGCCTGCGAGTACTGAGGGATTACTTGGAATAGAATGAAAAGAGGGGTTGGGTCCGACGGTCGACGTCTCCAGCGGGAGCCCCAATCCATTTCGTTCAGAAAAAGGATGGTACCTTACGGTTATGCGTCGACTACCGACGACTCAACAATATCACAATCAAGGATCGCACCCCACTCCCGCTGATAGGGGAAGCGTTGGATAGACTTTCCAACGCTAAGATCTATACCAAATTAGATGTGCGAGATGCATACCATAACCTCCGAATAGCCACAGGAGATGAATGGAAAACTGCGTTCCGTACCAAGTACGGTCATACGAGTATTTGGTGATGCCATTTGGTTTGACAAATGCTCCAGCTTCGTTTCAACGATGGATGAACGAAGTCTTAAGTGATTACCTCGACATCTTTTGCATCGCCTATCTCGACGACATATTGATTTACTCGGATAATATGGAGGAGCATCGGAAGCACGTCCGCATGGTCTTGGAGAGGTTAAGGGACGTAGGACTCACCCTGAAACCCTCGAAATGTGAATTCCACACGACAAAGACGGAATACCTGGGATACATCATCTCCCCCACAGGGTTGCAGATGGACCCCGAGAAAATTAGGGCGGTTAAGGAATGGAAGGAACCGGTAAATGTGAAGGGAGTCCAAAGTTTCCTTGGGTTCGCCAATTTCTACCGTCGATTCATCCGGGATTTCAGCAAGATCACCACGCCATTGACACGATTGACGAAGAAACAGGTACCCTGGGACTGGAACGACGAGACACAACGGGCCTTTGAGCAACTCAAAACGGCAATGATATCCCAACCGATCCTGCAACATTTCGACCCGGATCGGCCACTCACCCTGGAAACAGACGCCTCAGACTATGCCATCGGGGCAGTCTGCTCACAACCCGACGACTCCAACGTACTGCACCCCCTTGCCTATTTTTCAAGAAAATTAAAAGAAGCGGAGCTCAATTACGACATCCACGATAAGGAGCTCCTGGCAATAGTGGAAGCCTTGGACAAATGGTCGACATACTGCAAATCGACAAAACACAGTATCCGGATACTGTCAGACCATAAAAACCTAGAGTATTGGCAAACGAAGAGGGACCTCAACCTCCGACAGGCCCGATGGGCGGAACAACTGGCTAACTATGACTTTACGATCACGTGTCGTCCGGGGAAGTTGGCAGGAAAACCCGACATATTGTCCCGAGAGTCAGGAGACTCTCCCTGGGAAGGGGAGATGAAGCACCGGCAGAACCGAAGCCGAGTCCTCCTTCCCCAGGAAGTCTTTCATGTGAACGGGACACAATTGATAAGACTCACCCAGGACACCCCCCTCATTACCAAAATTCGGGAAAAAACGAAGTCCGATACAGAACTCCAGGAGGTAATCCGCAAACTTCGGGAAGGGATAACCCGAGACAATAGGGTCCCCTTGGGGTTATGCGAGGAAAAGGATGGGTTACTCCCATACGAGGGATTGATATGGGTCCCTGACGACGACGACCTGAGGTTACAAATTTTACGACAACATCACGACTCCCAGGCCGCGGGGCATCCGGGACGGGCAAGGACCTTGGAGTTGGTCAGCCGGAATTTTTATTGGCCACAACAACGACAGTATGTGACTCGATATGTCGACTACTGTGATACCTGTAAACGTATCAAGCCCATTAAGCACGCCCCCTTCGGTCTCTTACGACCGTTACAGATTCCAGAAAGACCATGGGAATCCATCTCCATGGATTTTATCACAGGTCTTCCGGAAGATGGGGGAATGAATGCGATATGGGTGATTGTGGACCGCTTGACGAAGATGGCGCACTTCGTAGCATGTAAGGATACTATGGGACCCAGGGAACTTGCGGACGGGTTTCTCACACATGTGGTACGGGCCCACGGACTCCCCAGCAGCATCATCTCGGATCGGGGGTCCCTATTCACCTCTCAGTTCTGGAAGAGGGTTATGGAGGCAATGGGGACCACGAGGAACCTGAGTACGGCGTTTCACCCAGAGTCCGACGGACAGACAGAGAGGGTCAATGCGATCCTCGAACAATACCGCAGGGCGTACTGTAACTATCAACAGGACAATTGGAACCAACTCCTTCCTATGGCGGAGTTCTGCTACAACAATTCCCGCTCAGGAATGACCAAGGTGTCCCCCTTCTTCGCAAATTACGGATATCATCCCCGTTTTACCCAGCCGCTGGGTGAAGTCGCGGAAGGAAACCCCGAGGTCTCCAAATATGTTGGCGCCCTCAACCGACTTCACGAGGATCTGAGGGCGGAGGTCCACTATGCCCAGACGGCTCATGCAGAACAGGCGAACCGGCATCGACACCCGGATCCGGTCCTTCGAGTGGGAGATCGGGTCTGGCTGAAGAGGAAGAATGTGAAAACCACCCGACCCTCCAACAAGCTCGATTACAAGCTATTGGGGCCCTACACTATCTTGTCTAAGGTAGGGTCGCGAGCTTATAAGCTGGACCTCCCCCCAAACGCAAAAATCCATCCAGTATTTCACATCTCCCTTCTAGAACCGTCTCAACCTACTTCGACCACCATCCCAGGCCATATTCAGCCCCCTCCGCTACCGATTGTCCTCGACGACGAGGAAGAGTGGGAAGTTGAGGAAATAGTGGATTCTCGATTCCACCGGGGTCAGATACAATATCGAGTTAAGTGGACTGGTTTCCACGACCCCGATACGACCTGGTACCCCGCCGACAATTTCCAAAACTCCCCCGACGCCATCACCCAATTCCACCGCAGGTACCCTAATAAACCTGCCCCACAGCTGTAATGGACGATAGAACGAACTCCGAGGACCCCCCGTCCTCTTTGGGCTGGTACCGAACCCCTACTCCCCCGGCAGAAAAGAAATCCCCCCACCCCACGATCCCGCACGCAGAACTACACTGGTCGTTCTGCAACAACGACTCCTGCTCCATTCACCTCCAATCGAAATTAAACAACAATCATTTCCCAGCGGTGGCGCAAGCAATTGCGGCACGCATAAAAAAATTGTGTAGCTGCGGGCAGCTACATGATCCCGAGTTAGAATGGGTGATCCGACACCGAAGGATGGACCCGCAAAAGGCCTGCAAGGCATGGCAGAAAGGAAAGAGACTCTGCAATGTGTGTAAATTCCTGGTCAACAAAGACGGACACGACCAGAGATGCGGTATCAGAGGATGGAAACCCCCCACGGAGACCCCGGCAACGATACCACCCTGCAAGGACGAGCCCGGGACAGGAAAGGAACCTCCCGTCCCTACGGAAAATCAGGAAAACGAACCACCCCGTCCCCGCGAACTGGAATCGGAGGACTCCACCATCCATACGATCCGACACCAACTCCCAGTGATTATGATGACGGGACCCTCGGACCACGAGAAGGTGGCGATCAACCTGTCTTTCTCTCAGACAGCGGAGCCGGAACAGCATCTCCCCACCGTCGACTGCCGACCAACCAACGACTTGACGTCCGCCCCTTGTTCGGATCCCCCGGAGCCCCCCGCCTCAGGGCACCAACAAGATCAAATACCGCCGTTCTCCTTAGGGCACCAACAAGAACAAATAACGGCGCCCCCCTTAGGACACCAACAAGAGCAAATACCGCCTTATGTCCTCGAGGACATCACCCAGGACGTCGTACGTCGCCGACGTTGGGGAAGGCAGTATCGGGGACGGTCCCCCATCCGGAGGCCCGCGTTGAGGACTGCCTGCGGCCTCGCCGGAGTCTCGGCCTGGAGGGGGGGGCTTATGTCACAACGCTCCCGTGACATGCTCCTGGCCTCCGCCGTCACCACCGCAGGGCTATGGGTGGTCGTCATCACCCTAGCAACCTGCTACGCCATCATGAAGTGATAGGGATAGGGTTAGGGCAAGGGGCTGGGCCCCTTGCCGGGGATTTTCATATGTTCGGAGTTATTTCTTATTTGGATTTATTTTAGGTATCACGGCGGCTAGGAAAATGTTGGAATCTTTTTACTTCTCTCTTTTGGTATGTACTCTTTCTTTATTATTTGGAATCACGGCGGTTAGCCAGGAAGTTATCTCTTTTGGTATGTACTCTTTCTTTGTTATTTGGAATCACGGCGGTTAGCCAGGTAGTTATCTCTTTTGGTATGTACTCGTTCCTTGTTATTATTATTTGGAATTACGGCGGTTAGTTATCTTTGGTACGTATTGCTTTCTTATTTGGAATTACGGCGGTTGGCAAATGGTTGGGAATGTTGGTCATGTATGTAGTTATCACGGCGGTTAGCATTGAGAGCATTCTCCGCAGGCGGAGAATGCTGAGTCACGAGTCATGAAGAAGCAAGTATAAGAGGAGGAAATTTGTATGTAGTTTATTTCTTCACGCAATCAAGTTTCTATTTACCACAATCCTATCTACAAAAGTTCCCTTGTGATATCCCATCTCTCCAAACTCACCTGTGATTTCCCAGCCCACAAACCCTTGCCCATTCCCAACTTACCAGCCTTACCTAACCCGCCACCGCCCTCCTCGCCGCCGAGACCCCCGCGCTGCCTGTCGTCAGTAACCGTGGATACGGATTCTGATATCGGGGACCGGGTTTTCCAGTTCCGGCATGGTGTCTGGGTTGGGCTCGTGGACCTCGGGAGGGGGCCTCGGGTCCAGGACTTCCACACCGCTCGTGCTTACTGGCTGCGGGGTACAATGTCTCAGGCAATATTGAGATTCGAAGCTCACAGTATTGGAGCTAAAGCTGATTGTTACATCATGCTTTTTTAGCCAGGGAATGCCTAGTACCACCGGATAGTGGCCTGTCGTTGTAACGAACATAGGTAGGGATTCCGAGTGACCGTTGATGGTACACTCTACTTGAGCGCGGTGGGTGATTTTTCCCCAGGAAATTGGTCGGCCGTCAATCAATTCGACCGTTCGGGCTGTGGGTAAGGGTGTGAAGGGGAGTTTGTGATGGCGGGCGAAATTGAGATCCACAAATGCGATGCCAGTGGCGCCGCAGTCAACGAGCGCAACTGTCTTCACCGAGTGGTTATCAAAAAACAAAGAACAAGTGAGTACAAGATGTTTGCATTCTAATTTTGCTTTAAAACTTGCTGCTGATAATAATAGTGTATCCGCAATAATCCTTCTACCAGCGACAGAGCCATCGTGCTGCTGCTGGCCTACTGTTTTCCCGAACCGACATCTTCTCCATCCAACAATTCGACACTTGCAACCTGTACGTTAGTGTTTGCGGGGCACGAGGCTGCCATGTGGCCAACGCCAACGCAGTAGAGAGAACATTGTTCCGACAAACAAGTCGCGCGGTCTTGTCCGGATATTTTCTGCCGTGGTCCCTGAGTAGTGGTGTGCGTACCGGAAGAGGCGGTGGTTGTTTGGGCGACAGGGGTAGGGCGGCTTGTTGCGGGGGTGGTGGTAGTACAGGGTTTGGCTTGGCCGCGGTTGGTGCGCAGCTTGTGAAGGTTCTCCAGGGCTCTCAACTGAGAGTCCAGCTTCTGGCACTGATCGACAAACTCATGCATTGTCGTGTTGGGGGGGGCGCCAACCAGCTTCTCGTGTAACTCAATCCATAGGCCGTATCTTAGGGCGTCCATAGTAGCGGCTTCGTCCCAACCCAGTTCTGCATCCAGGCGGGAGAATTCAGCGTAGTAGTCGGAAAACTCTCGATTGTTTTGCCGGAGGTTTTGAAGTTTGAAACCAGCCGTTGCGCGCTCGTCTGGGTCTCCAAAGGTTCGTTGCAAGATCTTGATGACGTCCTCGACGTCGTTTAGGGCCCAGCGATGCGCATTACCCTTGACATACGGGAGGATCTGGTCGAGGGCGCGTCCGCGGAGGCATCCCATAGCGTAGGAGATTCGTTTGTGGGGGGTCAGGAAGCGCAATTCATCACTTACCAATTTGATCCGAAGGAGGGAAACAAATCGGCGGAGGTCTTCCTTGTTCGACCCGTCGAAGGTTGGCGGGTCGGAAATCTTATCGCCGGTAAGTCAGATGCCGGGTGAGGCGAGCAACGCGTTGATGAGGGTACGTTGGCGGGTGATCTCCTTCTCATAATACA
Organism: Pyronema omphalodes; assembly: GCA_024516155.1. Classification (NCBI taxonomy): domain Eukaryota; kingdom Fungi; phylum Ascomycota; class Pezizomycetes; order Pezizales; family Pyronemataceae; genus Pyronema; species Pyronema omphalodes. The sequence goes on along the minus strand of JAJJXM010000032.1, from coordinate 194,190 downwards.
GGTGTTCGTGTGAATCCGCTTCTTCTTCGCGGGTGAAAAGGATTTCTGAGTCTCGGGGGGGAGGTCTTGGGACTGGGGCGATACTCGCGGGGGCGGGGGCTGATGGTGTGGCTGGGGCTGGGCTGGGGGGTGCAGCGGCTTGTGGCACGCTGTCTGGTCCATTGGGGTGAACCGGTACCGACCGGGTCTGGATAATGACGGGGGAAATGGGGGTAATGGTGGGGGGTTCCGGGGCTCGGGAGGCGACAGGGCTCGAAACTCGGGTGCTGGTACGGGAGCCGGGGGTGTCGGCGAGGTCGTTGAAAACATAGCCTGTGGGGTGGTCCTGGGCATCCAGGATCGACTGGGCGAGGTGCTTGGTGAATGTAACAGGGTCATGCCCGTCCGGGAACTGGGTCATGGAAGCGGCGTTAACAATCTGTTGTTAATGGCCTTCTTCGATAACCGTAGCGTGCATGTCTGTGGGCTCGGAGAATAGGCTTGAGCTTGATGGTGTAGCGGACGTACTCCTGGTACTTGTAAGTCTGGAGTTCCCAACGGATAACAAGGTAGCCGAAATTTTCTGCTCTTCTGAGGGTTCGTCGGACGGCGCCACCGAAACGGCTGGGGATTCCAAAGGTCTCGGTTAGGGTGTGGGTTTCCAAGGGTTGCATTAGGGTATGCGTCCAGCCAGAACCGGTTAGGTTCATGCGTGTCGGTCGAATCTTTCGCGATCGAACATAATGTCAGGGACTACGAACGGACGGTCGAGGGACACACTGAACACTACCGGGAAACGGAACTAAACTGGGCTCCGGGAGCTGGAACGGAGGGACAAGGACCGAAGTGCCCGACGGACGGTCGGTACACTGAACAAGGACAAGGACAGGGACAAGAGTGATGTCAGTCTTTACGACTGAGAGGTTAGGGAATCTTATTCAAGGTCAGGAAAGAGACACAAGACGTTCGATGGAGAACTCAGTCAACGGGGAGGCAAGCCTCCTTATGTACAAAGGGCGGCCAGCACTCTTGCTGGGCTATCAACCAACATCGCTACATGATTCGGTGTCCATTCTCCATCATCCAACCTGCGACGCCACAGCTCCTGCAGCTCGTGGTACGTCATCCATCATCAATCGATCATCACTTCAGCGGCACGGCACACAACACAACACAACACCGCACAACGACAGAACGGCAACAACAACACAACGACAACAACAACACAACGGCAACGCAACAACACAATGGCTCGTCAGCCGTGTGCAGTGACACGGACTATGGCCAGTAGTTCCTTGTCATAAATTTCATAATTGCATTGCGCCGGGTAATGCTTCTTGGAGTAGAAGGCAACGGGATGCAGCACGTTGTCATCGTTGTATTGTGACAACACTCCGGCGGACACATAATCAGATGAGTCCGTTTCCACCACAATCAGCTTTTCGTAGTCACAATGCTTAAGGTTATTTATTTGTTCTTATTTATTCATACAGGCATCCAACCGTAAGGTTATGGCGGAATCTACAAATTAAATACAATGTTAAGAACCTGGGGGTGATGCCAGGTCCCCACTGGGTAAGCCCCAGAGCTGTCAATGTGGGTGGGAGTGTAGTCTCCCAAGTCTCGCCGTGCAGTTTTTCATCTAGCGTCGTCGGATCCAAGGAGCCCTGTGCGCTCGGAGGACACCTCGCCGGGTCGATCCTCCATTTCCTCCACCCTTCCCCACCCATTTTTAGCCATTTTCCCGCATTTATTTCCTCCACAAAGCAAAACTGAACAACACCAAAGCAAAGTTAAACAGCCGCCACGCCACCCATGCCCCCACTCTTCTCTCCTCTCTCCCCTCCTCCGCTGCTGTCTTCTGACTCTTTGCCCTTTGAGACACCCGGGCCAGCCCTGCCCCGCTTCTCCTCCCCTCTCTCCCCTTCTCCCTCCTTCTTCCTCAGCCTTCTCGCTGCCCCGTCTCGCCTCTCTCCCCTTCTTGTCGGTGGTGTCGTAAGTCCAAGATTGCCATTCCCAAGCACAATCTGGATGTTGATTCCTCTGCTCTTGACGTCTTCTGCCCAAGTCTTCTTTGCGGAGGGGGTTGTCTGTCTAGGTTGGTGGGTATTCTTACCCCTTCCACCATTCTTCGTTGTAGGGGTCTGTTTAGGTATCGCTGCCGTAGATGTCATCTCCTTCGCTTTCATCTTCTTCTTCTGTGTAGCCTTCGCCTCCACGGTCTTCCATCCGTTGGTCTCAGCAGGGGCAGTGCATGGTGTCAAGGAACTAGGAACGGACTTTCGAAGAACACACTGAACACTATCGGCAGGGGGGGACTAGGCGGGATACGGGGTACGGGGACGGAAGACAAGGACCTAAGTGCACGACAGACGGACGGCACACGAGACAAGGACAGGGACAAGGACAAGAATGATGTGAGACTTGAGAAGACCAGTCTTTATTTAAAGCACAAGGGACAGACACAAGACGTTCGATGGAGAACTCAACGACGGGGAGGCAAGCCTCCTTATGTACAAAGGGCGGCCAGCACTCTTGCTGGGCCGTCATCCAACATCGCTACATGACAGCTTCCGTTCTCCATCATTTCACCTGCGACGCCACAGCTCTCCAGGTCATGGTACGTCATCCATCATCAGTCAGTCCAACAACAACAACGGCACGGCACACACAACACACAACAACAACACAACACAACACGGCAAGACAACGGCACGACGTCAACCACAACAACGACAACACAATGGTGACGCAACAACACAACGGCTCGTCAGCCATGTGCCGTGACAGTACCCCCCCCGTTAGGCTCGTCAGATCACGTGTCGACGTGCATTTCCGTGTCAGACGCGTCGGACCCTTGCGGCTCCGCGTTAGCGCGTTTTTCTTTCGCGAGCGCTCCAGGGGGTGCTTTGTCGGGGGGGAGGGGCTGTTTCTCAACAGCGGAGGATCGGGTAGGCATCGGAAGCTCAGAATAAGTTGTTTCTGCGGTAGCGACAAGGAATCCGCGATTAAAATGATGGTATTTGATGTGGGTGGGGGGTGGTGTCGATGGAACCGGTTTGCGGGGCTTTTCTCAGGGGCCCGAAAACTCTTTTTCGATGAAAACTCAACGGAAAAGAGAGGGCCTGGTCTGGAAAGGCTGCGAATAGGTAATTCGGGGCTGCCGAACAATAATCCGCGATAAAATCTTGCGATTTCGGCGTGGTTGTTGAAAAGGCAGGGGGGGGTCGCTCTTTCCTGGGTTGGGTAGTAATCTCCGGCATGGTTTGTTTGTTTGTTTGTTTGTTTGTTTTCTAATTACTTGTTTGCAACCTTAAGGTTATGACAAGAAACAGATAAATACAAAGAAAGAAAGAAAAGGAAACGCAAAAGCAAAAACCCCTGTCTCCACCTCTGCTCTTTTCCTCCTCCCTGCGCTGCATGGTTGTGGGGTCTGTCCCCACTGTTACTACTGGGGTGTGTTGTCCATATCACGTCGCTTGTTCCAGTGCCCTGCTTGCACAGAGGCCGCCTCGCCGGGCTCCTCCCTTTCCTCCTCCCTTCCCCTCCTATTTTTCACCATTTTCCCGCCTGAATTTCCTCCACAAAGCAAAACTAAACAAAACCAAAGCAAAGTTAAACAGCCTCCGGGCCACCCATGCCCCCACTCTCCTCTCCTCTCTCACCTCCTCCGCTGGTGTCTCCTGACTCTTTGCCCTTTGAGTCACCCGGGCCCGCCCTGCCCCTCTTCTCCTCCCCTCTCTCCGCTTCTCCTTCCGTCTTCCTCAGCCTTCTCGCTGCCCCTCCTCGCCTCTCCCCCCTTCTTGTCGGTGGTGTTGTAAGTCCAAGATTGCCATTCGCCAGCACCATCTGGACATTGATGCCTCCGCTCTTGACGACTTCTGCCCAAGTCTTCTTTGCGGAGGGGGTTGTCTGTCGGGGTTGGTGGGTATTCTTTCCCCTTCCACCATTCTTTGTTGTAGGGGTCTTGCTGGGTGTCGCTGCCATAGGTGTCGTCTCCTTCGCTTTCTGCTTCTTCCTCTGTGTAGCCTTCGCCTCCACAGTCTTCCATCTGTTGGTCTCAGCAGGGGCAGTGCTTGGGGCGTCGGGTAGAGTTGTGTCCTCACCAGAGGAACTGTCAGGCTGAGGTTCCGGTGTCGCTTCAGTCGAGGTGATTGCAAGGAGGGGTAGGGGGGACTTTAACTTGAGGGCATCAAGTTTGTCCTGGGCGGAGGTGGTTGCGTGCTTCGAGTGCATCAGGCTCCGTACCGGTGATGCAGCTCTCGGTTTGTGGTTGACCGGTACTCTGGTCGTTGGTGAGGTGGGTTCGGTGTTCTGGTCGCTTCCCCTTCGCTTTCTCTTGCCACGAGGGTTGCGAACAGCGTCCAGGACATCCTGGATGTCATGGTGTACGACGAACAGTTGCATAGTCATCTCTTCCATCGCTGAGCAAGAGGCCGTGAGGTTTGGTGAAGGGGGTGCCGAAATGACTTGTTGCTGTTCGTCGATTTTCTTCGTCAGGGCGTCCACAGCAGCCTTGAGAGCTGTTGTTTTTGCCTGTGTAGAGTCGTATGCTGCGCCCAGCTTCGTGTTTTTGCCGAGCAGCACGTTGAATTTCTTCATCATGATGTCGAATCTGCCGTGTATCGCATCGTTGTTGTTGCGTATGGATTCCTCGAGTGTATTGAAGCATCGCTGTGTGTCCTGATGGATCTGTTGTATCCCCAGGAAGCTGACTCCAGTGAGTTCGGCGTAGCTGTCTCTAAACAGTTGATCGAGCGTGACATAGTTGTCATTAACTGCGACTGCCTCATTAATCGCAGATACACACAACCGACGGTAGTTACTGAACCAGCTGTGTTCAGTTGTCGCCTGTTGCTGCTTTGTTGAAGCCGAAGGAACTGGTGATCCTGCCAAGACCACGCTCTGGAAGGGCTTCCCAGCGAAGTTTCCATCAACTTCATCAACTTTTCCATCTCTTCCATGAAAAAGAAGATTGGATCCATCATGAGGAGGGTCGGCTAGAACGTTGTATGCGTTTATACACCGTTTCGATCGTTGGGCGTTGTTCTGTTGTTGCTTTGGCGAGATTTCGTGAGGTTTATTTATTTATTTATTTATTCATTCATACACGCATCCAACCGTAAGGTTATGGCGGAATATACAAATTGAATACAATGTTGAGAACCTGGAGGTGATGCCAGGTCCCCACTGGGTAAGCCCCAGAGCGGTCAATGTGGGTGGGAGTGTAGTCTCCCAAGTCTTGCCGTGCAGTTTTGCATCTAGCGTCGCCAGATCCAAGGAGCCCTGTGCGCTCGGAGGCCACCTCGCCGGGTCGATCCCCCATTTCCTCCACCCTTCCGCTCCCATTTTTAACCATTTTTCCGCCTTTATTTCCTCCACAAAGCAAACACAAAACCAAAGCAAAGTTAAACAGCCGCCGGGCCACCTGCGCCCGCACTCTTCTCTCCTCTCTCAACTCCTCCGCTGGTGTCTCCTGACACTTTGCCCTTTGAGACACCCGGGCCAGCCCTACCCCTCTTCTCCTCCCCTCTCTCGCCTTCTCCCTCCTGCTTCCTCAGCCTTCTCGCTGCCCCGCCTCGCCTCTCTCCCCTTCTTGTCGGTCGTGTCGTAAGTCCAAGATTGCCATTCCCAAGCACAATCTGGACGTTGATTCCTCCGCTCTTGACGACTTCTGACCAAGTCTTCTTTGCGGAGGGGGTTGCCGGTCTGGGTTGGTGGGTATTCTTACCCCTTCCACCATTCTTCGTTGTAGGGGTCTGTTTGGGTATCGCTGCCGTAGATGTCGTCTCCTTCGCTTTCATCTTCTTCTTCTGTGTAGCCTTCGCCTCCACAGTCTTCCATCCGGTGGTCTCAGCAGGGGCAGTGCTTGGGGCGTCGGGTACAGGTGTGTCCTGAGCAGATGAACTGTCAGGGTGAGGTTCCGGTGTTGCTTCGGTCGATGTGATTGCGAGGAGAGGTAGGGGGGACGTAAGCTTGAGGGCATCAAGCTTGTCCTGGGCGGCGGTAGTCGCATGTTTCGAGTGCATCAGGCTTTGCACCGGTGATGTCGCTCAGGTTTGTGGTTCACCAGTCTTCTGTTTGTCGGTGTGAACCTGGGCACATTCCTAAGTATGCGGAGGCTTTTCCGGTTGTATCTCAAGTATTCTGTCCTAGTGTGGACAGACACTTCGTTCTCAAGAACTAGAAGAACTTAATCCAAAGATAAGGTAGGAAGAGAATTAACCGATCACAGGCTGAATAAACCTAAGGGTCGTCTTTGGAGGTATTCGTTGGTGTAGATATGGTATCGTCGCGTATAGGATCAAATGGATGATGATGGAGGAGACAGAGGGAAGATATAGGGTCTTTTATAGACTTTCGTCTAGAAATTCGCCCAGCCTTCCTTGGTGAACCAACTGCCGAACTGAGCTTAGGAGATAAGATATGGGTCAGAGCTGTGATGCATCTGCTGAGGCTTGCATCGTGCTAAGCGCGCAATGAAATTAATGGCTGACTTGCTTAATGCTCGCCCTGGTCAGAATAATCCTTGAAATAGCTCACCGTACTAGCACACCTTCCAATGAGGTGCTGGGGTTATGAGTCACAGCGGAGGGCAACTCCATCTGACTGCATCATGCATGAACTCTTGTGATAATGGCGCATGAGTCATTTATCGTATGAGTTGCGCCATCATAGATCTCCCGAGAGAATCTCGATTGCAAGTGGAGGTTACTGACATCATAAGGTATCCTGATGCCCTACCGGAGTGGATCACTCAGGTCACATTCCTGTGTGATGTCATATGTGCCCCACCTGCGCGCACTTGCGCGCAGCCACACCCTGGTGTGGATGCAAATGCCGTCTTGTTCCAAGTTGGCAGCTCTAGGCCCAAGCACGCGTCATATCAGTTCCATCAAACAGGTTTCCTGAGTGGTGTTCCCTGCTGGACGTTGTCTCATGCTGATGCATTGTTGACCCTTGTCCCGCATTCCACTCCTGTTTGCTGACTAGACTCTGCCTTATCTCTTCGCCCAACTGTTCACCCAACTCGTAAAACCGGATGACAGCCTTGCGCCGCATCTGAATCTTCTTGGAATCTCCCGTTGCTATGCAGCCCCTATCGTAGCCGTGTATTGCCGAATACTCCTTAGGTATAAGGAGGTGACCTTTCGTCGTCTTCTTCGTTCTCCATCAGCGTCGTTCGTAGTTGTCTCAAGGGTAAGCTGACACCCTTGAGGTAAGTGTTCCTTCCCCTTCTCCGTCCTGAGTCCTCATAAACTGACAGTGAATAATAGTTTCGACGCCTCCGGCCGGGATCCTCGTGAGGTCCTATCGGAAAATCACGAATCACGTGACGTGGCTAGCCGGAGCTCCTCTGGGGGTTCCGGCCCGAGATACTAACTTGATTATTCATTCTCCGGTCGAGTTTGCCATATTTTCCATAGCGTTATATATGATACCTATTCTATTCTCACACATTATAGGGTGTGACACCACGTCCCCCCTGTTCATGCTTCGTCCCGAAGCTCGTAGTTCATCATTCTGTGATCGCACCTCGCCGCAGCCCAGTGATTAAGTGATCAATTATAGATGTAGTCCTCCAGCCCCTACATCCTACTACCGACTCAACCTAATGAAAACCACGTGGGAGAACATTAAGCTTTAATCCTTGAGTCGGTAGTCCCTCGGAGAATCAGCATGCTTGAGATGGAATTCTCTTAGCCTTTCCTGACCTCCTACTGAAAATTTGTCGAAGGGTTCCGCCGTCCAATCTTTCTTGTTAGGCCACCCAAGCCATTTACCGATGTAAAGTACTCTGTTCCCTGGTTTGTAACTGCTCAAAATTTCATCAATGTCGTACTCCTGGCTTCCCTCAACGTCGTCTGCTTCCCTAAGAATTTTGTTTGGGTCTGGTAGAGCTCTTGTACCGGTGTGGAAAGGCTCAAGTAGGGAAATATGAAAGACATTATTAATCTTCCATTTTCGTGGTAATGTGAGATGTAATGCTGTTGGGGATATGACTTGTTCGATTTGAAATGGACCGTGGAGTTTGTGATCCAATGTATGTGATGGGCGTCTTGTTTTTATGTGTCGTCCATCAAGCATAACCAAGTCTCCAACTTGGTAAATCGGTGCCTCGTTTCGTTGTAGGTCTGCATACTTTTTTCATTCTGTCTTGTGCTTTCTGTAAGGATAACTTTGCTCCTTCATGCACAGTATGCATCCAGTGGGCGTATGCTTTGCTGGCTGGGTTTCGCACAGCAGTTGCAGTTGGGTTGCTGGCAATGGGGTTGTAACCGTAATTTGCATAAAAAGGTGAGAGTCCCGTAGTGGTGGTTACTGAGTTGTTGTAGGCAAACTCTGCCATTGGCAATAAGTCAACCCAATCGTCCATCTCATGATTGACAAATGAGCAGAGGTAAGCTTCAATTGTCTGGTTAAGTCGTTCCGTTTGTCCGTCGGTTTGAGGGTGGAACGCTGTGGACATTCTAGGTTTGATAGCTAGTGTCCCAAGAAATGCTCTCCAGGTCGTACTTGTGAACCTGGAGTCCCTATCCGAAACAATGTCTGTTGGCAGCCCATGTAACTTCCAGATTTCTTTCGCAAAGATTCTGACAAGGTCTGCAGTTGTCTTGCCGTCTTTTTGCAATGGTATGAAGTGGGCCATTTTTGAGAATCGATCAACTACTACCCAGAGTTGATCACATCCATTTAATTCCGGTAGGTCTGTAATAAAATCCATGGCGATTGATCGCCATGGGGCATAAGGTAATTCCAATGGTTGAAGTAATCCGTACTTCAGGTGCCGTGCCTTTTTGTCCTTCTGACATTCCATACAACTCTTAACATAATTTATTATTCCTTCTTCCATCTTCGGCCACCAGAGGTTCCTTCGAATTAGTTCAATAGTTTTATCTTGTCCGAAGTGACCTGCGATTTTAGAGTCATGTTCGGATTCAAGAACAGTATTTACCAAATCCTTTGGTACCCATAGTTTTTTTTTCGATAGAGAATGCCATCTTCTATCGTCAGTGGTTCTTTGATTTTCTTTGTTGCCTCTACGTAAAACTGATCCAGTTTTCCAGCTTTCTTAACCATCTTCAAAAATTCTGCTGACCATTTGACCAAGGGAATAGAGGAAAGACGTGCTGAAGAAATAATAAATGATGTTCCTTCTCCAGCACTGCTGATTGACGAAATGGATGCAAAATGACTTTGATGGAGGATCGTCGTAATCGGCTGATCTTCACCTCCCCCCTTTTCAGCGCAGAACCCCGGACGCCTAGATAAAGCATCAGGTTTTCCATTCTTTACCCCAGGTCTGTAATGAATTTTGAAGTCAACGCCAGCAAGCTCTTGAGCCCATCTAGCTTGACGTCGATTGAGTACTTTTGTTGTTGTAAAATACTCAAGGTTCTGATGGTCGCTGTAAACCTCCACAGTAAACATCGCTCCTTCAAGATATCTTCTCCATACTTTGAATGAGTCAACAATAGCCAATAGCTCTTTGTCGTGAATCTCATAATTTATCTCAGCAGGAGTGAATTTTCTTGAATGGAAAGCAATTGGATGCAACTTTCCATCATCCCCTTTCTGGGATAGAACTGCACCTAAAGCAAAATCAGAAGCATCAGTTTCGACGATACAGACCTTTCTTGGATCAAAATGATGCAAGATTGGTGCTGTAGTGAATCATCTTTTTAGCTCATCAAATGCTGGTTCCATCGCAACACTCCATTCCCATTTCTTTGGATCGCCTTTCGTAGATTCTGTAAGAGGTCGACATATCCTTGAGAAGTCCTTAATGAATCTCCGATAGAAGTTAGCGAATCCAAGAAAGCCTTGAACTTCCTTCAAGGACTTTGGGGGTTCCCATATAAGGACAGTTTCCACCTTGTCCTTAGCCATTTCGATTCCATCTTCACTTATTATATATCCCAGAAATTCCACTTTCTTTTGTCCCCAGACACATTTTTCTGGTGATATAACCAACCCATTTTCTTCCAACCTTTTCAATACTTCTTTGACCAATTCGTCATGTTTTTCCTCTGTCTCAGCATATATGAGAACATCATCAATATACGCGATTACTCCCTGATCCAACATGTCCCTAAAGATATGATTCATCATATCTTGGAATGTGGCCGGAGCATTGCTCAACCCAAAAGGCATAACCAGAAATTCATATAACCCATATCGGCACCTAAAAGCCGTTTTCCATTCGTCTCCTTCATTTATTCTTATTAGATGGTATCCATTCTTCAGATCCATCTTTGTAAATATTTTGGCTCCTCGCACTCTGTCTTGTAATTCAGACATGAGTGGGAGCGGGTATCAGTTGGCAATGGTTATTTTCTTTATGCCCCGATAGTCAACACATAACCGAAGACCTCTGCCATGAGCCTTTGGGACGAAGAGAATAGGAGCTGCTGCTGGTGACTTGGAAGGTCTGATTTCTCCAGTACGCAGCATATCTTTCAACCATTCTCACAGTGTCTCAAGCTCAACTTCGTTGAGAGCGTACACAGGTCCCCAAGGAGGAGTGTCTCCTTCTTTCAGGTCAATAGCATGGTCGTATGGTTTGTGTTCTGGCAGTCTATCTGCTGCTTCCTTTGTCATAATATTGATCCACCCACGAAACTTCTCAGGGACTTGTTGAAGTGCCTCTGATAATTCTTCTGTGGTGGATACGGATAAGATGTGGCCAAAGATTAAGGCCTCTGGGTGGTCGAGTACGTGTTTGTCGACCTGGAGGGAGAAAGCACTGGCTTGCGCCTTAGTGCATTTCTCTTTGCAACGTGAGGAGGTGAATGAGATCTGGTCTTGATCTCCCCAGAGGTTGCAGGGCTGGTGTTGAGGCATCCACCAATATGGAAGGATAGCATCGCAGTCGCTATCAAGTGGTGCAACTTCAAATGATTCTGCAGCAAAGTGGCTCTTATGCTGCAAAATGAATGGAACCGTAAAGAATACTCCTAGAAAGATTGCACACGGCAACCGCGACCCCCCCCCTGCATTCTCAACAACGAGCACCGCAACCCCCGGTTTTCTCATCGGATTCGGATTCGCCGCACTCTGTTACGTTATTCTCAGAAGTTTCAGGGAATTCTACGTTGTTTTTGTTGACTTTTGTCGCAAAATCAGAGTTTTCACTAGTTTTGGCTTACCCCACCTCACGAAATGTCGCCAAAACAACAACAGAACAACGCCCAACGATCGAAACGGTCCATAAACGCGTACAACGTTCTAGCCGACCCTCCTCATGATGGATCCAATCCTCCTTTTGATGGAAGAGCTGGAAAAGTTGATGAAGTTGATGGAAACTTCGCTAGAAAGCTCTTCCAGAGCGCGGTCTTGGCAGGATCACCAGTTTCTTCGGCTTCAACAAAGCAGCAACAGGCGACAACTGAACACAGCCGGTTCAGTAACTACCGTTGCAATATTGTATCTGCGATTAATGAGGCAGTCGCAGTTAAAGACAACTATGTCACGCTCGATCAACTGTTTAGAGACAACTACGCCGAACTCACCGGAGCCAGCTTCCTGGGGATACAACAGATCCATCAGGACACACAGCGACGCTTCAATACACTCGAGGAATCCATACGCAACAACAGCAATGCGATACACTGCAGATTCGACGTCATGATGAGCAAATTCAACGATCTGCTCGGCGAAAACGAGATGCTGCGCGCAGCATGCGACTCTACACAGGCAGAAACTGCAGCTCTCGAGGCTGATGTGGACGCCCTGACGAAGAAAATCGACGAACAGCAACAAGTCATTTCGGCGCCCCCCTCACCGAACCTCACGGCCTCTTCCTCAGCAATGGAAGAGATGACTATGCAACTGTCCGTCGTCCAACACGACATTCAGGATGTCCTGGACGCTGTTCGCAACCCTCCTGGCAAGAGAAAGCGAAGGGGAAGTGACCAGAACACCCAACCCACTTCACCAACGACCAGAACACCGGTCAACCACAAACCGAGAGCTGCATCGCCGGTGCGAAGCCTGATGCACTCCAAGCACGCAACCACCGCCGCCCAGGACAAACTTGATGCCCTCAAGTTAAAGTCCCCCCTACCTCTCCTCGCAATCACGTCGACTGAAGCGACACCGGAACCTCAGCGTGACAGTTCGTCTGGTCAGGACACACCTCTACCCGACGCCCCAAGTGTCACCGCGCACGGCTGACGAGCCGTTGTGTTGTTGCGTCACCATTGTGTTGTCGTTGTTGTAGTTGACGTCGTGCCGTTGTCTTGCCGTGTTGTGTTGTGTTGTCGTTGTGTGTTGTGTGTGCCGTGCCGTTGTTGTTGTTGGACTGACTGATGATGGATAAGGTACCATGAGCTGGAGAGCTGTGGCGTCGCAGGTGAAATGATGGAGAACGGAAGCTGTCATGTAGCGATGTTGGATGACGGCCCAGCAGGAGTGCTGGCCGCCCTTTGTACATAAGGAGGCTTGCCTCCCGGTCGTTGAGTTCTCCATCGAACGTCTTGTGTCTTTCCCTTGTCCTTTAAATAAAGACTCCTCTTCTCAAGTCTCACGTCATTCTTGTCCTTGTCCCTGTCCTTGTCTCGTGTGCCGTCCGTCTGTCGTGCACTTCGGTCCTTGTCTTCAGTCCCCGTACCACGGATCCCGCCTAGTCCCCCCCCGCCGATAGTGTTCAGTGTGTTCTTCGAACATCCGTTCCTAGTTCCTTGACATTACGTTCGATCTAAATATTTATTCGACCAACACGCATGAACCCAACCGGTTCTGCTTGGACACGCGCCTTGAAACAAGCCCTAGAGACTGACACACTAACTGAGACCTTCGGAATATCTAACCGATTCGCTGGCGCAGTCCGACGAGCCATCCGAAGAGCAGAAGATCACTGCTACCTTGTGGTCCGCTGGGAACTCCAGGATTATACTTACCAGGAGTACGTCCGTCACACCATCCGACTTAAGCCGATCCTCTGAGCCCGCCAACATGCACGTTAAAGTCATCGACGAAGGGCATTGGCAGCAAATCGTCAACGCTGCCTCCATGACTCAGTTTCCAGACGGGCACGAACCTCTCACGTTCACCAAGCAGCTCGCTCAATCTATCCTGGACGCCCAAGATCATCCCACGGGTTACGTACTAAACGACCTCACAGAGATCCCCAGCTCCCGCACCAGCACCCGAGTTTCCAGCCCTGTCACCTCCCGCGCTGCGGAAGCCCCCACCCCTGCCCCCATTCCCCCCGTTGTTATTCAGACTCGGTCCGTGCAGGTTTACCCCAACGGACCAGGCACAGCGCCGCAAGCCGCCGCGCCCCCAGCCCCGGCCACAGAGGCAGCCGCAGTTGCCCCCCCCGCTATCATCGCGCCAGTCCCGAGACTTCCCCCCCGAGACCCCGAAATCCTCCTAACCCCCGAGGAACAAGCAGATACGAACGAAATTCACTACTACGCAAAGGAGCTCACCCGCCAGCGTGAACTCATCAACGCGTTACTCGCCTCCCCCGGCATCCGCGTTACCGGAGATAAAATTTCAGATCCACCAACCTTCGATGGGTCCAACAAGGAGGACCTCCGCCGTTTTGTCTCCCTGCTTCGTATTAAATTGGTGAGCAACGAGTTACGCTTCCCAACCCCCCAGAAGCGAATCTCCTATGCCGTGGGCCGTCTCTGCGGACGCGCCCTTGATCAGATCCTTCCGTATATCAAGGATAATGGTAAGAGCTGGGCCCTAACCAACGTCGAGGACGTCATAAAAATCCTACAGCGCACCTTTGGAGACCAGGACGAGCGCGCAACGGCTCGTTTGAAACTACAAAATCTCCGAGAAAACAACCGCGAGTTCTCAGATTACTATGCAGAATGTTCCCGCCTGGTCGCAGAATTGGGCTGGGATGAAGCCGCTACCATGGACGCTCTACGGAATGGCCTATCCCTTGAGTTGCATGAAAAGTTGGTTGGCGCCACTCCCACCACTACAATGCACGAATTTGTCGATCAGTGCCAAAAATTGGACTCCCAGTTGAGAGCACTGGAGAATCTCCGCAAGCTGCGCACCAACCGCGGCCAGATCAAACCCACTGGCGTCGCCACCCCTGCCACAAGCAGCCCCACCCCCGCTACCCAATCAACTACCGCCCCTTCCAACAAACAAACCCCTGCCCAGGGACCCCGTCAGAAACTATCGGCACAGGAACGCGCTACCCGCCTGTCAGAAGGACGTTGCCTCTACTGCGGTGGCCTCGGCCACATGGCTGCCTCGTGCCCCGCTAAGACGAAAGTCAAAGTTGCAAGCGTTGAGTTATTGGATAGTGAAGAAGATGTTTTGGGAAAAGACTAAACCAGCCGCAGGATGATGGCTCTGCCGCTGGTGGGAAAATTATTGCAGATACACTGTTATTATCAGGCGCCAGTTTTACTGGAAGATTAGAATGCAAACACCTTGTTCTCTCTTGCTCCTTGTTCTCTAATAACCGCTCCGTGAAGACAGTAGCGCTCGTTGACTGCGGCGCCACTGGCATCGCCTTTGTGGATCGCAATTTCGCCCGCCATCACAAACTCCCTCTAACCCCCCTACCCACCGCCCGAACGGTCAAAGTCATCGACGGCCGACCTATATCCTCAGGAAAAATCACACACCTCGCCCAAGTAGAGTGTACCATCAAAGGTCACTCGGAAACCCTCCCCACGTTCGTCACCAAGTTGAGGCACTACCCGGTGGTGTTGGGCATCCCCTGGTTAAAGAAACACGACGTGACAATAAGCTTCAGTTCCAATGCCGTAAGCTTCGACTCACAATACTGCCTAAGGAGCTGCACCCCATTACCTGTGAGCACAACCGGTGTCGAGGTCCTGGACCCGGGCCCCCACCCGTCGCCCACGAGCCCGACACAGACTCCATGCCGGAATTGGAAACCCCGGTCCCCGACCCTCCAAATGGACCTCCAATAGCAATCTCAAGTCTAACCATCTCCGACTTCAAAGAGATGGTAGAAGATGAACACCTGACAGTCTTCTCGCTATCGCTGGACGAAATTACCGTCGCCTTGGAAGACAGACCCCCCTCACGGATGAAGAACTAAAAGACATGATCCCCGCAGAGTACCATGACTACCTCGACCCTGTTCAAGGAAGTCAACGCGAAGGAACTCCCCCCACACCGACCCTACGACCACAAGATTCCATTGAAAGAGGGATTCGTTCCCCCCTTTGGTCCCCTATACTCGTTATCACGCAACGAGTTACAGACACTAAAAGCATGGCTAGACGAAAATTTGGAAAAAGGCTTTATACAACGCTCCAAATCATCAGCCGCCTCGCCGATATTATTCGTGAAGAAATCAGACGGATCCTTACGCCTATGCGTCGATTACCGAAGATTGAATGAAGGGACCGAAAAGAATCGGTACCCACTGCCACTGATACAGGAAACGATGATGAATCTTTCCAAAGCCCAATATTTTACAACCCTAGGAGTTCGCAGCGCCTGTAACTTGATTAGAATGGCAGAAGGCGAAGAATGGAAAACTGTCAGGGAACTAGGAACGGACGTTCAAAGAACACACTGAACACTACCGGCAAGGGGGACTAGGCGGGTTCCAGGACGGGGAACGGAAAGACAAGGACCGAAGTGCTCGTCAGACGGACGGCACACGAAACAGGGACAGGGACAAGGACAAGAATGACGTGGGACTGAAAGGAGAAGTCTTTATTAAGGACAAGGGAAAGACACAAGACGTTCGATGGAGAACTCGACAACGGGGAGGCAAGGAGGCCGCTGACAATTCCCGACTCCCCGCGCCGGTCTTCCAACCAGGAGACCTGGTATGGCTGGACGCCCGCAACCCCAGAACCCGCCGCCCCTCAAAGAAACTAGAAAACAAACACCTAGGCCCCTTCACCGTGGTTCGGCCCATTGGATCCCATGCCTACGAGTTGGATATGCCGGAGACAATGAAACACCACAGGACCTTCCCCGTATCCCTACTAAACCCAGCCCCTTCGGACCCCCTCCCTGGCCAGATTATCCCACCACCCCTACCGGTAGTAGTGGACGGCGAAGAAGAATGGTTCGTCGATGAAATCCTGGATAGCCGTTGGTCCAGAGGAAATCTGCAGTACCTCGTCAAGTGGACCGGCCATAACTCTCCAACCTGGGCACCGGAAACGAACCTATCAGAAACCGAGGCCGCTGAGAGATTCCACTAGCTATACCCAGACAAGCCTTCTCCTGTCGTAGGAAATCGAGCCTAACGGGGGGGGTACTGTCACGGCACATGGCTGACGAGCCGTTGTGTTGTTGCGTCACCATTGTGTTGTCGTTGTTGTAGTTGACGTCGTGCCGTTGTCTTGCCGTGTTGTGTTGTGTTGTCGTTGTGTGTTGTGTGTGCCGTGCCGTTGTTGTTGTTGGACTGACTGATGATGGATAAGGTACCATGAGCTGGAGAGCTGTGGCGTCGCAGGTGAAATGATGGAGAACGGAAGCTGTCATGTAGCGATGTTGGATGACGGCCCAGCAGGAGTGCTGGCCGCCCTTTGTACATAAGGAGGCTTGCCTCCCGGTCGTTGAGTTCTCCATCGAACGTCTTGTGTCTTTCCCTTGTCCTTTAAATAAAGACTCCTCTTCTCAAGTCTCACGTCATTCTTGTCCTTGTCCCTGTCCTTGTCTCGTGTGCCGTCCGTCTGTCGTGCACTTCGGTCCTTGTCTTCAGTCCCCGTACCACGGATCCCGCCTAGTCCCCCCCCGCCGATAGTGTTCAGTGTGTTCTTCGAACATCCGTTCCTAGTTCCTTGACATTACGTTCGATCTAAATATTTATTCGACCAACACGCATGAACCCAACCGGTTCTGCTTGGACACGCGCCTTGAAACAAGCCCTAGAGACTGACACACTAACTGAGACCTTCGGAATATCTAACCGATTCGCTGGCGCAGTCCGACGAGCCATCCGAAGAGCAGAAGATCACTGCTACCTTGTGGTCCGCTGGGAACTCCAGGATTATACTTACCAGGAGTACGTCCGTCACACCATCCGACTTAAGCCGATCCTCTGAGCCCGCCAACATGCACGTTAAAGTCATCGACGAAGGGCATTGGCAGCAAATCGTCAACGCTGCCTCCATGACTCAGTTTCCAGACGGGCACGAACCTCTCACGTTCACCAAGCAGCTCGCTCAATCTATCCTGGACGCCCAAGATCATCCCACGGGTTACGTACTAAACGACCTCACAGAGATCCCCAGCTCCCGCACCAGCACCCGAGTTTCCAGCCCTGTCACCTCCCGCGCTGCGGAAGCCCCCACCCCTGCCCCCATTCCCCCCGTTGTTATTCAGACTCGGTCCGTGCAGGTTTACCCCAACGGACCAGGCACAGCGCCGCAAGCCGCCGCGCCCCCAGCCCCGGCCACAGAGGCAGCCGCAGTTGCCCCCCCCGCTATCATCGCGCCAGTCCCGAGACTTCCCCCCCGAGACCCCGAAATCCTCCTAACCCCCGAGGAACAAGCAGATACGAACGAAATTCACTACTACGCAAAGGAGCTCACCCGCCAGCGTGAACTCATCAACGCGTTACTCGCCTCCCCCGGCATCCGCGTTACCGGAGATAAAATTTCAGATCCACCAACCTTCGATGGGTCCAACAAGGAGGACCTCCGCCGTTTTGTCTCCCTGCTTCGTATTAAATTGGTGAGCAACGAGTTACGCTTCCCAACCCCCCAGAAGCGAATCTCCTATGCCGTGGGCCGTCTCTGCGGACGCGCCCTTGATCAGATCCTTCCGTATATCAAGGATAATGGTAAGAGCTGGGCCCTAACCAACGTCGAGGACGTCATAAAAATCCTACAGCGCACCTTTGGAGACCAGGACGAGCGCGCAACGGCTCGTTTGAAACTACAAAATCTCCGAGAAAACAACCGCGAGTTCTCAGATTACTATGCAGAATGTTCCCGCCTGGTCGCAGAATTGGGCTGGGATGAAGCCGCTACCATGGACGCTCTACGGAATGGCCTATCCCTTGAGTTGCATGAAAAGTTGGTTGGCGCCACTCCCACCACTACAATGCACGAATTTGTCGATCAGTGCCAAAAATTGGACTCCCAGTTGAGAGCACTGGAGAATCTCCGCAAGCTGCGCACCAACCGCGGCCAGATCAAACCCACTGGCGTCGCCACCCCTGCCACAAGCAGCCCCACCCCCGCTACCCAATCAACTACCGCCCCTTCCAACAAACAAACCCCTGCCCAGGGACCCCGTCAGAAACTATCGGCACAGGAACGCGCTACCCGCCTGTCAGAAGGACGTTGCCTCTACTGCGGTGGCCTCGGCCACATGGCTGCCTCGTGCCCCGCTAAGACGAAAGTCAAAGTTGCAAGCGTTGAGTTATTGGATAGTGAAGAAGATGTTTTGGGAAAAGACTAAACCAGCCGCAGGATGATGGCTCTGCCGCTGGTGGGAAAATTATTGCAGATACACTGTTATTATCAGGCGCCAGTTTTACTGGAAGATTAGAATGCAAACACCTTGTTCTCTCTTGCTCCTTGTTCTCTAATAACCGCTCCGTGAAGACAGTAGCGCTCGTTGACTGCGGCGCCACTGGCATCGCCTTTGTGGATCGCAATTTCGCCCGCCATCACAAACTCCCTCTAACCCCCCTACCCACCGCCCGAACGGTCAAAGTCATCGACGGCCGACCTATATCCTCAGGAAAAATCACACACCTCGCCCAAGTAGAGTGTACCATCAAAGGTCACTCGGAAACCCTCCCCACGTTCGTCACCAAGTTGAGGCACTACCCGGTGGTGTTGGGCATCCCCTGGTTAAAGAAACACGACGTGACAATAAGCTTCAGTTCCAATGCCGTAAGCTTCGACTCACAATACTGCCTAAGGAGCTGCACCCCATTACCTGTGAGCACAACCGGTGTCGAGGTCCTGGACCCGGGCCCCCACCCGTCGCCCACGAGCCCGACACAGACTCCATGCCGGAATTGGAAACCCCGGTCCCCGACCCTCCAAATGGACCTCCAATAGCAATCTCAAGTCTAACCATCTCCGACTTCAAAGAGATGGTAGAAGATGAACACCTGACAGTCTTCTCGCTATCGCTGGACGAAATTACCGTCGCCTTGGAAGACAGACCCCCCTCACGGATGAAGAACTAAAAGACATGATCCCCGCAGAGTACCATGACTACCTCGACCCTGTTCAAGGAAGTCAACGCGAAGGAACTCCCCCCACACCGACCCTACGACCACAAGATTCCATTGAAAGAGGGATTCGTTCCCCCCTTTGGTCCCCTATACTCGTTATCACGCAACGAGTTACAGACACTAAAAGCATGGCTAGACGAAAATTTGGAAAAAGGCTTTATACAACGCTCCAAATCATCAGCCGCCTCGCCGATATTATTCGTGAAGAAATCAGACGGATCCTTACGCCTATGCGTCGATTACCGAAGATTGAATGAAGGGACCGAAAAGAATCGGTACCCACTGCCACTGATACAGGAAACGATGATGAATCTTTCCAAAGCCCAATATTTTACAACCCTAGGAGTTCGCAGCGCCTGTAACTTGATTAGAATGGCAGAAGGCGAAGAATGGAAAACTGTCAGGGAACTAGGAACGGACGTTCAAAGAACACACTGAACACTACCGGCAAGGGGGACTAGGCGGGTTCCAGGACGGGGAACGGAAAGACAAGGACCGAAGTGCTCGTCAGACGGACGGCACACGAAACAGGGACAGGGACAAGGACAAGAATGACGTGGGACTGAAAGGAGAAGTCTTTATTAAGGACAAGGGAAAGACACAAGACGTTCGATGGAGAACTCGACAACGGGGAGGCAAGCCTCCTTATGTACCAAGGGGCGGCCAGCACTCTTGCTGGGCCGTCATCCAACATCGGTACATGAAAGCTTCCGTTCTCCATGAATTCACCTGCGACGCCACAGCTCTCCAGCTCATGGTACGTCATCCATCATCAATCAGTCGATCAACCACAACGGCACGGCACACACAACAACACAACAGCAACACAACACAACACGGCAAGACAACGGCACGATGTCGACAACAACAACGACAACACAACGATGACGCAACAAAACAACGTCTCGTCAGCCGTGTGCCGTGACAGTACCCCCCCGTTAGGCTCGAGTTCCTACGAGAGGAGAAGGTTTGTCTGGGTATAACTGATGGAACTTCTCAGCGGCCTCGGTTTCGGATAGGTTCGTTTCCGGTTGCCAGGTTGGAGAGTCATGGCCGGTCCACTTGACGAGGTACTGCAGGTTTCCTCTTGACCAACGGCTATCCAGAATTTCATCCACGAACCATTCTTCTTCGCCGTCTACTACTACCGGTAGGGGCGGTGGGATAATCTGGCCAGGGAGGGGGTCCGAAGGGGCTGGGTTTAGTAGGGACACGGGGAAGGTCCTGTGATGTTTCATTGTCTCCGGTATGTCCAGCTCGTAGGCGTGGGATCCAATAGGGCGTAACACGGTGAAGGCACCTAGGTGTTTGTTTTCTAGTTTCTTTGAGGGGCGGCGGGTTCTGAGGTTGCGGGCGTCCAGCCATACCAGGTCTCCTGGTTTGAAGACCGGCGCGGGGAGTCGGGAATTGTCGGCGGCTTCTATGTGGCGGGCTTGGGCGTATTTCATTTCCGAACGTAAGACGTCATGGATGTGTGACATCCTTTCCGCTACCTCGTTCGCTTTCACTTCTTCAGGATTGTCTGTCCTGATTTCCAATTCAAAGGAGCATTTGGGGTGTCGGCCGTATATAGCGTAGAATGGAGATAGCGACGTTGTATCCGATACTTGGTTATTTGCAGCAAATTCTGCCAGTGGTAAGAATTTCTTCCAGTCGTCTTGTAAATAACAGACGTACGCGCGGAGATATTGTTCCGTAACCGCATTGATTCTTTCTGTTTGGCCATCGGTCTGGGGGTGGAAGGCCGTGCTCCTGGCAATCTCGATACCCATGCAATTTGCCAGGTGTTTCCAGAAGTGGGCCACAAATTGCGGGCCGCGGTCGGACACTATCGTGTCTGGCAGGCCGTGTAGTTTGAATACGTTTTCCAGGAAGAGTTGCGCGAAGCCTTCTGCGTCTATCGTGGAGTGACAGGGCACCAAGTGGCGCTGTTTCGTGAGTCGGCAAACGATCGCACATATTGCGTCGAAGCCTTCTGATGTCGGTAGTCCAGTAACAAAGTCCACAGATATATTCTGCCACGGGTGGTGCGGGACCGGTAGGGGTTTCAAGGTTCCATAGGGTGCGTGGCGGGTAGCTTTTGTTCTTTTACAAGTGTGGCCATTTCGGACGAATTGGTCAACATCTTTTCTCATCGAGGGCCAGTAATAATTCCTGGCGAGGAGTTCAAAAGTCTTTGCACGGCCCGGGTGTCCCATGGTGGGGGGGTCGTGATGATCTTGTAGTAGTTTCAATCGTAGTTTGTCCAGCGCGGGGACATGGAGGCAGTCTCGGTAGTACAATCTGTTTTCCAACACGGAGCAATCGGCGAGTGATATGTCCTTACAGATTTGTGTGCCGGCTTCCAGCATTCCCAACACTCGGTTGGGGAATGAATCTGTCTTGTAGCCCTCTTTAAACAGGAGGTCCACTTCGGAGGGTGCACGTTTCATGGGCGGGGTCATGCACAACTGGAAGTTTTGTGGCTTTAGAACAGCTTGCTGATTCGCTAGTATGCGTTCGTCTCCCTCTTCCGGGAGGTCGGCGGCTCTTCTCGTCAGGGCGTCCGGTTTTCCTCCCAACGTTCCCGGTCGATAGGTGATTACAAAGTTGAACCGAGACAGGAATTCGGACCAGCGTGCTTGTCGTCTGTTTAGTAGTTTTGTCGTCATAAAGTATTCGAGATTCTTGTGGTCTGTCAATACTTTTATAGGGAAGGCGGAGCCCTCCAAGTGGGGACGCCATTCCTCGAAACAACGAACTATTGCCAGTAGTTCCTTGTCATAGATCTCATAGTTGCATTCTGCCGGGGAATGCTTTTTGGAATAAAACGCGACGGGGTGTAACACGTTATCGTCGTCGTATTGTGATAAAACTCCAGCAGACACATAGTCGGATGCGTCTGTTTCTACTACAATCGGTTTCTCGTAGTCGAAGTGCTTGAGAATCAGTGCTGATGTAAATGCGTCCTTCAGTCGGTCGAAGGCGCTTTGCTGATCTTTACCCCAGGTAAAGGGGATTGCTTTATCATCTTTCTTTTTGGTCAGAGCCGTCAGAGGGGAGACCACTTTTGAGTAGTCTTTGATAAATCTTCGGTAGAAATTCGCGAAACCCAGGGACTCTTGGACCTGTTTCAAATTGGTTGGTTCCTTCCAATCTTTGACTGAGGCTACTTTGGAATCCATCATGCGCGCGCCGTCGCGGCCGATGTTGTAGCCCAGGTACTGTACTTCTGCCTTAGCAAACTTACACTTTTCTGGCTTCAAGTGCAGTTTTTCTTGTTTGAGTCGTTCCAAGATCTTTCGGACGTGTGCGGTGTGATCGGGCTTTGTTTCAGAGAATACGAGAATATCGTCCAAGTATGCCGTACAAAACTGGTCCAGGTATGGTCTCAGGACATCATTTATAAATGCCTGGAAATCGGCAGGCGCGTTGGTGAGCCCAAATGGCATCACTTTCGACTCGAATAGGCCGTACCTTGTGCGGAAGGCCGTCTTCCATTCTTCGCCCTCTGCCATTCTGATAAGGTTATAAGCGCTGCGGACATCTAGGGTCGTGAAGTATTGAGCTTTGGAAAGATTCATCATCGTTTCCTGTATCAATGGCAGCGGGTACCAGTTCTTCTCGGTACCTTCATTCAGTCTTCGGTAATCGACGCATAGGCGTAGGGATCCGTCTGATTTTTTCACGAATAATATCGGCGAGGCGGCTGATGATTGGGAGCGTTGTATAAATCCTTTCTCCAAATTTTCATCGAGCCACGCTTTCAGCGTCTGCAACTCGTTGCGTGACAGCGAGTATAACGGACCAAAGGGGGGGACGAATCCCTCTTTCAGTGGGATCTTGTGGTCGTAGGGTCGGTGTGGGGGGAGTTCCTTCGCGTTGACCTCCTTGAATCAATCGAGGTAGTCATGGTACTCTTCGGGGATCATGTCTTTCAGTTCCTCATCCGTGAGGGGGGGCTTGTCTTGTAGGGCGACGGTGATCTCGTCCAACGATAGCGAGAACAGTGTCAGGCTTTCGTCTTCTACCATTTCTTTGAAGTCGGAGATGGTTAGACTTGAGATCGCTATTGGGGGTTCGTCCGGGGGGTCGGGGACCGACTCTTCTAACTCCGGCATGGGGTTTGTGTCGGGCTCGTGGACAGCGGGAGGGGGCCTCGAGTCCAGGACCTCGACACCGGTTGTGCTTACAGGCAACGGGGTGCAGTTCCTTAGGCAGTATTGGGAGTCGAAGCTTACAGTGTTGGAACTGAAGCTTATTCTTACGTCGTGTTTCTTCAACCAGGGGATGCCCAACACCACCGGGTAGTGACCCAACTTGGTGACGAACATGGGGAGGGTTTCCGAGTGACCATTGATGGTACACTCTACTTGGGCGAGGTGTGTGATTTTTCCTGAGGATATGGGGCGGCCCTCGATAACTTCGACCGTTCGGGCGGTGGATAGGGGGGTTAGGGGGAGTTTGTGATGGCGGGCGAAAATGCGGTCAACAAAGGCGATACCAGTGGCGCCGCAGTCAATGAGCGCTACTGTTTTCACGGAGCGGTTATTGGAAAACAAGGAGCAAGAGAGGACAAGGTGTTTGCATTCTAACTTTCCAGTAAAACTTGCGCCCGATAATAGCAATGTATCAGCAATAATTTTCCCACCAGCGGCCGAGCCATCTTCTTGCAGCTGGTTTATTCTTTTCCCGACACCTCTTCTTCATTATCCAATAATTCCATGCTCGCCACTTTAACATTCGTCTTGGCGGGGCACGACGCAGCCATGTGGCCGAGGCCACCGCAGTAGAGGCAACGTCCTTCTGATAGGCGGGTCGCGCGCTCCTGTGCCGACAGTTTCTGACGGGGTCCCTGGGCAGGGGTTTGCTTGCTGGAGGAGGCAGTGGTGGCTTGGGTAGCGGGGGTGGGGCGACTGGTGGCGGGGGTGGCGGCGGTGGTAGGTTTAACTTGGCCGCGGTTGGTACGCAGCTTGCGGAGGTTCTCAAGTGCTCTCAATTGGGAGTCCAATTTTTGGCACTGGTTAACAAATTCGTGCATCGTAGCGGTGGGAGGGGCGCCAACCAACTTTTCGTGCAACTCGAGGGACAGGCTGTTACGCAGAGCATCCATGGTGGCGGCTTCATCCCAGCCTAATGCTGCGACCAGGCGGGAGAACTCTGGATAATAGTCCGAAAATTCGCGGTTGTTTTGTCGGAGATTTTGTAGTTTGAAACGAGCCGTTTGCGCTCGTCCGGGTCTCCAAAGGTACGCTGTAAGATTTTAACGCGGATGCCGGGGGAGGCGAGTAGCGCGTTGATGAGTTCACGCTGGGGGGTGAGCTCCTTCTCGTAGTAGTGGATTCCATTTGTATCGGCTTGTTCCTCCGGGGTTAGGAGGATCTCGGGGTCTCGGGGGGGGGTCTTGGAATTGGTGCGATTATAGCGGGGGCGGGGGCTGCGGCTGCGGCTGTGGTAGGGGGTGCGGCGGCTCGCGGTGCTGGTTCTGGGCCGTTCGGGTAAACCTGGACGGAGCCAGTCTGGATGACGACAGGGGGAATGGGGGCAGGGGTGGGAGCTTCCGGAGCGCGGGAGGCGACAGGGCTGGATACCGGAGTGCTGTTACGGGAGCCGGGGGTTTCCGCGAGGTCGTTTAAGAGATAACCCGTGGGGTGGTCCTGAGCGTCTAAGATGGATTGTGCGAGTTGTTTGGTGAAGGTAAGTGGTTCATGGCCGTCAGGGAACTGGGTCATGGCGGCAGCGTTCACAATTTGCTGCCAGTGTCCTTCGTCAATAAGTTTAATATGCATTCTGGCGGGCTCTGAGGATTGGCTTGAGTCTGATGGTGCGGCGGATGTGCTCCTGATAAGTGTAGTCCTGGAGTTGCCAGCGGACCACAAGGTAGCAGTTATTTTCTGCTCGTCGGATGGTTCTTCGCACTGCGCCAGCGAATCTGTCGGGAATCCCAAAGGTTTCGTGTAAGGTGTGCGTTTCAAGAGCTTGTTTTAGTGCGTAGTTCCAGGCAGAACCGGTGGGGTTCATGCGTGTCGGTTGAATAATTAATCGATCGAACGTAATGTCAGGGAACCAGGAACGGACGTTCAAGGGACACACTGAACACTACCGGCAAGAGGGACTAGGCAGGTTCCGGGATGGGGAACGGCAGGACAAGGACCGAAGTGCTCGTCAGACGGACGGCACACAAAACAGGAACAGGGACAAGGACAAGAGTGACGTAGGACTTGGGAGAAGAAGTCTTATATTAGGAGCAAGGAGAAGACACAAGACGTTCGATGGAGAATCTCGACAACGGGGAGGCAAGGCTCCTTATGTGCAAAGGGGCGGCCAGCACTCTTGCTGGGCCGTCATACAATCATCGCTACATGAGCTTCCGTTCTCCATCAATTGACCTGCGACGCCACAGCTCTCCAGCTCGTGGTACGTCATCCATGATCAATCAGTCTCTCAGTCACAATGGCACGGCACACACAACAACACAACAACACAACGGCAACACAACACGGCAAGACAACGGCACGATGTCAATCAACAACCACGACAACATGATGACGCAACACAACGGCTCGTCAGCCGTGTGCCGTGACAACGTCCTTCTGATAGGCGGGTCGCGCGCTCCTGTGCCGACAGTTTCTGACGGGGTCCCTGGGCAGGGGTTTGCTTGCTGGAGGAGGCAGTGGTGGCTTGGGTAGCGGGGGTGGGGCGACTGGTGGCGGGGGTGGCGGCGGTGGTAGGTTTAACTTGGCCGCGGTTGGTACGCAGCTTGCGGAGGTTCTCAAGTGCTGTCAATTGGGAGTCCAATTTTTGGCACTGGTTAACAAATTCGTGCATCGTAGCGGTGGGAGGGGCGCCAACCAACTTTTCGTGCAACTCGAGGGACAGGCTGTTACGCAGAGCATCCATGGTGGCGGCTTCATCCCAGCCTAATTCTGCGACCAGGCGGGAGAACTCTGCATAATAGTCCGAAAATTCGCGGTTGTTTTGTCGGAGATTTTGTAGTTTGAAACGAGCCGTTGCGCGCTCGTCCGGGTCTCCAAAGGTACGCTGTAAGATTTTAATGACGTCTTCGACGTCGTTGAGGGCCCAGCGGTTGCCATTTTCCTTGATATAAGGAAGAATCTGATCCAAGGAGCGTCCGCGGAGGCGGCCCATGGCATAAGAAATCCGTTTGTGAGGGGTTGGGAAGCGTAGTTCGTCGCTCACCAACTTGATGCGAAGCAAAGAGACAAAGCGGCGGAGGTCCTCTCTGTTGGACCCATCGAAGGTTGGCGGATCCGAGATTTTGTCTCCGGTAACGCGGATGCCAGGGGAGGCGAGTAGCACGTTGATGAGTTCACGCTGGCGGGTGAGCTCCTTCTCGTAGTAGTGAATTTCATTCGTATCCGCTTGTTCCTCCGGGGTTAGGAGGATTTCGGGATCTCGGGGGGGGAGTCTTGGAACTGGTGCGATTATAGCGGGGGCGGGTGCTGCGGCTGCGGCTGTGGTAGGGGGTGCGGCGGTTCGCGGCACTGTTTCTGGGTCATTTGGATAAACCTGGATGGAGCCAGTCTGGATAACAACAGGGGGAATGGGGGCAGGGGTGGGAGCTTCCGGAGCGCGAGAGGCGACAGGGCTGGAGACCCGAGTACTGTTACGGGAGCCGGGGGTTTCCGCGAGGTCGTTTAAGAGATAGCCCGTGGGGTGGTCTTGGGCATCTAGGATGGATTGCGCGAGTTGTTTGGTGAAAGTAAGCGGTTCGTGGCCGTCAGGGAACTGGGTCATAGAGGCAGCGTTCACGATTTGCTGCCAGTGTCCTTCGTCGATAAGTTCATCGTGCATTCTGGCGGGCTCGGAGGATTGGCTTGAGTCTGATGGTGTGGCGGACGTGCTCCTGGTAAGTGTAGTCCTGGAGTTCCCTGACCACAAGGTAGCAGTGATTTTCTGCTCTTCGGATGGTTCTTCGCACTGCGCCAGCGAATCGGTCGGAAATCCCGAAGGTTTCGTTTAGGGTGTGAGTTGCCAGTGCTTGTTTTAAGGCGTATGTCCAAGCAGAACCGGTGGGGTTCATGCGTGTTGGTTGAATAATTATTCGATCGAACGTAATGTCAGGGAACTAGGAACGGACGTTCAAAGAACACACTGAACACTACCGGCAAGGGGGACTAGGCGGGTTCCAGGACGGGGAACGGAAAGACAAGGACCGAAGTGCTCGTCAGACGGATGGCACACGAAACAGGGACAGGGACAAGGACAAGAATGACGTGGGACTCAAAGGAGAAGTCTTTATTAAGGACAAGGGAAAGACACAAGACGTTCGATGGAGAACTCGACAACGGGGAGGCAAGCCTCCTTATGTAGAAAGGGGCGGCCAGCACTCTTGCTGGGCCGTCATCCAACATCGCTACATGAAAGCTTCCGTTCTCCATGAATTCACCTGCGACGCCACAGCTCTCCAGCTCATGGTACGTCATCCATCATCAATCAGTCTATCA
The DNA here is from genome assembly GCA_024516155.1 of Pyronema omphalodes. Classification (NCBI taxonomy): domain Eukaryota; kingdom Fungi; phylum Ascomycota; class Pezizomycetes; order Pezizales; family Pyronemataceae; genus Pyronema; species Pyronema omphalodes. The sequence continues at coordinate 166,587 of JAJJXM010000032.1, read as the reverse complement.
ACCACAACGGCACGGCACACACAACAACACAACAGCAACACAACCCAACACGGCAAGACAACGGCACGATGTCGACAACAACAACGACAACACAACGATGACGCAACAAAACAACGTCTCGTCAGCCGTGTGCCGTGACAGTACCCCCCCCGTTAGGCTCGAGTTCCTACGAGAGGAGAAGGTTTGTCTGGGTATAACTGATGGAACTTCTCAGCGGCCTCGGTTTCGGATAGGTTCGTTTCCGGTTCCCAGGTTGGAGAGTCATGGCCGGTCCACTTGACGAGGTACTGCAGGTTTCCTCTTGACCAACGGCTATCCAGAATTTCATCCACGAAAAATTCTTCTTCGCCGTCTACTGCTACCGGTAGGGGCGGTGGGATAATCTGGCCAGGGAGGGGGTCCGCAGGGGCTGGGTTTAGTAGGGACACGGGGAAGGTCCTGTGATGTTTCATTGTCTCCGGTATGTCCAGCTCGTAGGCGTGGGATCCAATAGGGCGTAACACGGTGAAGGGACCTAGGTGTTTGTTTTCTAGTTTCTTTGAGGGGCGGCGGGTTCTGAGGTTGCGGGCGTCCAGCCATACCAGGTCTCCTGGTTTGAAGACCGGCGCGGGGAGTCGGGAATTGTCGGCGGCTTCTATGTGGCGGGCTTGGGCGTATTTCATTTCCGAACGTAAGACGTCATGGATGTGTGACATCCTTTCCGCTACCTCGTTCGCTTTCACTTCTTCAGGATTGTCTGTCCTGATTTCCAATTCAAAGGAGCATTTGGGGTGTCGGCCGTATATAGCGTAGAATGGAGATAGCGACGTTGTATCCGATACTTGGTTATTTGCAGCAAATTCTGCCAGTGGTAAGAATTTCTTCCAGTCGTCTTGTAAATAACAGACGTACGCGCGGAGATATTGTTCCGTAACCGCATTGATTCTTTCTGTTTGGCCATCGGTCTGGGGGTGGAAGGCCGTGCTCCTGGCAATCTCGATACCCATGCAATTTGCCAGGTGTTTCCAGAAGTGGGCCACAAATTGCGGGCCGCGGTCGGACACTACTGTGTCTGGCAGGCCGTGTAGTTTGAATACGTTTTCCAGGAAGAGTTGCGCGAAGCCTTCTGCGTCTATCGTGGAGTGACAGGGCACCAAGTGGCGCTGTTTCGTGAGTCGGCAAACGATCGCACATATTGCGTCGAAGCCTTCTGATGTCGGTAGTCCAGTAACAAAGTCCACAGATATATTCTGCCACGGGTGGTGCGGGACCGGTAGGGGTTTCAAGGTTCTATAGGGTGCGTGGCGAGTAGCTTTTGTTCTTTTACAAGTGTGGCAATTTCGGACGAATTGGTCCACATCTTTTCTCATCGAGGGCCAGTAATAATTCCTGGCGAGGAGTTCAAAAGTCTTTGCACGGCCCGGGTGTCCCATGGTGGGGGGGTCGTGATGATCTCGTAGTAGTTTCAATCGTAGTTTGTCCAGCGCGGGGACATAGAGGCAGTCTCGGTAGTACAATCTGTTTTCCAACACGGAGCAATCGGCGAGTGATATGTCCTTACAGATTTGTGTGCCGGCTTCCAGCATTCCCAACACTCGGTTGGGGAATGAATCTGTCTTGTAGCCCTCTTTAAACAGGAGGTCCACTTCGGAGGGTGCACGTTTCATGGGCGGCGTCATGCACAACTGGAAGTTTTGTGGCTTTAGAACAGCTTGCTGATTCGCTAGTATGCGCTCGTCTCCCTCTCCCGGGAGCTCGGCGGCTCGTCTTGTCAGGGCGTCCGGTTTTCCTTCCAACGTTCCCGGTCGATAGGTGATTACAAAGTTGAACCGAGACAGGAATTCGGACCAGCGTGCTTGTCGTCTGTTTAGTAGTTTTGTCGTCATAAAGTATTCGAGATTCTTGTGGTCTGTCAATAGAGCCGTTGTGTTGCGTCATCATGTTGTCGTGGTTGTTGATTGACATCGTGCCGTTGTCTTGCCGTGTTGTGTTGCCGTTGTGTTGTTGTGTTGTTGTGTGGGCCGTGCCATTGTGACTGAGAGACTGATTGATGATGGATGACGTACCACGAGCTGGAGAGCTGTGGCGTCGCAGGTGAATTGATGGAGAACGGAAGCTCATGTAGCGATGATTGTATGACGGCCCAGCAAGAGTGCTGGCCGCCCCTTTGTACATAAGGAGGCTTGCCTCCCCGTTGTCGAGATTCTCCATCGAACGTCTTGTGTCTTCTCCTTGCTCCTAATATAAGACTTCTTCTCCCAAGTCCTACGTCACTCTTGTCCTTGTCCCTGTTCCTGTTTTGTGTGCCGTCCGTCTGACGAGCACTTCGGTCCTTGTCTTTCCGTTCCCCGTCCCAGAACCTGCCTAGTCCCTCTTGCCGGTAGTGTTCAGTGTGTCCCTTGAACGTCCGTTCCTGGTTCCCTGACAGACGTGTGTCCTTCGTCGATAAGTTCATCGTGCATTCTGGCGGGCTCGGAGGATTGGCTTGAGTCTGATGGTGTGGCGGACGTGCTCCTGGTAAGTGTAGTCCTGGAGTTCCCTGACCACAAGGTAGCAGTGATTTTCTGCTCTTCGGATGGTTCTTCGCACTGCGCCAGCGAATCGGTCGGAAATCCCGAAGGTTTCGTTTAGGGTGTGAGTTTCCAGTGCTTGTTTTAAGGCGTATGTCCAAGCAGAACCGGTGGGGTTCATGCGTGTTGGTTGAATAATTATTCGATCGAACGTAATGTCAGGGAACTAGGAACGGACGTTCAAAGAACACACTGAACACTACCGGCAAGGGGGACTAGGCGGGTTCCAGGACGGGGAACGGAAAGACAAGGACCGAAGTGCTCGTCAGACGGACGGCACACAAAACAGGAACAGGGACAAGGACAAGAGTGACGTAGGACTTGGGAGAAGAAGTCTTATATTAGGAGCAAGGAGAAGACACAAGACGTTCGATGGAGAATCTCGACAACGGGGAGGCAAGCCTCCTTATGTACAAAGGGGCGGCCAGCACTCTTGCTGGGCCGTCATACAATCATCGCTACATGAGCTTCCGTTCTCCATCAATTCACCTGCGACGCCACAGCTCTCCAGCTCGTGGTACGTCATCCATCATCAATCAGTCTCTCAGTCACAATGGCACGGCACACACAACAACACAACAACACAACGGCAACACAACACGGCAAGACAACGGCACGATGTCAATCAACAACCACGACAACATGATGACGCAACACAACGGCTCGTCAGCCGTGTGCCGTGACAGTACCCCCCCCGTTAGGCTCGAGTTCCTACGAGAGGAGAAGGTTTGTCTGGGTATAACTGGTGAAATTTCTCAGCGGCCTCAGTTTCGGATAGGTTCGTTTCCGGTTCCCAGGTTGGAGAGTCATGGCCGGTCCACTTGACGAGGTACTGCAGGTTTCCTCTTGACCAACGGCTATCCAGAATTTCATCCACGAACCATTCTTCTTCGCCGTCTACTACTACCGGTAGGGGCGGTGGAATCATCTGGCCAGGGAGGGGGTCCGAAGGGGCTGGGTTTCGTAGGGACACGGGGAAGGTCCTGTGGTGTTTCATGGTCTCCGGTATATCCAATTCATAGGCGTGGGATCCAATAGGCCGTAGTATGGTAAAGGGGCCTAGGTGTTTGTTTTCTAGTTTCTTTGAGGGGCGGCGGGTTCTTAGGTTGCGGGCGTCCAGCCATACCAGGTCTCCTGGTTTGAAGACCGGCGCGGGGAGTCGGGAATTGTCGGCGGCTTCTATGTGGCGGGCTTGGGCGTATTTCATTTCCGAACGTAAGACGTCATGGATGTGTGACATCCTTTCCGCTACCTCGTTCGCTTTCACTTCTTCAGGATTATCTGTCCTGATATCCAGTTCGAAAGAGCACTTGGGGTGTCGACCGTATATAGCGTAGAACGGAGACAGCGACGTTGTATCCGATACTTGGTTATTTGCAGCAAATTCTGCCAGTGGTAAAAATTTCTTCCAATCGTCTTGTAAATAACAGACGTACGCGCGGAGATATTGCTCCGTAACCGCGTTAATTCTCTCTGTTTGGCCGTCGGTTTGGGGATGGAAGGCCGTACTCGTGGCAATTTCGATACCCATGCAATTTGCCAAGTGTTTCCAGAAATGGGCCACAAATTGCGGACCGCGGTCGGACACTACTGTGTCCGGCAGGCCGTGTAGTTTAAATACGTTTTCCAGGAAGAGTTGCGCGAAGCCTTCTGCGTCTATCGTGGAATGACAGGGCACTAAGTGCCGCTGTTTCGTTAGTCGGCAAACGATCGCACATATTGCGTCGAAGCCTTCTGATGTCGGTAGTCCAGTAACAAAGTCCACCGATATATTCTGCCAAGGGTGGTGCGGGACCGGTAGGGGCTTCAAGGTTCCATAGGGTGCGTGGCGGGTAGCCTTTGTTCTTTTACAGGTGTGGCAATTTCGGACGAATTGGTCCTCATCTTTTCTCATCGAGGGCCAGTAATAATTCCTGGCGAGGAGTTCGAAAGTCTTCGCACGGCCCGGGTGTCCCATGGTGGGGGGGTCGTGGTGGTCTTGCAGTAGTTTCAATCGTAGTTTATCCAGCGCGGGGACATAGAGGCAATCTCGGTAGTACAATCTGTTTTCCAACACGGAGCAATCGGCGAGTGATATGTCCTTACAGATTTGTGTGCCATCTTCCAGCATTCCCAACACTCGGTTGGGGAATGAATCTGTCTTGTAGCCCTCTGTGAACAGGAGGTCTACTTCGGAAGGTGCGAGTTTCATGGGCGGGGTCATGCATAACTGAAAGTTCTGTGGCTTCAGAACAGCTTGCTGGTTCGCCAGTATGCGTTCGTCTCCCTCTTCCGGGAGGTCGGCGGCTCTTCTCGTCAGGGCGTCCGGTTTTCCTCCCAACGTTCCCGGTCGGTAGGTGATCACAAAGTTAAACCGAGACAGGAACTCGGACCAGCGTGCTTGTCGTCTGTTCAGCAGCTTTGTCGTCATAAAGTATTCGAGATTTTTGTGATCCGTCAATACTTTTATAGGGAAGGCGGAGCCCTCTAAGTGGGGACGCCATTCCTCGAAACAACGAACTATTGCCAGTAGTTCTTTGTCGTAGATTTCGTAGTTGCATTCTGCCGGGGAATGCTTCTTGGAATAAAATGCGACGGGGTGTAACACGTTATCGTCGTCGTATTGTGATAAAACTCCAGCAGACACATAGTCAGATGCGTCTGTTTCTACTACAATCGGTTTCTCGTAGTCGAAGTGCTTGAGAATCGGTGCTGATGTAAATGCATCCTTCAGTCGGTCGAAGGCGCTTTGCTGATCGTTACCCCAGGTAAAGGGGATTGCTTTACCATCTTTCTTTTTGGTCAGGGCCGTCAGAGGGGAGACCACTTTCGAGTAGTCTTTGATAAATCTTCGATAGAAATTCGCGAAGCCCAGGAACTCTTGGACCCGTTTCAAATTGGTTGGTTCCTTCCAATCTCTCACTGTGGCTACTTTGGAATCCATCATGCGCGCGCCGTCGCGGCCGATGTTGTAGCCCAGGTACTGTACTTCTGCCTTAGCAAACTTACACTTCTCTGGCTTCAAGTGCAGTTTTTCTTGTTTGAGTCGTTCCAAGATCTTTCGGACGTGTGCGGTGTGATCGGACTTTGTTTCGGAGAATACGAGGATATCGTCCAAGTATGCCGTACAAAACTGGTCTAGGTATGGTCTCAGGACATCATTTATAAATGCCTGGAAATCGGCAGGCGCGTTGGTGAGCCCAAAGGGCATCACTTTCGATTCAAACAGGCCGTACCGTGTGCGGAAGGTCGTCTTCCATTCTTCGCCCTCTGCCATTCTGATAAGGTTATAAGCGCTGCGGACATCAAGGGTCGTAAAGTATTGAGCTTTGGAAAGATTCATCATCGTTTCCTGTATCAATGGCAGCGGGTACCGGTTCTTCTCGGTACCTTCATTCAGTCTCCGGTAGTCGACACACAGGCGTAGGGATCCGTCTGATTTTTTCACGAATAATATCGGCGAGGCGGCTGGTGATTGGGAGCGTTGTATAAATCCTTTCTCCAAATTCTCATCGAGCCACGTTTTCAGCGTCTGCAACTCGTTGCGTGACAGCGAGTATAGCGGGCCAAAGGGGGGGACGAATCCCTCTTTCAGTGGGATCTTGTGGTCGTAGGGTCGGTGCGGGGGAAGTTCCTTCGCGTTGACCTCCTTGAATAAATCGAGGTAGTCATGATACTCTTCGGGGATCATGTCTTTCAGTTCGTCGTCCGTGACGGGGGGCTTGTCTTGTAGGGCGACGGTGATCTCGTCCAACGATAGCGAGAACACTGTCAGGCTTTCGTCTTCTACCATTTCTTTGAAGTCGGAGATGGTTAGACTTGAGATCTCTATTGGGGGTTCTTCCGGGGGGTCGGGGACCGAGTCTTCTAACTCCGGCATGGGGTTTGTGTCGGGCTCGTGGACAGCGGGAGGGGGCCTCGAGTCCAGGACCTCGACACCGGTTGTGCTTACAGGCAACGGGGTGCAGTTCCTTAGGCAGTATTGGGAGTCGAAGCTTACAGTGTTGGAACTGAAGCTTATTGTTACATCGTGTTTCTTCAACCAGGGGATACCCAACACCACCGGGTAGTGACCCAGCTTGGTGACAAACATGGGAAGGATTTCCGAGTGACCGTTGATGGTACACTCTACTTGGGCGAGGTGTGTGATTTTTCCTGAGGATATGGGGCGGCCGTCGACAACTTCGACCGTTCGAGCGGTGGATAGGGGGGTTAGGGGGAGTTTGTGATGGCGGGCGAAATTGCGGTCAACAAAGGCGATACCAGTGGCGCCGCAGTCAACGAGCGCTACTGTTTTCACGGAGCGGTTATTGGAAAACAAGGAACAGGAGAGGACAAGGTGTTTGCATTCTAACTTTCCAGTAAAACTTGCGCCCGATAATAGCAATGTATCAGCAATAATATTCCCACCAGCGGCAGAGCCATCTTCTTGCAGCTGGTTTATTCTTTTCCCGACACCTCTTCTTCAGCATCCAATAATTCCACGCTCGCGACTTTAACATTCGTCTTGGCGGGGCACGACGCAGCCATGTGGCCGAGGCCACCGCAGTAGAGGCAACGTCCTTCTGATAGGCGGGTCGCGCGCTCCTGTGCCGACAGTTTCTGACGGGGTCCCTGGGCCGGGGTTTGCTTGCTGGAGGAGGCGGTGGTGGCTTGGGTAGCGGGGGTGGGGCGACTGGTGGCGGGGGTGGCGGTGGTAGTGGGTTTAACTTGGCCGCGGTTGGTACGCAGCTTGCGGAGGTTCTCAAGTGCTCTCAATTGGGAGTCCAATTTTTGGCACTGGTCAACGAATTCGTGCATCGTGGTGGTGGGCGGGGCACCAACCAACTTCTCGTGCAGCTCGAGGGACAGGCCGTTACGCAGGGCATCCATGGTGGCGGCTTCGTCCCAGCCTAACTCTGCGACTAGGCGGGAGAACTCTGCATAGTAGTCCGAAAATTCGCGGTTGTTTTGTCGGAGATTTTGTAGTTTGAAACGAGCCGTTGCGCGCTCGTCCGGGTCTCCAAAGGTACGCTGTAAAATTTTAATGACGTCCTCGACGTCGTTGAGGGCCCAGCGGTTGCCATTTTCCTGGATATAAGGGAGAATCTGATCCAAGGCGCGTCCGCGGAGGCGGCCCATGGCGTAAGAAATCCGTTTATGGGGGGTCTGGAAACGTAGTTCGTCGCTCACCAACTTGATGCGAAGCAAGGAGACAAAGCGGCGGAGGTCCTCCCTGTTGGACCCGTCGAAGGTTGGCGGATCCGAGATTTTGTCTCCGGTCACGCGGATGCCGGGGGAGGCGAGTAGCGCGTTGATGAGTTCACGCTGGCGGGTGAGCTCCTTCTCGTAGTAGTGGATTTCATTTGTATCGGCTTGTTCCTCCGGGGTTAGGAGGATCTCGGGGTCTCGGGGGGGGGGGTCTTGGAATTGGTGCGATTATAGCGGGGGCGGGGGCTGCGGCTGCGGCTGTGGTAGGGGGTGCGGCGGCTCGCGGTGCTGGTTCTGGGCCGTTCGGGTAAACCTGGACGGAGCCAGTCTGGATCACGACAGGGGGAATGGGGGCAGGGGTGGGAGCTTCCGGAGCGCGGGAGGCGACAGGGCTGGATACCCGAGTGCTGTTACGGGAGCCGGGGGTTTCCGCGAGGTCGTTTAAGAGATAACCCGTGGGGTGGTCCTGAGCGTCTAAGATGGATTGTGCGAGTTGTTTGGTGAAGGTAAGTGGTTCATGGCCGTCAGGGAACTGGGTCATGGCGGCAGCGTTCACAATTTGCTGCCAGTGTCCTTCGTCAATAAGTTTAATATGCATTCTGGCGGGCTCTGAGGATTGGCTTGAGTCTGATGGTGCGGCGGATGTGCTCCTGATAAGTGTAGTCCTGGAGTTGCCAGCGGACCACAAGGTAGCAGTTATTTTCTGCTCGTCGGATGGTTCTTCGCACTGCGCCAGCGAATCTGTCGGGAATCCCAAAGGTTTCGTGTAAGGTGTGCGTTTCAAGAGCTTGTTTTAGTGCGTAGTTCCAGGCAGAACCGGTGGGGTTCATGCGTGTCGGTTGAATAATTAATCGATCGAACGTAATGTCAGGGAACCAGGAACGGACGTTCAAGGGACACACTGAACACTACCGGCAAGAGGGACTAGGCAGGTTCCGGGACGGGGAACGGCAGGACAAGGACCGAAGTGCTCGTCAGACGGACGGCACACAAAACAGGAACAGGGACAAGGACAAGAGTGACGTAGGACTTGGGAGAAGAAGTCTTATATTAGGAGCAAGGAGAAGACACAAGACGTTCGATGGAGAATCTCGACAACGGGGAGGCAAGCCTCCTTATGTACAAAGGGGCGGCCAGCACTCTTGCTGGGCCGTCATACAATCATCGCTACATGAGCTTCCGTTCTCCATCAATTCACCTGCGACGCCACAGCTCTCCAGCTCGTGGTACGTCATCCATCATCAATCAGTCTCTCAGTCACAATGGCACGGCCCACACAACAACACAACAACACAACGGCAACACAACACGGCAAGACAACGGCACGATGTCAATCAACAACCACGACAACATGATGACGCAACACAACGGCTCTATTGACAGACCACAAGAATCTCGAATACTTTATGACGACAAAACTACTAAACAGACGACAAGCACGCTGGTCCGAATTCCTGTCTCGGTTCAACTTTGTAATCACCTATCGACCGGGAACGTTGGAAGGAAAACCGGACGCCCTGACAAGACGAGCCGCCGAGCTCCCGGGAGAGGGAGACGAGCGCATACTAGCGAATCAGCAAGCTGTTCTAAAGCCACAAAACTTCCAGTTGTGCATGACCCCGCCCATGAAACGTGCACCCTCCGAAGTGGACCTCCTGTTTAAAGAGGGCTACAAGACAGATTCAATATAAGACTTCTTCTCCCAAGTCCTACGTCACTCTTGTCCTTGTCCCTGTTCCTGTTTTGTGTGCCGTCCGTCTGACGAGCACTTCGGTCCTTGTCTTTCCGTTCCCCGTCCCAGAACCTGCCTAGTCCCTCTTGCCGGTAGTGTTCAGTGTGTCCCTTGAACGTCCGTTCCTGGTTCCCTCACACGAAACAGGGACAGGGACAAGGACAAGAATGACGTGGGACTCAAAGGAGAAGTCTTTATTAAGGACAAGGGAAAGACACAAGACGTTCGATGGAGAACTCGACAACGGGGAGGCAAGCCTCCTTATGTACGAAGGGGCGGCCAGCACTCTTGCTGGGCCGTCATCCAACATCGCTACATGAAAGCTTCCGTTCTCCATCAATTCACCTGCGACGCCACAGCTCTCCAGCTCATGGTACGTCATCCATCATCAATCAGTCTATCAACCACAACGGCACGGCACACACAACAACACAACAGCAACACAACACAACACGGCAAGACAACGGCACGATGTCGACAACAACAACGACAACACAACGATGACGCAACAACACAACGTCTCGTCAGCCGTGTGCCGTGACAAAAACGGCCTTCCGCACAACGTACGGACTATTCGAGTCAAAAGTGATGCCCTTTGGGCTCACTAACGCGCTTGCCGATTTCCAGGCATTCATCAATGATATACTGCGACCATACCTGGACCAGTTTTGTACGGCATACATGGACGATATCCTCGTATTCTCTGAAACAAAGCCCGATCATACCTCACATGTCCGAAAAATCCTGGAACGACTCAAGCAAGAAAAATTACACCTGAAACCAGAGAAGTGTAAGTTTGCTAAGGCCGAAGTCCAGTACCTGGGGTACAACATTGGTCGCGACGGCGCTCGCATGATGGATTCCAAGGTAGCGACAGTAAGAGATTGGAAGTAACCAACCAATCTGAACCAGGTCCAAGAGTTCCTGGGTTTCGCGAACTTCTACGGACGATTTATCAAGGACTACTCAAAAGTTGTCTCCCCTCTAACAGCTTTGACCAAAAAGCAAGATGGCAAAGCAATTCCCTTTACCTGGGGTAAAGATCAGCAAAGCGCCTTCGACCGACTGAAGAACGCATTTACCTCAGCACCAATTCTCAAGCACTTCGACTACGAGAAACCGATTGTAGTAGAAACAGACGCATCTGACTATGTGTCCGCTGGAGTACTATCACAATACGACGACGATAACGTGTTACACCCCGTCGCGTTTTATTCCAAAAAGCATTCCCCGGCAGAATGCAACTATGAGATTTATGACAAAGAACTACTGGCAATAGTTCGATGTTTCGAGGAATGGCGCCCCCACTTGGAGGGCTCAGCCTTCCCGATAAAAGTATTGACAGACCACAAGAACCTCGAATACTTTATGACGACAAAGCTACTCAACAGACGACAAGCACGCTGGTCCGAATTCCTGTCTCGGTTCAACTTTGTCATCACCTACCAACCTGGAACGTTGGGAGGGAAACTGGACGCCCTGATGTGACGAGCCGCCGACCTCCCGGGAGAGGGTGACGAACGTATACTAGCGAATCAGCAAGCTGTCCTAAAGCCACAAAACTTCCAATTGTGCATGACCCCGCCCATGAAACTTGCACCCTCCGAAGTGGACCTCCTGTTTAAGGAGGGCTACAAGACAGATTCATTCCCAAACCGAGTGTTGGGAATGCTGGAAGACGGTACACAAATCTGTAAGGACATATCACTCGCCGACTGCTCCGTGTTGGAAAATAGATTGTACTATCGAGACTGTCTCTATGTCCCTGCACTGGACAAGCTATGATTAAAACTACTACAAGATCACCACGACCCCCCCAACATGGGACACCCGGGCCGTGCAAAGACTTTCGAACTCCTCGCCAGAAATTACTACTGGCCTTCGATGCGAAAAGATGTGGACCAATTCGTCCGAAATGACCACATTTGTAAAAGAACAAAACCGACCCGCCACGCACCGTATGGAACCTTGAAACCCCTACCGGTCCCGCACCACCCGTGGCAGAATATATCTGTGGACTTTGTTACTGGACTACCGACATCAGAAGGCTTCGATGCAATATGTGCGATCGTTTGCCGACTCACGAAACAGCGACACTTGGTGCCCTGTCACTCCACGATAGACGCAGAAGGCTCGCGCAACTCTTCCTGCAAAACGTATTCAAACTACACGGTCTGCCAGACACAGTAGTGTCCGACCGTGGCCCGCAATTTGTGGCCCACTTTTGGAAACACCTGGCAAATTGCATGGGCATCGAGATCGCCACGAGCACGGCTTTCCACCCCCAGACCGATGGCCAAACAGAAAGAATTAACGCGGTTACGGAGCAATATCTCCGCGCGTATGTCTGTTATCTACAAGACGACTGGAAGAAATTCTTACCGCTGGCAGAATTTGCCGCAAATAATCAAGTATCAGATACGACGTCGCTGCCCCCGTTCTACGCCGTATACGGCCGACACCCCAAATGCTCCTTCGAATTGGAAATCAGGACCGACAATCCTGAAGAAGTGGAAGCAAACGAGGTAGCGGGAAGGATGTCGCACATCCATGACGTCCTACGCTCTGAAATGAAATACACCCAAGCCCGCCACGTGGAGGCCGCTGACAATTCCCGACTCCCCGCGCCGGTCTTCCAACCAGGAGACCTGGTATGGCTGGACGCCCGCAACCCCAGAACCCGCCGCCCCTCAAAGAAACTAGAAAACAAACACCTAGGCCCCTTCACCGTGGTTCGGCCCATTGGATCCCATGCCTACGAGTTGGATATGCCGGAGACAATGAAACACCACAGGACCTTCCCCGTATCCCTACTAAACCCAGCCCCTTCGGACCCCCTCCCTGGCCAGATTATCCCACCACCCCTACCGGTAGTAGTGGACGGCGAAGAAGAATGGTTCGTCGATGAAATCCTGGATAGCCGTTGGTCCAGAGGAAATCTGCAGTACCTCGTCAAGTGGACCGGCCATAACTCTCCAACCTGGGCACCGGAAACGAACCTATCAGAAACCGAGGCCGCTGAGAGATTCCACTAGCTATACCCAGACAAGCCTTCTCCTGTCGTAGGAAATCGAGCCTAACGGGGGGGGTACTGTCACGGCACATGGCTGACGAGCCGTTGTGTTGTTGCGTCACCATTGTGTTGTCGTTGTTGTGGTTGACGTTGTGCCGTTGTCTTGCCGTGTTGTGTTGTGTTGTTGTTGTGTGTTGTGTGTGCCGTGCCGTTGTTGTTGTTGGACTGACTGATGATGGATGACGTACCATGAGCTGGAGAGCTGTGGCGTCGCAGGTGAAATGATGCAGAACGGAAGCTGTCATGTAGCGATGTTGGATGACGGCCCAGCAAGAGTGCTGGCCGCCCTTTGTACATAAGGAGGCTTGCCTCCCCGTCGTTGAGTTCTCCATCGAACGTCTTGTGTCTGTCCCTTGTGCTTTAAATAAAGACTGGTCTTCTCAAGTCTCACATCATTCTTGTCCTTGTCCCTGTCCTTGTCCCGTGTGCCGTCCGTCTGTCGTGCACTTAGGTCCTTGTCTTCCGTCCCCGTACCCCGGATCCCGCCTAGTCCCCCCCTGCCGATAGTGTTCAGTGTGTTGTTCGAACGTCCGTTCCTAGTTCCTTGACACCATGCACTGCCCCTGCTGAGACCAACGGATGGAAGACCGTGGTGGCGAAGGCTACACAGAAGAAGAAGATGAAAGCGAAGGAGACGACATCTATGGCAGCGATACCCAAACAGACCCCTACAACGAAGAATGGTGGAAGGGGTAAGAATACCCACCAACCTAGACAGACAACCCCCTCCGCAAAGAAGACTTGGGCAGAAGACGTCAAGAGCGGAGGAATCAACGTCCAGATTGTGCTTGGGAATGGCAATCTTGGACTTACGACACCACCGACAAGAAGGGGAGAGAGGCGAGACGGGGCAGCGAGAAGGCTGAGGAAGAAGGAGGGAGAAGGGGAGAGAGGGGAGGAGAAGCGGGGCAGGGCTGGCCCGGGTGTCTCAAAGGGCAAGGAGTCAGGAGACACCAGCGGAGGAGTTGAGAGAGGAGAGGAGAGGGGGGGCCCAGTTGGCCCGGCGGCTGTTTGACTTTGCTTTGGTTTTGTTTTTGCTTTGTGGAGGAAATAAAGGCGGGAAAATGGTTAAGAATGGTAGGGGAAGGGTGGAGGAAATGGGGGATCGACCCGGCGAGGTGGCCTCCGAGCGCACAGGGCTCCTTGGATCTGGCGACGCTAGATGAAAAACTGCATGGCGACAATTGGGAGACTACACTCCCACCCACATTGACAGCTCTGGGGCTTACCCAGTGGGGACCTTGCATCACCCCCAGGTTCTTAACATTGTATTTGATTTGTAGATTCCACCATAAGCTTACGGTTGGATGCGTGTATGAATCAATAAATAAATAAATAAATAAATAAATAAATAAATAAATAAATAAATAAATAAATAAATAAATAAATAAATAAATAAATAAATAAATAAATAAATAAATAAATAAATAAATAAATAAATAAATAAATAAATAAATAAATAAATAAATAAATAAATAAATAAATAAATAAATAAATAAATAAATAAATAAATAAGTAAAGAATACTCCTGCTCCAGCAACTATTTCATTGTTAAAGTTGCGAATCTGGAGGGGGATGTCTCTTCTGACGGTTGGAATCTTGTATTTGTGGACAAAAGCTTTGTCCAGGAGGGCAGCAGTAGAGCCTGTATCAAGGAGGACTCTAACTGTGCGTTGCTGATTTTTAGACCAATTGAGAACCATATTAATTATTGGTCTCGGTCCATGGTGAGGAGGAGTTGGTGCGAATTCCCTAGTTCCTGGAATTGCTTCTCCGTTGTCCGATCGTCGACTCTTAGTCCTGGTCGACTCAAGGTTGTCCATTGTTTTTCGTTTTGTTCCCGCACATTTCCCAATTCATACGTCTGTATTCATTTCCTCCTCGGGTGACGCCTCCCTAGAGGACTTAAAAAATCCGATTCCATATTTTGATCTTCCTCCAATTCCCATATCCTAGGCTGCGCATCAGGCATATCCATATCTTCATTATCTTGCCTTACTGCAGCAGTTCTAGCCTTCTTCTTTTCCCTAGGCTTTTCTTGTTCCTCAATTTCATCGTCATCTCGCTTCCTCTTCCCTGAAGAAGCTACCTTTCCATCCTTTGGCAACTCAGTTCTCCCAACTGTGTTTTTTGCGTAACAGTCATACATCTCATGCCCAGAACGACCACAAGGCCAACAGTCTGCCTTTTCCTTTTTGTATTTATCGATTTCGGCTTGGGGTACTCCTTGTAAAGCCTCCCTTCCTGAGGCATAAACCGCCGGTTTTTCTGACTTTTTTCCAGCAAAAACTTTCTTATCCTTTTTCTCCTTAAATTTGTCTTTGTGCTGCACCTCCTTAGGGCGCACATTTTCTTTATGTTTATTTTTATCCTTTGTACGATCCTCTCGTACCTCCAGAGTCCTCTTCTTTGAACCCTTCAATTCCTCTTCTAATTCTTCAACAACATGTGAAGCATCCTTTACCGCATCAATCATTTCTTCGTCATCGGTGGAATACCACCACATCTCTGATACACCATTTTTTTAATTGCAGGTGTCATCGCCTCCCAGATGACATTCCGATACATGGGGCCAATCGCCCCTACCCTCATATTAAGGTCCTCCAATTTGGTAATGTAATCGTCAATATCTCCGTCGTATTGGAGTTCCGTAATTCTCTTGACGTCTTTTTGGGCCTCTCGCCTATCCTCAAATCTAGTTTCAATTGCACTTGAAAATGCAACCCAAGTATCCCTTAAACCTTGTCGTTGAATACTTTTCCTTCTTTCCTGGTGCCAGCTCAATGCCTTATGCGTGAGCAAGCTCCCAACCCACTTAACCTGATCATCTTCATCTGGAAATGTTTTTGTGTAAGTTTCAATATAATCTTCAACCGACATCCACCATGTCCTGAACAATGTTTTATCCTTCCCACTAAAGAACTGTGGTGCCTGCATTTCAGGCATCTTTGGTCTCTTAGGTCCAGCAGGTTCGGATTGTTGTAATTTTTTATCCAGTGACTCCAAAAATGCCTCTGTTGCATTCTTCGCCTCTGGATTTCGTTCTTTCTGTTTTTCTTTGCGCTCCTGGCGCTTTCTTTCCAATGCTTTTCTGATATACTCATCATCTGAATCTTCGTCGTCTGAAGGGTCAGATGGGGGTGGTGGAGGTGGCGGAATTCTACCACCAGGTGGCTTTCCTCCACCGTTTCCTTGACCAATGTCAGGAGATCCATCCTCTGATGGTGGTAACGGGAATTCTGGCGCTCTGCCAAGGGAGGGGGGTTTTGGAGTCATCCCCTCATGCATAGCCTCGGTGAGAGACTTTGCATCGAAATTTTCTTTTTTCTGGATTTTAGACATAACAAGGCTGATGACTTTGTTAACCAACTCCAATTTCTCCTCCTCCCTTTGTTCCTCATAGTCGAGTAGGCGCTGTTGATGTGTTTCCTCTGCTATGGAAAGAGCTTCAATACGCCTGTCCCGTTGCTCGTCGTCCTGTTGTCTAATGGCATCCCGAGTGTTCTTCTCGAATGCCCATCTGTCGATTTCTCTGTTAATTTCTCGCTGCCTCTGAGCAAAGGCTTTGAGAATGGATTCGTCATTTGAATGCCCTGATTCAATCGCTCAGCAGCTGCTTGATTGGCTGCTTCCTTTGACTTTGCATCTGTAGCAAGGTCACCAATTGTTTTCCACACTTGCCCAGAAAATTCATTGCTGGCTTGAACTAGTCGCGTAACAGTTTGGAGGTTAACCTCCTGGTCCAAGTTCCCCTTCTGCGCCAGAATATCGTAGGCTTTCTGCATTCCTTGGGCGATCTCCTGGTATAGCCCCTTCATCTGTTGCAACTGTTCATTCATTGCAGCCCCTTCGCCTGCTGCCTCAATCAACTTCCTGATATCTCCCTCGCTAGCATCCATCCTTTCCATCATTAAAACTACTCATTGAGGAACATCGCCCGTGTTGATCGTTGTTCCATGATGGACCCGTTCTGGTCCCCGAGTAGTAACCTCATCCCATGAACGAGGACGGGTAATACTGATGGTGTTGCCCATAGGAGCATCGAGGCCATCATCGTCACCGGCAGGTCCAGCGATTCTGCGTGAGGCCATTTCTTGTTGATTCGATTGTTCTGTAATTTGTTTTTGGAGGGTTTGGATTGTCGTATTGCCCTAGAAGAGGGTCTTTTGTATTCGTGTCGATTAATAAACTTGGTAGCTTGTAGCCTTAAGTTTATAGTGTGAACCTGGGCACAGTCCTAACTATGCGGAGGCTTTTCCGGTTGTATCTCAAGTATTCTGTCCTCGTGTGGACAGACACTTCCTTCTCAAGAACTAAAAGAACTTAATGCAAGGATAAGCTAGGAAGAGAATTAACCGATCGAAGGCCGAATAAACTTAACGGTCGTCTTTGGAGGTATTCGATGGTGTAGATATGGCATCGTTGCGTATAGGATCAAATGGATGATGATGGAGGAGACAGTGGGAAGACATAGGGTCTTTTATAGACTTTCGTCTACAAATTCGCCCAGCCTTCCTTGGGGAACCAACTGCCGAACTGAGCTTAGGAGATAAGACATGGGTCAAAGCTGTGACGCATCTGCTGAGGCTTGCATCGTGCTAAGCGCGCAATTAAATTACTTGCGAACTTGCTTAATGCTCGCCCTGGTCAGATTAATCCTTGAAATAGCTCACCGTACTACCACACCTTGCAATGAGGTGCTGGGGTTATGAGTCACACCGGAGGGCAACTCCGTCTGACTGCATCATGCATGAACTGTTGTGATAATGACGCATGAGTCATTTATCGTATGAGTCGCGCCATCATAGATCTCCCTAGAGAATCTCGATTGCAAGTGGAGGTTGCTGACATCATAAGGCATCCTGATGCCCTACCGGAGTGCATCACTCTGTCACATTCCTGTGTGATGTCATATGTGCCCCACCTGCGCGCACTTGCGCGCAGCCACACCCTGGTGTGGATGCAAACGCCGTCTTGTTCCAAGTTGGCAGCTCTAGGCCCAAGGACGCGTCATATCAGGTCCATCAAGGAGGTTTCCTGAGTGGAGTTCCCTGCTGGACGTCGTCTCATGCTGAGGCACTGTTGACCCTTGTCCTGCATTCCACTCCTGGTCGCTGACTAGACTCGGACTTATCTCTTCGCCCGACTGTTCGCCCAACTTGTAACACCGGATGACACACTTGCGCCACATCTGCATCCTCTTGGAACCTCCTGTTCCTATGCAGCCCCTATTGTAGCCGTGTATTGCTGAATACTCCTCAGGTATAATGAGGTGACCTTTCGTCGTCTTCTTCGTTCTCCATCAGCGTCGTTCGTAGTTGTCTCAAGGGTAAGTCGACACCCTTGAGGTAAGTGTTCCTTTCCCCTTCTCCATCCTGAATCCTCCCAAACTGACAGTGAATAATAGTTTCGATGCCTCGGGCCGGGATCCTCGTGAGGTCCTATCGGCAAGTCACGAATCACGTGACATGGCTAGCCGGAGCTCCTCTGGGGGTTCTGGCCCGGGATACTAACTTAATCATTCATTCTCCTGTCGAGTTTGCCATATTCTCCATAGCGTTATATATGATACCTATTCTATTCTCACACATTATAGGGTGTGACAGTCGGTGAGGTGGGTTCGGTGTTCTGGTCGCTTCCCCTTCGCTTTCTCTTGCCAGGAGGGTTGCGAACAGCGTCCAGGACATCCTGAATATCATGTTGGACGACGGACAGTTGCATAGTCATCTCTTCCATCGCTGAAGAAGAGGCCGTGAGGTTCGGTGAGGGGGGCACCGAAATGACTTGTTGCTGTTCGTCAATATTCTTCCTCAGGGCGGCCACAGCAGCCTTGAGAGCTGCTGTTTCTGCCTGTGTAGAGTCGTATGCTGCGCGCAGCTTTGCATTTTCGCCGTGCAGGTCGTTGAGTTTCGCCAGAACGGCGTCAAACATGTCGTTCATGTGGTCGCTTATGTCGTACATGTTCTCTTCGACTGTGTCGAAGCGGCGGTGAGTCTCTTTGTTGTCCTGGTTCACACCTAACCAGGTGAGGGCACTGATCCGTGAGTGGTTCATTTGCAATGATCTGTCCAGGTGTCTTTCGTCACCTGTCCTGAATGCTTCAATGATGAACTGGATCATTTCGCGGCGCCACATATACAGCGATTGGGTAGTTGTCGCTTGTTGCTGGTCTGTTGAAGCCGAAGGAACTGGTGATCCTGCCAAGACCACATTCTGGAGGGGTTCTCCCGCACTGTTTCCATCAACTTCATCAACTATTCCATCTCTTCCATCGAAAGTAGGGTTAGATCCATCATGACAAAGGTCGGCTGGAACATTGTACGCGTTGTCGGACCGTTGCGATCGTTGGGCGTTGTTCTTTCGTTGTTTTGGCGACATTTCGTGAGGTGGGGTAAGCCAAAACTGGTGAAAACTCTGATTTTGCGACAAAAGTCAACAAAAACAATGTAGAATTCGCTGAAAATTCAGAGAATAACGTAACAGAGTGCTGCGAAGGCGAATCCAATGAGAAAACCGGGGGTTTCGGTGCTCGTTGTTGAGAATGCAGGGGGGGGGGGTTGCCGTTGCCGTGTAAAATGCTTAAGGATGGGTGCTGTGGTAAACCTATTTTTCAAGCGGTCAAAAGCATTTTGCTGGTCCTGGGCCGAGGTGAAGGGGATCGCTTTTCCATCTTGTTTCTTGGTTAATGCTGTCAGGGGGGAGACCGCTTTCGAGTAGTCTTTGATGAATCGTCGGTAAAAATCCGCGAATCCGAGGAATTCTTGAACCTGTTTTCAATTGTTCGGTTCCTGGCAGTCTCTGACCGTTGCCACCTTTGAATCCATCATACAGGCGCCGTCACGGCCGATGTTATACCCCAGCTATTGAACTTAGGCTTTGGTGGACTTGCATTTCTCTGGTTTCAAATGCAATTTTTCTTGTCTAAGTCGCCCCAAGATTTCCTGGACATATGATGTGTGATGACTTTTGATCTCTGAGAAGACGGGGATATCGTCCAGATACGCTGTGCACAACTGGTCCAAATATGATTATTCATTTCTTTCTTTATTCATACACGCATCCAACCGTAAGGTTATGGCGGAATCTACAAATTAAATACAATGTTAAGAACCTGGGTGTGATGCCAGGTCCCCACTGGATAAGCCCCAGAGCTGTCAATGTGGGTGGGAGTGTAGTCTCCCAAGTCTCGCCATGCAGTTTCTCATTTAGCGGCGTCAGATCCAAGGAGCCCTGTGCGCTCGGAGGCCACCTTGCCGGGTCGATCCCCCATTTCCTCCACCCTCCCCCACCCATTTTTAACCATTTTCCCACCTTTATTTCCTCCACAAAGCAAAAACAGAACAAAAGAAAAAGTAACTCCTCCGGGCCGCCGCCCCCTCGCCTCCCCTCTCTCCCCTCTCTCCCCTCTCTCCGTCCGCATCCTCCACTCCTCTGCTCTCCCCCACGCACCCCCCAACACTGCTCCCACCCCTCCGTGCCTCTTCTCCTTCTCTACCCCCTCGCATCATCACCCCTCACTCGTCACCGTCTCCGATCTCCTTTCCCTCACGGCTTTCAACTTCGCCTCCCCGCACATCTCGCGTTGCCCTTGACCTCCTCCAAAGAAACAAGAGAAAACAGGAAAAGTAACCCCTCCTCGTCCCCCAGTTGCTCCTCCTGATCCCTTTGCCTCGCTCCTCATCCCCTGTGTCTCCTCCCTCCCGGCTTCTCCTCCTCCCGTCCTCATCCTCTCCTTCGGTCATCGTCCCCGCTTCCACTCGACCCGTACTGGCCCTGCTCATCTTCTATATACATATATTTTATTTTGTTTTATTTTATTTTTTTTTTTATTTTTATTATTTTTTTTTTTTCATTAGTTATTGTGGGTTTCCGCGTGCTCGTCCGTTAGGTCCAGCAGCGTCCCCCAGCCAGTCATCAGTGTATCCGGGGTGTCCTCTTCTGCGGGGTGGGTACTTAACTTCGCGTGTGCCCATTCGGCGGTCGCCACCTTGGTGTCCGGGATCATGGTGGACACAGCTTTCGTGCCAGCAGTCGTATACAACATCGTGGGGAGAGTTAGTTGGCGTCGTCGGGGGATGTGAAGGGTGTGTCGTAGTTCAGTCCGCTGTGTGTTAAAGTTTGGGCATGAGAGGATTAGGTGTTTGGGGGTTTGTGGGGGGTGCAATGGGCAATGACAGGAGCGGGAGGGGTATTTGGCGATGGGAGGGTGTGCGAGGCAGTCCAAAAAGTAGCCATGGCCTGTGCGGAGTCCTAGTATGGCCATCGATATCTTGCGCGAGACGGTAGTGTATGCGCTATCTAGTCTTTTGCTGTGGGGGGCATCGTACGTCTTGGGTTGTGGTGATGAAGAGTACCAGTCCACCCATTCAGTAATATATTGCTCTCGTACTTGGCGTCTAATCCAGGAGAGGGAAATCGGAGGTGGCGCAGTAGGGTTAATGGAGGTGGCGGTTTTTGCCAGGAGATCGGCGGCGTCATTCCCGGGGATGTCTGTGTGTCCGGGGACCCAATGCAGAGTTACGGACGATCCAGAGCGGCGAAGGGCGGACACCGTCGTGAGGATCGAGAGGGCGAGTTCCTGGCCGGGACTGTAGGAGGAGCGGGAGGCGCGGAGGATGGCTGCCTGATTTTCGGTGCATATGTGTATTTTGCGGCGGATGTGTTTGTTGAGGGTGATGGTCTTTTGGCAGGTCGCGAGGCAGTCGTGTATCGCTCTAAGTTCAGCGTCGAACACTTCTGTTGTGTCGCCCATTGGGATGAGCTCTTCAACTCGGCGTGGTAGGCCGTCGGTGATGCGATATCCCGCGCCGGTTCTTCCGTTTAGTTGCCAACCGTCGGTGTATGCGATAATGTTGCGGGGGTCTGCGCGGAGGGTCTGGAGCAGTGTGGCGTGTGCGGTAGCTGCCTCTGGCTTCGGGAGGGAGGTGATGCTTGTTTTGAGCCGGAGGCATTCCCATGGGGCGGGGTTGGGTTGCGATGTGTTTTCAATGGTGTCGTCAGGTAGCACCCACTTGCTGATAGAGCGGAGCATAGTGATGAGACGAGAGGGGGTCGTGCCTGGTGACTGCCATTGATAGTCATATTCGTATGGGCTGTAGATGGATGAGTGGAAGTGATCGGGAATGGGGAAGGAGGAGGGGCAGCGTTTGACGACGGGGTGATTGGGGGGAAGAGAAAGGAGACGCAGGACGTATTTGCGAGTGCGGTGGTGTAGGCGGACTGAAACCGGAGGGATAGCCGCTTCGTTGTGCAGAGCTATGATCGGTGTCGAGGTGAAAGCATTTAGAATTCGGCTGAGGGCAGAGTTTTGTTGTTTTTGTATTATGTCCGCGAGGCTTTTTTGCCCCGTCCACCAGATTTCAGAACCAAAGTCGGACCTAGATACCACACACGCTATGTAAAGTGTTCTCGTCGCAGACGGGGACAAACCTGTTTCGTGACGTACGAGGCTCCGGAGGGCGTTGAGGGGCCTAGCGGCGGCCGTCAGTCTTGTTTTTACGTGATATGAGCAGGTGAGTTTTCTGTCAAAATAAATTCCAATCCACCGAAATACGTCCGTCCGTCTTCCTTTCGTTCCTGGGGTAATGGTGGTTCCGTTTGGCAGGCGTACGTTTATGGTGTCCGTGAGTGTGTCAATGCCAGAGCGGTGAAAATGCAGCAGCTCCGATTTCGAATCGTCGAATGCTACAGCGTTCGCTTGGGCCCAGTCGAAGGCGGTGCGAGCCGCGGCTTCCAGTTCGCGGACATTCTCTTGTCTGATACCACCGTGTGCGACGAGGGCTACGTCGTCCATGTAGCTCGGGGTCCATAACGTGGGGTGAGTCGCTTGTAATTTGTTGAATAGAGGGCGTAGGTAGAAGAGGAATAGAATGGGCGACGCCGGGGAACCTTGGGGGATGCCCGTCCTAATAGGTCGCTGTATATCTGTTCGTCCGTCGAATGATAGGGCTGTTTTCCTATCACTTAGGAAAGTCCAGCACCAGGAGACGACTGCAGTTGGGCAGCCCAGTGTGCGCAGTGTCGTGAGGAGGCGCGCAGAGGAGACATTGTCGCAAGCCCCTCGCACATCTCAAAATAGCGCGGAGGTTACCATGCGGCGCCCCGCGTTCGCTTCGACCTCGTGCGTTGGGGTCATCACAGCGTCGATAGCCGAGCGTTTAGGGCGCCCGGCTATCTGGTCTGCATGCAATATGTTGTCTGACTCCGCCATAAGGCTGAGCCGGGTCGCCATAAGTTTTTCTAAGATTTTTCCCATGCAGTTTAGCAAAGCGATGGGTCGATAGGCCTTAACTGCGCTATAGTCGGGTTTATTCGGTTTCTGGATAACCACGGTCGTTGCTTCGCGCCAGCATCTCGGGTGGTATCCTTTGTCACCTAACCTTGAATACAGCACATCGAACACCTTGGGGATTGCATCATAGGCTATCCTTAGGCATGCCAACGTTATCGCGTCGGGACCAGGGGCTTTCTTGGGGGAGAAGGAATAAATAGCGTGTCGTATTTCTTCGGGGGTGAAGGTGTGCCAGGTGATATTGGGGTGCATGGGGGGGATTTGAGTCGGAGGGGTAGCGGGGCGGGGGGGGGGGGGGGGCGGGAAAAGCGCCTGAAAGGCGTTTACTTTGCTTTCAAAGTCAACGTGTACCTTATCCACCCCACCTACCTGGGTCTTAATTAGGGGGGTCAGTTGGGCGCGTCGGGGGTTTGTGTATCTGAAGGCGGCCCAAACATCGGGGCCTTCTGCGGCGGCCAGGTATTCTTTCTATGACGAGTCCTTTGCATGTCGTACTCTACGGTAATGGGTGTTCCGGAGGCTCTTGTACTCTGCATGATGGACTGGGAGGCGAGTTGATTTCCACCTCTTTCTTGCGCTCGGCATGTTCCTGCGTGTCGCGCGTAGTTCCTCCATCCACCATCTCTTCGAGCGCGGAGTTGGTGTGAGAGTGGGTGTTTCTTTTTGGGCAGCGGTTTGAATGGAGTCACGAAGGAGGGCGGCCCATTCGTCCAGGTTACTCGCGGAACGGTTTGCGCGGAGGTATGTCCAGTATGGGTGACTGGCCTCGGCGAGGGTTTGTAGCTTCCTGGTAAAGGTGTCCCAGTCCGTTTTTTGCCAGTTGAGTCGTGGGGTGGTGGGGGTAGCGGTGGTATGGTCTGGGTGGAGATGTGAACCTGGCTATTGAGGCTTTCAATAGAGAGGCTTATTCGATCAGTCTCGTGCTTCGTTCGCAGGATAGATGGATAGCAATAGAATTGATTCCTCAAGAAGCTAGGAAGTCAACTAATCGATTACAGGCCGAATAAACTTAAAGTTCTCTCTCGAGGCAACTGGTGTAGATAGGTGTTGTCGTAACAAGAGATCAAGTTGCTGATGCTGGAGCAGACGGTGGGAAGACTTAGGGTCTTTTTTAGACTTTCGTCTACAAGTTCGCCCAGACTTCCCAAGGGAACCAACTTCCAAACTAAGCTTAGGAGATAAGACGTGAGACAATTTTTTGACAAATCTGCTGATGGCTCGCATCATGCTGCATGCGCAATTATATTAATTGCTCACTTGCATGATGACCCTCGTGTCAGATTAATCCTTGACATTCCTCGCTGTGCTACCACACCTTCCAATCAGGTATTGGGGTTAAGTGCCTAGTGAAGGGTTACTCCACTTGAGCGCATAATGCAATAACTCCTCTGATAATGACATGTGAGTCATATATCTTATGAGTCGTCTTGATCATAGATTTCCCTAGAGAATCTCGATTGCGAGTGAAGGAATCTGACATCATAAGGCAGACTATGCCTTACCGGAGCGCACTGCCCCTTCACATTCCTGTGTGATGTCATTTGCCCATCCTGCGCGCACTTGCGCGCAGCCACACCCTGGTGTGTACACAAACGCCGTCTTATCTTGCAGTTGGTAGTCATTGGCCTGAGGTCGCGTCATATCAGTTCCATCCAACAGTTTCCCTGAGTGGTGTTCCTTGCTGCAGAACGTCGTCTCATGCTGACGCAATCTTGACCCCTGTCCTGAGCTCCACTCCTGTTGGCTGACTAGACTCTGCCTTGTTCCTTGGCCGACTATCCGTCCAACTCAGACCTCGGATCTCCTGCAAGCCCTCTGGTAGCCGTTCTTGGTGGAACACAACCTCAAGTATAAGGAGGTGTCCTTTCGCCGTCGTCTTCTGTTCTCCATCAGCCTCGTCTGTAGTTTTCTCATGGGTAAGTCGACAGGCATGAGGTAAGTTGATACTCGTTCCCATCCGTGCTTGATCCTCCCAAAGTGACAGTGAATAACAGGTAGCGACGCCTCGGGCCGGGATCCTCGTGAGGTCCTTTCGGAAAGTCACTCATCACGTGACGTGGCTAGCTGGAGTTCCTCAGGGGGTTCCGGCCCGGGAATACTAACCTTGTTATTCATTCTCCTGTCGAGTTTGCCATGTTCTCTAAATGTTATACATGTTACCTATTCTATACTCACACAATATAGGGTGTGACAGGAGAGATGTCAGTTGAAAGCGGATGACCTCGTGGTTTGAACCCGTAGCCAGGTTGTCGTCGACTGCCCAGTTTGTGAGTTACCTTGACATCGCGGGGGATGTCAGGGTTAGGTCCAGAACCGACGAGCCAGAGCCGTTCTTGTACTGGTGGGTCGGGACATCGGGGACGTTCGCCAGACTCCAGTGGTGAGTTTCGATCAGTTCCACGAGCTCGTCAGCTCGGGCTCTGCTGCGAGTATTGGAATCCCACAACGGATGGTGCGCATTGAGGTCACCCGTGTCGACACATAGACGAGGAAGGACGAAGGGGATGAGAGCTTGGGGCAGGGTGTATAGTGGGAGATCGGGTCACATTCCTTGTATATGTTGAGTAAATAAACGGAGGGTATTAGGGGTGTGCGGACCTTGAGGACTTGTAGGTCCGGGTCTGCGGTAACATCTGGTCGAGGAGGGACGCTGATGTGGGGGTTCAAACGAGAGACATATGCAGCGGTCCGGTTGACTTTGTGGTAACTAGGGGGGGGGAGCAAAAGAATGAAGTTGGGGTGAGTTATAGCAAATTCAGGGTCCTTGACGTTTACCTCTTGGACAAGAATGATATCAGTGGAAGCACTTGCTGTGTTCAGCAGTGTCGTGAGGGCGGTGGTGCTGCGATTCGTGTTGTGGGACACGATGCGGAGGGTCGCCGCTGATGAGTGTTGTCCATTCATCAGCGGTCATGGTGGTATCAACGATGGGGTTGGTTTCGGCGGGAATGTTGTCGTGGGTGGTGTCCGGGCGGGTTTTCTGCCATGCCTCTCTCACTATTCCTATCTTCACTGGGCATTTCGTGCTGTACGCTGCGTGTTGGGTGTCAGCATGTCCTGCGGCTACGCAGTTCGAGCATCTGTAAACGGTGTGGATGCACTTCCTGCCCTTCTGTTTGGGGCATTCTCCACAGAAGTGGTATTCCGTTGGGTGTACAGCGGCGCATATGGCCCAGGTAGGGCCATTATCGGCCGCGCACGTTGCATGGTGGTGGCCCAACTTTTGGCACCTACGGCACTGGTCGATGGACCTGGCGGAGAAGAACTCGGTGACCTTCCGTGGTTCGAATAGGACAACGACCTTTGTGCGCTTCAATGTGTTGTAGTGGTTGATGGAGCTTAGGGCGATCATGACGCTCGACGCCGACTTACCGGCCCGTTTTTCGGGGTGAGATATGTATCTCGGTGGTTGGGTTAATCTGACGGAGTGATTGCGTTCGATTTCTTTTATTTATTTATTTATTTATTTATTCATACACGCATCCAACCGTAAGGTTATGGCGGTATCTACAAATTAAGTACAATGTTGAGAACCTGGGGGTGATGCCGGGTTCCCACTGGGTAAGCCCCAGAGCTGTCTGTGTGGGTGGGAGTGTAGTCTCCCAAGTCTCGTCATGCAGTTTTTCATCTCGCGTCGTCAGATCCAAGGAGCCCTGTGCGCTCGGGGGCCACCTCGCCGGGTCGTTCCCCCATTTCCTCCACCCTTCCCCTCCCATTTTTAACCATTTTCCCGCCTTTATTTCCTCCACAAAGCAAAAACAGAACAAAACAAAAAGAAAAAGTAACTCCTCCGGGCCACCGCCCCCGCGCCTCCCCTCTCTCCCCTCTCTCCGTCCGTGTCCTCAACTCCTCTGCTCTCCCTCTCTCAACCCTCTCCGCTGCTCGCTCCCGTCCACGCCGCTTCCCCTTCTCTATCGCCCTGCATCATCACCTCTCACTCGCCGCCGTCTCCTATCTCCTTTCCCGCGCGCCTTGCACCTTCGCCTCCCCTCCCATCTCACGTCCCTCTTGACCTTCCCCAAAGAAACAAAAGAAAAACAGGAAAAAGTAACCCTCCTCGTCCCCCCGTTGCTCCTCCTGCCCCTTCTGTCTCGCTCCTCGTCCCCTGTGTCTCCTCCCTCTCTCCTGCCCTTCCTCCCGTCGTCATTCCTATTATTTTATTTTATTTTATTTTTTTTTTTTTTTTTATTTTTTTATTTTTTCATTAGTTATCGTGGGTTTCCGCGTGCTCGTCCGTTAGGTCCAGCAGCGTCCCCCAGCCTGTTGTCAGTGTACGAGGGGTGTCCTCCTCTACGGGGTGAGTACTCAACTTCACGTGTGCCCATTCGGCGGTCGCCACCTTGGTGTCCGAGATCATGGTAGACAGAGATTTTGTGCCGGCGGTCGTATACAAGATCGTGGGGAGGGTCAGTTGGCGTCGTCGGGGGATTCGTAGTGTACGGCGTAGTTCAGTCCGCTGTGTGTTGAAGTTCGGGCATGAGAGGATTAGGTGTTTGGGGGTCTGTGGGGGATGTAGTGGGCAGTGACATGAGCGGGAGGGGGATTTGGCGGTGGGGGGGTGTGCTAGGCAGTCCAAGAAATATCCATGGCCTGTGCGAAGTCCCAATATAGCCGTCGATATCTTACGCGGGACGGTGGTGTATGCGTTGTCGAGTCTTTTGCGGTGGGGGGCGTTCGATTTCGGCTTGCAGGCTTTGCATACCGTCCTCGGAGTCTGGGAAGAAATCAGTTGGTACTCCGTGGACTGCCAGTTTGTACCATTTCTCATTAATGCGGGGGGGCAGCAACGCAGGGTGAACTTTGCGGGCGGCTTCAAGTATGAGGGGCAGATGGGGGGTGATATCAGCGGGTGTAGTTTGGAGGGGGGGGGGGTCAAAATAAGATTTCCGTTCCTGTTGTTCTTCACCGTTGAGATAGATACGCTCTCAGGGACATTTGCTTTGCGCAAGGCGTCATTGACGCGATTCCGACTGCTACTTTGCAGCTGTCCGGGAAGGAACGGGGGTCTGGGCATGGGATAATAATGTCGTTGGGGCAGGGGGGATCTTTCTTTTGGGGTTTGGATGGTTTCGGGGCTTGCTTCGGGGGTGTTGGGGTGGCATCGGGGAAGAGCTTGGTCGTGGCAGGTACTGACTCATTCCATGGGGTGGAAGGTTCGGGACTGGGGCGGGGGGAGTGAACTGGAAGGGGTATCTTGTGCTTCTTCAGCTCACGTTCAGCGGTGAGGCAGCGTTGCTTCCAGTATTCAATTTCTTTGGGGGAGGGGCCTGGGGGGGAGGGGACGTGGACAGATGGGAGGTCGAGGGAGTCGGCAGGGGAGAGCTGGGCGGAAGTAGCAGATTCGGCGGAGGCAGGGGGTTCGACGGGGGGAAGGAGGGTCGAGATGTTTTTGTGGGGGAGGAGGGCGGGGGCAAGACGGCAAATGATGTCATGGATGGCTCGGATCATTGAGCGATCTTTGTCCATGGTGCGGAAAGCCTTTGTTATTCTTGCGTTCGTTGTGGCGTCAGCATGGCGGAACATGTCTGTGGCGGTGTTGAGATTGTCGTTAAGTTGATCGATGGATGTCGCGAGACTGTCAGTGGTGAGGGGGGTAGATAGGGTGTTGTCGGTGTCATGGAGGAGGCGTTGGACTCCAGCTGGGACTGGGGTGGAGTCGGCGGCGATGTGGGTGAGAGTGTCGGCGGTGGAGGCAGCGGGGCGTTTTTTCGATTTTCCGGTGTTCTGTTGAATGGTGTACTTGGGGTCAGGGCTGGTCAATACGTCGGGGGTGTTGTTGTTATGAGGGAGGGTTTTCTTATTGTGGGGGGTCATGGGAGGAGCATTGCTTGTGTTGCACGCAACAGGTGTGGGGGAGCTCTCGCTGGGAGACGCGTCGTTGTCGCTAAAGTCCTCGCTGATGTCAGAGCACGTGTCTACGTGCATTTCGGCGTCGGACGCGTCGGACCCTTGCGGCTCCGAGTTAGTGTGGTTTTCCGTCCCGGGCGCCCGAAGGGGTTTTTTCTGGCACAGAGGGGGGGGTTTCTCCACCCCGGAGGCGTGTCGGGGCATCGGACTTTCGGAAATGGTTTGTTATGCGGGAGCGACAAAGGTTCCGCGAATAAAATGATAAAAACTTTCTCTGGTGGGGTGGGGTGTTGATGACCGGTTCGCGGCACTTCTCTCAGGGGCCCGGAAATCTCTTTTTCAATGAAAACTCAACGAAAAAGAGAGGGCCTGTTCTGGAAAAGTTGCGAATAGGTAAATTGATGCTGCTGAACCATAATCCGCGATAAAATCTTGCGATTTCGTTGTGGTTGTTGAAAAGGCAGGGGGGGGTCGCTCTTTGCTGTGTGGTGTGTTACTGGTCCAAATATGGTTGCAGTACATCGTTCATGAACGCTTGGAAATCAGCGGGTGCATTGGTGAGCTCAAAAGTTGTTGTTGTTGTTGTTGTTTATTCATTACTCGCATGCATCCCGAAGGTTATGGCGAGGGTACAGGTTTATATACATGGAAAGGTTAAAGTAAAGAACACAAAGCAAAATCACGCCTCCTCCTCCGCTTTTCCCACTGTGGGCGATGATTTAGTGGTCCTGCCCCAACTACTACGGCGTTGGTTGTGTTGTCCGAACCGCATCTACTGTCCCAGTGCCCTGCTTGCACGGAGGCCACCTTGCCGGGTTCCTCCCTATCCTTCACCCTTCCCCTTCCCATTTCTACCCATTTTTCCGCCTTTATTTCCTTCACAAAGCAAAACTAAAACCAAGGCAAAGTTAGACAGCCGCCGGGCCACCCGTGCCCCCATTCTCCTCTCCTCTCTCAACACCTCCGCTGGTCTCTCCTGACTCTCTGCCCTTTGAGACACCTGGGCCCGCCCTGCCCCGCTTCTCCTCCCCTCTCTCCCCTTCTCCTTCCTTCCTCCTCAGCCTGCTCGCTGCCCCGCCTCGCCTCTCACCCCTTCTTGTCGGTGGTGTTGTCAGTCCAAGCTTGCCATTCCGCAGCATAATCTGGACGTTGATGGCTCCCCTGTTGACGACTTCTGCCCGAGTCTTCTTTGCAGAGGGGGTTGTCGTTCTGGGTTCGTGAGTATTCTTCCCCTGGCCACCATTCTTTCTTGTAGGGGTCTTGCTGGGTGTCGATGCCGTAGGTGTCGTCTCCTTCGCTTTCTTGTTCTTCCTCTGTGTAGGCTTCGCCTCCACAGTTCTCCATCCGTTGGTTTCAGCAGGGGCAGTGCTTGGGGCATCGGGTAGAGGTGTGTCCTGAGCAGATGAACTGTCAGGGTGAGGTTCCGGTGTCGCTTCGGTCGAAGTGATTCCGAGGAGAGGTAGGGAGGTCATGGGCTTGAGGGCGTCAAGCTTGTCCTGGGCGGCGGGGGGTCGCATGTTTCAAGTACATCAGGCTTCGCACCAGTGATGCAGCTCTCAGTTTGTGGTACACCGGTCTTCTGTTCCTCGGTGAGGTGGGTTCAGTGTTCTGGTTGCTTCCGCTTCGCTTTCTCTTGCCAGGAGGGTTGCGAACAGCGTCCAGGACATCTTGAATATCATGTTGGATGATGGAGAGTTGCATAGTCATCTCTTCCATCGCTGAGGAAGAGGCCGTGATTTATTTATTTATTTATTTATCAACTCATACACGCATCCAACCATAAGGTTATGGGGGAATCTACAGTAAATACATAATCGATAACCCGGGTGTCAGGCCAGGCTCTCACTGAGTATCCCCAAGAGCTTGTCGTTAGGGTGATCTATTTATTTATCTATTCATTCATACACGCATCCAACCTTAGGGTTATGGCGGCTCTACAAATTTAAATACATAATTAAGAACCTGGACGCACTGCCAGGTTCCCACTGGGTAAGCCCTAGAGCTGTCAGAAGTTTCTGGCAGTGTAGTCTCCGACCTTTCATTGTGCTTCAGTCCATCTCGCGTCGCCAGTTCCAGGAGCCCTGTTCGCTCAGCGGCCTCCACGCCGGGTTGTTCTCCTCTATCCTCCACCCTTGCCCACCCATTCTTATCCATTTTCCCGCCTTTATTTCCTCCAAAAACAAAAGCAAAACAAAAGAAAGAATGAACTCCTCCGGGCCCTCGTCCCCTTCTTCACCCCTCTCTCCCCTTGCCTCTACCAATCCCTGCACTCTACCCTCTCGTCACCACGCTTTCCTGCGCCTTTCTTCATTCTTCCCGCTCTTCTCTGACCTCTCGTCCTACCAATCACCTGCTCTCCTTCGCTGCCCTTCATCGTCTGCCCTTGTCCGACTTCTCCCCGCCTCTCCGCGTCCCGCTCCACCAAAGAAACAAAACAAACAAAAGGAAAGAGATGAAACACAACAAAAGAAATTCCCCTGCCGTCCTTCCGTTCCTCCCTTTGTCCCCTTTGTCCCATTTTTTTTTTTTTTTTTTATTGTATTGTTATTATTGTTTTTTTTGGTTTAGTCATTTTGGGTGCTTGCATGCTGAGCTGCTTGGTCCAGCAGCGTGATCCAGCCAGTAGTTAGTGTGATAGGGGTGTCCTCCTCAGCGGGGGGGGGGGGGGTACTTAACTCCGTATACGCCCATTCGGCAGTCGCGACTTTCGTCTCTGACATCATGGTAGCGAGGGCCTTGGTGCCGGCGGTGGTGTGGAGAATTGTAGGGAGGGTAAGTTGTCGACGTCGTGGGAGTTTAAGCGTTCGGCGAAGTGCGGTTCACTGTGCATTGTAGTGTGGGCATGATAGAAGAAGGTGCTTGGGGGTCTGAGGGGGGTGTAGTAGGCAGGGGCAGGAGCGGGAAGGGTATTGGTCGCTGGGGGGGTGCGTGAGGCAATCTAGGAAGTACCCGTGGCCCCCGGTGCGGAGTCCCAAGATCGCCGAGGAGATTTTGCATGGCTGGGAAGTTTGTTCGTCTGTTTGTTTATCCAGGACTTGTTTGCAACCGGAGGGTTATGACAAGAGACAGATAAATACAAAGAAAGAAAGCAAAGGAAACGCAAAAGCAAAAACCCCTGTCTCCACCTCTGCCCTTTTCCTCCTCCCTGCGCTGCATTGTTGTGGGGTCTGTCCTCACTTAGACTGATGGGGGTTTGTTGTCCGAACGCGTCAAAAATTGTTCCGGGTGACTTGTCTGGGCAGAGGCCACCACGCCGGGTTCCTCCCTTTCCTCCTCCCTTCCCCTCCCATGTTTCGACCATTTTCCCGCCTTTATTTCCTCCACAAAGCAAAACTAAACGAAACCAAAGCAAAGTTAAACAGCCGCCACGCCACCCATGCCCCCAGTCTCCTCTCCTCTCTCAACTCCTCCACTGCTGTCTCCTGACTCTTTGCCCTTTGAGACACCCGGTGTCAGGGAACTAAGAACGGACGTTCGAAGAACACACTGAACACTACTGGCAGGGGGGGACTAGGCGGGTTCCGGGATACGGAACGGAAAGACAAGAACCGAAGTGCACGACAGACGGACGGCACACGAGACAAGGACACGGACAAGGACAAGAATGACATGAGACTTGAGAAGAGGAGTCTTTATTTAAAGGACAAGGGAAAGACACAAGACGTTCGATGGAGAACTCAACGACGGGGAGGCAAGCCTCCTTATGTACAAATGGCGGCCAGCACTCTGGCTGGGCCGTCATCCAGAATCGCTACATGACAGCTTCCGTTCTCCATCATTGCACCTGCGACGCCACAGCTCTCCAGCTCATGGTACGTCATCCATCATCTGTCAGTCCATCAACAACAACGTCACTGCACACACAACAACCCAACACGGCAAGAAAACGGCACGACGTCAACCACAACAACGACAACACAATGGTGACGCAACAACACAACGGCTCGTCAGCCGTGTGCCGTGACAGTACCCCCCCGTTAGGCTCGAGTTCCTACGAGAGGAGAAGGCTTGTCTCGGTATAGCTGATGGAATCTCTCAGCGGCCTCGGTTTCTGATAGGTTGGTTTCCGGTTCCCAGGTTGGAGAGTCATGGCCGGTCCACTTGACGAGGTACTGCAGGTTTCCTCTGGACCAACAGCTATCCAGAATTTCATCGACGAACCATTCTTCTTCGCCGTCTACTACTACCGGTAGGGGTGGTGGGATAATCTGGCCAGGGAGGGGGTCCGAAGGGGCTGGGTTTAGTAGGGATACGGGGAAGGTCCTGTGATGTTTCATTGTCTCCGGTATATCCAACTCGTAGGTGTGGGATCCAATGGGCCGGACCACGGTGAAGGGGCCTAGGTGTTTGTTTTCTAGTTTTTTTGAGGATCGGCGGGTTCTGAGGTTGCAGGCGTCCAGCCATACCAGGTCTCCTGGTTTGAAGACCGGCACGGGGAGTCGGGAATTGTCAGCGGCCTCCACGTGGCAGGCTTGGGCGTATTACATATCAGAGCGTAGGACGTCATGGATGTGTGACATCCTTTCCGCTACCTTGTTTGCTTTCACTTCTTCAGGATTGCCTGTCCTGATTTCCAATTCGAAGGAGCATTTGGGGTGTCGGCCGTATACGGCGTGAACGGGGACAGTGATGTTGTTTGTTTGTTTGTTTTCTCATTACTTGTTTGCAACCTTAAGGCTATGACAAGGGACAGATAAATACAAAAGAGAAGAAGAAAGAAACGTAAAAGCAAAAACCCAGTCTCCGCCTCTACCATCCTCCTCCTCTTGATCGTTATGGTTGTGGGGTCTGTCCCCACTGTTACTGCTGGGGTGTGTTGTCCGTATCGCGACTCTTGTTCCAGTGCCCTGCTTGCACAGAGGCCACCTCGCCGGGTTCCTCCCTTTCCTCCTCCCTTCCCCTTCCCATTTTTGGTTTTCTTTTCCCACCTTTGTTTCCTCCGCTACAAATGAAATAATTGCTCCCGCCGGCCCCTGCTGCCCCTTCCCCGCTCCCCTCTCTCTCCTGGTCTACTCTCCAGCCCTTCCGCCCTTTGAAACAAAAGAAATCCTCCTCGGGTACAAACAAAAAACAAAGATAAAGAAAAATCAGCTCCCCCCGCTGCCCTCCTTCTCGCCTTCCCGCTTCCTCCCACCCGTTTCTCCCACCGTTCCCCTCTCTCCACGTCGTCCCCTTACGTCTCCCTTCGTCGTTCTTCCCGCTCTCTTCGATCCTGTTCTCCCCGGAAATTCAAAGCACTCAAACAAACGCGATAAGGAAATAAAACATAAAGGAAACGTAAAGAAACCAAGACGAGAATTAAAAACCTGGATAAGACCAAACGTAAAAAATGAAAAGAAAATTGGAATGAAAAAGGAAATCGCAGCAAGCTGAGGCTTGTGCGCACGAGAGGTGTTTGTCACTGTGGTCAGCTTTAGTCAACGAAAGAGGGGGTCTGCTCCCTTCTGCGAGCTTTGTTTAACCGGGTATGGGCCCAGACCGAGGTAGCGACCTTGGTCACGGAGATAAAGTCAGAGAGATCCTGCGTGCCGGGTTTGGTGTTGAGGATGGATTCCATGTGGAGTCGAGCGAAGCGGGTGATTTTGAGGTCCTGTCGGAGGGTTGTGCGAGCATCTTGAACCTCGGGGCAACTTTGGAGGAGGTGTCGAGGTGTGTGAGGAGGGTGGATGGGGCAGTTGCATGAGCGTGCTGGGTATGCGTTGGACGGAGGTTGGGCGAGGCAGCTCAGAAAGTACCCGTGTCCTGTCCTGAGTCCGAGGATGGCTGTGGATATCCAGTGGGGATGATCGGTGTAGGCGGTGTCCATGCGCCTCCGGTGTTGGGCTGCGTACGTCTTAGGCTTGGGAGAGGAGTTGTACCACTGCTGCGATTCGTTTGTGTGGCGTTCGCGAGTGCGTTGTCGCAGCCATGTTATGGTGATGGGAGGTAGTCGTTGAGGTTGAATCGTTGTGGCTTGACGGGCCAGGTCGTCGGCGGTTTCGTTACCGGGGATGCTGGCGTGTCCGGGGATCCAGTGGACGGTGACGGAGATGCCGTATTCGCTGAGGTTGCGAGCGACTGCGTGAATGTTCCGAGCGACGTCTTGTCCGGGACCGCGGCGTAGGTGGGAGGTTCTGTGAGCGGCAGCCTGGCTGTCCGTGAAGACGTGGATAGTTCTGTCGGATAGGGAGTGTTGTAGGGTGTATTTCAGGCATGTGCAAA
This sequence comes from Pyronema omphalodes, assembly GCA_024516155.1. NCBI lineage: Eukaryota > Fungi > Ascomycota > Pezizomycetes > Pezizales > Pyronemataceae > Pyronema > Pyronema omphalodes. Next base: position 131,725 of record JAJJXM010000032.1, on the reverse strand, counting down.
GGCCTTCGAGGATGGCTGTGACCTCTGCATCGAAGACCTCGGCCATGTCGCCCATGGGGACTATGGATCTTACTGGTCGGGGCAGGCCGTGAGGTATGGTGTACCCTGCTCCCGTCGTGCCATTGACTTTGGAGCCATCCGTGCAGAGTAGGATGCTGTCGTTGCGGCGGCGGAGGGTGTGTAGTAGGAGGAGGTGTTTGTTGACCACGTCGTCGTTCGGGGAGGTGGGGATGCCGGTGGTGATTGAGATGGCGAACTCTTTATCGGGTACGTCCTGCGAGGTGTCTTCGATCTCGGCGTTGGGCGCGATCCATGTGGAGAGGGTGTGGAGGGTGTGGACGAGGCAAGTCGGGGGGGGTACGGCCAGATGCCATCGGTGGTCGTACTATTTGTCGGTGTTGATGAAGGCTTCGTCGGCTCCGGGAGCGGGAAAGGAGACGGGGCATCGCTCGACGACTGGGTGTGAAGTCGGGAGGGTGAGGATTCGAAGAGCGTACTTCCGCTGCCGGTTGTTAAGCGGGGTCGTTACTGGGAGAAGCGCCGCTTCGTTATGGAGGGCCAGGATGGGTGTGGAGGCGAATGCGTTGAGGATCCGGCGGAGTGCTGCGTTTTGCTGTGTTTGAAGGATGTTGGCTAGGTCTCTCTGATTGTTCCACCATATCTCCGCGCCAAAGTCCGCCTTGGACTGGACACATGCCTGGTATATCAGTCTCGTCGCGGAAGGGGTCAGGCCTGTCTCGTATCGTGCGAGCCTACACAGTGCGTTAAGGGTTCTTCATGCTGCAGGTGCTCTCTTATTTACATGTTGTCTAAACGTAGGTTTGCTGTCTAAGTACATGCCAATCCACCGTACTACGTCCTTCTCTCCTCCTTGCGTACCCGGTGTGACCACTGTCCCATTCGGCAGCTTAACCTTCTCTTCTTCGGTGATTGTATTGGTGCGAGCCCAGTGAAAGTGGAGTAGTTCCGACTTGGAGTCGTCGAAAGCTACCGCGTTCGTGTCGGCACATCTGAAAGCTGTCGCTGTGACCTTTTGCAGTGCGCCGCGTTGTCTTTGCGCGTTCTGCCTTGTACGACCATAGCTACGTCGTCTATGTAGCTAGGCGTCCATGCGTAGGGGTATACCTGTTCCAGCTCGTCGAATAGCGGGCGTAGGTATAGTAAGAACAGCATGGGGGATGCGGGGGAACCTTGCGGGATTCTGGTCTTGACCGGGCGTTGCTTGTCGGTTTGGCCATCAAAAGCGAGTGCGATTGTGCGGTCCTCGAGGAAGGACTTGCACCACGAGATCACCGGTTTCGGGCAGCCGAGTTGCCGGAGGGTTTGTTGCAACCTGTCGGCAGAGACGTTGTCAAATGCCCCACGGACGTCTAGAAAGAGTGCAGTTGTTATCATGCCGTTAGTTTTTCCCAACTCTGCGTCGTGTACTAATACCATCGCTGCGTCCACCGCGGATCGCTGAGGGCGTCCTCCGATTTGGTCCCTGTGCAACAGAACATGGGTGTCTGCCATGACCCCCAAGCGTGTTGCCATCAACTTCTCGAGGACTTTACCTAGGCAATTTAGGAGGGCGATCGGTCTGTACGCCTTCGGGTTACTGTAGTCGTGCTTATTGGGCTTTGGGATGATGACCGTTGTGGCTTGTCGCCAACAACGCGGGTGGTATCCTGTCGTGCCCAGTGTGGCGTAGAGCGTGTTGATTTGGTCGGGGATAGCTAGGAATACTTGCCTGAGGCAGGCGAACGTAATTCCGTCAGGCCCGGGTGCCGTCTTCGCCGAGGAGGTGAAGATGGCGGTTTGGATTTCAGTCGGTGCGAAGGTGTTCCATTGTAGTTCTCGGCGGGGTTTGAGGGAGGACGGGGGGGTGGTCGGAGGTGGTGGAGGGAACAGTTTCTGGAAGGCTTCGATTTTGGATTCGAACGAGCTACATTCTGTTTCCTGTCCATTTATTGTCGCTCGGAGGTTGGGGGTTAGCTCGGCCCGACAAGGGTTTGTTTACCTGAACGCTTGCCACACGTCTGGTCCTTCAGCTTGAGCCAGGTATTCCTTCCATTTTGCGTTCTTTGCATGTCGTATTGTGCGATGGTAGGCATTTCGTTTATTTATTTATTTATTTATTTATTCATACACGCATCTAACCGTAAGGTTATGGCGGAATCTACAAATTAAGTACAATGTTGAGAACCTGGGGGTGATGCCAGGTCCCCACTGGGTAAGCCCCAGAGCTGTCTATGTGGGTGGGAGTGTAGTCTCCCAAGTGTCGCCGTGCAGTTTTTCATCTCGCGTCGTCAGATCCAAGGAGCCCTGTGCGCTCGGAGGCCACCTCGCCGGGTCGATCCCCCATTTCCTCCACCCTTCCCCTCCCATTTTTAACCATTTTCCCGCCTTTATTTCCTCCACAAAGCAAGAACAGAACAAAAGAAAAAATAACTCCTCCGGGCCACCGCCCCCGCGCCACCCCTCTCTCCCCTCTCTCCGTCCGTGTTGTCAACTCCTCTGCTCTCCCTCTCTCATCCCTCTCCGATGCTCCCTCCCGTCCGTGCCTCTTCTCCTTCTCTACCTCTGCGCATCATCACCTCTCACTGGTCACCATCTGCGATCTCCTTTCCCGCGCGCCTTACATCTTCGCCTCCCCACCCATCTCACATCCCTCTTGACCTCCCCCAAAGAAACAAAAGAAAAACAGGAAAAGTAACCCCTCCTCGTCCCCCCGTTGCTCCTCATGCCCCCTCTGCCTCACTCCTCGTCCCCTGTGTCTCCTCCCTCTCTCCTGCCCTTCCTCTCGTCGTCATTCCTATTGTTTTTTTTTTTTTTTTTTTTTTTTTTAATTTTTTTTTTTTTTCTTTATTTTATTATTATTATTTTTTTTTTGTTTTTTCTTTCTCTTTGTCATTAGTTATCGTGGGTTTCCGCGTGCTCGTCCGTTAGGTCCAGCAGCGTCCCCCAGCCTGTCGTCAGTGTACGAGGGGTGTCCTCCTCTGCGGGGTGAGTACTCAACTTCGCGTGTGCCCATTCGGCGGTCGCCACCTTGGTGTCCGAGATCATGGTAGACAGAGATTTTGTGCCGGCGGTCGTATACAAGATCGTGGGGAGGGTCAGTTGGCGTCGTCGGGGGATTCGTAGTGTACGGCGTAGTTCAGTCCGCTGTGTGTTGAAGTTCGGGCATGAGAGGATTAGGTGCTTGGGGGTTTGTGGGGGATGTAGTGGGCAGTGACAGGAGCGGGAGGGGTATTTGGCGGTGGGGGGGTGTGCTAGGCAGTCCAAAAAATGTCCATGGCCTGTGCGAAGTCCCAGTATGGCCGTCGATATCTTACGCGGGACGGTCGTGTATGCGTTGTCGAGTCTTTTGCGGTGGGGGGCGTCGTACGTCTTGGGCTTCGGTGATGAAGAGTACCCGTTTACCCAGTCGGTGACATATTGCTCTCGTACCTGGCGTCAAACCCAGGAGAGGAAAATCGGGGGAGGCGCGGTGGGATTAAGGGAGGTAGCTGTTTTTGCCAGGAGGTCGGCTGTGTCGTTCCCGGGGATGTCTGTGTGTCCGGGGACCCAATGTAGAGTAACGGATGATCCGGATCGGCGAAGAGCGGACACCGTCGTGAGGATCGAGAGGGCCAGTTCTTGGCCGGGACCGTAGGAGGAGCGGGAGGCGCGAAGGATGGCCGCTTGATTGTCTGTAAATATGTGTATTTTGCGGCGGGTGTGTCTGTTGAGGGTGATGGTTTTGTGGCAGGCCGTAAGGCAGTTGTGTATTGCTCTCAGCTCAGCGTCAAATACTTCGGTTGTATCGCCCATTGGGATGAGTTCTTCCTCTTGGCGAGGTAAGCCGTCGGTGATGCAGTATCCCGCTGCGGTTCGTCCGTTTAGTTGTGAACCGTCGGTATATGCGATGATGTTGCGGGGGTCTGCGCGGAGGGTCTGGAGCAATGTTGTGTGTGCTGTAGCCGCCTCTGGCTTCTGGAGGGAGGTGATGTTGATGTTGAGGCGGGGGCGCTCTCATGGGGTGGTATTGGGTTGCGATGTGTTTTCGATGGTGTCGTCAGGTAGTACCCACTTGCTGACGGAGCGGAGCATGGTGACGAGACGAGAGGGGGCCGTGCCTGGTGACTGCCATTGATAGTCATATTCGTATGGGCTGCAGATGGAGGAGTGGAAGTGATCAGGAACGGGGAAGGAGGAGGGGCAGCGTCTGACGACGGGGTGATCGGGGGGGAGAGAGAGAAGACGGGGGACGTATTTGTGAGTGCGGTGGTGTAGGCGGACTGAAACCGGGGGGATAGCTGCTTCGTTGTGTAGGGCTACAATTGGTGTCGAGGCGAAAGCGTTCAGAATTCGGCGGAGGGCAGAGTTTTGTTGCGTTTGTAGTAAATTGGCGAGGCTTTTTTGCCCCGTCCACCAGATCTCGGAACCAAAGTCGGACCTAGATAGCACACACGCGATGTAAAGTGTTCTCGTCGCAGATGGGGACAGACCTGTTTCGTGTCGTACGAGGCTTCGGAGGGCGTTGAGGGACCTAGCGGCTGCCGTCAGTCTCGTTTTTACATGATAAGAGAAGGAGAGTTTTCTATCAAAAAATATCCCAATCCACCGAACCAGGTCCGTCCGTCCTCCTTTCGTCCCTGGGGCAATGATGGTTCCGTTTGGCAGGCGTACGTTTGTGGCGTCGGCGAGTGTGTCTGTGCGGGAGCGGTGGAAAGTGCAGCAGCTCCGATTTCGAATCGTCGAATGCTACGGCGTTTGTTCGGGCCCATTCGAAGGCGGTGCGAGCCGCGACTTCCAGTTCGCGGGCATTTTCCTCTCTGGTACGCCCGTGTGCAACGAGAGCTACGTCGTCCATGTAGCTCGGGGTCCATAACGTGGGGTGAGTCGTTTGTAGTTTGTCGAATAGAGGGCGCAGGTAGATAAGGAAGAGGATGGGGGACGCCGGGGAACCTTGGGGGATGCCCGTCTTAATGGGTCGCTGTATGTCTGTTCGTCCGTCGAATGATAGGGCTGTTTTTCTGTCGCTTAGGAAAGTCGAACACCAGGAGACAACTGCAGTTGGGCAGCCCAGTGTGCGCATTGTCGTGAGGAGGCGCGCGGAGGAGACATTGTCGAAGGCTCCTCGCACATCCAAAAATAGCGCGGAGGTCACCATGCGGCGCCCCGCATTCGCCTCGACCTCGTGCGTTAGGGCCATTGCAGCGTCGATAGCCGAGCGTTTAGTGCGCCCGCCTATCTGGTCTGCATGCAGTATGTCGTGTTACTCCGCCATGAGGCTGAGCCGGGTCGCCATAAGTTTTTCTAAAATTTTTCCCATGCAGTTCAGCAACGCGATGGGACGATAGGCCTTAGCTGCGCTGTAGTCAGGTTTGTTCGGTTTCGGGATAACCACCGTCGTTGCTTCACGCCAGCACCTTGGGTGGTATCCTTTGTCACCTAGCCTTGCGTACAGCGCATCGAACACCTTGGGGATTGCGTCATAGGCTCTCCTTAGGCATGCGAACGTTATCATGTCGGGACCGGGGGCTTTCTTGGGGGAGGAGGAGTAAATAGCGTGACGTATTTCTTCGGGGGTGAATGTGTGCCAGGGGATAATGGGGTGTGTGGGGGGGATTTGAGTCTGAGGGGCAGCGGGGGGGGGGGTGGGAAGAGAGGCCTGAAAGGCGTTTACTTTGCCTTCGAAATCAACGTGTACCTTGTCTATCCCACCTACCTGGGTCTTTATTGGGGGGTGTCAGCTGGGCGCGCCGGGGGTTTGTATATCTGAAGGCGGCCCAGACGTCGGGGCCTTCTGCGGCTGGCCAGGTATTCTTTCCACAATGAGTCCTTTGCGTGTCGTACTCTGCGGTAGTGGGTGTTTCGGAGGCGCTTGTACTCTGCATGATGGGCCGGGAGGCGAGTAGATTTCCACCTTTTTCTTGCGCTCTGCATGGTCCGTCGAGTCCAGCTTAGTTCCTGCGTCCACCACCTCTTCGAACGAGGAGTCGGTGTGAGGGTGGGTGTCGCCTTTTAGGGCAGCTGCTTGAATGGAGTCACGAATGAGGGCGGCCCATTCGTCCAGGTTACTTGCGGACGGGCTTTGCGCGGAGGTGTGTCCAGTACGGGTGACTGGCCTCGGCGAGGGTTTGTAGCTCCCTGGTAAAAGTCTCCCAATCCGTTTTTTGCCAGTTAAGTCGTGGGGCGGTAGGGGTGGCGGTGTTATGGTCTGGGTGGAGGAGATGTTAGTTGAAAGCGGATGACCTCGTGGTCTGAACCTGTGGCTAGGTTCGTCGTCGACTGCCCAGTTCGTGAGTTCCCTTGTCATCGCGGGGGATGTCAGGGTCAGGTCCAGAACCGAACGAGCCAGAGCCGTCTTTGTACTGGTGGGTCGGGACGTCGGGGACGTTCGCCAGATTCCAGTGGTGGGTTTCGATCAGTTCCACAATCTCTTCAGCTCGGGCTCTCCTGCGAGTGTTGGGATCCCACAACGGGTGGTGTGCGTTGAGGTCTCCCGTGATGACACATCGGCGAGGGAGGACGAGGGGGGTGAGGGCTCGGGGTAGGGTGTATAGTTTGGAGAGTGGGTCACGTTCATTATGTATGTTAAGTAAATAGAAGGGGGGTATTAGGGGTGTGCGGATCCTCGAGGACTTGTAGGTCTGGGTCTGCGGTAACATCTGGTCCGAGGGGTGACGCTGATGTGAGGGTTCGAACGAGAGACGTAGGCGGCGGTCCGGTTGACTTTGTGGTAGCCGCGGGGGGGGAAGCAAAAGAATGAAGTTCGGGGTGGGTTATAGCAAATTTGGGGTCCTTGACGTTTACCTCTTGGACAAGAATGATGTCGGTGGAAGCGCTTGCTGTGTTTAGCAACGTCGTGAGGGTGGTGGTGCTGCGATTCGTGTTGTGGGACACGATGCGGAGGGTCGGCCGCTGATGGATGTTGTCTATTCATCAGCGGTCATGGTGGTATCAGCAATGGGGTTGGTTTCGGCGGGGATGTTGTCGTAGGTGGTGTCTGGGCGGGTTCTGAGCCATGCCTCTCTCACTATTCCTATTTTCACTGGGCATTTAGTGCTGTATGCTGCGTGTTGGGTGTCAGCATGTCCTGCGGCTACGCAGTTCGAGCATCTGTAAACGGTGTGGATGCACTTCCTGCCCTTCTGTTTGGGGCATTCTCCACAGAAGTGGTATTCCGTTGGGTGTACAGGCGGCGCATATGGCGCAGGTAGGGCCGTTGTCGGCGGCGCACTGTTGCGTGGTGGTGGCCAAACTTCTGGCACCTACGGCATTGGTCGATGGGCCTCGCGGAGAAGAACTCGGTGACTTTTCGTGGTTCGAACAAGACGACGACCTTCGTGCGTTACAATGTGTTGTAGTCGTTGAGGGAGTTGAGGGCGATCATGACGCTCGACGCCGACATTACCGGCCTGTTTGTCGGGGTGAGATATGTACCGCGGTGGTTGGGTTAATCTGACGGAAGTGGTTATGTTCGATTTCGACTTGCAGTTCTTGCATGCCTTCTTCGGAGTCTGGGTAGTACTCGGTTGGTACGCCGTGGACCGCCAGTTTGTACCACTTCTCGTTTATGCGGGGGGGCAGCAAGCGTAGGGTGTACTTTGCGGGCGGCTTCGAGTATGAGGGGCAGGTGGGGGGCGATATCGGCGGGTGTAGTTTGGGGGGGGGGGGGGGGGGTCAAAATAAGATTTCCTTTCACGTTCTTCTTCACCATTGAGATAGAGACTTTCTCGGAAACATTTGCTGCGCGCGAGGCGTCGTTGACGGCAGTTCCGATTGCTATCTTGGAGCTCTCTGGGAAGGAACGGGGGTCTGGGCATGGGATAATAATGTCGGTGGGGGGGGGGGATTCTTTCTTTTGGGCTTTGGCGGGTTTGGTGGTTTGTTTAGGAGGCGTGGGGGGTAGCAGTGAGGAATAACTTCTTCGTTGCGGGTCCTTCTTCTTGCCATGGGGTGGAGGGGTTCAGATCGGGGCGTGGGGCATGGACGGGGAGGGGGATCTTGTGCTTCTTGAGCTCGTTCTCGGCTTCAAGACAGCGTTTTTTCCAGTAGGCAAGTTCCTTAGGGGAGGGGGCTGCGGGGGTGGGGGCGTGAACGGAGGGGAGATCGTTGGATTCGGGGGGGGGTGGAGCGAGGGTTAGTGGGGTTCTCGGGGGTGGAGGAGGATTCGACGGGGGAAAGGAGGGCTGAGATGTCTTCGTTGGGGAGTATGACGGGGGCAATGCGGGACAGGAGATCGTGGACGGCACGGATTGTAGACTGGTATTTGTGGATAGATCGGAACGCCTGAGTGACTCTGTCGTTCGTGGCTCTGTCGGCGTGTCGGAACACGTCCGTGGCGGTGTTGAGATTGTCGTTGTGCTGGTTGATGGATGTTGCGAGGCTGTCGGTGGCGGGGTTGGTAGACAGAGGGTTGTCGGTGTCACGGCGGAGGCGTTGGACTCCAGCGGGGACTGGGGTGGAGTCGGCGGCGATGTGGGTGATGGAGTGGGCGGTGGAGGCAGCTGGGCGTTTCTTCGATTTGTCGGTGTGGCGTTGAACGGTGTATTTGGGGTCGGGGTTGGTCAATACGTCGGGGGTGTCATTGTTATCAGGGAGGGTTTTCTTATTGTGGGGGGTTTTGGGGGGAGCGTTGTTGGTGTTGCGCGCGACGGGGGTGGGGGAGCTCTCGCGGGAAGACCCGTCTTCGTCGCTAGAGTCATCGCTGACGTCAGAGCACGTGTCTACGTGCATTTCCGTGTCGGACGCGTTGGACCCTTGCGGCTCCGCGTTAGCGCGTTTTTCTTTCGCGAGCGCTCGAGGGGGTGCTTTGTCGGGGGGGAGGGGCTGTTTCTCAACAGCGGAGGATCGGGTGGGCATCGGAAGCTCGGAATAAGTTGTTTCTGCGGTAGCGACAAGGAATCTGCGATTGAAATGATGGTTTTTGATGTGGGTGGAGGGTGGTGTTGATGAAACCGGTTCGCGGGGCTTTTCTCAGGGGCCCGAAAACTCTTTTTCGATGAAAACTCAACGAAAAAGAGAGGGCCTGATCTGGAAAGGCTGCGAATAGGTAATTCGGGGCTGCCGAACAATAATCCGCGATAAAATCTTGCGATTTCGGCGTGGTTGTTGAAAAGGCAGGGGGGGGGTCGCTCTTTGCTGGGTCGGTTGGGTCGGGGGTGTCGCAGTTGTAGGCATTTCGTAGTTGCTTGTACGCTGTGTGGTAGTCGTCGGTTCTGGTGCGTTTCCAGTGACGGCGAGCCAGGGTCATTTGTTTTCGGGTGGCTGCTACCTCCGGGGTCCACCACCTCTTTGATCGAGGGGTCACCTGTAGGATGGGGGTGGAGGTTTTGGCCGCTTGTACAATGTTGTCGCTGAGGGTGTTGGCCCACTCGTCGAGGTTTTCTGGGGTGGGGTTGGCGTAGAATTGAGCCCAGAGCTCTGTGGCTTCGTCACAGGAGGCGCGGAGGGTGGTTGCAAAGACGTCCCAGTCGGTTTTCTTCCAGTTTAGTCGCTGCGTTGGGAGGGTGGCTTCTGAGTCCGGGTGTATTGTTTTCACTTCGAAGCGGAGCACTTCGTGGTCGGATCCCGTTGCGATATCGTCGTCAACCGCCCAGTCAACGCCTTCGTCCGCCATGTGGGGCGACGACAGTGTTAAGTCGAGCACGGAAGAGCTCCGTCCTTGGTTGTAGAAGTGGGTAGGAACGTCCGGGACTGAGATTAGGGCCCAGTTCTGCTGTTCTATTAGGTCCACGAGCTCGGAGGCTCGCTCTGGGGAACGTGTTGTGGAGTTCCACAGGGCATGGTGAGCGTTGAGATCACCGGTGATTATGCACCTGCGGGGGAGGGAGAGAGGTGTAAGGGCGCGGGGGAGGGTGTATAGATGGGTATCAGGGTGTCGTTCATGGTAGTTATTTAACAGAAAAGAAAGTGGGGATAAGGTCTGTGCCCATCTCGAGGACTTGCAGATCAGGGTCGGCGCATACGTCGGTGCGCTGGGATACCCGGAGGTATGGGTTGGTTTTAGTGACGTAGGCTGCTGTCCTGTTGGTGTCCCTTCCTCCCTGCGGTGGTAATACCAGCGAGAAAGAGGGGTGAGTTATGGCGTATGTAGGGTCAGTAATATTTATTTCTTGTAGCAGAATAATGTCTGCTGAATCACAGGCGCTGTTCAAAAGCGCGTCAAGTGCCGTTCGCTGGCGGTTCATGTTGTGAGAGATAATCCGGACGGTTTCTGCCAATGCATTGTAATTATACATGGGCGACCATCTCGGTGTCTTTGTCGCTGGGGTTCGTGGTGGCGGGGGCGGTTTGCTGTGAGGCTGCCCAGGCTTCGCGAAGGATGCGGACTCGGGTTGGGCATTGTTTGCTGAATCCGGGGTGGTCGTGCGCATTGAGGCCTTCGTCTACGCAGTTCTTACACTGATATTGGGTGTGTACGCAGCTTTTACCTTTTTTCTGGGGGCATTCAGTGCATGTGTGGGCGTCCATGGGGTGGTCCTGGCCGCAGAGGGCGCATACTGGTCCTCGATCTCCTGTGCAGTTGGAGTGGTGGTGGCCGAAGAGCAGGCACCGCCGACACTGGTCGGTCTTCCTCGCGGAGTGGAATTCGGTGATTCTTCGGGGTTCAAAGAGTACCATGACCTTTCTGCGCTTCAGAAGTGCCAGCTCTTTGGGTGTTTTCACTGCGATTACCACACTCGATGCGCTCTTACCTGCACGTTTCTCCGGACTGGTCATGTAGCGGGGAGGTTGCATTAGGGTCACAGGGCTGTTGTTGCGTTCGATCTGTTCCTGGAGGAGGCGCATGCCCTCAAAGGTGTCGGGGTATAGGTCTGTGGGGATGCCGTGAACGGCGAGTTTGTAGCAACGCTCGTTCAGGCGGGGTTCGGATAGGGAGGTGTGGACTGTCTCTGTGGCTGTCTGTATCGTAACTAAGTTCTCCATCAGCTCTGCCTCAGTTGTGTTGTCCGACATGGTTAGCATAAGGTTCCCGGTCGAAGTTTGTCTTATCGTAGTTACCCCCATGTGGGGTGGAGCCCGGGACATAGCCAACGCGGTGTTGATGGCGATTCCTACGTTAACCCTGGTGTTCACGTTGAGTTCAGAGGGGTTGGTGCACGGTACGATGATGGACTGGGGGCGCGGTCGGGGTGTTCGTGGGGTTGGGCATGCAGTCGGGGTGTGTCGAGGGGCGTGGTCGGAGGAGAGGAGGTCGTTTGCTGCGTTTCCGCTGGTCCAGGGTGCTGCTGGTTTGTTCGTTGCTGGTGGGTTCTGACGGCGGGGGGTGGTGGTGGTCGGTAGGGGGATATTATGGTGTCGGAGGGTGGCTCCCAGCATTCGGCAGCGCTCTTTCAACTGCTGGAGTTTGTCGGGAGGTTGGGTGGCAGTGGTTGTCGGTCCGGGGTGGGGTTGTTGCTGGGGTTGTTGCGGTGAAAGTTGGTTGGGTTTGGTGATTTTGTCGATTCGTCTGTTGATGGTGTCGATGGATTGTACTATAGGGCGAAGGGCGTCGTTGGTGGTTTTCAAGATCATGGTGGCGATGGTGGCGAGGAATTTGTCGCTTGGCTGGAGTGTTGATTCGTATTCCTCTTCGTCGTCAAGGTCAGTGTCGGAGTCGATGTCGATGGGGTCTGGCAGGGTGGGGGTATCGTCGAGGTTGCGCATGTCAGAGTTTTTGTCGAGGCGAGCAATGGCGGCATGTTTCATGTCCGCGACAGTGCGTCGGAGGAGGAGGATTTCGGATTTGGAGATTCTGCTGAGGCGGGCTGTGTTGCGGGTAGAAGAGGAGGTGGGCTTTCTGCGGGAGGGGGCGATGGTGGAGGATGTGCCTGCGTGAGGGGCGTCTGCGCGGGCAAGGGGGTCGGTGGACATCGCAGAGGTGGGGTCGATGGCTATGATTTGGTGTCTTGGGGTTGTCGGGACTTGGGTGGCAGGGCTGCAGGTGTCAACTGGTACCTGCACAAGCGAGGGGTTCGGCGGGAGGGGCGAATTAGCGTCCATGACTAAATCGGGATCTCCGTAAGCGAAGGCTACGGGTCACGTGAGAGGCTCTGGTTAAGCGAGAGAAAATTTTCGCGAAGAGAGGGGGTCCGAAAGGGGGGAAATTTTGGGGTCCACCACAACCAGTGCTGCTGGCGAAAGGGGAATTCGGGGAGGGGGGGAATTCGGTATGCCGAAACCGAATATGAGGTTTGTATGATGATCGGAGGGCGGGTGGTGGGGCGGCGTTCATGGAAAGGCCCGTTGGCCGGTCCGGAGGTCCCAGAATCGCGTTTTTCCGCTGAAACTCAACGGTAAACGGGAATTCGGGCCGGGAAATCGGGATTCGGGGTAAACTGAGTGCGATAATGCGATTTCTGTCGGCAGAGCCGGGAAATTTGAGGTTGTTGTCGAAAATGCAGGGGGGGGGTCAGCGGTTGCTGTGTGGTGTGGGTAGGCGAGCGCGTGGGGGATGGTGTAGACTTCGGTGTTCGGGTCACGTTCGTTATAGAGGTTGAGGAGGTAAAAAGAGGGGATAAGGTCGGTGCTGACCTCTAGGACCTGGAGGTCGGGGTCTCCGCTGACATCTGGTCTGGGCGTGACTCGGACGTGGGGGTTGAGCCGGGAGACATATGCGGCGGTGCGGTCGGCCTTGTGGTGGGCACGAGGGGGAAGAAGCAAAACAAAATCAGGGTGTGTGACTACAAACTTGGGATCTTTCACATTCACCTCTTGGACGAGAATGATGTCTGTGTTTACGTTCGCTGTGTTCAACAGCGTTGTGAGGGCGGTGGTGCTGCGGTTCAAGTTATGTGATATTATCCGGAGGGTTGCCGCTGATGAGTTGTACTTATTCATCAGCTGTTGTTTGTTTGTTTGTTTATTCATTACTCGTATGCAACCTTATTGGTTATGACGAGAGTACAGGTTTATAGTACATGGAAAGTCAAAAGCAAAAACAAAACAAAGTCCCGTCTCTACCTCCGCTGATCCTCCCTTAGGCTGTGATTTTGTGGTCCTGTCCCCACTATTACTTCGTTGGTCTTGTTGTCCAACCGCGTCTGCTGTTCCAGTGCCCTGTTCGCACAGAGGCCACCGCGCCGGGTGTCCCCTCTATCCTCCACCCTTCCCCTCCCATTTTTAACCATTTTTCCGCCTTTATTTCCTCCACAAAGCAAAAACAAAACCAAAGCAAAGTTAAACAGCCGCCGGGCCACCCGTGCCCCCACTCTCCTCTCCTCTCTCCCCTCCTCCGCCGGTGTCTCCTGACTCTTTGCCCTTTGAGACACCCGGGCCCGCCCTGCCCCTCTTCTCCTCCCCTCTCTCCCCTTCTCCTTCCTTCTTCCTCAGCCTTCTCACTGCTCCCCCTCGCCTCTCTCCCCTTCTTGTCGGTTGTGTTGTCAGTCCAAGATTGCCATTCCCAAGCACAATCTGGACGTTGATGCCTCCGCTCTTGACGACTTCTGCCCAAGTCTTCTTTGCAGAGGAGGTTGTCGTTCTGGGTTGGTGGGTATTCTTTCCCCGGCCACCATTCTTTGTTGTAGGGGTCGTGCTGGGTGTCGCTGCCGTAGGCGTCGTCTCCTTCGCTTTCTGCTTCTTCCTCTGTGTAGCCTTTGCCTCCACAGTCTTCCATCCGTCGGTCTCAGCAGGGGCAGTGCTTGGGGCGTCGGGTAGAGGGGTGTCCTGAGCAGATGGACTGTCAGGGTGAGGTTCCGGTGGCGCTTCGGTCGACGTGATCGCGAGGAGAGGTAGGGGGGGCATAGGCTTGAGGGCATTGAGCTTGTCCTGGGCGGCGGTAGTCGCATGTTTCGAGTGCATCAGGCTTCGCACCGGTGATGCCGCTCTCGGTTTGTGGTTCACCTGTTTTCTGTTTGTCGGTGAGGTGGGTTCGGTGTACTGGTCGCTTCCCCTTCGCTTTCTCTTGCCAGGAGGGTTGCGAACAGCGTCCAGGACATCCTGAATGTCATGTTGGACGACGGACAGTTGCATAGTCATCTCTTCCATCGCTGAGGAAGAGGCCGTGAGGTTCGGTGAGGGGGGCGCCGAAATGACTTGGTGCTGTTCGTCGATTTTCTTCGTCAGGGCGTCCACAGCAGCCTTGAGAGCTGCTGTTTCTGCCTGCGTAGAGTCGTATGCTGCGCGCAGCTTCGTGTTTTCGCCGAGCAGAACGTTGAATTTCGTCATCATGACGTCGAATCTGTGGCGCATCTCATCGCTGTTGTTGCGTATGGTGTCATCGAGGGTATTGAAGCGTCGCTGTGTATCCCGGTGGATCTGTTGTATCCCCAGGAAGTTGGCTCCAGTGAGTTCGGCGTGATTGTTTTCAAACAGTTGATCTAGGGTGTCATAGTCATCATCAACTGCGACTGCCTCGTTAATCGCAGATACGAAGAGGCGACGGTAGGTTCTGAACCGGCCGTGTTCAGGTGTTGCCTGTTGCTGCTGTGTTGAGGCCGAAGGAACTGGTGATCCTGCCAAGACCACGCTCTGGAAGGGCTTCCCAGCGATGGTTCCATCAACTTCATCAACGTTTCCATCTCTTTCATCAAATGTAGGATTGGCTCCATCATGAGGAAGGTCGGCTAGAACATTGTACGCGTTTTCGGACCGTTTCGATCGTCGGGCGTTATTCTGTCGTTGTTTTGGCGACATTTCGTGAGGTGGGGTAAGCCAAAACTCGTGAAAACTCTGATTTCGCGACAAAAGTCAACAAAAACAACGTAGAATTCCCTGAAAATTCAGAGAATAACGTAACAGAGTGCTGCGAATCCGAATCCGATGAGAAAACCGGGGGTTTCGGTGCTCGTTGTTGAGAATGCAGGGGGGGGGGGTCGCCGTTGCCGTGTGGTGTTGTCTCACTTATTCATCAGCGGTCATGGTAGTATCTGCGATGGGGTTGGTCTCCGTGGAGATGGCGTTCTGGGTATCGTCGGGGCGGGTCTTCAGCCATGCCTCTCGTACAGTGTTCACCTGGATGGGGCATTGGGTACTGTTGGCGGCGTGTTGAGTGTCGGGAAGGCCGGCGTCGGCGCAGCTGATGCACTTGTATACGGTATGGATGCATTTGCGGCCTTTAAGTGAGGGGCAGGCTGCGCATGGGTGGTACTCGGTCGGGTGGGTAAGGACGCAGATGGCGCAGACGGGACCGTTTTCTGCGGCGCAGGTGGCGTGGTGGTGGCCGAACTTTTGACATCTGCGGCACTGGTCAACGGAGCGGGCTGAGAAGAACTCAGTCACCCGGCGGGGTTCGAAGAGCACGACAACTTTCGTGCGTTTGAGGGTGTCATATTCTTCACTAGAGCGGAGGGCTATCATTACGCTCGATGCTGACTTACCAGCCCTCTTCGCTGGGTGTGACATGTATCGTGGTAGCTGCATAAGGTCGACGTTGTGATTGCGTTCGATCTCATTTTTCAGGCGCGTCATGCCTTCCTCGGTCTCTGGGAAAAAGTCGGTCGGGATACCGTGGACAGCCAGTTTGTACCACCTTACGTTCAGCCTAGGGGGTAGCAAGGAGGGGGGTACACGTCGGGCGGCTTCCAGGATCAGGGGCAGGTGGGGGTTCAGTCCTTCGGGTGAGGTTTGTGGGGGGGGGGGGGTGAGCATGAGGTTTCCGCTCATGTTGCGTTTGACCGTCATGATGGAGATGTGTTCGGGGACCTTTGTCTCTCGGAGGGCAGCGTTGATGGAGAGACCGATGGCCGCTTTCGCGCTGTCAGGGAGGGAGCGGGGGTCTGGGCAGGGGATGATGATGTCTCTGGGGCTGGGGGGAGTTTTCTTTTGGGCTTTGGCAGGCTTAGGGGTCTGTTTAGGAGGCATGGGGGCGGCACCGGGGAACAACCTCTTCGTTGCGGGTCCTTCTTCTTGCCATGGGATGGAGCGGTTCGGATCGGGGTGGGGGGCGTGGACGGGGAGGGGGATCTTGTGTTTCTTGAGCTCGTTCTCAGCTTCAAGACAACGCTGTTTCCAGTAGGCAAGTTCCTTGGGGGAGGGGGCAGCGGGGGAGGGTGCATGAATAGAAGGCAGGTCGTTGGATTTGGGGGAAGGTGGAGCGGTGGCAGTTGAGTTCTCGGGGGTGGAGGGTTCGACGGGGGAAAGAAGGGCTGAGATGTCTTCGTTGGGGAGTATGATGGGGGCGATACGGGATAGGAGATCGTGAACGGCACGGATTGTGGATTGGTACTTGTGGATAGATCGGAACGCCTGGGAGATTCTGTCGTTCGTGGCTCTGTCTGCGTGTCGGAACATGTCCGTAGCGGTGTTGACGGTGTTAGATAGTTGCTCGAGGGTCAGGGGGGAATCGTCGATGGGGGAGTTGTCAGCAGTAAGTTGGGTGCGTTTGACTCCGGCTAGAACAGGAGTGGAATCGGCGGCGATGTGTGTCACGGAGTGGGCGGTGGATGTGGCGTGGCGTTTGATACTTTGGCCGGTGGTGCTGTGGACGGTGTAACGGGGGTCGTTGTCGGTGATAGGGTCGGGGGTGTCGCAGTTCACGTTGGGTAGGGTTTCCTTATTATGGGGGGTCTTGGGAATGGGGTTGGCGTTGTTGCGGGTGGCAGGCATGGGGGAGTCCGCGCGGGAAGACGCGTCGTCGTCGCTAGAGTCGTCGCTGACGTCAGAGCACGTGTCTACGTGCATTTCCGTGTCGGACGCGTTGGACCCTTGGGGCTTCGCGTTAGCGCGTTTTTCCTTCGCGAGCGCCCGAGGGGGTGCTTTTTCAAGGGGGAGGGGCTGTTTCTCAACAGCGGAGGATCGGGTAGGCATCGGAGTCTCGGAATAAGTTTTTTTTGCCGTGGCGACAAGGATCCCACGATTAAAATGATGGTTTTCGATGTGGGTGGGAGGCGGTGTTGATGGAAACGGTTCGCGGGGCTTTTCTCAGGGGCCCGGAAACTCTTTTTCGATGAAAACTCAACGAAAAAGAGAGAGCCTGGTCTGTAAAGGCTGCGAATGGGTAATTCGGGACTGCCGAACAATCATCTGCAATAAAATCTTGCGTTTTCGGCCTGGTTGTTGAAAAGGCAGGGGGGGGTCGCTCTTTGCTGGGAGACTCACAACGGCAATGGCGACCCCCCCCCCTGCATTCTCAACAACGAGCACCGAAACCCCCGGTTTTCTCATCGGATTCGGATTCGCAGCACTCTGTTACGTTATTCTCTGAATTGTCAGGGAATTCTACGTTGTTTTTGTTGACTTTTGTCGCAAAATCAGAATTTTCATGAGTTTTGGCTTACCCCACCTCACGAAATGTCGCCAAAACAACGACAGAACAACGCCCAACGATCGAAACGGTCCGAAAACGCGTACAATGTTCTAGCCGACCTTCCTCATGATGGATCTACTCCTACTTTTGACGGAAGAGATGGAAAAGTTGATGAAGTTGATGGAAACTTCGCTGGAAAGCCCTTCCAGAGCGTGGTCTTGGCAGGATCACCGGTTCCTTCGGCTTCAACACACCAGCAGCAAGCGACACCTGAGCACAACCGATTCAGGGAATTTCGCCGCCATCTGTTCTTTGCTATGCGAGACGCTATCGAAAAAGACGACAACGATAGCAGCTTGAGCGCCCTGTTCTGTGAAAATGAACCGCTGTTCACAGGAGCAAGCTTCCTGGGGATACAACAGACCCACCGGGACACACAGCGACGCTTCAATACCCTCGATGACACCATACGCAACAACAGCGATGAGATGCGCCACAGATTCGACGTCATGATGTCGAAATTCAGCATTCTGCTGGACGAAAACACGAAGCTGCGCGCAGCATACAACTCTACACAGAAAGAAACAGCAGCTCTCAAGGCTGCTGTGGACGCCCTGACGAAGAAAATCGACGAACAGCAACAAGTCATTTCGGCGCCCCCCTCACCGAACCTTACGGCCTCTTCCTCAGCGATGGAAGAGATGACTATGCAACTGTCCGTCGTCCAACATGACATTCAGGATGTCCTGGACGCTGTTCGCAACCCTCATGGCAAGAGAAAGCGAAGGGGAAGTGACCAGAACACCGAACCCACCTCACCGACAAACAGAAGACCGGTGAACCACAAACCGAGAGCGGCATCACCGGTGCGAAGCCTGATGCACTCGAAACATGCGACTACCGCCGCCCAGGACAAGCTTGATGCCCTCAAGCCTATGTCCCCCCTACCTCTCCTCGCAATCACGTCAACCGATGCGACACCGGAACCTCACCCTGACAGTTCATCTGCTCAGGACACACCTCTACCCGACGCCCCAAGCACTGCCCCTGCTGAGACGAACGGATGGAAGACTGTGGAGGCGAAGGCTACACAGAGGAACAAGCAGAAAGCGAAGGAGACGACACCTACGGCAGCGCCACCCAGCAAGACCCCTACAACAAAGAATGGTGGCCGGGGAAAGAATACCCGCCAACCCAGAACGACAACCTCCTCTGCAAAGAAGACTTGGGCAGAAGTAGTCAAGAGCGGAGGCATCAACGTCCAGATTGTGCTTGGGAATGGCAATCTTGGACTAACAACACCACCGACAAGAAGGGGAGAGAGGCGAGGGGGAGCAGCAAGAAGGCTGAGGAAGAAGGATGGAGAAGGGGAGAGAGGGGAGGAGAAGAGGGGCAGGGCGGGGCCCGGGTGTCTCGAAGGGCAAAGAGTCAGGAGACACCGGCGGAGGAGGGGAGAGAGGAGAGGAGAGTGGGGGCACGGGTGGCCTGGCGGCTGTTTAACTTTGCTTTGGTTTTGTTTTTGCTTTGTGGAGGAAATAAAGGCGGAAAAATGGCTAAACATGGGAAGGGGAAGGGAGGAGGAAAGGGAGGAGCCCGGCGAGGCGGCCTCTGTGCAAGCAGGGCACTTGGAACATCAGACGCGCTTGGACAAGAAACCCCTGTAGTAACAGTGGGGACAGACCCCACAACCACAACGATCAAGAGGAGGAGACTGGTAGAGGTGGAGACTGGGTTTTTGCTTTTACATTTCTTTCTTCTTCTCTTTTGTATTTATCTGTCCCTTGTCATAACCTTCGGGTTGCAAACAAGTAATGAGAGAACAAACAAACAAACAAACATCACGTCGACCGAAGCGACACCGGAACCTCACGCTGACAGTCCATCTGCTCAGGACACACCTCTACCCGACGCCCCAAGCACTGCCCCTGCTGAGACCGATGGATGGAAGACTGTGGATGCAAAGGCTACACAGAGGAAAAAGCAGAAAGCGAAGGAGACGACACCTACGGCAGCGACACCCAGCAAGACCCCTACAACAAGGAATGGTGGCCGGGGAAAGAATACCCACCAACCCAGAACGACAACCTCCTCTGCAAAGAAGACTTGGGCAGAAGTCGTCAAGAGCGGAGGCATCAACATCCAGATTGTGCTTGGGAATGACAATCTTGGACTGACAACACCACCGACAAGAAGGGGAGAGAGGCGAGGGGGAGCAGTGAGAAGGCTGAGGAAGAAGGAAGGAGAAGGGGAAAGAGGGGAGGAGAAGAGGGGCAGGGCGGGCCCGGGTGTCTCAAAGGGCAAAGAGTCAGGAGACACCGGCGGAGGAGGTGAGAGAGGAGAGGAGAGTGGGGGCACGGGTGGCCTGGCGGCTGTTCAACTTTGCTTTGGTTTCGTTTTTGCTTTGTGGAGGAAATAAAGGAGGAAAAATGGTTAAAAATGGGAGGGGAAGGGAGGAGGAAAGGGAGGAGCCCGGCGAGGCGGCCTCTGTGCAAGCAGGGCACTGGAACAGCAGACGCGGTTGGACAACAGGACCACCGAAGTAATAGTGGGGACAGGACCACAAAATCACAGCCTGAGGGAGGATCAGCGGAGGTAGAGACGGGACTTTGTTTTGTTTTTGCTTTTGACTTTCCATGTACTATAACGCTGTACCCTCGTCATAACCAATAAGGTTGCATACGAGTAATGAATGAACAAACAAACAAACAAACGCTCTTTGCTGGGTGGTGTTCACAAGAATCTGGAGCATTTCATGACAACGAAACGACTAAACACACGACAAGCACGTTGGTCCGAATTTCTGTCGCGATTCAACTTCGTCATTACCTACCGACCCGGAACGTTCGGAGGCAAACCGGACGCCTTGATGAGACGAGCCGCTGATCTCTCGGGAGAAGGAGACGATCGTATACTAGCAAATCAACAAGCTGTCCTGAAGCCACAAAATTTTCAATTGTGCATTACCCCGCCCATGAGGCTGGCACCCTCTGAAGTAGACCTCCTATCCAAGGAGGGATACAAGACAGATTCATTCCCCCACCGAGTGTTGGGAATGCTGGAAGATGGAACCCAGATCTGTAAAGACATCTCACTCACCGACTGTTCCTCGTTGGAAAACCGTTTATACTATCGAGACTGCCTGTACGTCCCCGCACTGGACAAATTACGCCTGAAACTACTACAGGATCACCACGACCCGCCCACCATGGGACACCCGGGACGTGCGCAGACTTTGAAACTCCTAGCCCAAAACTACTATTGGCCCTCAATGCGGAAAGATGTGGACCAGTTCGTCCCAACTGCCACACTTGTAAAAGAACGAAAGCTACCGTACACGCACCCTACGGAACCTTGAAACCCCTACCAGTCCCACACCACCCGTGGCAGAACATTTCTGTGGACTTTGTTACTGGAGTCCCGATATCAGAAGGCTTCGACGCAATATGTGCGATCGTTTGCCGACTTACAAAGCAGCGACACTTGGTGCCATGCAATTCCACTATACACGCGGAAGGATTCTCGCAACTTTTCCTTGAAAACGTCTTCAAACTCCACGGTCTCCCGGATACAGTGGTATCCGACCGTGGCCCGCAATTGGTGGCTGACTTCTGGAAGCACCTCGCAAGTTGCATGGGTATTGAGATTGCCACGAGCACGGCTTTCCTCCCGCAGACAGGATGGCCAAACAGAAAGAATTAACGTGGTGACGGAACAGTATCTCCGCTCTTACGTTTGTTACCTACAAGATGACTGGAAGAAATTTTTACCCTTGGCAGAATTCGCCGCAAATAATCAACTATCAGATGCGACATCTTTTTTTTTTTTTTATTTATTTGTCATCCACGCTTGCCACCGTAAGGTTATGGCGGGTACTACATTAAGGTTCAATGCTGACCATCGGGAGTGACTCCGATGGCCACTGGGTACGCCCCAGAGCGGTCTATCTAAGTTTCTGGCAGTAGTCGCCTCTGTCCTTCTGTCTGTGTCTGTCCATCTCGTCGTTGTGTCCGTGAGCCCTGTTTGCTCCAGTATCTTTCCTCCACCCTTCCCCAGTTTCTACCGCCTGAAACTCTGATAATAATAAGAAAAGTAAAGGAAAACAAAGGAAATGAGAAAACACAGAAACACACCCATCCCCGGCTCCTTGACTTTCCCATCTCTCCTCTCCCTTCTCGTCATTCGTGATACAAAGGAAAACATAGTGTAAAAGAAAAGTTAGAAAATGTAGCAAATCCTCCCTTCTTCGAATCCATCTTTGTCCTGTCCTATCGCCAGTTTGCTTCTGGTTTCAATATATTCTGGTGTTTTTTCTTCTTGTTTTTTTTTTTTTTTTTTTTTTTTTTTTTTTTTTTTTACATGTGTTCTTCATCGGGGTCAGTTAACGTACCCCAATCTGCCATTGTGAATCTGTGTTCTGGTGAGTGTCTCTCCGCTACAGGGGTACTTAACTGTGTGTGTGCCCATTCCGCAGTTGCGAGCTTCGTGTCAGAGATAATAGTGGTCAGGGCTTGAATTCCGTGTGGCGTGTGGAGGATCATCTTCAGTTGCAGTTGTCGGTGCCGTGGTAGTTTAAGTTAGTGGCGGGGGTTAATACGGTGGGAGGTAAATATGGGGCAGGCCAGGATCAGGTGGCGTGGGGTTTGAGGTGGGTGGAGGGGGCATGTGCATGAGCGGGAGTGGTATTGTTCGGAGGGGGGGTGTGCAGGGCTGTTGAGAAAGTAGCCATGTCCTGTTCGGAGGCCCAGTATTGCCGTGGATATCTTTCGGGGCACTGATGTGTACGCTTCATCAAGCTTCCGCTTGAATGGTGCATCGTATGTCTTTGGGCGGGCGGATGAGGTGTACCAGGTGACCCAATCATAGATGTGAGCTTCATGGATGCGGCGTTGCAGCCATGACAGGGAGATTGTCGAGTTCGGTAGGGGGTTTCTTTCAGTTGCCAGTTTTGCCAGGCGATCTGCTTCATCGTTGCCTGCAATGTCGGTGTGGCCTGGTACCCAGTGAAGGTGCACTGTGGAGTTGGTTCGTGTGAGGAGGGTTTGACAGGTATGGTGGATGATGCCGGCAGTTTCCCGTCCTGGGCATGGCGAGAGGTCAGAGGAGCTGATGATGGCAGCCTGGTTGTCGGTGACGATGTGTATCTGGCGGTTGTGGAGGTGGAGGCGTCGAAGGTGTGTGGCGCAGGAGAGTAGGCTTTCTGAGATGGCTTGTAGTTCCGCGTCAAAGACTTCGCTTGTGTTGGACATGGGGATAAGGGCCTGTATTTGTTTGTCGAGGCCGTAGGGAATGAAAAAGCTAGCTCCGGTCCTGTCGTTGAGTTGGGAGCCATCCGTGTATACCACAATTGCATTGGGTGTTGTTCTGAGGGAGTGTAGGAGTGCAAGGTGTTCAGTAGCTGCATCCTCCTTCTCGCTCGTGGAGATGGTTGCTGTCAGAGGAGGTGGTTTCCATATTGAGGGGTCTGGTTGCGCCGTGTTCTAAACTGTGCTAGTGGGGGATAGCCATGGTCTCATCAGAGTGAGGATGCTTGTGGGATGGGACAGGGGGCGCGTGTGACCATGCCAGTCACAGTCATACTCCTTGGAGGACATGATGGCGTGTTCAAAGTGACCTGGGGTTGGGTAGGAAGAGGGGCAGTGGGAAATGACGGCGTGGGTAGGGGGCAGGGTGAGGAGTCTAAGGGCATATTTTCGTTCCTTGTTGTTGAGTCTGATCTTAATGGGTGGGAGGGCCGCTTTGTTGTGCAGGGCCATAATTGGGGTTGATTTGAAGGCGTTGAGGATTTTGCGTAGGGCAGTGTTTTGTTGTCGTTGTAGCTTGGATTCCAGCGTTTTCTGATTTGAAAGAAATCTAAAAATGGGAAGGGGAAGGGAGGAGGAAAGGGAGGAACCCGGCGAGGTAGCCTCTGTGCAAGCAGCGAACTGTAACAAGAGAAGCGATATGGACAACACACCCCAGTAGTAACAGTGGGGACAGACCCCACCACACAGCCGAGCAGGGCAGGGGGGAAGATGGAGGTGGAGGCCAATGGGTTTTTGCTTTCTATGTTTTTCTTCTCTTCTTTTGTAACTATCTGTCCCTTGTCATAACCTTAAGGTTGCAAACAAGTAATGAGAAAACAAACAAACAAACAAACCGCTTCTTTTCGGTTCCTTCGTCCAACCTTCCGTAATCCACGCACAAGCGTAAGGATCTAGCCGAAGTCTTTACAAACAGTATAGGCGAGGCGGCGGATGATTGAGATCGGTGAATGAAGCCCTTTTCCAGATTATCGTCGAACCAGGCGTTCAGGGTTTGCAGTTCATTGCGCGACAATGAATATAGGGGACCGAAGGGGGGGACGAATCCCTTCTTCAACGGGATCTTGTGGTCGTAGGGTCGGTGTGGGGGGCGTTCCTTCGCATTGACTTCCTTGAATAGTTCGAGGTAGACATGGTACTCTTGGGGGATCATGTCCCTTAATCGTCGTCTGTGAGGGGGGGTCTGTCCTCTAGTGCGACGGTGATTTCATCCAGCCATAGTGCAAAGACAGTCAGGCTCTCGTCTTCTATCATTGCTTTGAAATCGGAGATGGTCATGCTGGAAATTTCTATCGGTGGTTCATTCGGGGGGTCGGGGACCGGGTTTTCCAGTTCTGGCATGGTATCTGTGTCGGGCTCGTGGACGTCGGGAGGTGGCCTCGGGTCCAGAACCTTGACACCGGCCGTTGTTTGTTTGTTTGTTTATTCATTACTTGTTTGCAACCCGAGGGTTATGACAAGAGACAGATAAATACAAAGAAAGAAGGAAAAGGAAACGCAAAAGCAAAAACCCCTGTCTCCACCTCTGCCCTTTTCCTCCTCCCTGCGCTGCATTGTTGTGGGGTCTGTCCCCACGGTTACTACTGGGGTGTGTTGTCCATATCGCGTCTCTTGTTCCAGTGCCCTGCTTGCACAGAGGCCGCCTCGCCGGGCTCCTCCCTTTCCTCCTCCCTTCCCCTCCCATTTTTCACCATGTTCCCGCCTTTATTTCCTCCACAAAGCAAAACTAAACAAAACCAAAGCAAAGTTAAACAGCCGCCGGGCCACCCATGCTCCCACTCTCCTGTCCTCTCTCACCTCCTCCGCTGGTGTCTCCTGACTCTTTGCCCTTTCATTTATTCATTTATTTATTTATCCATACACGCATCCAACGTTAGGGTTATGGCGGAGTCTACAATTGAAATACAATGTTAAGGACCTGGGTTTGATGCCAGGTCTTCACTGTGTAAGCCCCAGAGCTGTCAGAGGTTTTTGGGAGTGTAGTCTCCCATTTTTGTTGTGCCTTAGTGCATCTCGTGTCGTCAGTTCCAGGAGCCCTGTTCGCTCAGGGGCCACCACGCCGGGTCGTTCCCCTCTATCCTCTGCCCTTCCCCACCCATTTTTAGCCATTTTCCCGCCTTGATATCCTCCACAAACCAAAACATCACAGAAAAGCAAAGAAAAAGATAACTCCACCGGACCACCACCTCTCCTCTTTCCCCTCTCCGCCACTCCTTCTACTCCTGCCCTTCTCCCTACTTCCCTCACCTCCATTACCCCCTCGCCTTGCTCCCCTCGTCCCCTGTGTCTCCTCCGCGTCATCATCTCTCACTCGTCCCCGTCCCCACTCCTCTCCCCCGCGCTCCTCGTCCCCCCGCCTCCGCAGCCTCCTCTCTTCCCCGGGCTTCCCCATACGACACAGTGGAAAAACAAGAAAAGTAACCAGCTACCATCCCCGTTGCTCCTCCTATTGCCCCCTGTCTCATCCGGTTCCTCTCGCCTCCTTCCGTCCTGCTTCCCCCGAAGTACCTATGTATATTTATGTTATTATGTTATCGTTATCGTTATTTTTTTTTTTTTTTTTTTTTTTTTTTTTCTTTCTTAGTTGTTTTGAGTGTTCACGTGCTCGTCCGTTATTTATTTATTTATTTATTTATACCTCATACTCGCTTGCAACCGTAGGGTTATGGCGGAGGCTACAAATTATGGTACATTGTCAAGTGCCAGAGTTTTACGTCTGTTACTTGCCGGGATACGCCCCGGGGCGGTCTTCCGTGTTAGGGTTCTAGTCCCCTTCTTACTCTTCGGTCCTTTGTTCTGCTGTTGACGTTTGGTCCAGGAGCCCTGCTTGCTCGGAGGCCACCGCGCCGGGTCGTCCCCCCTTTCCTGCACCCTTCCCCTCCCATTTTTTTTTTTTTTTTTTCCGCCTTTATTTCCTCCTCGATTCATGCAATGGCAAAGGAAATCCACATCGAGTAACAAAAGAAATAGTCCGCCCACGTCTGCCTCTGCCCGCTCTCGCTCTCCTTGTCTCCGTTCCGCTCCTTCCCATCCGATTCCCCCTTCTCCCCGCGTTCCTCTCTCCCTTTCCTCGCCTCGTGTTTTCCCTCCCCGGTCGCCCCTCTCCCCTTTCTCAGCCTTCAGTCTTCTCGCTACATCTCTCCCCGTTCCCGTCACCCTCTCTCCCCCAGTTTCCCATCTGCTTTCCCTCTCGTCCTCTTGCTCCGCTTCCCCCGTCATCTTCCAGTACTCGCTCTTGTTTGTGTTATTTATTTTTTTTTTTTTTTATTTTTTTTTTTATTCTACCTGATCTGTGTGCTCGTCAGCTGGGTCTCGCAGCGATCCCCATCCTCTGGTCAGGGTCACTGATTCAGGTACATTCCTCTCCGCTGGGTTGCGACTTCGCCTTGAGTGTGCCCACTTGGCGGTTGCGATTTTCGTCGCTGAGATCATTGTGGCCAGGTCTTTGGTTCCGGTTTCCGTGTGCAGAATTGGGTCGGTGGTTAGGCGGCGTTGGCGCGGTAGTTTCAGTGCTTTTCGTAGTGCGGTCCTCTGGGTTGTGTACAATGGGCATGAAAGGATAGGGTGCTTTTGTCAAGGAACTAATAACGGACGTTCGAAGAACACACTGAACACTACCGGCAGGGGGGAACTAGGCGGGTTCCGGGATATGGGAACGGAAGACAAGGACCGAAGTGCTCGACAGACGGACGGCACACGAAACAAGGACAGGGACAAGGACAAGAATGACGTGAGACTTGAGAAGAGGAGTCTTTATTTAAAGGACAAGGGAAAGACACAAGACGGTCGATGGAGAACTCAACGACGGGGAGGCAAGCCTCCTTATGTACAAAGGGCGGCCAGCACTCTTGCTGGGCCGTCATCCAACATCGCTACATGACAGCTTCCGTTCTCCATCATTTCACCTGCGACGCCACAGCTCTCCAGCTCATGGTACGTCATCCATCATCAGTCAGTCCATCAACAACAACGGCACGGCACACACAACAACACAACGACAACACAACACAACGGCACGACGTCCACTACAACAACGACAACACAATGATGACGCAACAACACAACGGCTCGTCAGCCGTGTGCCGTGACAGCTTTGGGGTTTGGGGGGGATGGAGGGGGCAGCTGAATAGGCGGGAGGGGTATTGGGTTGTTGGGGGGTGTGCCAGGCTATCCAGGAAATATCCGTGCCCGGTTCGGAGGCCCAAGATAGCGGTGGATATTTGTCGGGGGAGGGTGGTGTATACCGTGTCGAGCTTGCGTTTGTGTGGCGCGGCGTATGTCTTTGGCTTTGGCTCGTTTTCGTACCATGTCGTCCAGTCGTGGATGAATGATTCTTTTACTTGGCGGCGCAGCCACGACAGGGAGGTGGGGAGGGAGGTTGTCGGTGGGAGTGTAGTAGCCAGTTTGGCGAGGCGGTCAGCTTCTTCGTTGCTTGGAATGTCAGTGTGGCCCGGGACCACGTGGATGGTGATTGGGTTGCCCTGGCGGAGAAGCTGTGTGGCGGTGGCGTGTATGTTGAGTGCTAGTTCCTGGCCGGGGCCTGTCGTGAGGCGGGAGGACCGCAGGATGGCGGATTGGTTATCCGTGAAGATGTGGATCGCACGGCCCTGTAATCGGTGGAGGCGGATGTATTTCCGGCACGTTTTCAAGCATTCGTCGATCGCCAGTAGCTCTGCGTCGAATACTTCCGAAGTTCCTCCCATGGGTACCACTGCTCGTACTTCCCGTGGTGGTCCGTACAGTATGTAGTAGCCGGCTCCGGTATTGCCATGGAGTTGAGATCCGTCAGTGAATACTATGATGGGAGTGTCGGTGTGGCGTAGGCCTTGGAGGAGGAGGGTGTGTTCCACCGCTGCTACATCTTTTGGGAGGGAGGGTATGTCGGTGGTGACGGGGTGCGGTAGCCATGGCGAGGCTTGTGGGTAGGCGGTGTCTTCGACCGTGGCTGTGGGGGGCATCCATTGGTGCATCGAGCTAAGGAGTCTGACCAGGCGTGAAGAAGGTCGGGAGGGTTGGTGCCAATTGCAGTCGTATTCTTGCGGGCTTTCAATGGAGGTGACGAAGTGATTTGGGATAGGAAAGCAGGAGGGGCAGCGTTTGACGACGGGGTGTGAGGGGGGAAGGGAAAGGAGGCGGAGGGCGTATTTTTTCTGTTGGTGTTGCAGGCGTACTGTCACTGGGGGGAGGGCGGCCTCGTTATGGAGTGCAGCGATGGCAGTCGAGGTAAAGGCGTTCAGAATTCTGCGGAGGGCGGAGTTTTGTTGTATTTGTAGTTCGCTTGCCAGTGCTTTCTGCCCGGACCACCAGATCTCAGCGCCGAAATCGGACCTAAAGAGCACACACGCGTGGTAAAGCGTTCGGGTAGCGGAGGGGGACAGACCTGTCTCATGTCTGACCAGACTTCGGAGGGCGTTGAAAGACCTAGCAGCGGCTGTCAGTCTCATATGTACATGATGTGAAAAGGAAAGTTTCCGGTCAAAATGTATCCCTATCCACCTGACTGTATCTCGCCGTCCTCCTTGTGTCCCTGGGGTGATTCTTGTTCCACTCAGTAGGCGGACGTCTGTCGATTCGGAGTGTAGGTCAGCTCGGGTGCGGTGGAAGTGAAGTAGCTCTGACTTCGAGTCGTCAAAAGCCACCGCATTGTCCTGTGCCCAGTCGAAGGATGTCTGGGCCGCTGCCTCCAGTGCTCGGGTGTTCTCTTCTCTGGTGCGGCCATGTGTTACTAGGGCTACATCATCTATGTAACTAGGGGTCCATAGCGTAGGGTGGGCGTTGGATAAAGCATGGAAGAGGGGGCAGAGGTAGATGAGAAAGAGGATTGGGGAGGCAGGGGAGCCCTGGGGGATGCCGGTGTTGATGCGGCGCTGAATATCTGTATGTCCGTCGAACGACAGCGCAGTTGTTCTATCATTCAGGAAGGATGTTCCCCATGTTATTATGGGCGCAGGGCATCCTAGGTCCCTCATGGTCGTTAGGAGGCGGGTTGCAGAGACATTATCGAAGGCGCCTCTGACGTCCAGGAAGAGGACTGATGTCACCAAATTTTGTTGTGCATGGGTTTCAACATCAAGATTTAATGCCATCGCTGCGTCAATTACCGAACGCTTGGGCGTCCGCCAATCTGATCGACGTGCAGGATGTCGTGTGTCTCCGCGAGTTGTCCGAGGCGGGTTGCCATTAGTTTTTCCATCACTTTTCCTAAGCAGTTAAGTAGCGCGATAGGGCGGTATGCCTTGATCGCGCTGTAGTCTGGTTTGTTAGGTTTAGGTATGATCACCGTAGTTGCTTCCCTCCAGCTTCGTAGATGATATACAACTCTTCCTAACGTGGCATATAGTTGGGAAATGTGGTCAGGGATGGCTTCATAGGCTCTGCGGAGGCATGCAAAGGTGATGCCATCTGGCCCAGGAGGTTTCTTTGGAGATGAGGAAAAGATGGCCTGCCATACCTCTGCCTCCGTGAAGGTCTGCCAGGGTATCTGGGGTCAGGGTTGAGTGTTGCGGGTGGGGGGAGCGAGGGGGGAGGGGGGTTTGTTGTTTGTTTGTTTATTCATTACTCGTATGCAACCTTATTGGTTATGACGAGGGTACAGGTTTATAGTACATGGAAAGTCAAAAGCAAAAACCAAAACAAAGTCCCGTCTCTACCTCCGCTGATCCTCCCTTAGGCTGTGATTTTGTGGTCCTGTCCCCACTATTACTTCGTTGGTCTTGTTGTCCAACCGCGTCTGCTGTTCCAGTGCCCTGTTCGCACAGAGGCCACCGCGCCGGGTGTCCTCTCTTTCCTCCACCCTTCCCCTCCCATGTTTTAGCCATTTTTCCCGCCTTTATTTCCTCCACGAACAAAAAGAAAAAGATAACCTCCACCGGCCCACTCTGCCCCTTCCCATCGCGCCTCTCTCTCCTCGTGCGATCCCGTATACCCCTTCCGCCCTTAAAAACAAAACAAAAGAAAGGAAATAATCACAGGAAAAACTCTCGTCGCGCAATCCCGTCCCCCCTTCCTTCCCCGGTCCCTTCTCCTTCCACTGTCTTCTCCTATCCTACTCCGCCCGCGATAACAAAGGAAACAGAAAAGCAAAGAAAATGAGAAGGAATACATGAAGTCAAAAGAGAGCGACGAATCTACAACGCACGGAGAAGTCAAGCGGTGCTGCTTATTAGCTGTCAATGAAACAGGGGTGGTCTTGCCTGCGAGTCCTACCTAACCTGGCATGAGCCCATACCGAAGTAGCGACCTTTGTCGCGGAGATAAACGAAGAGAGAGCCTTTGTGCCGGAGGGGGTGTAGAGGATGTTGTCCAAATTGATCCGGGAATTCCTGTGCAGTTTGAGATCCTGTCGAAGTGTTGTCCGGGCGTCCTGGTGGTCTGGGCAGCTGAGGAGCAGGTGCCGAGGGGTCTGAGGGGGGTGTAGCGGGCAGCTACAACGTCGCGATGGGTAGGAGTCTGTCGGCGGGTGTGCCAGGCAGTCTAGAAAGTATCCATGTCCTGTACGAAGGCCAAGGATCGCGGTAGAGAGCCCCCGGGGGTTGTCGACGTAGATGGGATCCATGCGTCTCCGGTGCGGGGCAGAGTATGTGTGTGGTCGATCGGAGGAGGAGTACCAGTGCGTCCACTCGGCAACGGTCTTTTCGCGTGCTTTCTTGCGTAGCCGGGTGAGCGTAATGGGTAGATTCGCACGGGGGAGGGATTCGGTGGCTTGTTTAGCCAGGCGGTCCGCGGCATCGCTGCCAGGTATGTCGGAGTGACCGGGGATCCAGTGGAGGGTGACTGTGACGTCGTGTTGTAGTAGGGCTTCGGCTGTCTCGTGTATAGTGTGCGCTATTTCCTGGCCGGGGCCGCGTCGGAGGTGTGAGGCACGTTGGAGCGCTGCTTTGTTGTCGCTAAAGATGTGCAGTCGACGGTTGTGGAGGTTGGGGCGAGCGATGTACTTCAAGCACGTTAAGAGGCATTCTTGAATTGCGCGCACCTCTGCATCGAACACTTCAGCTGTGTCTCCCATAGGTACGATGGCGTTGATGGTGGTGGGTAGTCCAGAGGTGATGGTGTATCCGGCGCCGGTGCCAGACGCGGTCTGCGACCCGTCCGTGTAGGCGATGATGACATTGCGGCGTCGTCTGAGGTTGTCGAGGAGTAGGAGGTGGTCGTGTGCTGTCTCGGGTTTCGGGGCTGTGGGGATGTCGACGGTTAAGAGGTTTTCGTCGGCGTCGAGCGGAACGGGGAGGGAGGTGTCTTCGACCGGTGCGTTGAGAGGGAGCCAAGGCGAGAGAGAGTGTAGAGCGCTGAGGAGGCGCGTGGGTTGTCGTGTGGTGTTGTGCCACGGGTGGTCGTACTCGTTTGCGATCTCAATAGCGGCGGATTGTAAGCTCGGCATGGGGAAGGATGTGGGACACCGGCGTGCGATCGGATGTGTCGGAGGGAGAGTGAGGACGCGAAGTGCGTATTGGCGTTGCTTGTGGTCCAGGCCTATCGGTACCGGAGGTAGCGCAGTCTCGTTATGGAGCGCCAGTGTGGGAGTCGAGTTGAAGGCGTTGAGTATGCGGCGTAGGGCTGAATTTTGTTGGGTTTGTAGTTTCGAGGCAAGGTCTCTCTGTCGTGTCCACCATATCTCCGCGCCAAAGTCCGCACGGGTTTGGACGCATGCCTGGAAAATTAGTCGGGTCGCGAGGGGAGACAAACCAGTTTCATATCTTTGCTGATCGGCATAGCGCGTTGAGCGTTCTTTGTGCGGCGGCTGTTTTTCTACGTACATGTGCTTTAAAGTTAAGGCGTCTGTCTAGGTACATACCAATCCATCGTACAACATCTTTTTCTCCTCCCTGCGTCCCAGGGCTCACTATCGTACCGTTCGGTAGTTTCACTTTTTCATTGTCTGTGATTGTATCTGACCTCGCCCAGTGGAAATGGAGGAGTTCCGTCTTTGAGTCGTCAAAGGCCACAGCGTTGGAAGCTGCCCAAGTGAATGCTGTTTTGGTGACTTTTTCCAGGAGGCGTGCGTTTTCTTTCCGGGTTCGACTCTGTACGACGATTGCGACGTCATCCATGTAACTGGGGGTCCACGCGAACGGGTGTTCCTGCATTAGTGCGTCGAAGAGCGGTCTTCAGTACAGGAGGAACAGGATCGGTGATGCTGGGGAACCCTGGGGGATTCCCGTTTTAATTGGGCGTTGGCGATCTGTTTGTCCGTCGAAGGATAGAGCGGTCGTCCTTTCGGCGAGGAAGGTTTCGCACCATGTTCGGATTTGTCGGGGGCAGCCTAGCTGGTGTAGTGTCTGCTGAAGGCGGTCGGCGGAGACATTATCGAAAGCTCCGCGTAAGTCTAGGAAAAGTGCTGTGGTGATAAGTTTCTGGTGCTTACCCATTTCGATGTCGTGGACGAGTGCCATTGCGGCGTCGATGGCGGATGGCTGCGGGCGGCCTCCTATTTGGTCTCGGTGTAACAGTTCCCGGGTCTCCGCGAGTTGTCCGAGCCGAGTCGCCATCAATTTCTCTAACGTTTTTCCAAGGCTGTTCAGCAGGGCGATTGGGCGGTACGCCATTGGATTTGCGTAGTCGGGTTTGTTAGGTTTTGGTATAATTACCGTCGTGGCCTGTCTCCACCCGCGGGGATGGTACCCTACAGTGCCCAGCATCCAGTATAGATTGGTCAGTTAGGTGGGGACGGCGAGATATACTTGGCGGAGACAGCCAAAGGTTATCCCGTCGGGTCCTGGGGCTTTCGAGGGGGAAGAGGTAAAGATGGCTTGTTTGACTTCCAACGGCGAGAAGGTCGTCCACGCTATCTCTCTGCGACAGGGGAGGGTGGATGGGGGGGGGTGGGGGAGGTGGTGGGGGGAATAACATCTGAAATGCCTCTACTTTCCTGTCGAATGAACTGCAGAGTTCCTCCCTACCGTTGATTGTGGCGCGGATATTCGGAGTGAGTTGGGCACGGCGCGGGTTTGTGTATTTGAAGGCCCTCCAGACGTCTGGTCCTTCTGCCTGAGCTAGATATTCTTTCCACATCGCATCCTTGGCATGTCTTATCTGACGGTGATACATGTTTCGTAGGCGGCGGTAAATGGTGTGGTTAGTGTCTGAGCCTGTTGATTTCCACCTTCTTTTCGCGCGGGTCATATCCTTTCTGGCGGTGGTGACTTCCACTGTCCACCAACGTTTCGATCGGGGGGTGACTTGTAGTACGGGGGTGGAGGCGCGGGCTGCATCGAGGATATGTTCTCTCGCGTGGCGTGCCCAGGCGTCGAGATTTTCGGGTGTGGGGTTGGAGGCGTACTGACTCCACTGTGTTGTCGATGCGGAGATGGATGCTTGGAGGGTCGTGGAGAACAAGGCCCAGTCTGTTTTCCGCCAGTTGAGACGTTCCGGTGGGGGGGTAGGTTCTATGTCTGGGTGCACAGTTTGGATGTCGAAGCGAATTACTTCGTGGTCCGACCCGGTGGCTAGTTCATCGTCTATGGCCCAGGTCCCTACCTCTTCCATCATGGCTGGCGAGGCCAGGGTCAAGTCTATAACGGAGGATCTAGTCCCCCGTCGGTAGTAGTGTGTCGGGGTGTCTGGGACGGAAACCAATCTCCAGTTTTCCTGTTCTATTAGGTGTACCAGTTCACTGGCACGTTTGGGTGTGCGTGTTGCGGAGTTCCATAGAGCGTGGTGAGCGTTGAGGTC
Source organism: Pyronema omphalodes (assembly GCA_024516155.1). Classification (NCBI taxonomy): domain Eukaryota; kingdom Fungi; phylum Ascomycota; class Pezizomycetes; order Pezizales; family Pyronemataceae; genus Pyronema; species Pyronema omphalodes. The sequence continues at coordinate 98,620 of JAJJXM010000032.1, read as the reverse complement.
ACCTGTTATAACGCATCTGCGGGGGAGGGAAAGGGGTGATAGGGAGCGGGGAATTGTGTAGGTTTGGGTTTCCGGGTCACGTTCATTATAAATATTTAAAAGGAAAAACGCGGGGATGAGATCTGTACCTACCTCGAGGACCTGGAGGTCCGGGTCTGTACATATGTCTGTGCGTTGTGATACTTTCAGGTAAGGGTTTGTGCGGTTGATATACGCCGCCGTCCTGTTGGAGGCTCTGTCGCCGCGGGGGGGCAGGACCAACATGAAGGCGGGGTGGGTGGTGGCGAAGGCGGGGTCAGTGATGTTGATTTCCTGTAGTAGGATGATGTCTGCTGTTGTGCAGGCGCTGTTTAGGAGGGAGTCGAGGGCTGGGCATTGGCGGTTCATGTTATGGGAAATTATTCGAATTGTCGTTGCCAGTGGGTTGTAATTACACATGTTGGATCATGTCGGTGTCTTTGTCTGTAGTTATTTATTTATTTATTTATTAACTCATACACGCATCCAACCGTAAGGTTATGGCGGAATCTACAGTAAATACAAAATTAAGAAACCCGGGTGTTAGGCCAGGCTCTCACTGGGTATGCCCCAGAGCTTGTCGTTAGGGTGTGGGGTTGTAGACCCCCAAATCTCGTTGTGCTTTTGTTCGTCAAGCGCCGTCTGTTCCAGGAGCCCTGTACGCTCGGAGGCCACCTCGCCGGGTCGTTCCCCCATTTCCTCCACCCTTCCCCTCCCGTTTTTAACCATTTTTCCGCCTTTATTTCCCCCACAAAGCAAAAACAAAATCAAAGCAAAGTTAAACAGCCGCCGGGCCCCCTACGCCCCCACTCTCCTCCCCTCTCTCCCCTTCTCCCTCCTTCTTCCTCAGCCTTCTCGCTGCCCCGCCTCGCCTCTCTCCCCTTCTTGTCGGTGGTGTTGTAAGTCCAAGATTGCCATTCCCAAGCACAATCTGGACGTTGATGCCTCCGCTCTTGACGACTTCTGCCCAAGTCTTCTTTGCGGAGGGGGTTGTCTGTCTGGGTTGGTGGGTATTCTTTCCCCTTCCACCATTCTTCGTTGTAGGGGTCTTGCTGGGTGTCGCTGCCGTAGGTCTCGTCTCCTGCGCTTTCATCTTCTTCTTCTGCTTAGCCTTCGCCTCCACAGTCTTCCATCCGTTCGTCTCAGCATGGGCAGTGCTTGGGGCGTCGGGTAGAGGTGTGTCCTGAGCAGATGAACTTTCAGGGTGAGGTTCCGGTGTCGCATCGGTTGACGTGATCGCGAGGAGAGGTAGGGGGGACATAAGCTTGAGGGCATCAAGCTTGTCCTGGGCGGCGGTAGTCGCATGTTTCGAGTGCATCAGGCTTCGCACCGGTGATGCAGCTCTCGGTTTGTGGTTGACCGGTGCTCTGGTCGTTGGTGAGGTGGGTTCGGTGTTCTGGTCGCTTCCCCTTCGCTTTCTCTTGCCAAGAGGGTTGCGGACAGCGTCCAGGACATCCTGAATGTCATGTTGGTTGACGGACAGTTGCATAGTCATCTCTTCCATCGCTGAGGAAGAGGCCGTGAGGTTCGGTGAGGGGGGCGCCGAAATGACTTGTTGCTGGTCGTCGATTTTCCTCGTCAGGGCGGCCACAGCAGCCTTGAGAGCTGCTGTTTCTGCCTGTGTAGAGTCGTATGCTGCGCGCAGCTTCGCATTTTCGCAGTGCAGGTCGTTGAGTTTCGCCAGAACGGCGTCAAACCTGTCGTTGATGTGGTCGCTTATGTCGTACATCTTCTCTTCGACTGTGTCGAAGCGGCGGTGAGTCTCCTTGTTGTCCTGGTTCACACCTAACAAGGTGAGGGCACTGATCCGTGAGTGGTTCATGTGCAATGCTCTGTCCAGGCGCGCTTCATCGCAAGCTCCATATTCTTCAAGGATGAACTGGATCATGTCGCGGCGCCACATATACAGCGATCGGGTAGTTGTGTCTTGTTGCTGGTCTGTTGAAGCCGAAGGAACTGGTGATCCTGCCAAGACCACGCTCTGGAGGGGTTCTCCAGCACTGTTTCCATCAACTTCATCAACTATTCCATCTCTTCCATCAAAAGTAGAGTTAGATCCATCATGAGGAAGGTCGGCTAGAACATTGTACGCGTTTTCGGACCGTTTCGATCGTTGGGCGTTGTTCTGTCGTTGTTTTGGCGACATTTCGTGAGGTGGGGTAAGCCAAAACTCGTGAAAACTCTGATTTTGCGACAAAAGTCAACAAAAACAACGTAGAATTCCCTGAAAATCCAGAGAATAACGTAATAGAGTGCTGCGAATCCGAATCCGATGAGAAAATCGGGGGTTTCGGTGCTCGTTGTTGAGAATGCAGGGGGGGGGGGTCGCCGTTGCCGTGTGGTTGTTCCCTTCTCTTTGTCTGTAGGGTTGGGTGAGGTAGAGGCGGCGGGTTGGGTTGCCTCTCTGGCTTCCTTGTGGATGCGGAGGCGAGTCGGGCATTGTTTGTGAAAGGCGGGATGGTCATGTTCGGGGATGCCAGCCTCGACGCAGTTTCTGCATTCGTACTTAGTGTGTGAGCACGACTTACCGTTTCTCGTCGGGCATTCGGTGCAGTTGTGGTTCTCCGTGGGGTGGTCTTTTCCACAGAGGGCGCAGATCGGTCCGGGGGGTCCAGTGCAGGTTGCGTGGTGGTGGCCGTAGAGTTGGCACCGTCGACATTGATCGGTTTTCCTCGCGGTGAAGTATTCGGTGACCCTTCGTGCTTCGAAGAGGACCAGTACCTTACGGCGTTGGAGGAGGGTCAACTCGTCGGGCGTGCGCTCCGCGATTACTACACTGGAGGCCGTCTTGCCAGTACGTTTTTCTGCCGTCGTCATGTACCGCGGGTTCTGGGCCAGGGTGACCGGGTTGTTGCTCCGTTCGATTTCTTCTCGGAGGAGGCGCATTCCTTCCTCAGTGTCGGGGTAGATGTCTGTGGGGATGCCGTGGACGGCGAGTTTATACCATCGTTCGTTGATGTGGGGGTTGTCGAGGGAGGGGTGTACCGTTTGGGCAGCGCGTTGAATTGTTTCTAAGTGTGCGGTTAGCTCTTCGGTGGTGGTAGCAGGTTTCAGTGTCAAGATGATATTTCCCGCTTGGTTTTTGCGGACCGTAGTGACTCCCATGTGAGAGGGGGCTTTGGCCTCTAGCAGTGCTTTGTTCACTGCGAAGCCCACTTCTACTCTCGTGTGGACCGGGAGGACACTGGGGTTGGGGCAGGGCAGGATGATTTCCTGGGGGCGGGTTCGGGGCTGTCGTTTGACGACGGGGTGAGTAGTGGCGGGTGTGGGGTTGGTGGGGGGGGTTGGCTTTGAGGGGAGTTTTGGTCTTGGAGGGGTCCGCCCACGGCGCCGAGGGTGCGTTGGAGGGGCGGGTTGTAGTCCGGGGTGCGTCGAGGGGGATGGCGATGTTGTTGCTGCGCAAGATTCCTTCGAGCATGTGGCATCTCGCCATCCAATGGTGTATGTCATTGGCGATGGGCGTGGTGGCGGGTGCGGTGTCGGGGGCGGTCGGGGGGTTGTCGGCGAGGTGGTCGGTTCGGGGCTGGGTGTTGGTTCGGTGTAGTTTGTCGATACGTTCGGTTACAGTTTCGAGGCGTTGATTCATTGGGCGGAGGAGATCCATGATGTTCGTCTTGATCAATTCGGATAAGGTCGCGAGGTTGACGTCGGATGTAGTTATTGCGTGCTGGCTGTCGTTGAGGTTCAGGTCAGAGTCGGATTCGGAGTCGGTGTCGGGGCAGCTGTCAGTGTCCATAGCGGTCGGCATTGTTTCGACGGGGGTCCCATCGAGGTTCACGGGGGTGTTTGTTTCCGGTTGGGTGGCATTTTTGCGGAGGAGGTCCAGGCCAAGTCTAGAGTCGGATTTTCTGGTGGGGCGTTTGGCGACTTTTCCGGAGACGGTCGTTGATTTCTTAGAGGTCGCGATGGCGGAGGAGCCAGCGTGCGGGGCGTTGATTCGGGAAAGCTCTTCGGGGCTAAAAATATTCTCGGGTACCTGCATACGCGAGGGCGTGGCAGGGATGGGTGCGTTAGCGTCCATCGCTTAACCGGTGGTGAGGTAAGCGATGGCGAAGAGTCACGTGAGGAGGCTCTTGCTAAGCGAGCACGAAAATTTCTCGCGAGGAAAGGGGTCCGGAGGGGGGGAAATTTGGGGTATCACCACAACCAGTGCTGCTGGTGGGGGGGGGATTTGGGGGGGGGGGGGGATTTCGGTATGCCGAAACCGAAAATAAGGTCGGTTTGATGATTGGAGGGCGGGTGGTGGAGCGGCGTTGATGAAAGTGCCCGGAATCCGGCCCGGAGGTCCCAGAATCGCGTTTTTCCGCTGAATCTCAACGGTAAACGGTAGCTGGGTTCCGAAAATCGAGATTCGGGGTAATTCCGAGGTAAGAAGTCGATTGCCGATTCGAAAATAGGGGAAATTGTTGTTGTTGTCGCAAATGCAGGGGGGGGGGTCAGCGGTTGCTGTGTGGTGTAGTGTCTTGGTCCCACGGGGGGGAGGGGGGAAAAGAGCGTGGAATGCGTTGACTTTGCTACCAAAGTCGGTGCATAGGTGTTCGGCGCCGTCAATTGTTGTTTTAATGGGGGGGGGGTTAGCTGGGCCCGTCTGGGGTTGGTGTATCTGAAGGCAGCCCAGATGTCTTCTCCCCCGGCCTGTGCTAGGTGCTCCTTCCACAACTTATCTTTGGCGTGCCGTATTTGCCTGAAGTATGCGTTCCGGAGCGTGTTGAAGTCCGAGTGATGGTCCGGCAGTCGAGTCTGTTTCCACTTAGGTTTTGCGCAGGTTATTGCTTTCCTTGCCGACTCCATTTCCTGGGTCCACCACCTCTTGGATCGTGGCGTTGGGTTGAGGGGGGGGGGTTGCCACTTCGGCGGCGGCTTGGATGGAGTCCCTTAGGATGGTTGCCCACTCATCGAGATTGTTTATCGATTTATTTATTTATTCATCCATACACGCATCTAACCCTAAGGTTATGGCGACGCAGAACACAGCAACCGCTGACCCCCCCCTGCATTTGCGACAACAAGAACAATTTCCCCGATTTTCGAATCGGCAATCGATTTCTTACCTCGGAATTACCCCGAATCTCGGTTTTCGGAACCCAGCTACCGTTTACCGTTGAGATTCAGCGGAAACACGCGATTCTGGGACCTCCGGGCCGGATTCCGGGCACTTTCATCAACGCCGCTCCACCACCCGCCCCCCAATCATCAAACCGACCTTATTTTCGGTTTCGGCATACCGAAATCCCCCCCCCCCCAAATCCCCCCCCCACCAGCAGCACTGGTTGTGGTGATCCCCCAAATTTCCCCCCCTCCGGACCCCATTCCTCGCGAGAAATTTTCGTGCTCGCTTAGCAAGAGCCTCCTCACGTGACTCTTCGCCATCGCTTACCTCACCACCGGTTAAGCGATGGACGCTAACGCACCCATCCCCGCCACGCCCTCGCGTATGCAGGTACCCGAGAATATTTTTAGCCCCGACGAGCTTTCCCGAATCAACACCCCGCACGCTGGCTCCTCCGCCATCGCGACCTCTAAGAAATCAACGACCGTCTCCGGAAAAGTCACCAAACGCCCCACCAAAAAATCCGACTCTAGACTTGGCCTCGACCTCCTCCGCAAAAATGCCACCCGACCGGCAACAAACACCCCCGTGAACCTCGATGGGACCCCCGCCAAAACAATGCCGACCGCTATGGACACTGACAGCTGCCCCGACACCGACTCCGAATCCGACTCTGACCTGAACCTCAACGACAGCCAGCACGCAATAACTATTATTTATTTATTTATTTATTAACTCATACACGCATCCAACCGTAAGGTTATGGCGGAATCTACAGTAAATACAAAATTAAGAAACCCGGGTGTTAGGCCAAGCTCTCACTGGGTATGCCCCAGAGCTTGTCGTTAGGGTGTGGGGTTGTAGACCCCCAAGTCTCGTTGTGCTTTTGTTCGTCAAGCGTCGTCTGTTCCAGGAGCCCTGTACGCTCGGAGGCCACCTCGCCGGGTCGTTCCCCCCATTTCCTCCACCCTTCTCCTCCCATTTTTAACCATTTTTCCGCCTTTATTTCCTCCACAAAGCAAAAACAAAACCAAAGCAAAGTTAAACAGCCGCCGGGCCACCTACGCCCCCACTCTCCTCTCCTCTCTCAACTCCTCCGCTGGTGTCTCCTGACTCTTTGCCCTTTGAGACACCCGGGCCAGCCCTGCCCCTCCTCTCCTCTCCTCTCTCCCCTTCTCCTTCCTTCTTCCTCAGCCTTCTCGCTGCTCCCCCTCGCCTCTCTCCCCTTCTTGTCGGTGGTGTTGTCAGTCCAAGATTGCCATTCCCCAGCACAATCTAGACGTTGATGCCTCCGCTCTTGACGACTTCTGCCCAAGTCTTCTTTGCAGAGGGGGTTGTCGTTCTGGGTTGGTGGGTATTCTTTCCCCTTCCACCATTCTTTGTTGTAGGGGTCTGTTTGGGTATCGCTGCCGTAGATGTCGTCTCCTTCGCTTTCATCTTCTTCTTCTGTGTGGCCTTTGCCTCCACAGTCTTCCATCCGTCGGTCTCAGCAGGGGCAGTGCTTGGGGCGTCGGGTAGAGGTGTGTCCTGAGCAGATGGACTGTCAGGGTGAGGTTCCGGTGTCGCTTCGGTCGATGTGATCGCGAGGAGAGGTAGGGGGGACATGGGCTTGAGGGCATCAAGCTTGTCCTGGGCAGCGGTAGTCGCATGTTTTGAGTGCATCAGGCTCCGCACCGGTGATGCAGCTCTCGGTTTGTGGTTGACCGGTGCTCTGGTCGTTGGTGAGGTGGGTTCGGTGTTCTGGTCGCTTCCCCTTCACTTTCTCTTGCCAGGAGGGTTGCGAACAGCGTCCAGGACATCCTGAATATCATGTTGGACGACGGACAGTTGCATAGTCATCTCTTCCATCACTGAGGAAGAGGCCGTGAGGTTCGGTGAGGGGGGCGCCGAAATGACTTGTTGCTGTTCGTCGATTTTCTTCGTCAGGGCGTCCACAGCAGCCTTGAGAGCTGCTGTTTCTGCCTGTGTAGAGTCGTATGCTTTGCGCAGCGTCGCGTTTTCGAAGAGCAGATCGTTGAATTTGGTCATCATGACGTCGAATCTGTGGCGCATCTCATCGCTGTTGTTGCGTATGGTGTCATCGAGGGTATTGAAGCGTCGCTGTGTGTCCCGGTGGATCTGTTGTATCCCCAGGAAGCTGGCTCCCGTGAGTTCGGCTTGGTTGTCATGAAACAGTTGATCTAGGGTGGCATAGTTGTCGTCAACTGCAATTGCCCTATTAATTGCAGATACACACGCGCGGCGGTAGTCGCTGAACCGGCTTTGTTCAGTTGTCGCCTGTTGCTGCTTTGTTGAAGCCGAAGGAACTGGTGATCCTGCCAAGACCACGCTCTGGAAGGGCTTTCCAGCGAAGTTTCCATCAACTTCATCAATTATTCCATCTCTTCAATCAAAAGTAGGATTGGATCCATCATGAGGAGGGTCGGCTAGAACATTGTACGCGTTTTCGGACCGTTTCGATCGTCGGGCGTTGTTCTGTCGTTGTTTTGGCGACATTTCGTGAGGTGGGGTAAGCCAAAACTCGTGAAAACTCTGATTTTGCGACAAAAGTCAACAAAAACAACGTGGAATTCCCTGAAAATTCAGAGAATAACGTAACAGAGTGCTGCGAATCCGAATCCGATGAGAAAACCGGGGGTTTCGGTGCTCGTTGTTGAGAATGCAGGGGGGGGGGGTCGCCGTTGCCGTGTGGTGTGCTTTCCCACCCACGCAATAACTACTTCCGACGTCAACCTCGCGACCTTATCCGAACTGATCAAGACGACCATCGTGGATCTCCTCCGCCCGATGAACCAACGCCTCGAAACAGTTACCAAACGCATCGACAAACTACACCGAACCAACACCCAGCCCCGAACCGACCACCTCGCCCACAACCCCCCGACCGCCCCCGACACCGCACCCGCCACCACGCCCACCGCCAACGACATACACCATTGGATGGCGAGATGCCACATGCTCGAAGGAATCTTGCGCAGCAACAACATCGCCATCCCCCTCGACGCACCCCGGACTACAACCCGCCCCTCCAACGCACCCTCGGCGCCGTGGGCGGACCCCTCCAGGACCAAAACTCTCCTCAAAGCCAACCCCCCCACCAACCCCACACCCGCCACTAAACCGCACCCCCGACGCCAACGCACCCGCCCCCAGTCCGTCACCATACCCTTCCCACACCCTGCGGAAATCGACGTCAATACCAAAGCCCAACTGGGAAGGACGATCAACGCTGCACTCACCCAGACACAGGCGCCGCCTCACATGGCTGTCGCCACGATCAGACAAGCCACATCAGGAAACCTCATCGTGACCATGACAGACGGCACCACTGAATCCGAGCTGACCGAGAACCTAGGGACCATACACACAGCGACGCGACAGGTCAACACCTCCATCGCCGCACCCCGCCTGAACGAGCAATGGTATAAGCTCGCAGTTCATGGAATCCCCACGAGCCAATACCCCGACTCCCCCGACGGAATGCGCCTCCTCCAGGAGGAGATCGAACGCAGCAACGGACCTGTCACCCTGGCGCAACCCCCCCGATATATGACGACCGCGGAGAAACGTGTGGGCAAGGAAGCGTCCAGTGTGGTTATTGCGGTACGTACCGCCGGAAAGCTCGCACTCCTGAAGCGCAAACGAGTCATGGTACTCTTCGAGCCCCGAAGAGTCACCGAGTACCACTCTGCCCGACGGACCGACCAGTGTCGGCGCTGCTTGCTCTTTGGCCACCACTACACCAACTGCACTGGACCGCAAGGCCCCACCTGCGGCATCTGCGGCCAGAACCACCCCACGGACGACCACGCCTGCAACGACTGCCCCCAAAGCAAAGGTAAGAGCTGTGAGCACACTAGATACCATTGCAAAAACTGCGCGGACGCCAACCTCCCCGACCTCGACCACCCAGGCTTCAGCAAGCAATGCCCCGTACGCATCCGCATATTCAAAGAAGCCTGGACAGCGTTACAAAACCCCGCCGCCGCCCCACCCAACCCAGCCGACAGAGACACTGAGATGAACGCCCATGTCTAGCTACAACAGACTGGCAGCAACCATACGGATCGTCTCCCACAACGTGAACCGACAACGAACAGCACTCGATGCGCTGCTGAATAGCGCACACAACACAGCCGACATAATCCTAATACAAGAAATTCACATTACCGACATAACATACGCCACCACACACCCATCGTTCACACTGGTCTTGCCACCGCGTGGGGATAGAACCACCAACAGAACAGCCGCCTATGTGACCAGGACAAACCCATACCTCAGGGTTTCTCAGCGCACCGATATATGCGCGGATCCTGACCTCCAGGTCCTTGAGGTAGGCACCGACTTAATTCCTTCTTTCTTTCTTCTTAATATGTACAACGAAAAACACCCCGAAAGCAATATTTATACCATCCCGAGAGCCCTCACCCCCCTCCCCCTCCCCCGCAGGTGCATCATCACAGGTGACCTCAACGCTCACCATGCCCTGTGGAACTCCTCCACACGTTCCCCCATCCGCGCCACCGAAATAGTTAACCTCATCGAACAACGAGACTGGACCCTCGTGTCCGTCCCTGACATTCCCACCTACTACTACAACCAAGGCCGCAGTTCTTCCGTCCTCGACCTGACCCTAGCATCGCCCCACATGGCAGAGGAAACAATCAACTGGGCAATTGACGACGACAACGCTACGGGATCTGACCATGAAGTCATACGTTTCGAAGTGCACACAACCCACCCAGACGCTGAAACAACCCCCCCAACAAACCGTCTGAACTGGAAAAAGACGGATTGGGAGCTCTTCGCCGAAACCCTCCGTGCCTCGTGCTTAGCCCTCACACCATCATGGACACAATACCGCAACCACCCTACCACAGACAACCTCGATGCGTGGGCGGAGTCAATACGTGATGCCATCCTTAATGCCCCGACTACGTCCACCCCCGTACTACAAGTGACCCCACAATCGAAAAGATGGTGGACCGCAGAAGTCACCGAGGCAAGGAAAAAGATGACCAAAGCAAGACGTAAGTGGAAACGCAAACGTGACGATAGATCCCACCTAAACTACAAACAACACCGAAACGAATACCACAGGACCATTCGAACGGCGAAAGATGCAAAGTGGAAGGAATACCTTTCCCAAGCCGAAGGACCCGATGTGTGGCAGGCGTTTAGGTACACCAAACCTCGGCGTGCTCAGCTAACACCAAACCTCCGCGCAATGATAAACGGCCAAGAAACAATCTGCAGCTCCTTCGACGCAAAGGTAGAGGCCTTCCAAAAGTTGTTTCCCCCGCCGCCGCCACCACCGCCTCCGTCCGTCCTCCCCCCGCGCCGCGAGTTGCAGTGGGCAACCTTTACACCGACAGAGGTAGAAACAGCGATATTCTCCTCCTCGCCGAAGAAGGCGCCCGGACCCGATGGGCTCACATTCGCCTGCCTACGCCAAGCATACCTTGCCATCCCCGAACACATGAACAACCTCTACGCCACATTAGGGACGGTAGGCTACCATCCGCAATGCTGGCGCCAGGCCACCACAGTCATTATCGCCAAACCTAACAAGCCGGATTACAGCAATCCAAAGGCATACCGTCCGATTGCACTCCTAAACTGCCTTTGGAAGACCCTCGAAAAACTCATGGCCACTCGCCTAGGCACGATGGCAGACTCTCACGACTTACTACATAGGGACCAAATAGGTGGACGCCCGCAGAGATCAGCAATTGACGCGGCGATGGCGCTGGTGCACGACGTTGAGATTGAGAAATCTCACGGAATGCTAACCTCTGCCCTCTTCCTCGATGTTCGTGGAGCGTTCGACAACGTCTCTGCTGACCGCCTCCAACAAACATTACGACAGCTTGGGTGCCCGCGACCAGTAGTATCGTGGTGCCAGTCTTTCCTCGCAGATCGCACGATCGCTCTAGCGTTCGATGGGCGAACTGACACGCAACGCCCAGTGCAAACAGGCATCCCACAAGGTTCCCCTGCATCCCCCATACTTTTCTTATTATACCTCCGCCCATTATTCGACGAACTAGCGCAGGTACACCCGTACGCCTGGACACCTAGCTACATTGACGGCGTAGCGATCGTCGTCCAGGGACGCACCAGAAAAGCGAACGCCCGCGCACTCGAGAACATTACGACAACAGCCTTTCGGTGGGCCGACAGAAACGCCGTTGCATTTGACGATGCCAAGTCAGAGCTCCTGCATTTCCACTGGGCACGCACCGATAGCATCACTGAGGAGGAAAAAGTTAAGTTACCAAACGGTACAGTTATCACACCGGGAACACAAGGAGGAGAGAAGGATGTTGTGAGGTGGATAGGCCTGTATTTAGATAGGAAACTTAACTTTAGAAAACATGTAGCTAGACGAGTAACCGCCGCGCAAAGAACTCTGAACGCACTGTGTAGGTTAGCACGGTACGAAACAGGTCTGTCCCCCGCTGCTACAAGACTAATCTACCAGGCGTGTGTCCAGTCGAGAGCAGACTACGGCGCAGACATATGGTGGAACCAACAAAAAGACCTTGCCCGCACCCTCCAGAATCAACAGAACACCGCCCTCCGCAGGATTCTCAACGCTTTCACCTCTACTCCGATCCTGGCCCTCCACAATGAATCCGCACTCCCCCCCGTCACAATACGTCTTGACAACCGCCAGCGGAAATACGCCCTGCGCACCCTCACTTTACCCGCCTCGCACCCTATCATCACACGCTGCCCCGTCTCGTTTCCCGCCCCGAGTATCGAGGATGCCTCCATCAACCCGGACACCGAGTACGACCACCCGTGGCACGTCCCAGGACAAGCCCCGTCCCGCCTCCTGCACGTCATCAGCACCCTCTCCCCGTGGGTCCAACCAAACGCCGAAATCAAGGACACCTCCCAAAACATCCCCGACGACGACCTCGCCCCTACATTAACGATCGACATCTCCTCCTCCCCGAAGGCTGAAGCTGCCGACGACCACCTCCTCCTCCTCCACGCCCTTCGCCAACGATTGGATACTATCCTACTGTACACGGACGGCTCCCAACTTGACGGCATAACAGGCGCAGGATACACCATCCCCCACGGGCTGCCACGTCCTGTCGACTCCATAGTGCCCATGGGCGACAGAACAGAAGTCTTCGACGCGGAAGTTATGGCCATCCACGAAGGACTCCGGACATGCCTGACACATATTCGACGCAACGACCTATACGACAAACACATCCACGTTTTTACCGACAACCAAGCCGCGATACGTCGAGCCTCTCACCTCCGTCGAGGCCCCGGCCAGGAGCTCGCCTGGGCCATCCACAACACCGCTCACGACCTTCACACTTACGGTACCTCAATTACCATCCACTGGGTCCCAGGACACACTAGCGTCCCCGGAAACGAAGCCGCCGACGAACTGGCCCGACAGGCGACAACAGTACCGCCACGCCGACAAATACCGATATCCCTCACTTGGCTGCGCCGCCGCGCTCGAGAGAGGTACACCGAAGACTGGGCTACCTGGTTCACCTCTTTCCCCCGACCGCGCACGTACGCCGCCACACACCGCCGCAAAATGGACACTGCGTACACCGAAAACCCCCGCTGGATATCAACTGCAATCCTGGGTCTTCGCACCGGCCACGGGTACTTCCTCAACTGCTTGGCCCACCCTCCATCCGACGCATACCCCTCCCGCAGCTGCAGCTGCCCAATCCATCCACCGCAGACGCCTCGACACCTCCTCCTGAGCTGCCCCGACTTCCAGGCCGCTCGCTCCACACTCAGGAAGGACCTCAAACTCAGACAACACTCCCGGATCAACCTAAACACCATTCTGGACACCCCCTCCGGCACCAAGGCTCTTTCCACCTTTATCTCTGCAACCAAGGTTGCTACCTCGACCTGGGCACACTCCCGGCTAGAGAAGCCTCGCAGAAGGGGATAGACCCCTACCGCTGACTACACTGACCGCAGTACCTTAGGAACTTTCGCGCGCGCTGATTTTGCAGTGCTTTCTTACTTAGGATTTCTGTTTTGTAAAAAAAAAAAAAAAAAAAAAAAAAAGGGACAAGCAAAAAGGGGAAGGTAGAAGAGGGATAGGCGGAGAGGAAGGGAACGGGCACGCGGTGACGGGATCGGGCTGGGGTCGTTGCTTGGGTCTGCTTGGGGTTCGGGTGTTTTGAGTTTTCTTTTCTTTGTCTTTCAATTGTTTGTCTTACGGGTTGCAGTTGTTTTATGGTACGGCGGGTGAGAAGGGAACGGATGGTGGAATGGTGCACAGGAAGGGAGATGACGGGGACGGCAGGCGAGAGAGGGCAGACGAGTTTCTTTTGTACTTTCCTTTGTTTGGGTGCGACGATGTTTTTCTTATGTTCGAAGGGCGGGAGGAGTGCGGGGCGTTGCGAAAGGAGAGAGAGGGGCGCGGGGAAGGGGCAGAGGAGGACGACGGGAGTTAACTTTCTCTTGTGTACGCGGAGGAAACAAAGGCGGTAAAATGGCTAAACATGGGAAGGGGAAGGGAGGAGGAAAGGGAGGAGCCCGGCGAGGCGGCCTCTGTGCAAGCAGGGCACTTGGAACATCAGACGCGCTTGGACAAGAAACCCCCGTAGTAACAGTGGGGACAGACCCCACAACCACAACGATCAAGAGGAGGAGACTGGTAGAGGTGGAGACTTGGTTTTTGCTTTTACATTTCTTTCTTCTTCTCTTTTGTATTTATCTGTCCCTTGTCATAACCTTCGGGTTGCAAACAAGTAATGAGAGAACAAACAAACAAACTAAGGTTATGGCGGAATCTACAAATTAAGTACAATGTTGAGAACCTGGGGGTGATGCCAGGTCCCCACTGGGTAAGCCCCAGAGCTGTCTATGTGGGTGGGAGTGTAGTCTCCCAAGTCTCGCCGTGCAGTTTTTCATCTCGCGTCGTCAGATCCAAGGAGCCCTGTGCGCTCGGAGGCCACCTCGCCGGGTCGATCCCCCATTTCCTCCACCCTTCCCCTCCCATTTTTAACCATTTTCCCGCCTTTGTTTCCTCCACAAAGCAAAAACAGAACAAAAGAAAAAATAACTCCTCCGGGCCACCGCCCCCGCGCCTCCCCTCTCTCCCCTCTCTCCGTCCGTGTCGGCAACTCCTCTGCTCTCCCCCTCTCATCCCTCTCCGATGCTCCCTCCCGTCCGTGCCGATTCTCCTTCTCTACCTCTGCGCATCATCACCTCTCACTCGTCACCATCTCTGATCTCCTTTCCCGCGCGCCTTACATCTTCGCCTGCCCACCCATCTCACGTCCCTCTTGACCTCCCCCAAAGAAACAAAAGAAAAACAGGAAAAGTAACCCCTCCTCGTCCCCCCGTTGCTCCTCCTGCCCCCTTTGCCTCACTCCTCGTCCCCTGTGTCTCCTCCCTCTCTCCTGCCCTTCCTCTCGTCGTCATTCCTATTGTTTTTTTTTTTTTTTTTTTTTTATTTTTTTTTTTTTTTCTTTATTTTATTATCATTATTTTTTTTTTGTTTTTTCTTTCTCTTTGTCATTAGTTATCGTGGGTTTCCGCGTGCTCGTCCGTTAGGTCCAGCAGCGTCCCCCAGCCTGTCGTCAGTGTACGAGGGGTGTCCTCCTCTGCGGGGTGAGTACTCAACTTCGCGTGTGCCCATTCGGCGGTCGCCACCTTGGTGTCCGAGATCATGGTAGACAGAGCTTTTGTGCCGGCGGTCGTATACAAGATCGTGGGGAGAGTCAGTTGGCATCGTCGGGGGATGTGTAGTGTACGGCGTAGTTCAGTCCGCTGTGTGTTGAAGTTCGGGCATGAGAGGATTAGGTGCTTGGGGGTTTGTGGGGGATGTAGTGGGCAGTGACAGGAGCGGGAAGGGTATTTGGCGGTGGGGGGGTGTGCTAGGCAGTCCAAAAAATGTCCATGGCCTGTGCGAAGTCCCAGTATGGCCGTCGATATCTTACGCGGGACGGTCGTGTATGCGTTGTCGAGTCTTTTGCGGTGGGGGGCGTCGTACGTCTTTGGCTTCGGTGATGAAGAGTACCCATTTACCCAGTCGGTGACATATTGCTCTCGTACCTGGCGTCAAACCCAGGAGAGGAAAATCGGGGGAGGCGCGGTGGGATTAAGGGAGGTAGCTGTTTTTGCCAGGAGGTCGGCTGTGTCGTTCCCGGGGATGTCTGTGTGTCCGGGGACCCAATGTAGAGTAACGGATGATCCGGATCGGCGAAGAGCGGACACGGTCGTGAGGATCGAGAGGGCCAGTTCTTGGCCGGGACCGTAGGAGGAGCGGGAGGCGCGAAGGATGGCCGCTTGATTGTCTGTAAATATGTGTATTTTGCGGCGGGTGTGTCTGTTGAGGGTGATGGTTTTGTGGCAGGCCGTAAGGCAGTTGTGTAGTGCTCTCAGCTCAGCGTCAAATACTTCGGTTGTATCGCCCATTGGGATGAGTTCTTCCACTCGGCGAGGTAAGCCGTCGGTGATGCAGTATCCCGCTCCGGTTCGTCCGTTTAGTTGTGAACCGTCGGTATATGCGATGATGTTGCGGGGGTCTGCGCAGAGGGTCTGGAGCAATGTTGTGTGTGCTGTAGCCGCCTCTGGCTTCTGGCGGGAGGTGATGTTGATCTTGAGGCGGGGGCGCTCTCATGGGGTGGGATTGGGTTGCGATGTGTTTTCGATGGTGTCGTCAGGTAGTACCCACTTGCTGACGGAGCGGAGCATGGTGACGAGACGAGAGGGGGCCGTGCCTGGTGACTGCCATTGATAGTCATATTCGTATGGGCTGCAGATGGAGGAGTGGAAGTGATCAGGAACGGGGAAGGAGGAGGGGCAGCGTCTGACGACGGGGTGATCGGGGGGGAGAGAGAGAAGACGGGGGACGTATTTGCGAGTGCGGTGGTGTAGGCGGACTGAAACCGGGGGGATAGCTGCTTCGTTGTGTAGGGCTACAATTGGTGTCGAGGCGAAAGCGTTCAGAATTCGGCGGAGGGCAGAGTTTTGTTGCGTTTGTAGTAAATTGGCGAGGCTTTTTTGCCCCGTCCACCAGATCTCGGAACCAAAGTCGGACCTAGATAGCACACACGCGATGTAAAGTGTTCTCGTCGCAGATGGGGACCGACCTGTTTCGTGTCGTACGAGGCTTCGGAGGGCGTTGATGTCACGGCACACGCCTGACGAGCCGTTGTGTTGTTGCGTCATCATTGTGTTGTCGTGGTTGTTGATTGACATCGTGCCGTTGTCTTGCCGTGTTGTGTCGTGTTGCTGTTGTGTTGTTGTGTTGTTGTGTGTGCCGTGCCGTTGGGACTGATAGACTGATTGATGATGGATGACGTACCACGAGCTGGAGAGCTGTGGCGTCGCAGGTGAATTGATGGAGAACGGAAGCTTCATGTAGCGATGTTGGATGACGGCCCAGCAAGAGTGCTGGCCGCCCCTTTGTACATAAGGAGGCTTGCCTCCCCGTTGTCGAGTTCTCCATCGAACGTCTTTTGTCTTTCCCTTGCTCCTAATAAAGACTTCTTCTTCCAGTCCTACGTCACTCTTGTCCTTGTCCCTGTTCCTGTTTCGTGTGCCGTCCGTCTGACGAGCACTTCGGTCCTTGTCCTTTCGTTTCCCTTCCCGGAACCCGCCTAGTCCCTCTTGCCGGTAGTGTTCAGTGTGTTCTTTGAACGTCCGTTCCTAGTTCCCTGACATTACGTTCGATCGAATAATTATTCAACCAACACGCATGAACCCCACCGGTTCTGCTTGGACCTACGCCTTAAAACAAGCCCTGGAAACGCACACCTTAAACGAAACCTTCGGGATTTCCGACCGATTTGCTGGCGCAGTGCGAAGAACCATCCGAAGAGCAGAAAATCACTGCTACCTTGTGGTCCGCTGGGAACTCCAGGACTACACTTACCAGGAGCACGTCTGCCACACCATCAGACTCAAGCCAATCCTCAGAGCCCGCCAGAATGCACATTAAACTTATTGACGAAGGACACTGGCTGCAAATTGTGAACGCTGCCGCCATGACCCAGTTCCCTGACGGCCATGAACCGCTTACTTTCACCAAACAACTCGCACAATCCATCCTAGACGCTCAGGACCACCCCACGGGTTATCACTTAAACGACCTCGCGGAAACCCCCGGCTCCCGTAACAGCACTCGGGTATCCAGCCCTGTCGCCTCCCGCGCTCCGGAAGCTCCCACCCCTGCCCCCATTCCCCCTGTCGTGATCCAGACTGGCTCCGTCCAGGTTTACCCGAACGGCCCAGAACCAGTACCGCGAGCCGCCGCACCCCCTACCACAGCCGCAGCCGCAACCCCCGCCCCCGCTATAATCGCACCAATTCCAAGACCCCCCCCCCGAGACCCCGAAATCCTCCTAACCCCGGAGGAGCAAGCAGATACAAATGAAATCCACTACTACGAGAAGGAGCGTCCCCCTTCCTCACACACCACACGGCAACGGCGACCCCCCCCCCCTGCATTCTCAACAACGAGCACCGAAACCCCCGGTTTTCTCATCGGATTCGGATTCGCAGCACTCTGTTACGTTATTCTCTGAATTTTCAGGGAATTCTACGTTGTTTTTGTTGACTTTTGTCGCAAAATCAGAGTTTTCACGAGTTTTGGCTTACCCCACCTCACGAAATGTCGCCAAAACAACGACAGAACAACGCCCGACGATCGAAACGGTCCGAAAACGCGTACAATGTTCTAGCCGACCCTCCTCATGATGGATCCAATCCTACTTTTGATGGAAGAGATGGAATAGTTGATGAAGTTGATGGAAACTTCGCTGGAAAGCCCTTCCAGAGCGTGGTCTTGGCAGGATCACCAGTTCCTTCGGCTTCAACAAAGCAGCAACAGGCGACAACTGAACAAAGCCGGTTCAGCGACTACCGCCGCGCGTGTGTATCTGCAATTAATAGGGCAATTGCAGTTGACGACAACTATGCCACCCTAGATCAACTGTTTCATGACAACCAAGCCGAACTCACGGGAGCCAGCTTCCTGGGGATACAACAGATCCACCGGGACACACAGCGACGCTTCAATACCCTCGATGACACCATACGCAACAACAGCGATGAGATGCGCCACAGATTCGACGTCATGATGACCAAATTCAACGATATGCTCTTCGGAAACGCGACGCTGCGCAAAGCATACGACTCTACACAGGCAGAAACAGCAGCTCTCAAGGCTGCTGTGGACGCCCTCACGAAGAAAATCGACGAACAGCAACAAGCCATTTCGGCGCCCCCCTCACCGAACCTCACGGCCTCTTCCTCAGCGATGGAAGAGATGACTATGCAACTGTCCGTCGTCCACCATGACATCCAGGATGTCCTGGACGCTGTCCGCAACCCTCCTGGCAAGAGAAAGCGAAGGGGAAGCGACCAGAACACCGAACCCACCTCACCAACGACCAGAGCACCGGTCAACCACAAACCGAGAGCTGCATCACCGGTGCGAAGCCTGATACACTCAAAACATGCGACTACCGCTGCCCAGGACAAGCTTGATGCCCTCAAGCCTATGTCCCCCCAACCTCTCCTGGCGATCACGTCGACCGAAGCGACACCGGAACCTCACCCTGATAGTCCATCTGCTCAGGACACACCTCTACCCGACGCCCCAAGCACTGCCCCTGCTGAGACCGACGGATGGAAGACTGTGGAGGCAAAGGCCACACAGAAGAAGAAGATGAAAGCGAAGGAGACGACATCTACGGCAGCGATACCCAAACAGACCCCTACAACAAAGAATGGTGGAAGGGGAAAGAATACCCACCAACCCAGAACGACAACCCCCTCTGCAAAGAAGACTTGGGCAGAAGTCGTCAAGAGCGGAGGCATCAACGTCCAGATTGTGCTGGGGAATGGCAATCTTGGACTGACAACACCACCGACAAGAAGGGGAGAGAGGCGAGGGGGAGCAGCGAGAAGGCTGAGGAAGAAGGAAGGAGACGGGGAGAGAGGAGAGGAGAAGAGGGGCAGGGCTGGCCCGGGTGTCTCACAGGGCAAAGAGTCAGGAGACACCAGCGGATGAGTTGAGAGAGGAGAGGGGAGTGGGGGCGTAGGTGGCCCGGCGGCTGTTTAACTTTGCTTTGGTTTTGCTTTTGCTTTGTGGAGGAAATAAAGGCGGAAAAATGGGTAAAAATGGGAGGGGAAGGGTGGAGGAAATGGGGGAACGACCCGGCGAGGTGGCCTCCGAGCGTACAGGGCTCCTGGAACAGACGACGCTTGACGAACAAAAGCACAACGAGACTTGGGGGTCCACAACCCCACACCCTAACGACAAGCTCTGGGGCATACCCAGTGAGAGCTTGGCCTGACACCCGGGTTTCTTAATTTTGTATTTACTGTAGATTCCGCCATAACCTTACGGTTGGATGCGTGTATGAGTTAATAAATAAATAAATAAATAAATACGAGAAGGAGCTCACCCGCCAGCGTGAACTCATCAACGCGCTACTCGCCTCCCCTGGCATCCGCGTGACCGGAGTCAAAATCTCGGATCCGCCAACCTTCGACGGGTCCAACAGGGAGGACCTCCGCCGCTTTGTCTCCTTGCTTCGCATCAAGTTGGTGAGCGACGAGCTACGCTTTCCAACCCCTCACAAACGGATTTCTTATGCCATGGGCCGCCTCCGCGGACGCGCCTTGGATCAGATTCTTCCTTATATCAAGGAACATGGCAACCGCTGGGCCCTCAACGATGTCGAGGACGTCATCAAAATTTTACAGCGTACCTTTGGAGACCCGGACGAGCGCGCAACGGCTCGTTTCAAACTACAAAATCTTCGACAAAACAACCGCGAATTTTCGGACTACTATGCAGAGTTCTCCCGCTTAGTCGCAGAGTTAGGCTGGGACGAAGCCGCCACCATGGATGCCCTGCGTAACGGCCTGTCCCTCGAGTTGCACGAAAAGTTGGTTGGCGCCCCACCCACCACTACGATGCACGAATTTGTTGACCAGTGCCAAAAATTGGACTCCCAATTGAGAGCACTTGAGAACCTCCGCAAGCTGCGTACCAACCGCGGCCAAGTTAAAACCACTACCACCGCCACCCCCGCCACCAGTCGCCCCACCCCCGCTACCCAAGCCACCACCGCCTCCTCCAGCAAGCAAACCCCTGCCCAGGGACCCCGTCAGAAACTGTCGGCACAGGAGCGCGCGACCCGCCTGTCAGAAGGACGTTGCCTCTACTGCGGTGGCCTCGGCCACATGGCTGCGTCGTGCCCCGCCAAGACGAATGTTAAAGTGGCGAGCGTGGAATTATTGGATACTGAAGAAGAGGTGTCGGGAAAAGAATAAACCAGCTGCAAGAAGATGGCTCTGCCGCTGGTGGGAATATTATTGCTGATACATTGCTATTATCGGGCGCAAGTTTTACTGGAAAGTTAGAATGCAAACACCTTGTTCTCTCTTGTTCCTTGTTTTCCAATAACCGCTCCGTGAAAACAGTAGCGCTCGTTGACTGCGGCGCCACTGGTATCGCCTTTGTTGACCGCAATTTCGCCCGCCATCACAAACTCCCCCTAACCCCCCTATCCACCGCCCGAACGGTCGAAGTTATCGACGGCCGCCCCATATCCTCAGGAAAAATCACACATCTCGCCCAAGTAGAGTGTACCATCAATGGTCACTCGGAAACCCTTCCCATGTTTGTCACCAAGTTGGGTCACTACCCGGTGGTGTTGGGCATCCCCTGGTTGAAAAAACACGATGTAACAATAAGCTTCAGTTCCAACACTGTAAGCTTCGACTCCCAATACTGCCTAAGGAACTGCACCCCGCTGCCTGTAAGCACAACCGGTGTCGAGGTCCTGGACTCGAGGCCCCCTCCCCCTGTCCACGAGCCCCACACAAACCCCATGCCGGAGTTAGAAGACTCGGTCCCCGACCCCCCGGACGAACCCCCAATAGCGATCTCAAGTCTAACCATCTCTGACTTCAAAGAAATGGTAGATGACGAAAGCCTGACAGTGTTCTCGCTATCGTTGGACGAGATCACCGTCGCCCTACAGGACAAGCCCCCCCTCACGGATGACGAACTGAAAGACATGATCCCCGAAGAGTATCATGACTACCTCGATTTATTCAAGGAGGTCAACGCGAAGGAACTCCCCCCACACCGACCCTACGACCACAAGATCCCACTGAAAGAGGGATTCGTCCCCCCCTTTGGCCCGCTATACTCGCTGTCACGCAACGAGTTGCAGACGCTGAAAACGTGGCTCGATGAGAATTTGGAGAAAGGATTTATACAACGTTCCCAATCACCAGCCGCCTCGCCGATATTATTCGTGAAAAAATCAGACCGATCCCTACGCCTGTGTGTCGATCACCGAAGACTGAATGAAGGTACCAAGAAGAACCGGTACCCGCTGCCATTGATACAGGAAACGATGATGAATCTTTCCAAAGCTCAATACTTTACGACCCTTGATGTCCGCAGCGCTTATAACCTTATCAGAATGGCAGAGGGCGAAGAATGGAAGACGGCCTTCCGCACAAGGTACGGTCTATTTGAGTCGAAAGTGATGCCCTTTGGGCTCACCAACGCGCCTGCAGATTTCCAGGCATTTATAAATGATGTCCTGAGACCATACCTGGACAAGTTTTGTACGGCATACTTGGACGATATCCTCGTATTCTCCGAAACAAAGCCCGATCACTGGAACGACTCAAACAAGAAAAACTGCACTTGAAGCCAGAGAAGTGTAAGTTTGCTAAGGCAGAAGTACAGTACCTGGGCTACAACATCGGCCGCGACGGCGCGCGCATGATGGATTCCAAAGCAGCCACAGTGAGAGATTGGAAGGAACCAACCAATTTGAAACAGGTCCAAGAGTTCCTGGGTTTCGCGAATTTTTACCGAAGATTTATCAAAGACTACTCAAAAGTGGTCTCCCCTCTGACGGCTCTGACCAAAAAGAAAGATGGTAAAGCAATCCCCTTTACCTGGGATAACGATCAGCAAAGCGCCTTCGACCGACTGAAGGACGCATTTACATCAGCACCGATTCTCAAGCACTTCGACTACGAGAAACCGATTGTAGTAGAAACAGACGCATCTGACTATGTGTCTGCTGGAGTCTTATCACAATACGACGACGATAACGTGTTACACCCCGTCGCCTTTTATTCCAAAAAGCACTCCCCGGCAGAATGCAACTACGAAATCTATGACAAAGAACTACTGGCAATAGTTCGTTGTTTCGAGGAATGGCGTCCCCACTTGGAGGGCTCCGCCTTCCCTATAAAAGTATTGACAGACCACAAGAACCTCGAATACTTTATGACGACAAAGCTGCTAAACAGACGACAAGCACGCTGGTCCGAATTCCTGTCTCGGTTCAACTTTGTGATCACCTATCGACCGGGAACGTCGGGAGGAAAACCGGACGCCCTGACAAGACGAGCCGCCGACCTCCCGGAAGAGGGAGATGAACGCATACTAGCGAACCAGCAAGCTGTACTGAAGCCGCAAAACTTCCAGTTGTGCATGACCCCGCCCATGAAACTTGCACCCTCCGAAGTGGACCTCCTGTTTACAGAGGGCTACAAGACAGATTCATTCCCCAACCGAGTGTTGGGAATGCTGGAAGACGGTACGCAAATCTGTAAGGACATATCACTCGCCGATTGCTCCGTGTTGGAAAACAGATTGTACTACCGAGACTGCCTCTATGTCCCCGCGCTGGATAAACTACGATTGAAACTACTACAAGATCACCACGACCCCCCCACCATGGGACACAGGGGCCGTGCAAAGACTTTCGAACTCCTCGCCAGGAATTATTACTGGCCCTCGATGAGAAAAGATGTGGACCAATTCGTCCGAAATTGCCACACTTGTAAAAGAACAAAAGCTACCCGCCACGCACCCTATGGAACCTTGAAACCCCTACCGGTCCCGCACCACCCGTGGCAGAATATATCTGTGGACTTTGTTACTGGACTACCGGCATCAGAAGGCTTCGACGCAATATGTGCGATCGTTTGCCGACTCACGAAACAGCGACACTTGGTGCCCTGTCACTCCACGATAGACGTAGAAGGCTTCGCGCAACTCTTCCTGGAAAACGTATTCAAACTACACGGCCTGCCAGACACAGTAGTGTCCGACCGCGGTCCGCAATTTGTGGCCCACTTCTGGAAACACCTGGCAAATTGCATGGGTATCGAAATTGCCACGAGCACGGCCTTCCATCCCCAAACCGACGGCCAAACAGAAAGAATCAACGCGGTTACGGAGCAATATCTCCGCGCGTACGTCTGTTATTTACAAGACGATTGGAAGAAATTTTTACCACTGGCGGAATTTGCTGCAAATAACCAAGTATCGGATACAACGTCGCTGTCTCCGTTCTACGCTATATACGGCCGACACCCCAAATGCTCTTTCGAATTGGAAATCAGGACAGACAATCCTGAAGAAGTGAAAGCGAACGAGGTAGCGGAAAGGATGTCACACATCCATGACGTCTTACGTTCAGAAATGAAATACGCCCAAGCCCGCCACATAGAAGCCGCCGACAATTCCCGACTCCCCGCGCCGGTCTTCAAACCAGGAGACCTAGTATGGTTGGACGCCCGCAACCTCAGAACCCGCCGCCCCTCAAAGAAACTAGAAAACAAACACCTAGGTCCCTTCACCGTGTTACGCCCTATTGGATCCCACGCCTACGAGCTGGACATACCGGAGACAATGAATCATCACAGGACCTTCCCCGTGTCCCTACTAAACCCAGCCCCTTCGGACCCTCTCCCTGGCCAGATTATCCCACCGCCCCTACCGGTAGTAGTAGACGGCGAAGAAGAATGGTTCGTGGATGAAATTCTGGATAGCCGTTGGTCAAGAGGAAACCTGCAGTACCTCGTCAAGTGGACCGGCCATGGCTCTCCAACCTGGGAACCGGAAACGAACCTATCCGAAACTGAGGCCGCTGAGAAATTCCATCAGTTATACCCAGACAAACCTTCTCCTCTCGTAGGAACTCGAGCCTAACGGTGGGGTACTGTCACGGCACACGGCTGACGAGCCGTTGTGTTGTTGCGTCATCATTGTGTTGTCGTTGTTGTGGTTGACGTCGTGCCGTTTTCTTGCCGTGTTGGGTTGTTGTGTGTGCAGTGCCGTTGTTGTTGATGGACTGACTGATGATGGATGACGTACCATGAGCTGGAGAGCTGTGGCGTCGCAGGTGCAATGATGGAGAACGGAAGCTGTCATGTAGCGATTCTGGATGACGGCCCAGCAAGAGTGCTGGCCGCCATTTGTACATAAGGAGGCTTGCCTCCCCGTCGTTGACTTCTCCATCGAACGTCTTGTGTCTTTCCCTCGACCTTTAATAAGATTTCTCTCCTCAAGACTCACGTCATTCTTGTCCTTGTTCCTGTCCTTGTCTAGTGTGCCGGCCCTCGTACCTGGCGTCAAACCCAGGAGAGGAAAATCGGGGGAGGCGCGGTGGGATTAAGGGAGGTAGCTGTTTTTGCCAGGAGGTCGGCTGTGTCGTTCCCGGGGGCATGTCTGTGTGTCCGGGGACCCAATGTAGAGTAACGGATGATCCGGATCGGCGAAGAGCGGACACCGTCGTGAGGATCGAGAGGGCCAGTTCTTGGCCGGGACCATAGGAGGAGCGGGAGGCGCGAAGGATGGCCGCTTGATTGTCTGTAAATATGTGTATTTTGCGGCGGGTGTGTCTGTTGAGGGTGATGGTTTTGTGGCAGGCCGTAAGGCAGTTGTGTATTGCTCTCAGCTCAGCGTCAAATACTTCGGTTGTATCGCCCATTGGGATGAGTTCTTCCACTCGGCGAGGTAAGCCGTCGGTGATGCAGTATCCCGCTCCGGTTCGTCCGTTTAGTTGTGAACCGTCGGTATATGCGATGATGTTGCGGGGGTCTGCGCGGAGGGTCTGGAGCAATGTTGTGTGTGCTGTAGCCGCCTCTGGCTTCTGGAGGGAGGTGATGTTGATCTTGAGGCGGGGGCGCTCTCATGGGGTGGTATTGGGTTGCGATGTGTTTTCGATGGTGTCGTTAGGTAGTACCCACTTGCTGACGGAGCGGAGCATGGTGACGAGACGAGAGGGGGCCGTGCCTGGTGACTGCCATTGATAGTCATATTCGTATGGGCTGCAGATGGAGGAGTGGAAGTGATCAGGAACGGGGAAGGAGGAGGGGCAGCGTCTGACGACGGGGTGATCGGGGGGGAGAGAGAGAAGACGGGGGACGTATTTGCGAGTGCGGTGGTGTAGGCGGACTGAAACCGGGGGGATAGCTGCTTCGTTGTGTAGGGCTACAATTGGTGTCGAGGCGAAAGCGTTCAGAATTCGGCGGAGGTCAGAGTTTTGTTGCGTTTGTAGTAAATTGGCGAGGCTTTTTTGCCCCGTCCACCAGATCTCGGAACCAAAGTCGGACCTAGATAGCACACACGCGATGTAAAGTGTTCTCGTCGCAGATGGGGACAGACCTGTTTCGTGTCGTACGAGGCTTCGGAGGGCGTTGATGTCACGGCACACGCCTGACGAGCCGTTGTGTTGTTGCGTCATCATTGTGTTGTCGTGGTTGTTGATTGACATCGTGCCGTTGTCTTGCCGTGTTGTGTCGTGTTGCTGTTGTGTTGTTGTGTTGTTGTGTGTGCCGTGCCGTTGGGACTGATAGACTGATTGATGATGGATGACGTACCACGAGCTGGAGAGCTGTGGCGTCGCAGGTGAATTGATGGAGAACGGAAGCTTCATGTAGCGATGTTGGATGACGGCCCAGCAAGAGTGCTGGCCGCCCCTTTGTACATAAGGAGGCTTGCCTCCCCGTTGTCGAGTTCTCCATCGAACGTCTTTTGTCTTTCCCTTGCTCCTAATAAAGACTTCTTCTTCCAGTCCTACGTCACTCTTGTCCTTGTCCCTGTTCCTGTTTCGTGTGCCGTCCGTCTGACGAGCACTTCGGTCCTTGTCCTTCCGTTTCCCTTCCCGGAACCCGCCTAGTCCCGCTTGCCGGTAGTGTTCAGTGTGTTCTTTGAACGTCCGTTGCTAGTTCCCTGACAGTTGAGGGACCTAGCGGCGGCCGTCAGTCTCGTTTTTACATGATAAGAGAAGGAGAGTTTTCTATCAAAAAATATCCCAATCCACTGAACCACGTCCATCCGTCCTCCTTTCGTCCCTGGGGCAATGATGGTTCCGTTTGGCAGGCGTACGTTTGTGGCGTCGGTGAGGTTTATTTATTTATTTATTTCTTCATACACGCATCCAACCGTAAGGTTATGGCGGAATCTACAAATTAAATACAATGTTAAGAACCTGGGGGTGATGCCAGGTCCCCACTGGGTAAGCCCCAGAGCTGTCAATGTGGGTGGGAGTGTAGTCTCCCAAGTCTCGCCGTGCAGGTTTTCATCTAGCGTCGTCAGATCCAAGGAGCCCTGTGCGCTCGGAGGCCACCTCGCCGGGTCAATCCCCCATTTCCTCCACCCTTCCCCTCCCGTTTTTACACATTTTTCCGCCTTTATTTCCTCCACAAAGCAAAAACGAAACCAAAGCAAAGTTAAAAAGCCGCCGGGCCACCTGCGCCCCCGCTCTCCTCTCCTCTCTCAACTCCTCCGCTGGTGTCTCCTGACTCTTTGCCCTTTGAGACACCCGGGCCAGCCCTGCCCCTCTTCTCCTCCCCTCTCTCCCCTTCTCCCTCCTTCTTCCTCAGCCTTCTCGCTGCCCCGCCTCGCCTCTCTCCCCTTCTTGTCGGTGGTGTTGTAAGTCCAAGATTGCCATTCCCAAGCACAATCTGGACGTTGATGCCTCCGCTCTTGACGACTTCTGCCCAAGTCTTCTTTGCGGAGGGGGTTGTCTGTCTGGGTTGGTGGGTATTCTTTCCCCTTCCACCATTCTTCGTTGTGGGGGTCTGTTTGGATATCGCTGCAGTAGATGTCGTCTCCTTCGCTTTCATCTTCTTCTTCTGCGTAGCCTTCGCCTCCACAGTCTTCCATCCGTTCGTCTCAGCAGGGGCAGTGCTTGGGGCGTCGGGTAGAGGTGTGTCCTGAGCAGATGAACTGTCAGGGTGAGGTTCCGGTGTCGCATCGGTTGACGTGATCGCGAGGAGAGGTAGGGGGGACATAGGCTTGAGGGCATCAAGCTTGTCCTGGGCGGCGGTAGTCGCATGTTTCGAGTGCATCAGGCTTCGCACCGGTGATGCAGCTCTCGGTTTGTGGTTGACCGGTGCTCTGGTCCTTGGTGAGGTGGGTTCGGTGTTCTGGTCGCTTCCCCTTCGCTTTCTCTTGCCAGGAGGGTTGCGGACAGCGTCCAGGACATCCTGAATGTCATGTTGGACGACAGACAGTTGCATAGTCATCTCTTCCATCGCTGAGGAAGAGGCCGTAAGGTTCGGTGAGGGGGGCGCCGAAATGACTTGTTGCTGTTCGTCGATTTTCTTCGTCAGGGCGTCCACAGCAGCCTTGAAAGCTGCTGTTTCTGCCTGTGTAGAGTCGTATGTTTTGCGCAGCGTCGCGTTTTCGAAGAGCAGATCGTTGAATTTGGTCATCATGACGTCGAATCTGTGGCGCATCTCATCGCTGTTGTTGCGTATGGTGTCATCGAGGGTATTGAAGCGTCGCTGTGTGTCCCGGTGGATCTGTTGTATCCCCAGGAAGCTGGCGCCAGTGAGTTCGGCTTGGTTGTCATGAAACAGTTGATCTAGGGTGGCACAGTTGTCGTCAACTGCGATTGCCTTATTAATTGCAGATACACACGCGCGGCGGTAGTCGCTGAACCGGCTTTGTTCAGTTGTCGCCTGTTGCTGCTTTGTTGAAGCCGAAGGAGCTGATGATCCTGCCAAGACCACGCTCTGGAAGGGCCTTCCAGCGAAGTTTCCATCAACTTCATCAACTATTCCATCTCTTCCATCAAAGGTAGGATTGGATCCATCATGAGGAGGGTCGGCTAGAACATTGTACGCGTTTTCGGACCGTTTCGATCGTCGGGCGTTGTTCTGTCGTTGTTGTGGCCACATTTCGTGAGGTGGGGTAAGCCAGAACTCGTGAAAACTCTGATTTTGCGACAAAAGTCAACAAAAACAACGTAGAATTCCCTGAAAATTCAGAGAATAACGTAATAGAGTGCTGCGAATCCGAATCCGATGAGAAAACCGGGGGTTTCGGTGCTCGTTGTTGAGAATGCAGGGGGGGGGGTCGCCGTTGCCGTGTGGTGTAGCCTGGGGGCGTCGGTGAGGGTGTCTGTGCGGGAGCGGTGAAAGTGCAGCAGCTCCGATTTCGAATCGTCGAATGCTACGGCGTTTGTTCGGGCCCATTCGAAGGCGGTGCGAGCCGCGACTTCCAGTTCGCGGGCATTTTCCTCTCTGGTACGCCCGTGTGCAACGAGAGCTACGTCGTCCATGTAGCTCGGGGTCCATAACGTGGGGTGAGTCCTTTGTAGTTTGTCGAATAGAGGGCGCAGGTAGATAAGGAAGAGGATGGGGGACGCCGGGGAACCTTGGGGGATGCCCGTCCTAATGGGTCGCTGTATGTCTGTTCGTCCGTCGAATGATAGGGCTGTTGTTCTGTCGCTTAGGAAAGTCGAACACCAGGAGACAACTGCAGTTGGGCAGCCCAGTGTGCGCATTGTCGTGAGGAGGCGCGCGGAGGAGACATTGTCGAAGGCTCCTCGCACATCCAAAAATAGTGCGGAGGTCACCATGCGGCGCCCCGCATTCGCTTCGACCTCGTGCGTTAGGGCCATTGCAGCGTCGATAGCCGAGCGTTTAGGGCGCCCGCCTATCTGGTCTGCATGCAGTATGTCGTGTGACTCCGCCATGAGGCTGAGCCGGGTCGCCATAAGTTTTTCTAAAATTTTTCCCATGCAGTTCAGCAACGCGATGGGACGATAGGCCTTAACTGCGCTGCAGTCAGGTTTGTTCGGTTTCGGGATAACCACCGTCGTTGCTTCACGCCAGCACCTTGGGTGGTATCCTTTGTCACCTAGCCTTGCGTACAGCGCATGGAACACCTTGGGGATTGCGTCATAGGCTCTCCTTAGGCATGCGAACGTTATCATGTCGGGACCGGGGGCTTTCTTGGGGGAGGAGGAGTAAATAGCGTGACGTATTTCTTCGGGGGTGAATGTGTGCCAGGGGATAATGGGGTGTGTGAGGGGGATTTGAGTCTGAGGGGCAGCGGGGGGGGTTGGGAAGAGGGCCTGAAAGGCGTTTACTTTGTCTTCGAAATCAACGTGTACCTTGTCTATCCCACCTACCTGGGTCTTGATTGGGGGGGTCAGCTGGGCGCGCCGGGGGTTTGTATATCTAAAGGCGGCCCAGACGTCGGGGCCTTCTGCGGCGGCCAGGTATTCTTTCCACAATGAGTCCTTTGCGTGTCGTACTCTGCGGTAGTGGGTGTTTCGGAGGCGCTTGTACTCTGCATTTATTTATTTATTTATTTATTTATTCATACACGCATCCAACCGTAAGGTTATGGCGGAATCTACAAATTAAATACAATGTTAAGAACCTGGGGGTGATGCCAGGTCCCCACTGGGTAAGCCCCAGAGTTGTCAATGTGGGTGGGAGTGTAGTCTCCCAAGTCTCGTCGTGCAGTTTTTCATCTAGCGTCGTCAGATCCAAGGAGCCCTGTGCGCTCGGAGGCCACCTCGCCGGGTCGATCCCCCATTTCCTCCACCCTTCCCCTCCCATTTTTAACCATTTTTTCCGCCTTTATTTCCTCCACAAAGCAAAAACGAAACCAAAGCAAAGTTAAACAGCCGCCGGGCCATCCGTGCCCCCACTCTCCTCTCCTCTCTCACCTCCTCCGCCGGTGTCTCCTGACTCTTTGCCCTTTGAGACACCCGGGCCCGCCCTGCCCCTCTTCTCCTCCCCTCTCTCCCCTTCTTCTTCCTTCTTCCTCAGCCTTCTCGCTGCTCCCCCTCGCCTCTCTCCCCTTCTTGTCGGTGGTGTTGTCAGTCCAAGATTGCCATTCCCCAGCACAATCTGGACGTTGATGCCTCCGCTTTTGACGACTTCTGCCCAATTTATTTATTTATTTATTAACTCATACACGCATCCAACCGTAAGGTTATGGCGGAATCTACAGTAAATACAAAATTAAGAAACCCGGGTGTCAGGCCAAGCTCTCACTGGGTATGCCCCAGAGCTTGTCGTTAGGGTGTGGGGTTGTAGACCCCCAAGTCTCGTTGTGCTTTTGTTCGTCAAGCGTCGTCTGTTCCAGGAGCCCTGTACGCTCGGAGGCCACCTCGCCGGGTCGTTCCCCCATTTCCTCCACCCTTCCCCTCCCTTTTTTAACCGTTTTTCCACCTTTATTTCCTCCACAAAGCAAAAACAAACAAGCAAAAAGAAAAGAAAAGAAGATATAACTCCCCTGGGTCAACGCCCCCCCATCGCACCTCTCTCCCCTGTGCCACTACCCTACTCTACGTCCCTCCCCTCGCCCTTCACCACGCTCCTCCCTCTCGGCTCGCCAGCCATCCATCGTCCCGCTCCGTCCACTTCTCTCCGCGTCACCATCTCGTACTCGCCTCATTCATGCTCCTCCCGTCCGTCTCCACCGCGTCTCTCCTCTCCCTCGACTCCTCACCTCACTTTCATTCCCGTTTCAAAAAGAAAAAACACAAGACTCCATTCTCCACAACAACCACGCCTCCGCTCTCCCAGTCTCCCGTCTCCACTCTCTCCTCGTCATCGTCCGCTTCCTCCATCTCCCCTCTCCCTCGTCTCTCTCTCCGCTCTCGCCTCCCGCTTCTCCCTCCCTCCGTCCTCCTCCTACTTCTTTTTATTATTATTATTTTTTTTTTTTTTTTAATTATTAGAGGTAACCGCGTGCTCGTCCGTCAGGTCCAGCAGCGTCCCCCAGTCTGTTGTCAGCGTAGCAGATGTGTCCTCCTCAGCGGGGAGTTTACTTAACCTTGCGTGAGCCCACTCCGCAGTCGCTATCTTGGTCTCTGAGATCATAGCGGACAGTGCTTTGGTTCCGGCGGTGGTATGTAAGATTGTCGGTAGTGTGAGGTGTCGTCGTCGTGGGATTTTCAGTGTACGTCGCAGTTCGGTCCGTTGGGAAGTGAAGTAGGGGCACGAGAGAATGAGATGTTTGGGGGATTGCGGAGGGTGAAGGGGGCATGAGCACAAGCGGGAGGGGTATTGGGCGGTGGGGGGATGAGCAAGGCAGTCCAAAAAATAACCGTGTCCGGTTCGCAATCCCAAGATTGCGGTTGATAGTTTGCGTGGTAGGGCCGTGTAGGCATGGTCGAGGCGTCGACGGTGTGGGGCGTCGTATGTTTTAAGTTTCGGCGCGGAGGAGTACCAGGTCGTCCAGTCTTGGATGTATTGATCGTGAATCTGTCGACGTATCCAGGACAGGGAGACCGGTAGCGAAGAGGGGGGAGTTAGGGTGGTTGCAGTTTTGGCGAGGAGGTCGGCTTGGTCATTCCCGGGTATATCGGTATGTCCTGGGACCCAATGTAAGGTGACGGATGTGTCTTTGGAACGGAGGGAGGAGGCGATGTCGTGTATAGCGCGGGCGAGCTCTTGGCCCGGACCATATGTTGTACGGGAGGCGCGGAGGATGGCCGCCTGGTTGTCTGTAAAGACGTGTATCCGGCGGCGTCGGAGGTGGTTGTGGGAGATGATTTTGTGGCACATCTCGAGGCAGTCGTGAATTGCTCGTAGCTCGGCGTCGAACACTTCCGTGGTCGTGCCCATGGGGATGGATTCGTTGACTTGACGGGGGAAACCTGAGGTGATGCAGTATCCGGCGCCTGTTTTTCCTTCGAGTTGGGAGCCGTCTGTATAGGCGATAATGTTGGTTTTGTCGTCACTCAGGTCGCGGATCAGCGAGAGGTGTTCGACGGCGGCTTCGGGTTTGGGGAGGGAGGATATCTTTATTCGTAGGGGTGAGCTTATCCACGGGGTGGGATTTGGGTGTGCCGTGTCCTCGATTTCGTCGTCTGGTAATATCCACTGACCGACGGAGCGGAGCATGCGAACGAGGCGCGAGGGGGCTTTCTGGGTGGTGTTCCAGGGGTAGTCATATTCGGACGGGTCACATATGGAGGTGGGGAAGTGGTTGGGCACGGGGTAGGAGGAAGGGCAGCGTCTAACTACGGGGTGGGAAGGGGGGAGGGAGAGGAGGCGGAGAACGTATTTGCGGCTGCGGCGTTGAAGGCGAACTGCGACGGGGGGTATGGCGGCTTCGTTGTGTAGGGCCACTATGGGGGTCGATGTGAATGCGTTTAGTATGCGGCGTAGGGCGGAGTTTTGTTGCGTTTGTAGTGTGCTGGCCAGTCCTTTTTGTCCATTCCACCAGATCTCAGAGCCAAAATCCGACCTAGAGGTTACACACGCTTGATAAAGTGTACGGGTCGCTGAGGGGGACAGACCTGTTTCGTGACGTACCAAACTTCGGAGGGCGTTGAGGGACCTAGCGGCGGCCGTCAGTCTTATTTTTACATGTTGGGAAAAGGAAAGTTTGCGATCAAAATGTATGCCAATCCACCGGACCACGTCCTTGCTGCCTCCTTGAGTCCCGGGGGTGACTATGGTGCCGTTAGGTAAGCGCACGTTTGTTGCTTCGCTGTGTTCATCGATTCGCGACTTATGGAAGTGCAGCATCTCCGATTTGGAATCGTCGAATGCTACCGCGTTTGTCTGCGCCCAGTTGAATGCGGTGCGAGCGGCTGCTTCCAGGGCGCGCGCATTTTGTTCTCTCGTTCGTCCATGGGCCACCAAGGCAACGTCGTCTATATAGCTAGGGGTCCACAGGGTTGGGTGTTCGGATTGTAAGGCGTCAAAGAGGGGGCGAAGGTATATGAGGAAGAGTATTGGCGGCGCGGGGGATCCCTGGGGAATGCCGGTTTGAATTGGTCGCTGTGAATCTGTTCTGCCGTCAAATGATAGTGCGGTTGTGCGGTCACTTAAGAATGAGGAACACCACGATATTACCGCCTGTGGGCAGCCGAGTGAGTGCATAGTTGCCAGTAATCTGGCGGAGGAGACGTTATCGAAAGCTCCTCGTACATCTAGAAATAGGGCAGACGTCACGAAGCGATTTCCCGCGTTAACTTCTACCTCATGCGTCAGTGCCATCGCGGCGTCAATTGCCGAGCGTTTTGGGCGCCCGCCAATCTGGTCCTTATGCATGATTTCGTGCGACTCCGCCATAAGGCTGAGCCGGGTCGCCATGAGTTTTTCTAGCACCTTGCCCAAGCAGTTGAGTAAGGCGATCGGGCGGTATGCCTTTATGGCGTTATAGTCCGGTTTGTTTGGTTTAGGTATCACCACCGTCGTGGCCTCTCGCCAGCTCCGCGGATGATATCCTTTCGTTCCTAAGGTTGAGTACAGGGCGTTGAAAACTTTGGGGACTGCATCGTACGCCTTCCTAAGGCCCGCGAACGTGATGGAGTCCGGGCCGGGGGCTTTCTTGGGGGAGGATGTTGTGATAGCGGTACGAATTTCTTCGGGGGTGAATGTTTTCCAGGGGAGTTGGGGGTTGGGTCGTGAGGTGCGTGTGGGGGGGGCAGCTGGGGGGGGAGGGAATAACGCTTGAAAGGCCTCTACCTTACTGTCGAAGTCGACGCATATCTTCTCCATTCCTCCTACCTGTGTCTTGATCGGTGGTGTCAATTGAGCGCGGCGCGGGTTTGTATATCGGAAGGCCGCCCATATGTCTGGTCCTTCCACCGCGGCTGAGTGTTCCTTCCACATGGAGTCCTTTGCATGTCGGACTTTCCTGTAGTGGGCGTTTCGAGACTGTTTGTATTCGGCGAGGTGTTGGGGAAGGAGGGTCTGTTTCCATCTCCTCCTGGCCCGGGTCATGTCTTTACGTGTCAGGCGTACCTCCTCCGTCCACCATCTCTTCGACCGCGGGGTTGGGGTGAGGGTAGCTGTTGATATCGTGGCGGAGGTTTGGATAGAGTCGCGAAGGAGGGCAGCCCATTCGTCGAGGTTCTCGGCGGAGGGGTTGGCTCGGAGGTGGGACCACCGGGGGTAGGAAGCTTCGGTGAGACGTTGCAATTCTTCGGTGAAGGTCTCCCAGTCCGTCTTGCGCCAGTTTAGTGGTGTAGTGTCGCCGGCGGTGTTGTGGTGGCCTGGGTGTAAGGAGTTGATTTGGAAACGGATCACCTCGTGGTCCGATCCCGTGGCGATGCCGTCGTCAATGGCCCAAGAAGAAATTTCCCTTGCCATCGCCGGGGCTGCCAGAGTCAGGTCGAGGACCGAAGAGCCCGATCCGTCTCGATAGTGGTAAGTAGGAACGTCCGGGACGTTTACCAGTTGCCAGTGATGGTCTTCCATCAGTTCCACCAGCACGTCTGCTCTCGCTGGTCTGCGTGCGTGGGAGTTCCACAGAGGGTGATGGGCATTGAGGTCCCCTGTGATCACGCAACGGTGGGGGAGAGTGAGGGGGGTAAGGGAGCGGGGGACGGTATATAATTTTGTTTGGGGGTCTTTTTCATTATAGATATTTAAGAGGTAAAAGGAGGGAATGAGTGTGGTGCTGACCTCGAGTACCTGGAGGTCAGGATCTCCGCTGACGTCCGGTCTTGGTGTGACTCGAACATGTGAGTTGAGGCGAGAGATATATGCAGCAGTGCGATTGACTTTGTGGTGGCTGCGGGGGGGGAAGTAACAAAAGGAAATCTGGATGTGTGATTGCGTACCGGGGATCTTTAACGTTAATCTCTTGTACCAGCAATATGTCTATTTTGGATCCTGCTGAGTTCAGCAGTGTTGTTAGTGCGGTGGCGCTGCGATTCGTGTTATGTGACACGATGCGAAGGGTCGCCGCTGATGAGTCGTATCTATTCATCAGCGGTCATGGTGGTGTCGGCGATGGGGTTTATTTCGGCGGGGATGGCGTCTAGGGGTGTTGTCTCCGGGCGAGTCTTCTGCCAGGCTTCCCTGACGTCGTTCACTTTGACGGGGCAGCGGGTGCTGTATGCGGCGTGGTGGACGTCTGTGAGGCCAGCGGCGACACAATTGGCACACTTGTAGAGGGTGTGTTGACATTTGCGGCCCTGGATTGTGGGACACTGGCCGCATTGGTGATATTCGGTGGGGTGAGGGGCGGCGCATATCGCGCAAGCGGGGCCATTGTCAGCTGGGCAGATTGCATGATGATGTCCAAATTACTGGCACCTGCGGCATTGGTCAATGGAACGGGCGGTGAAGAATTCTGTCACCTTGCGTTGTTCGAATAATACTGTCACCTTTGTTCTCTTGAGGAGGTTGTATTCCTCGCTGGACTTCAGTGCGATCATCACACTGGAGGCGGTCTTACCAACACGCTTGTCCGGGTGAGAGATGTACCTTGGGGGTTGTGTCAGGCGTACTTTGTGGTTCGTCTCGATTTCTTGCTGCAATTTTTGCATACCCTCGGCGGTGTCCTCGTAGTAGTCCGTGGGGATTCCGTGGACTGCCAGCTTATACCATTTTTCGTTAAGTCGGGGGGGCAAGAGGTTCGGGTGGACTTTGCAGGCAGCGGCGTGGATAACAGAGAGGTGGGGGGTGAGATCGGTAATGGATGTGTTCGGGGAGGGGGTAAGCATGAGGTTTCCTGCGATATTTTTCCTAACCGTCATGATGTTTCCTTCCACCTTCGCCTTGTGTAGGGCTTCGTTGATAGCTAATCCAATGGCGATCTTAGAGCTATCGGGCAGGGCACGGGGGTCAGGGCAGGGGATCACAATGTCTTGGACGCGGGGGGGGTTCTTGCGTTGGGGATTGGGTTTGGTGGTCTTAGGGGGGGTCATTGATGGGGCAGCGGCTTTCTCTTTGAACAGCTTGACGGACGAGGGTATTGGTCCTTGCCACGGTTCGTTCGCCTGGGGTGGGGGAGGGGGTAGGTGAGGGGGAGTAGGGAGCTCGTTCTTCCGGAGTTCAGCTTCGGCGTTCAAGCACCTCTGCTTCCAGTACTCGGCTTCGCTGAGGCGGGGGGCATGTTTGGAGGGTAAATCGAGAGAGGCGTTAACGGGCTGGGTATCGGGGCTGGTGGTCACGAGGAGGGTGGAGGATGCGGAGACGGGGGTGGGGGACACGGCGGTAGCTGTTCCTTTCGGTAGGAGGGACGGGGCGAGGATTCGGACGGCATCGTAGATGGATTGGAGGAGGGACTGGTCTTGTTGATTGTCTTGAACGCTTTGTTGATTCTGTCGTTCGTTGTCTGGTCGGCGTGACGAAACATGTCCGCGGTGGTAGCAAGATTGTGGTGGAGGACGTCGATGGATTGAGCGAGGGCGGCGTTGCTGTGAGGTGTGGCGTTAATCGGAGCGATGTCGGGGTGGAGTCGTTTGACTTGTGCAGAAACGGGGGTGGAGTCTTCGGCGATATGGGTGATAGTATGGGCAGTGGAGGCGGCGGGGCGTTTTTTCTGTTTTCCGGTGGTTTGTTGGATGGAGTATTTGGGGTCATTGTTGCTCAGTTGATCGGGGGTGTCGAAGTTTTCAGGGAGGGGTTTTTTGTTGTGGGGTGTTTTGGGTGGGGCGTTGGTGGTGTTGCGAGAAGTTGGCGTTGGGGAGCTGTCTCGGGGAGACGCGTCGTCGTCGCTGGAATCCTCGCTGACATCAGAGCACGTGTCTACGTGCATCTCAACGTCGGACGCGTCGGACTCGTGCGGCTCTGCGTTAGCGCGTGGATTTTTTTCGGGCGCCCGAGGGGGTTCTTTATCGGGGGGGAGAGGTTGTTTCTCCACAACGGTGGATCGGGGAGGCATCGGAATTTCGGAATAAGTTTGTTTGGCGGTAGCGACGAATAATCCGCGTTGGAATTGATGATTTTCGTGGTTGTGGGGTTGTGGTGTTGTTGAAAAGGCAGGGGGGGGGTCGCTCTTTGCTGGGTGGTGTGTTGACTTCTGCCCAAGTCTTCTTTGCAGAGGGGGTCGTTGTTCTGGGTTGGTGGGTATTCTTTCCCCGGCCACCATTCTTTGTTGTAGGGGTCTTGCTGGGTGTCGCTGCCGTAGGTCTCGTCTCCTGCGCTTTCTGCTTCTTCCTCTGTGTAGCCTTCGCCTCCATAGTCTTCCATCCGTTGGTCTCAGCAGGGGCAGTGCTTGGGGCGTCGGGTAGAGGTGTGTCCTGACCAGATGAACTGTCAGGGTGAGGTTCCGATGTCACTTCGGTCGATGTGATTGCGAGGAGAGGTATGGGGGACGTATGCTTGAGGGCATCAAGCTTGTCCTGGGCGGCGGTAGTCGCATGTTTTGAGTGCATCAGGCTTCGCACCGGTGATGCAGCTCTCGGTTTGTGGTTGACCGGTACTCTGGTCGTTGGTGATGTGGGTTCGGTGTTCTGGTCGCTTCCCCTTCGCTTTCTCTTGCCAGGAGGGTTGCGGACAGCGTCCAGGACATCCTGAATGTCATGTTGGACGACGGACAGTTGCATAGTCATCTCGTCCATCGCGGAGGAAGAGGCCGTGAGGTTCGGTGAGGGGGGCGCCGAAATGACTTGTTGCTGTTCGTCGATTTTCTTCGTCAGGGCGTCCACAGCAGCCTTGAGGGCTGCTGTATCTGCCCGTGTAGAGTCGTATGCTTCGCGCAGCGTCGCGTTTTCGAAGAGCAGATCGTTAAATTTGGTCATCATGACGTCGAATCTGCCGTGTATCGCATCGTTGTTGTTGCGTATGGATTCCTCGAGTGTATTGAAGCGTCGCTGTGTGTCCTGATAGGTCTGGTGTACCCCCAGGTAGCTGGCGCCTATGAACTCGGTCCAGTTGTCTGCAAACAGTTGGTCAAGGGTGGCATAGTTGTCCTTATGCGAGGCTGCCTCATTAACTGCAGGTACCATTAGGCGATGGTATCTACTGAACAGGCTGGGTTCAGTTGTCGCCTGTTTCTGCTTTGTTGAAGCTTGTACTCTGCATGATGGGCCGGGAGGCGAGTAGATTTCCACGTTTTTCTTGCGCTCTGCATGTTCCGTCGAGTCGTGCTTAGTTCCTCCGTCCACCACCTCTTCGAACGAGGAGTCGGTGTGAGGGTGGGTGTCGCCTTTTGGGCAGCTGCCTGAATGGAGTCACGCATGAGGGCGGCCCATTCGTCCAGGTTACTTGCGGACGGGTTTGCGCGGAGGTGTGTCCAGTACGGGTGACTGGCCTCGGCGAGGGTTTGTAGCTCCCTGGTAAAAGTCTCCCAATCCGTTTTTTGCCAGTTAAGTCGTGGGGCGGTAGGGGTGGCGGTGTTATGGTCTGGGTGGAGGGACGTTAGTTGAAAGCGGATGACCTCGTGGTCTGAACCTGTGGCTAGGTCATCGTCGACTGCCCAGTTCGTGAGTTCCCTTGTCATCGCGGGGGATGTCAGGGTCAGGTCCAGAACCGACGAGCCAGAGCCGTCTTTGTACTGGTGGGTCGGGACGTCGGGGACGTTCGCCAGATTCCAGTGGTGGGTTTCGATCAGTTGGGGTGACGCTGATGTGGGGGTTCAAACGAGAGACGTAGGCGGCGGTCCGGTTGACTTTGTGGTAGCCGCGGGGGGGAAGCAAAAGAATGAAGTTGGGGTGGGTTATAGCAAATTTTGGGTCCTTGACGTTTACCTCTTGGACAAGAATGATGTCGGTGGAAGCGCTTGCTGTGTTTAGCAACGTCGTGAGGGCGGTGGTGCTGCGATTCGTATTGTGGGACACGATGCGGAGGGTCGCCGCTGATGGATGGTGTCTATTCATCAGCGGTCATGGTGGTATCAGCAATGGGGTTGGTTTCGGCCGGGATGTTGTCGTAGGTGGTGTCTGGGCGGGTTCTGAGCCATGCCTCTCTCACTCTTCCTATTTTCACTGGGCATTTAGTGCTGTATGCTGCGTGTTGGGTGTCAGCATGTCCTGCGGCTACGCAGTTCGAGCATCTGTAAACGGTGTGGATGCACTTCCTGCCCTTCTGTTTGGGGCATTCTCCACAGAAGTGGTATTCCGTTGGGTGTACGGCGGCGCATATGGCGCAGGTAGGGCCGTTGTCGGCGGCGCATGTTGCGTGGTGGTGGCCAAACTTCTGGCACCTATGGCATTGCTCGATGGGCCTCGCGGAGAAGAACTCGGTGACTTTTCGTGGTTCGAACAAGACGACGACCTTCGTGCGTTTCAATGTGTTCTAGTCGCTGAGGGAGTTGAGGGCGATCATGACGCTCGACGCCGACTTACCGGCCCGTTTGTCGGGGTGAGATATGTACCGCGGTGGTTGGGTTAATCTGACGGAATGGTTACGTTCGATTTCGACTTGCAGTTCTTGCATGCCTTCTTCGGAGTCTGGGTAATACTCGGTTGGTACGACGTGGACCGCCAGTTTGTACCACTTCTCGTTTATGCGGGGGGGCAGCAGCGTAGGGTGTACTTTGCGGGCGGCTTCGAGGATGAGGGGCAGGTGGGGGGTGATATCGGCGGGTGTAGTGTGGGGGGGGGGGGGGGGGGTCAAAATAAGATTTCCTTTCACGTTCTTCTTCACCATTGAGATAGAGACTTTCCCAGGAACATTTGCTGCGCGCAAGGCGTCATTGACGGCAGTTCCGATTGCTATCTTGGAGCTCTCTGGGAAGGAACGCGGGTCTGGGCATGGGATAATAATGTCGGTGGGGGGGGGGGGATTCTTTCTTTTGGGCTTTGGCGGGTTTGGTGGTTTGTTTAGGAGGCGTGGGGGTAGCAGCGGGGAATAACTTCTTCGTTGCGGGTCCTTCTTCTTGCCATGGGGTGGAGGGGTTCAGATCGGGGAGTGGGGCATGGACGGGGAGGGGGATCTTGTGCTTCTTGAGCTCGTTCTCGGCTTCAAGACAGCGTTTTTTCCAGTAGGCAAGTTCCTTAGGGGAGGGGCAGCGGGGGTCGGGGCGTGAATGGAGGGGAGATCGTTGGAATCGGGGGGGGGTGGAGCGAGGGTAGTGGGGTTCTCGGGGGTGGAGGAGGATGCGACGGGGGAAAGGAGGGCTGAGATGTCTTCGTTGGGGAGTATGACGGGGGCAATGCGGGACAGGAGATCGTGGACGGCACGGATTGTAGACTGGTATTCCTGGATAGATCGGAACGCCTGAGTGACTCTGTCATTCGTGGCTCCGTCGGCATGTCGGAACATGTCCGTGGCGGTGTTGAGATTGTCGTTGAGTTGGTTGATGGATGTTGCGAGGCTGTCGGTGGCGGGGTTGGTAGACAGGCGGTTGTCGGTGTCACGGCGGAGGCGTTGGACTCCGGCGGGGACTGGGGTGGAGTCGGCGGCGATGTGGGTGATGAGGTGGGCGGTGGAGGCAGCTGGGCGTTTCTTCGATGTGTCGGTGTGGCGTTGAACGGTGTATTTGGGGTCGGGGTTGGTCAATACGTCGGGGGTGTCATTGTTATCAGGGAGGGTTTTCTTATTGTGGGGGGTTTCGGGGGGAGCGTTGTTGGTGTTGCGCGCGACGGGGGTGGGGGAGCTCTCGCGGGAAGACGCGTCTTCGTCGCTAGAGTCATCGCTGACGTCAGAGCACGTGTCTACGTGCATTTCCGTGTCGGAGGCGTCGGACCCTTGCGGCTCCGCGTTAGCGCGTTTTTCTTTCGCGAGCGCTCGAGGGGGTGCTTTGTCGGGGGGGAGGGGCTGTTTCTCAACAGCGGAGGATCGGGTGGGCATCGGAAGCTCGGAATAAGTTGTTTCTGCGGTAGCGACAAGGAATCTGCGATTGAAATGATGGTTTTTGATGTGGGTGGAGGGTGGTGTTGATGAAACCGGTTCGCGGGGCTTTTCTCAGGGGCCCGAAAACTCTTTTTCGATGAAAACTCAACGAAAAAGAGAGGGCCTGATCTGGAAAGGCTGCGAATAGGTAATTCGGGGCTGCCGAACAATAATCCGCGATAAAATCTTGCGATTTCGGCGTGGTTGTTGAAAAGGCAGGGGGGGGTCGCTCTTTGCTGGGTCGGTTGGGTCGATGGATCACTCATCGAGATTGTCAGGCGTGGGGTTTCAGCTGAGAAGGGTCCAACGGGAGGATGTGGCGGCCGAGAGGGTTTGTAGGGTTGTTACGAAGGAATCCCAATCTGTTTTCTTCCAGTTGAGCCTGGGGGGGCCCGTCGAGACTTCCATGTCGGGGTGGGGTGATGAGACCTGAAATGGTATCACCTCGTGGTCGGAGCCTGTGGGGTTTTCGTCATCCACGGCCCAGTTTGTCACTTCCATAGCCACTGCTGGCGAAGCAATGGTCAGGTGAGGCACTGAGGAGCCCGTGCCGTTCCGGTAGTAGTATGTTGCGATGTCTGGTGCGTTGATGAGGTGCCAGCCTTCATCTTCGATTAGTGCAGTGAGTTCATCAGCGGGGGCATTGCGCCTCACCCGGGAGTTCCACAGCGTGTGGTGGGCATTCAAATCACCTGTGATGATGCACCGGTTGGGAAGGGAAAGGGGTGTGAGGGCGCGGGAATCGTATGGAGTTTCGTGATGCGGTCGTATTCGTTATATATATTTTAGAGGTATTGTTTGGGTATCAGGTCTGTTTGGACTTCCAGGATCTGGAGGTCTGGGTCGCTGCAAATGTCGGGGCGTAGGGTACCTTTGAGGTGTGAGTTCAATCGTGAGACGTAGGCCGCCGTTCGATTGACGGGGTTTGTTGTTTGTTCTCTCATTACTTGTTTGCAACCCGAAGGTTATGACAAGGGACAGATAAATACAAAAGAGAAGAAGAAAGAAATGTAAAAGCAAAAACCCAGTCTCCACCTCTACCAGTCTCCTCCTCTTGATCGTTGTGGTTGTGGGGTCTGTCCCCACTGTTACTAAGGGGGTTTCTTGTCCAAGCGCGTCTGATGTTCCAAGTGCCCTGCTTGCACAGAGGCCGCCTCGCCGGGCTCCTCCCTTTCCTGCTCCCTTCCCCTTCCCATGTTTAGCCATTTTACCGCCTTTGTTTCCTCCGCGTACAAAAGAAAAAGGTAACTCCCGTCGTCCTCCTCTGCCCCTTCCCCGTGCCCCTCTCTCTCCTTTCGCAACGCCTCGCACTCCTCCCGCCCTCCGAACATAAGAAAAACATCGTCGCACCCAAACAAAGGAAAGTACAAAGGAAACTCGTCTGCCCTCTCTCGCCTGCCGTCCCCGTCATCTCCCTTCCTGTGCACCATTCCACCATCCGTTCCCTTCTCACCCGCCGTACCATAAACAACTCCAACCCGTAAGATAAACAATTGAAAGACAAAGAAAAGAAAACTCAAAACACCCGAACCCCAAGCAGACCCAAGCAACGACCCCAGCCCGATCCCGTCACCGCGTGCCCGTTCCCTTTCTCTCCGCCTATCCCTCTTCTACCTTCCCCTTCCGCTTGTCCCTTTTTTTTTTTTTTTTCTTCTTTTTTTTTTTTTTTCAAAACAGAAATCCTAAGTAAGAAAGCACTGCAAAATCAGCGCGCGCGAAAGTTCCTAAGG
This sequence comes from Pyronema omphalodes, assembly GCA_024516155.1. NCBI lineage: Eukaryota > Fungi > Ascomycota > Pezizomycetes > Pezizales > Pyronemataceae > Pyronema > Pyronema omphalodes. Next base: position 56,245 of record JAJJXM010000032.1, on the reverse strand, counting down.
TACTGCGGTCAGTGTAGTCAGCGGTAGGGGTCTATCCCCTTCTGCGAGGCTTCTCTAGCCGGGAGTGTGCCCAGGTCGAGGTATCAACCTTGGTTGCAGAGATAAAGGTGGAAAGAGCCTTGGTGCCGGAGGGGGTGTCCAGAATGGTGTTTAGGTTGATCCGGGAGTGTTGTCTGAGTTTGAGGTCCTTCCTGAGTGTGGAGCGAGCGGCCTGGAAGTCGGGGCAGCTCAGGAGGAGGTGTCGAGGCGTCCGCGGTGGATGGATTGGGCAGCTGCAGCTGCGGGAGGGGTATGCGTCGGATGGAGGGTGGGCCAAGCAGTTGAGGAAGTACCCGTGGCCGGTGCGAAGACCCAGGATTGCAGTTGATATCCAGCGGGGGTTTTCCGTGTACGCAGTGTCCATTTTGCGGCGGTGTGTGGCGGCGTACGTGCGCGGTCGGGGGGAAGAGGTGAACCAGGTAGCCCAGTCTTCGGTGTACCTCTCTCGAGCGCGGCGGCGCAGCCAAGTGAGGGATATCGGTATTTGTCGGCGTGGCGGTACTGTTGTCGCCTGTCGGGCCAGTTCGTCGGCGGCTTCGTTTCCGGGGACGCTAGTGTGTCCTGGGACCCAGTGGATGGTAATTGAGGTACCGTAAGTGTGAAGGTCGTGAGCGGTGTTGTGGATGGCCCAGGCGAGCTCCTGGCCGGGGCCTCGACGGAGGTGAGAGGCTCGACGTATCGCGGCTTGGTTGTCGGTAAAAACGTGGATGTGTTTGTCGTAAAGGACGTTGCGTCGAATATGTGTCAGGCATGTCCGGAGTCCTTCGTGGATGGCCATAACTTCCGCGTCGAAGACTTCTGTTCTGTCGCCCATGGGCACTATGGAGTCGACGGGACGGGGCAGCCCGTGGGGGATGGTGTATCCTGCGCCTGTTATGCCGTCAAGTTGAGAGCCGTCCGTGTACAGTAGGATAGTATCCGATCGTTGGCGAAGGGCGTGGAGGAGGAGGAGGTGGTCGTCGGCAGCTTCAGCCTTCGGGGAGGAGGAGATGTCGATCGTTAATGTAGGGGCGAGGTCGTCGTCGGGGATGTTTTGGGAGGTGTCCTCGATTTCGGCGTTTGGTTGGACCCACGGGGAGAGGGTGCTGATGACGTGCAGGCGGCGAGACGGGGCTTGTCCTGGGACGTGCCACGGGTGGTCGTACTCGGTGTCCGGGTTGATGGAGGCATCCTCGATACTCGGGGCGGGAAACGAGACGGGGCAGCGTGTGATGATAGGGTGCGAGGCGGGTAAAGTGAGGGTGCGCAGGGCGTATTTCCGCTGGCGGTTGTCAAGACGTATTGTGACGGGGGGGAGTGCGGATTCATTGTGGAGGGCCAGGATCGGAGTAGAGGTGAAAGCGTTGAGAATCCTGCGGAGGGCGGTGTTCTGTTGATTCTGGAGGGTGCGGGCAAGGTCTTTTTGTTGGTTCCACCATATCTCTGCGCCGTAGTCTGCTCTCGACTGGACACACGCCTGGTAGATCAGTCTTGTAGCAGCGGGGGACAGACCTGTTTCGTACCGTGCTAACCTACACAGTGCGTTCAGAGTTCTTTGCGCGGCGGTTACTCGTCTAGCTACATGTTTTCTAAAGTTAAGTTTCCTATCTAAATACAGGCCTATCCACCTCACAACATCCTTCTCTCCTCCTTGTGTTCCCGGTGTGATAACTGTACCGTTTGGTAACTTAACTTTTTCCTCCTCAGTGATGCTATCGGTGCGTGCCCAGTGGAAATGCAGGAGCTCTGACTTGGCATCGTCAAATGCAACGGCGTTTGCGTCGGCCCACCGAAAGGCTGTTGTCGTAATGTTCTCAAGTGCGCGGGCGTTCGCTTTTCTGGTGCGTCCCTGGACGACGATCGCTACGTCGTCAATGTAGCTAGGTGTCCAGGCGTACGGGTGTACCTGCGCTAGTTCGTCGAATAATGGGCGGAGGTATAATAAGAAAAGTATGGGGGATGCAGGGGAACCTTGTGGGATGCCTGTTTGCACTGGGCGTTGCGTGTCAGTTCGCCCATCGAACGCTAGAGCGATCGTGCGATCTGCGAGGAAAGACTGGCACCACGATACTACTGGTCGCGGGCACCCAAGCTGTCGTAATGTTTATTTATTTATTTATTTATTTATTAACTCATACACGCATCCAACCGTAAGGTTATGGCGGAATCTACAGTAAATACAAAATTAAGAAACCCGGGTGTCAGGCCAGGCTCTCACTGGGTATGCCCCAGAGCTTGTCGTTAGGGTGTGGGGTTGTAGACCCCCAAGTCTCGTTGTGCTTTTGTTCGTCAAGCGTCGTCTGTTCCAGGAGCCCTGTACGCTCGGAGGCCACCTCGCCGGGTCGTTCCCCCATTTCCTCCACCCTTCCCCTCCCATTTTTAACCATTTTTCCCCCTTTATTTCCTCCACAAAGCAAAAACAAAACCAAAGCAAAGTTTAACAGCCGCCAGGCCACCAGTGCCCCCGCTCTCCGCTCCTCTCTCCCCTCCTCCGCCGGTGTCTCCTGACTCTTTGCCCTTTGAGACACCCGGGCCCGCCCTGCCCCTCTTCTCCTCCCCTCTCTCCCCTTCTCCTTCCTTCTTCCTCAGCCTTCTCGCTGCTCCCCCTCGCCTTTCTCCCCTTCTTGTCGGTGGTGTTGTCAGTCCAAGATTGCCATTCCCCAGCACAATCTGGACGTTGATGCCTCCGCTGTTGACGACTTCTGCCCAAGTCTTCTTTGCAGAGGGGGTTGTCGTTCTGGGTTGGTGGGTATTCTTTCCCCGGCCACCATTCTTTGTTGTAGGGGTCTTGCTGGGTGTCGCTGCCGTCGGTTTCGTCTCCTGCGCTCTCTGCTTCTTCCTCTGTGTAGCCTTCGCCTCCACAGTCTTCCATCCGTTCGTCTCAGCAGGGGCAGTGCTTTGGGCGTCGGGTAGAGGTGTGTCCTGAGCAGATGAACTGTCAGGGTGAGGTTCCGATGTCGCTTCGGTCGATGTGATTGCGAGGAGAGGTAGGGGGGACTTAAGCTTGAGGGCATCCAGCTTGTCCTGGGCGGCGGTAGTCGCATGTTTTGAGTGCATCAGGCTTCACACCGGTGATGCAGCTCTCGGTTTGTGGTTGACCGGTACTCTGGTCGTTGGTGATGTGGGTTCGGTGTTCTGGTCGCTTCCCCTTCGCTTTCTCTCGCCAGGAGGGTTGCGAACAGCGTCCAGGACATCCTGAATGTCATGTTGGACAACGGACAGTTGCATAGTCATCTCTTCCATCGCGGAGGAAGAGGCCGTGAGGTTCGGTGAGGGGGGCGCCGAAATGACTTGTTGCTGTTCGTCGATTTTCTTCGTCAGGGCGTCCACAGCAGCCCTGAGGGCTGCTTGTTTGTTGTTTGTTTGTTCTCTCATTACTTGTTTGCAACCCGAAGGTTATGACAAGGGACAGATAAATACAAAAGAGAAGAAGAAAGAAATGTAAAAGCAAAAACCCAGTCTCCACCTCTACCAGTCTCCTCCTCTTGATCGTTGTGGTTGTGGGGTCTGTCCCCACTGTTACTACGGGGGTTTCTTGTCCAAGCGCGTCTGATGTTCCAAGTGCCCTGCTTGCACAGAGGCCGCCTCGCCGGGCTCCTCCCTTTCCTCCTCCCTTCCCCTCCCATTTTTAACCATTTTTCCTCCTTTATTTCCTCCACAAAGCAAAAACAAAACCGAAGCAAAGTTACACAGCCGCCGGGCCACCCGTGCCCCCACTCTCCTCTCCTCTCTCCCCTCCTCCGCCGGTGTCTCCTGACTCTTTGCCCTTTGAGACACCCGGGCCCGCCCTGCCCCTCTTCTCCTCCCCTCTCTCCCCTTCTCCTTCCTTCTTCCTCAGCCTCCTCGCTGCTCCCCCTCGCCTCTCTCCCCTTCTTGTCGGTGGTGTTGTCAGTCCAAGATTGCCATTCCCAAGCACAATCTGGACGTTGATGCCTCCGCTCTTGACGACTTCTGCCCAAGTCTTCTTTGCAGAGGAGGTTGTCGTTCAGGGTTGGTGGGTATTCTTTCCCCGTCCACCATTCTTTGTTGTAGGGGTCTTGCTGGGTGGCGCTGCCGTAGGTGTCGTCTCCTTCGCTTTCTGCTTCTTCCTCTGTGTAGCCTTCGCCTCCACAGTCTTCCATCCGTTCGTCTCAGCAGGGGCAGTGCTTGGGGCGTCGGGTAGAGGTGTGTCCTGAGCAGATGGACTGTCAGGGTGAGGTTCCGGTGTCGCATCGGTTGACGTGATCGCGAGGAGAGGTAGGGGGACATAGGCTTGAGGGCATCAAGCTTGTCCTGGGCGGCGGTTTTATTTATTTATTTATTTATTAACTCATACACGCATCCAACCGTAAGGTTATGGCGGAATCTACAGTAAATACAAAATTAAGAAACCCGGGTGTTAGGCCAGGCTCTCACTGGGTATGCCCCAGAGCTTGTCGTTAGGGTGTGGGGTTGTAGACCCCCAAGTCTCGTTGTGCTTTTGTTCGTCAAGCGTCGTCTGTTCCAGGAGCCCTGTACGCTCGGAGGCCACCTCGCCGGGTCGTTCCCCCATTTCCTCCACCCTTCCCCTCCCTTTTTTAACCGTTTTTCCGCCTTTATTTCCTCCACAAAGCAAAAACAAATAAGCAAAAGAAAAGAAAAGAAGATATAACTCCCCCGGGTCAACGCCCCCCCATCGCACCTCTCTCCCCTGTGCCACTACCCTACTCTACGTCCCTCCCCTCGCCCTTCAGCACGCTCCTCCCTCTCGGCTCGCCAGCCGTCCATCGTCCCACTCCGTCCACTTCTCTCCGCGTCACCATCTCGCACTCGCCTCATTCGTGCTCCTCCCGTCCGTCTCTACCGCGTCTCTCCTCTCCCTCGACTCCTCGCTTCACTTTCATTCCCGTTACAAAAAAGAAAAAAACACAACACTCCATTCTCCACAACAACCACGCCTCCGCTCTCCCAGTCTCCCGTCTCCACTCTCTCCTCGTCATCGTCCGCTTCCTCCATCTCCCCTTTCCCTCGTCTCTCTCTCCGCTCTCGCCTCCCGCTTCTCCCTCCCTTCGTCCTCCTCCGACTTCCTTTTATTATTATTATTTTTTTTTTTTTCTTTTTTTTTTTTTTTTTAATTATTAGAGGTAACCGCGTGCTCGTCCGTCAGGTCCAGCAGCGTCCCCCAGTCTGTTGTCAGCGTAGCAGATGTGTCCTCCTCAGCGGGGAGTTTACTTAACCTTGCGTGAGCCCACTCCGCAGTCGCTATCTTGGTCTCTGAGATCATAGCGGACAGTGCTTTGGTTCCGGCGGTGGTGTGTAAGATTGTCGGTAGTGTGAGGTGTCGTCGTCGTGGGATTTTCAGTGTGCGTCGCAGTTCGGTCCGTTGGGAAGTGAAGTGGGGGCACGAGAGAATGAGATGTTTGGGGGATTGCGGAGGGTGAAGGGGGCATGAGCACGAGCGGGAGGGGTATTGGGCGGTGGGGGGATGAGCAAGGCAGTCCAAAAAATAACCGTGTCCGGTTCGCAATCCCAAGATTGCGGTTGATAGTTTGCGTGGTAGGGCCGTGTAGGCATGGTCGAGGCGTCGACGGTGTGGGGCGTCGTATGTTTTAAGTTTCGGCGCGGAGGAGTACCAGGTCGTCCAGTCTTGGATGTACTGATCGTGAATTTGTCGGTGTATCCAGGACAGGGAGACCGGTAGCGAAGAGGGGGGAGTTAGGGTGGTTGCAGTTTTGGCGAGGAGGTCGGCTTGGTCATTCCCGGGTATGTCGGTATGTCCTGGGACCCAATGTAAGGTGACGGATGTGTCTTTGGAACGGAGGGAGGAGGCGATGTCGTGTATAGCGCGGGCGAGCTCTTGGCCCGGACCATATGTTGTGCGGGAGGCGCGGAGGATGGCCGCCTGGTTGTCTGTAAAGACGTGTATCCGGCGGCGTCGGAGGTGGTTGTGGGAGATGATTTTGTAGCACATCTCGAGGCAGTCGTGAATTGCTCGTAGTTCGGCGTCGAACACTTCCGTGGTCGTGCCCATGGGGATGGATTCGTTGACTTGACGGGGGAAACCTGAGGTGATGCAGTATCCGGCGCCTGTTTTTCCTTCGAGTTGGGAGCCGTCTGTATAGGCGATAATGTTGGTTTTGTCGTCACTCAGGTCGCGGATCAGCGAGAGGTGTTCGACGGCGGCTTCGGGTTTGGGGAGGGAGGATATCTTTATTCGTAGGGGTGAGCTTATCCACGGGGTGGGATTTGGGTGTGCCGTGTCCTCGATTACGTCGTCTGGCAATATCCACTGACTGACGGAGCGGAGCATGCGAACGAGGCGCGAGGGGGCTTTCCGGGTGGTGTTCCAGGGGTAGTCATATTCGGACGGGTCACATATGGAGGTGGGGAAGTGGTTGGGCACGGGGAAGGAGGAAGGGCAGCGTCTAACTACGGGGTGGGAAGGGGGGAGGGAGAGGAGGCGGAGAACGTATTTGCGGCTGCGGCGTTGAAGGCGAACTGCGACGGGGGGTATGGCGGCTTCGTTGTGTAGGGCCACTATGGGGGTCGATGTGAATGCGTTTAGTATGCGGCGTAGGGCGGAGTTTTGTTGCGTTTGTAGTGTGCCGGCCAGTCCTTTTTGTCCATTCCACCAGATCTCAGAGCCAAAATCCGACCTAGAGGTTACACACGCTTGATAAAGTGTACGGGTCGCTGAGGGGGACAGACCTGTTTCGTGACGTACCAAACTTCGGAGGGCGTTGAGGGACCTAGCGGCGGCCGCCAGTCTTATTTTTACATGTTGGGAGAAGGAAAGTTTGCGATCAAAATGTATGCCAATCCACCGGACCACGTCCTTGCTGCCTCCTTGAGTCCCAGGGGTGACTATGGTGCCGTTAGGTAAGTGCACGTTTGTTGCTTCGCTGTGTTCATCGATTCGCGACTTATGGAAGTGCAGCATCTCCGATTTGGAATCGTCGAACGCTACCGCGTTTGTCTGCGTCCAGTTGAATGCGGTGCGAGCGGCTGCTTCCAGGGCGCGCGCATTTTCTTCTCTCGTTCGTCCATGGGCCACCAAGGCAACGTCGTCTATATAGCTAGGGGTCCACAGGGTCGGGTGTTCGGATTGTAAGGCGTCAAAGAGGGGGCGAAGGTATATGAGGAAGAGTATTGGCGACGCGGGGGATCCCTGGGGAATGCCGGTTTGAATTGGTCGCTGTGAATCTGTTCTGCCGTCAAAGGATAGGGCGGTTGTGCGGTCACTTAAGAATGAGGAACACCACGATATCACCGCCTGTGGGCAGCCGAGTGAGTGCATAGTTGCCAGTAATCTGGCGGAGGAGACGTTATCGAAAGCTCCTCGTACATCTAAAAATAGGGCAGACGTCACGAAGCGATTTCCCGCGTTAACTTCTACCTCATGCGTCAGTGCCATCGCGGCGTCAATTGCCGAGCGTTTTGGGCGCCCGCCAATCTGGTCCTTATGCAGGATGTCGTGCGACTCCGCCATAAGGCTGAGCCGGGTCGCCATGAGTTTTTCTAACACCTTGCCCAAGCAGTTGAGTAAGGCGATCGGGCGGTATGCCTTTATGGCGCTATAGTCCGGTTTGTTTGGTTTAGGTATCACCACCGTCGTGGCCTCTCGCCAGCTCCGCGGATGATATCCTTTCGTTCCGAAGGTTGAGTACAGGGCGTTGAAAACTTTGGGGACTGCATCGTACGCCTTCCTAAGGCACGCGAACGTGATGGAGTCCGGGCCGGGGGCTTTCTTGGGGGAGGATGTTGTGATAGCGGTACGAATTTCTTCGGGGGTGAATGTTTTCCAGGGGAGTTGGGGGTTGGGTCGTGAGGTGCGCGTGGGGGGGGCAGCTGGGGGGGGAGGGAATAACGCTTGAAAGGCCTCTACCTTGCTGTCGAAGTCGACGCATACCTTCTCCATTCCTCCTACCTGTGTCTTGATCGGTGGTGTCAATTGAGCGCGGCGCGGGTTTGTATATCGGAAGGCCGCCCATATGTCTGGTCCTTCCACCGCGGCTAAGTATTCCTTCCACATGGAGTCCTTTGCATGTCGGACTTTCCTGTAGTGGGCGTTTCGAGACTGTTTGTATTCGGCGAGGTGTTGGGGAAGGCGGGTCTGTTTCCATCTCCTCCTGGCCCGGGTCATGTCTTTACGTGTCAGGCGTACCTCCTCCGTCCACCATCTCTTCGACCGCGGGGTTGGGGTGAGGGTAGGTGTTGATATCGCGGCGGCGGTTTGGATAGAGTCGCGAAGGAGGGCAGCCCATTCGTCGAGGTTCTCGGCGGAGGGGTTGGCTCGGAGGTGGGACCACCGGGGGTAGGAAGCTTCGGTGAGACGTTGCAATTCTTCGGTGAAGGTCTCCCAGTCCGTCTTGCGCCAGTTTAGTCGCGTAGTGTCGCCGGCGGTGTTGTGGTGGTCTGGGTGTAAGGAGTTGATTTGGAAACGGATCACCTCGTGGTCCGATCCCGTGGCAATGCCGTCGTCAATAGCCCAAGAAGAAATTTCTCTCGCCATCGCCGGGGCTGCCAGAGTCAGGTCGAGGACCGAAGAGCCCGATCCGTCTCGATAGTGGTAAGTAGGAACGTCCGGGACGTTTACCAGTTGCCATTGATGGTCTTCCATCAGTTCCACCAGCACGTCTGCTCTCGCTGGTCTGCGTGCGTGGGAGTTCCACAGAGGGTGATGGGCATTGAGGTCCCCTGTGATCACGCAACGGTGGGGGAGAGTGAGGGGGGTAAGGGAGCGGGGGACGGTATATAGTTTTGTTTGGGGGTCTTTTTCATTATAGATGTTTAAGAGGTAAAAGGAGGGAATGAGTGTGGTGCTGACCTCGAGTACCTGGAGGTCAGGATCTCCGCTGACGTCCGGTCTTGGTGTGACTCGAACGTGTGGGTTGAGGCGGGAGATATAGGCAGCAGTGCGATTGACTTTGTGGTGGCTGCGGGGGGGAAGTAACAAAAGGAAATCTGGATGTGTGATTGCGTACCTGGGATCTTTAACGTTAATCTCTTGTACCAGCAATATGTCTATTTTGGATCCTGCTGAGTTCAGCAGTGTTGTTAGTGCGGTGGCGCTGCGATTCGTGTTATGTGACACGATGCGAAGGGTCGCCGCTGATGAGTCGTATCTATTCATCAGTGGTCATGGTGGTGTCGGCGATGGGGTTTATTTCGGCGGGGATGGCCTCTAGGGGTGTTGTCTCCGGGCGGGTCTTCTGCCAGGCTTCCCTGACGACGTTCACTTTGACGGGGCAGCGGGTGCTGTATGCGGCGTGGTGGACGTCTGTGTGGCCAGCGGCGACGCAATTTGCACACTTGTAGAGGGTGTGTTGACATTTGCGGCCCTGGATTGTGGGACACTGGCTGCATTGGTGATATTCGGTGGGGTGAGGGGCGGCGCATATCGCGCAAGCGGGGCCATTGTCAGCTGGGCAGATTGCGTGATGATGTCCAAATTTCTGGCACCTGCGGCATTGGTCAATGGAACGGGCGGTGAAGAATTCTGTCACCTTGCGTTGTTCGAATAATACTGTCACCTTTGTTCTCTTGAGGAGATTGTATTCCTCGCTGGACTTCAGTGCGATCATCACACTGGAGGCGGTCTTACCAACACGCTTGTCCGGGTGAGAGATGTACCTTGGGGGTTGTGTCAGGCGTACGTTGTGGTTCGTCTCGATTTCTTGCTGCAATTTTTGCATACCCTCGGCGTTGTCCTCGTAGTAGTCCGTGGGGATTCCGTGGACTGCCAACTTATACCATTTTTCGTTAAGTCGGGGGGGCAAGAGGTTGGGGTGGACTGTGCAGGCAGCGGCGTGGATAACTGAGAGGTGGGGGGTGAGATCGGTAATGGATGTGTTCGGGGAGGGGGTAAGCATGAGGCTTCCTGCCATATTTTTCCTAACCGTCATGATGTTTCCTTCCACCTTCGCCTTGTGTAGGGCTTCGTTGATGGCTAATCCAATGGCGGCCTTAGAGCTATCGGGCAGGGCACGGGGGTCAGGGCAGGGGATCACAATGTCTTGGACGCGGGGGGGGTTCTTGCGTTGGGGGTTGGGTTTGGTGGTCTTGGGGGGGTCTTTGATGGGGCAGCGGCTTTCTCTTTGAACAACTTGGTGGCCGCGGGTATTGGTCCTTTCCACGGTTCGTCCGCCTGGGGTGGGGGAGGGGGTAGGTGAGGGGGAGGAGTGAGCTCGTTCTTCCGGAGTTCAGCTTCGGCGTTCAGGCACCTCTGCTTCCAGTACTCGGCTTCGCTGAGGCGGGGGGCATGCTTGGAGGGTAAATCGAGAGGGGCGTTAACGGGTTGGGTATCGGGGCTGGTGGTCTCGAGGGGGGTGGAGGATGCGGAGACGGGGGTGGGGGACACGGCGGTAGCTGTTCCTTTCGGTAGGAGGGACGGGGCGAGGAGTTGGACGGCATCGTAGATGGATTGGAGGAGGGACTGGTTCTTGTTGATTGTCTTGAACGCTTTGTTGATTCTGTCGTTCGTTGTCTGGTCGGCGTGACGAAACATGTCCGCGGTGGTGGCAAGATTGTGGTGGAGGACGTCGATGGATTGAGCGAGGTCGGCGTTGCTGGGAGGTGTGGCGTTGATCGGAGCGATGTCGGGGTGGAGTCGTTTGACGTTTGCAGGGACGGGGGTGGAGTCTTCGGCGATATGGGTGATAGTATGGGCAGTGGAGGCGGCGGGGCGTTTTTTCTGTTTTCCGGTGGTTTGTTGGATGGAGTATTTGGGGTCATTGTTGCTCAGTTGGTCGGGGGTGTCGGAGTTTACAGGGAGGGGTTTTTTGTTGTGGGGTGTTTTGGGTGGGGCGTTGGTGGTGTTGCGAGAAGTTGGCGTTGGGGAGCTGTCTCGGGGAGACGCGTCGTTGTCGCTTGAATCCTCGCTGACGTCAGAGCACGTGTCTACGTGCATTTCAACGTCGGACGCGTCGGACTCGTGCGGCTCTGCGTTAGCGCGTTTTTCTTTCGCGAGCGCTCGAGGGGGCGCTTTGTCGGGGGGGAGGGGCTGTTTCTCAACAGCGGAGGATCGGGTGGGCATCGGAAGTTCGGAATAAGTTGTTTCTGCGGTAGCGACAAGGAATCCGCGATTGAAATGATGGTTGTTGATGTGGGTGGAGGGTGGTGTTGATGGAACCGGTTCGCGGGGCTTTTCTCAGGGGCCCGAAAACTCTTTTTCGATGAAAACTCAACGAAAAAGAGAGGGCCTGATCTGGAAATGCTGCGAATAGGTAATTCGGGGCTGCCGAACAATAATCCGCGATAAAATCTTGCGATTTCGGCGTGGTTGTTGAAAAGGCAGGGGGGGGTCGCTCTTTGCTGGGTGGTGTCCCTGGGCGGCGGTAGTCGCATGTTTTGAGTGCATCAGGCTTCGCACCGGTGATGCCGCTCTCGGTTTGTGGTTCACCGGTCTTCTGTTTGTCGGTGAGGTGGGTTCGGTGTTCTGGTCGCTTCCCCTTCGCTTTCTCTTGCCAGGAGGGTTGCGAACAGCGTCCAGGACATCCTGAATGTCATGTTGGACGACGGACAGTTGCATAGTCATCTCTTCCATCGCTGAGGAAGAGGCCGTGAGGTTCGGTGAGGGGGGCGCCGAAATGACTTGTTGCTGTTCGTCGATTTTCCTCGTCAGGGCGTCCACAGCAGCCTTGAGAGCTGCTGTTTCTGCCTGTGTAGAGTCGTAGGCTGCGCGCAGCTTCGTGTTTTCGCCGGTCAGAATGTTGAATTTCGTCATCATGACGTCGAATCTGAGGCGCATCTCATCGCTGTTGTTGCGTATGGTGTCATCGAGGGTATTGAAGCGACGCTGTGTGTCCTGGTGGATCTGTTGTATCCCCAGGAAGCTGGCTCCAGTGAATTGGGCGTAGTTGTCTTCAAACAGTTGATCTAGGGTGGCATAGTTGTCGTCAACTGCGACTGCCTTATTAATTGCAGATACCATCATGCGACGGTATTCACTAAACCGGCTGTGTTCAGTTGTCGCCTGTTGCTGCGATGTTGAAGCCGAAGGAGCTGGTGATCGTGCCAAGACCACGCTCTGGAAGGGCTTTCCAGCGAAGTTTCCATCAACTTCATCAACTTTTCCATCTCTTCCATTCAGAGTAGGAGTAGATCCATCATGAGGAAGGTCGGCTAGAACATTGTACGCGTTTTCGGACCGTTTCGATCGTCGGGCGTTGTTCTGTCGTTGTTTTGGCGACATTTCGTGAGGTGGGGTAAGCCAAAACTCGTGAAAACTCTGATTTTGCGACAAAAGTCAACAAAAACAACGTAGAATTCCCTGAAAATCCAGAGAATAACGTAACAGAGTGCTGCGAATCCGAATCCGATGAGAAAACCGGGGGTTTCGGTGCTCGTTGTTGAGAATGCAGGGGGGGGGGGTCGCCGTTGCCGTAGGTGGGGACGTACTCATCTGTCCCTGAGGGCTGCTGTTTCTGCCTGTGTAGAGACGTATGCTTCGCGCAGCGTCGCGTTTTCGAAGAGCAGATCGTTAAATTTCGTCTGCATGACGTCGAATCTGCCGTGTATCGCATCGTTGTTGTTGCGTATGGATTCCTCGAGTGTATTGAAGCGTCGCTGTGTGTCCTGATAGGTCTGGTGTACCCCCAGGTAGCTGGCTCCTATGAACTCGGTCCAGTTGTCTGCAAACAGTTGGTCAAGGGTGGCATAGTTGTCATTATGCGAGGCTGCCTCATTAAGTGCAGATACTATTTGACGACGGTATTTACTGAACAGGCTGGGTTCAGTTGTCGCCTGTTTCTGCTTTGTTGAAGCCGAAGGAACTGGTGATCCCACGGAACCCCGACACGGCAACGGCGACCCCCCCCCCCTGCATTCTCAACAACGAGCACCGAAACCCCCGGTTTTCTCATCGGATTCGGATTTGCAGCACTCTGTTACGTTATTCTCTGAATTTTCAGGGAATTCTACGTTGTTTTTGTTGACTTTTGTCGCAAAATCAGAGTTTTCACGAGTTTTGGCTTACCCCACCTCACGAAATGTCGCCAAAACAACGACAGAACAACGCCAGACGATCGAAACGGTCCGAAAACGCGTACAATGTTCTAGCCGACCTTCCCCATGATGGATCTAATCCTACATTTGATGAAAGAGATGGAAAAGTTTATGAAGTTGTTGGAAACCTCGCTGGAAAGCTCTTCCAGAGCGTGGTCTTGGCAGGATCACCAGTTCCTTCGGCTTCAACACAGCAGCAACAGGCGACAACTGAACACAGCCGGTTCAGAACCTACCGTCGCTTCTTCGTATCTGCAATTAACGAGGCAGTCGCAGTTGATGACGACTATGACACCCTAGATCAACTGTTTGAAAACAATCACGCCGGACTCACTGGAGCCAACTTCCTGGGGATACAACAGATCCACCGGGATACACAGCGACGCTTCAATACCCTCGATGACACCATACGCAACAACAGCGATGAGATGCGCCACAGATTCGACGTCATGATGACGAAATTCAACGTTCTGCTTGGCGAAAACACGAAGCTGCGCGCAGCATACAACTCTACACAGAAAGAAACAGCAGCTCTCAAGGCTGCTGTGGACGCCCTGACGACGAAAATCGACGAACAGCACCAAGTCATTTCGGCGCCCCCCTCACCGAACCTCACGGCCTCTTCCTCAGCGATGGAAGAGATGACTATGCAACTGTCCGTCGTCCAACATGACATTCAGGATGTCCTGGACGCTGTTCGCAACCCTCCTGGCAAGAGAAAGCGAAGGGGAAGCGACCAGAACACCGAACCCACCTCACCAACGACCAGAAGACCGGTGAACCACAAACCGAGAGCGGCATCACCGGTGCGAAGCCTGATGCACTCAAAACATGCGACTACCGCCGCCCAGGACAAGCTTGATGCCCTCAAGCCTATGTGCCCCCTACCTCTCCTCGCGATCACGTCATCCGATGCGACACCGGAACCTCACCCTGACAGTTCATCTGCTCAGGACACACCTCTACCCGACGCCCCAGGCACTGCCCCTGCTGAGACGAACGGATGGAAGACTGTGGAGGCGAAGGCTACACAGAGGAAGAAGCAGAAAGCGAAGGAGACGACACCTACGGCAGCGCCACCCAGCAAGACCCCTACAACAAAGAATGGTGGACGGGGCAAGAATACCCACCAACCCAGAACAACAACCTCCTCTGCGAAGAAGACTTGGGCAGAAGTCGTCAAGAGCGGAGGCATCAACGTCCAGATTGTGCTTGGGAATGGCAATCTTGGACTGACAACACCACCGACAAGAAGGGGAGAGAGGCGAGGGGGAGCAGCGAGGAGGCTGAGGAAGAAGGAAGGAGAAGGGGAGAGAGGGGAGGAGAAGAGGGGCAGGGCAGGCCCGGGCGTCACAAAGGGCAAAGGGTCAGGAGACACCGGCGGAGGAGGGGAGAGAGGAGAGGAGAGTGGGGGCGCGGGTGGCCCGGCGGCTGTTTAACTTTGCTTTGGTTTTGTTTTTGCTTTTATTTATTTATTTATTTATTAACTCATACACGCATCCAACCGTAAGGTTATGGCGGAATCTACAGTAAATACAAAATTAAGAAACCCGGGTGTCAGGCCAGGCTCTCACTGGGTATGCCCCAGAGCTTGTCGTTAGGGTGTGGGGTTGTAGACCCCCAAGTCTCGTTGTGCTTTTGTCCGTCAAGCGTCGTCTGTTCCAGGAGCCCTGTACGCTCGGAGGCCACCTCGCCGGGTCGTTCCCCCATTTCCTCCACCCTTCCCCTCCCATTTTTAACCATTTTTCCGCCTTTATTTCCCCCACAAAGCAAAAACAAAACCAAAGCAAAGTTAAACCGCCGCCGGGCCACCTACGCCCCCACTCTCCTCCCCTCTCTCAACTCCTCCGCCGGTGTCTCCTGACTCTTTGCCCTTTGAGACACCCGGGCCCGCCCTGCCCCTCTTCTCCTCCCCTCTCTCCCCTTCTCCTTCCTTCTTCCTCAGTCTTCTCGCTGCTCCCCCTCGCCTCTCTCCCCTTCTTGCCGGTGGTGTTGTCAGTCCAAGATTGCCATTCCCCAGCACAATCTGGACATTGATACCTCCGCTCTTCACGACTTCTGCCCAAGTCTTCTTCGCGGAGGGGTTACTCGTTTTCGGTTGGTGGGTAGTCTTTCCCCGTCCACCAGTCTTTGTCGTCGGGGGTTTGTTGCTGTTCTCCGTCGCGCGTTTCTTGTCGGCCTTATCGTTCCTCCTCTTCTTCTGCGCTTCCTTCCCCTCCACAGTCTTCCATCCATCCTTGTCCGCCAGGGCAGTGGTGGTGGGGGCATCGGGTAGAGTTGTGTCCTGAGCAGCATCGCTGTCAGGAGCGGGGTTGGTGGTCGCTTCGGTCGAGGATATCGCGAGAGGGCGCGGGGGATACTTGAGCATCAGAGCATCAAGCGCATCCTGGGCGGCGGAGGTCGCGTGCTGTGAGTGCATCAGGCTGTGCTCCGGTGATGCATCTCGTTTCTTGTTGATTGCCGGTCGATGGTTTGTCGGCGTGGTTGGTCCGGTGTTCTGATCGCTCCCTCGTCGCTTTCTTTTCCCGGGAGGGTTGCGTACAGCGTGCAGAAGGTCCTGAATATCGTGCTGGACATGGGAGAGTTGCATCGTCATCTCCGCCATAGCGGAGGGGGAGGTCGGCGGGCCTGGAAGAGGGAGGGCCTGTGGAACAATGCGTTCGTCGGGCTGTTTTGTGAGGGTGTCAACAGCAGCTTTGAGGGCTGCTGTTTCGGCGATGGACTTGTGGTAGGCCTTGCGTAGCGCCACCTCTTCCACGGCCATCTTGTCCATCTTTCTCGTCAGTGTGTCGAGTTTATCGAAGACAGTTTGGAAGGCGCTTTCCATCTCGTCGCCGATTGCGCCTGTGCGCCGCTCGATGAGCCAGTCAAGGTGGGCTCCTACTGTCGCGTTGGCTGCGCAGTACTGAAGGATGTTTTCAGCACTGCTGTCGATTTCCGCCCCGAAGACATATGCGCTGACAGCTTCGTGCACCAGCTCCTTGCGCCATTTGCGAACTGGTGAATCGCCATAATTGGTGGCGTATCGTGGGGGTGGTGGTGGTGCTTCTGAGGCTACAGAAGGCGCGCGCTGGAGCGTGTTTCCGGCGCTGAATCCATCATTTTCATCGACTTTTCCGTCTCTTCCATCAAAAGTAGAATCGGATCTATCTTCTGGAAGGTCCACAAGGGCTTGGAACGCGTTCCCAGACTGCTTGGGCCGTGGGGCGCGGAGTTGGCGAGGTTTTGGTGGCATTTCGCGTGGTGGGGTAAGCCAAAACGCGTGAAAACTCTGATTTCGCGGCGAAAATCAACGAAATCAACGTAGAACTCTCTGGAAATTCACAGAGATACGTAAATGAGTGCTGCGAATCCGAATCCGATGGAAAAATCGATGGTTTCGGTGCTGGTTGTTTTGTTTTTGCTTTGTGGAGGAAATAAAGGAGGGAAAATGGTTAAAAATGGGAGGGGAAGGGAGGAGGAAAGGGAGGAGCCCGGCGAGGCGGCCTCTGTGCAAGCAGGGCACTTGGAACATCAGACGCGCTTGGACAAGAAACCCCCGTAGTAACAGTGGGGACAGACCCCACAACCACAACGATCAAGAGGAGGAGACTGGTAGAGGTGGAGACTGGGTTTTTGCTTTTACATTTCTTTCTTCTTCTCTTTTGTATTTATCCGTCCCTTGTCATAACCTTCGGGTTGCAAACAAGTAATGAGAGAACAAACAAACAAACGAACTGGTCATCCTGCCAAGACCACGCTCTGGAAGGGCTTTCCAGCGAAGTTTCCATCAACTTCGTCAACTTTTCCATCTCTTCCATCAAAAGTAGGATTGGATCCATCATGAGGAGGGTCGGCTAGAACGTTGTACGCGTTTTCAGACCGTTTTGATCGTTGGGCGTTGTCCTGTCGTTGTTTTGGCGACATTTCGTGAGGTGGGGTAAGCCTGTCGTAATGTTTGTTGGAGGCGGTCAGCAGAGACGTTGTCGAACGCTCCACGAACATCGAGGAAGAGGGCAGAGGTTAGCATTCCGTGAGATTTCCCAATCTCAACGTCGTGCACCAGCGCCATCGCCGCGTCAATTGCTGATCTCTGCGGGCGTCCACCTATTTGGTCCCTATGTAGTAACTCGTGAGAGTCTGCCATCGTGCCTAGGCGAGTGGCCATTAGTTTTTCGAGGGTCTTCCCAAGGCAGTTTAGGAGCGCAATCGGACGGTATGCCTTTGGATTGCTGTAATCCGGCTTGTTAGGTTTGGCGATAATGACTGTGGTGGCCTGGCGCCAGCATCGCGGATGGTAGCCTACCGTCCCTAATGTGGCGTAGAGGTTGTTCATGTGTTCGGGGATGGCAAGGTATGCTTGGCGTAGGCAGGCGAATGTGAGCCCATCGGGTCCGGGCGCCTTCTTCGGCGAGGAGGAGAATATCGCTGTTTCTACCTCTGTCGGTGTAAAGGTTGTCCACTGCAACTCGCGGCGCGGGGGGAGGACGGACGGAGGCGGTGGTGGCGGCGGCGGGGGAAACAACTTTTGGAAGGCCTCTACCTTTGCGTCGAAGGAGCTGCAGATTGTTTCTTGGCCGTTTATCATTGCGCGGAGGTTTGGTGTTAGCTGAGCACGCCGAGGGTTGGTGTACCTAAACGCCTGCCACACATCGGGTCCTTCGGCTTGGGAAAGGTATTCCTTCCACTTTGCATCTTTCGCCGTTCGAATGGTCCTGTGGTATTCGTTTCGGTGTTGTTTGTAGTTTAGGTGGGATCTATCGTCACGTTTGCGCTTCCACTTACGTCTTGCTTTGGTCATCTTTTTCCTTGCCTCGGTGACTTCTGCGGTCCACCATCTTTTCGATTGTGGGGTCACTTGTAGTACGGGGGTGGACGTAGTCGCGGCATTAAGGATGGCATCACGTATTGACTCCGCCCACGCATCGAGGTTGTCTGTGGTAGGGTGGTTGCGGTATTGTGTCCATGATGGTGTGAGGGCTAAGCACGAGGCACGGAGGGTTTCGGCGAAGAGCTCCCAGTCCGTCTTTTTCCAGTTCAGTCGGTTTGTTGGGGGGGTTGTTTCAGCGTCTGGGTGGGTTGTGTGCACTTCGAAACGTATGACTTCATGGTCAGATCCCGTAGCGTTGTCGTCGTCAATTGCCCAGTTGATTGTTTCCTCTGCCATGTGGGGCGATGCTAGGGTCAGGTCGAGGACGGAAGAACTGCGGCCTTGGTTGTAGTAGTAGGTGGGAATGTCAGGGACGGACACGAGGGTCCAGTCTCGTTGTCCGATGAGGTTAACTATTTCGGTGGCGCGGATGGGGGAACGTGTGGAGGAGTTCCACAGGGCATGGTGAGCGTTGAGGTCACCTGTGATGATGCACCTGCGGGGGAGGGGGAGGGGGGTGAGGGCTCTCGGGATGGTATAAATATTGCTTTCGGGGTGTTTTTCGTTGTACATATTAAGAAGAAAGAAAGAAGGAATTAAGTCGGTGCCTACCTCAAGGACCTGGAGGTCAGGATCCGCGCATATATCGGTGCGCTGAGAAACCCTGAGGTATGGGTTTGTCCTGGTCACATAGGCGGCTGTTCTGTTGGTGGTTCTATCCCCACGCGGTGGCAAGACCAGTGTGAACGATGGGTGTGTGGTGGCGTATGTTATGTCGGTAATGTGAATTTCTTGTATTAGGATTATGTCGGCTGTGTTGTGTGCGCTATTCAGCGGGACACCACACGGCAACGGCGACCCCCCCCCCTGCATTCTCAACAACGAGCACCTAAACCCCCGGTTTTCTCATCGGATTCGGATTCGCAGCACTCTGTTACGTTATTCTCTGAATTTTCAGGCAATTCTACGTCGTTTTTGTTGACTTTTGTCGCAAAATCAGAGTTTTCACGAGTTTTGGCTTACCCCACCTCACGAAATGTCGCCAAAACAACGACAGAACAACGCCCAACGATCAAAACGGTCCGAAAACGCGTACAACGTTCTAGCCGACCCTCCTCATGATGGATCCAATCCTACTTTTGATGGCAGAGATGGAAAAGTTGACGAAGTTGATGGAAACTTCGCTGGAAAGCCCTTCCAGAGCGTGGTCTTGGCAGGATCACCAGTTCCTTCGGCTTCAACAAAGCAGAAACAGGCGACAACTGAACCCAGCCTGTTCAGTAAATACCGTCGTCAAATAGTATCTGCAGTTAATGAGGCAGCCTCGCATAATGACAACTATGCCACCCTTGACCAACTGTTTGCAGACAACTGGACCGAGTTCATAGGAGCCAGCTACCTGGGGGTACACCAGACCTATCAGGACACACAGCGACGCTTCAATACACTCGAGGAATCCATACGCAACAACAACGATGCGATACACGGCAGATTCGACGTCATGATGACGAAATTTAACGATCTGCTCTTCGAAAACGCGACGCTGCGCGAAGCATACGTCTCTACACAGGCAGGAACAGCAGCCCTCAGGGCTGCTGTGGACGCCCTGACGAAGAAAATCGACGAACAGCAACAAGTCATTTCGGCGCCCCCCTCACCGAACCTCACGGCCTCTTCCTCCGCGATGGAAGAGATGACTATGCAACTGTCCGTCGTCCAACATGACATTCAAGATGTCCTGGACGCTGTTCGCAACCCTCCTGGCAAGAGAAAGCGAAGGGGAAGCGACCAGAACACCGAACCCACCTCACCAACGACCAGAGCACCGGTCAACCACAAACCGAGAGCTGCATCACCGGTGCGGAGCCTGATGCACTCAAAACATGCGACTACCGCTGCCCAGGACAAGCTTGATGCCCTCAAGCCTATGTCCCCCCTACCTCTCCTCGCGATCACATCGACCGAAGCGACACCGGAACCTCACCCTGACAGTCCATCTGCTCAGGACACACCTCTACCCGGCGCCCCAAGCACTGCCCCTGCTGAGACCAACGGATGGAAGACTGTGGAGGCGAAGGCTACACAGAGGAAGAAGCAGAGAGCGCAGGAGACGAAACCGACGGCAGCGACACCCAGCAAGACCCCTACAACAAAGAATGGTGGCCGGGGAAAGAATACCCACCAACCCAGAACGACAACCCCCTCTGCGAAGAAGACTTGGGCAGAAGTCGTCAAGAGCGGAGGCATCAACGTCCAGATTGTGCTGGGGAATGGCAATCTTGGACTGACAACACCACCGACAAGAAGGGGAGAAAGGCGAGGGGGAGCAGCGAGAAGGCTGAGGAAGAAGGAAGGAGAAGGGGAGAGAGGGGAGGAGAAGAGGGGCAGGGCGGGCCCGGGTGTCTCAAAGGGCAAAGAGTCAGGAGACACCGGCGGAGGAGGGGAGAGAGGAGAGGAGAGCGGAGGCACTGGTGGCCCGGCGGCTGTTTAACTTTGCTTTGGTTTTGTTTTTGCTTTGTGGAGGAAATAAAGGGGGAAAAATGGTTAAAAATGGGAGGGGAAGGGTGGAGGAAATGGGGGAACGACCCGGCGAGGTGGCCTCCGATTTATTTATTTATTTATTTATTTATTAACTCATACACGCATCCAACCGTAAGGTTATGGCGGAATGTACAGTAAATACAAAATTAAGAAACCCGGGTGTCAGGCCAGGCTCTCACTGGGTATGCCCCAGAGCTTGTCGTTAGGGTGTGGGGTTGTAGACCCCCAAGTCTCGTTGTGCTTTTGTTCGTCAAGCGTCGTCTGTTCCAGGAGCCCTGTACGCTCGGAGGCCACCTCGCCGGGTCGTTCCCCCATTTCCTCCACCCTTCCCCTCCCTTTTTTAACCGTTTTTCCACCTTTATTTCCTCCACAAAGCAAAAACAAACAAGCAAAAAGAAAAGAAAAGAAGATATAACTCCCCCGGGTCAAAGCCCCACCATCGCACCTCTCTCCCCTGTGCCACTACCCTACTCTACGTCCCTCCCCTCGCCCTTCACCACGCTCCTCCCTCTCGGCTCGCCAGCCATCCATCGTCCCCCTCCGTCCACTTCTCTCCGCGTCACCATCTCGTACTCGCCTCATTCGTGCTCCTCCCGTCCGTCTCCACCGCGTCTCTCCTCTCCCTCGACTCCTCGCCTCACTTTCATTCCCGTTTCAAAAAGAAAAAACACAATACTCCATTCTCCACAACAACCACGCCTCCGCTCTCCCAGTCTCCCGTCTCCACTCTCTCCTCGTCATCGTCCGCTTCCTCCATCGCCCCTCTCCCTCGTCTCTCTCTCCGCTCTTGCCTCCCGCTTCTCCCTCCCTCCGTCCTCCTCCTACTTCTTTTTATTATTATTTTTTTTTTTTTTTTTAATTATTAGAGGTAACCGCGTGCTCGTCCGTCAGGTCCAGCAGCGTCCCCCAGTCTGTTGTCAGCGTAGCAGATGTGTCCTCCTCAGCGGGGAGTTTACTTAACCTTGCGTGAGCCCACTCCGCAGTCGCTATCTTGGTCTCTGAGATCATAGCGGACAGTGCTTTGGTTCCGGCGGTGGTATGTAAGATTGTCGGTAGTGTGAGGTGTCGTCGTCGTGGGATTTTCAGTGTACGTCGTAGTTCGGTCCGTTGGGAAGTGAAGTAGGGGCACGAGAGAATGAGATGTTTGGGGGATTGCGGAGGGTGAAGGGGGCATGAGCACGAGCGGGAGGGGTATTGGGCGGTGGGGGGATGAGCAAGGCAGTCCAAAAAATAACCGTGTCCGGTTCGCAATCCCAAGATTGCGGTTGATAGTTTGCGTGGTAGGGCCGTGTAGGCATGGTCGAGGCGTCGACGGTGTGGGGCGTCGTATGTTTTAAGTTCCGGCGCGGAGGAGTACCAGGTCGTCCAGTCTTGGATGTATTGATCGTGAATCTGTCGGCGTATCCAGGACAGGGAGACCGGTAGCGAAGAGGGGGGAGTTAGGGTGGTTGCAGTTTTGGCGAGGAGGTCGGCTTGGTCGTTCCCGGGTATATCGGTATGTCCTGGGACCCAATGTAAGGTGACGGATGTGTCTCTGGAACGGAGGGAGGAGGCGATGTCGTGTATAGCGCGGGCGAGCTCTTGGCCCGGACCATATGTTGCGCGGGAGGCGCGGAGGATGGCCGCCTGGTTGTCTGTAAATACGTGTATCCGGCGGCGTCGGAGGTGGTTGTGGGAGATGATTTTGTGGCACATCTCGAGGCAGTCGTGAATTGCTCGTAGCTCGGCGTCGAACACTTCCGTGGTCGTGCCCATGGGGATGGAGTCGTTGACTTGACGGGGGAAACCTGAGGTGATGCAGTATCCGGCGCCTGTTTTTCCTTCGAGTTGGGAGCCGTCTGTATAGGCGATAATGTTGGTTTTGTCGTCACTCAGGTCGCGGATCAGCGAGAGGTGTTCGACGGCGGCTTCGGGTTTGGGGAGGGAGGATATCTTTATTCGTAGGGGTGAGCTTATCCACGGGGTGGGATTTGGGTGTGCCGTGTCCTCGATTACGTCGTCTGGTAATATCCACTGACCGACGGAGCGGAGCATGCGAACGAGGCGCGAGGGGGCTTTCTGGGTGGTGTTCCAGGGGTAGTCATATTCGGACGGGTCACATATGGAGGTGGGGAAGTGGTTGGGCACGGGGAAGGAGGAAGGGCAGCGTCTAACTACGGGGTGGGAAGGGGGGAGGGAGAGGAGGCGGAGAACGTATTTGCGGCTGCGGCGTTGAAGGCGAACTGCGACGGGGGATATGGCGGCTTCGTTGTGTAGGGCCACTATGGGGGTCGATGTGAATGCGTTTAGTATGCGGCGTAGGGCGGAGTTTTGTTGCGTTTGTAGTGTGCTGGCCAGTCCTTTTTGTCCATTCCACCAGATCTCAGAGCCAAAATCCGACCTAGAGGTTACACACGCTTGATAAAGTGTACGGGTCGCTGAGGGGGACAGACCTGTTTCGTGACGTACCAAACTTCGGAGGGCGTTGAGGGACCTAGCGGCGGCCGTCAGTCTTATTTTTACATGTTGGGAAAAGGAAAGTTTGCGGTCAAAATGTATGCCAATCCACCGGACCACGTCCTTGCTGCCTCCTTGAGTCCCAGGGGTGACTATGGTGCCGTTAGGTAAGCGCACGTTTGTTGCTTCGCTGTGTTCATCGATTCGCGACTTATGGAAGTGCAGCATCTCCGATTTGGAGTCGTCGAATGCTACCGCGTTTGTCTGCGCCCAGTTGAATGCGGTGCGAGCGGCTGCTTCCAGGGCGCGCGCATTTTGTTCTCTCGTTCGTCCATGGGCCACCAAGGCAACGTCGTCTATATAGCTAGGGGTCCACAGGGTCGGGTGTTCGGATTGTAAGGCGTCAAAGAGGGGGCGAAGGTATATGAGGAAGAGTATTGGCGACGCGGGGGATCCCTGGGGAATGCCGGTTTGAATTGGTCGCTGTGAATCCGTTTTGCCGTTAAATGATAGTGCGGTTGTGCGGTCACTTAAGAATGAGGAACACCACGATATTACCGCCTGTGGGCAGCCGAGTGAGTGCATAGTTGCCAGTAGTCTGGCGGAGGAGACGTCATCGAAAGCTCCTCGTACATCTAAAAATAGGGCAGACGTCACGAAGCGATTTCCCGCGTTAACTTCTACCTCATGCGTCAGTGCCATCGCGGCGTCAATTGCCGAGCGTTTTGGGCGCCCGCCAATCTGGTCCTTATGCAGGATTTCGTGCGACTCCGCCATAAGGCTGAGCCGGGTCGCCATGAGTTTTTCTAGCACCTTGCCCAAGCAGTTGAGTAAGGCGATCGGGCGGTATGCCTTTATGGCGCTATAGTCCGGTTTGTTTGGTTTAGGTATCACCACCGACGTGGCCTCTCGCCAGCTCCGCGGATGATATCCTTTCGTTCCTAAGGTTGAGTACAGGGCGTTGAAAACTTTGGGGACTGCATCGTACGCCTTCCTAAGGCACGCGAACGTGATGGAGTCCGGGCCGGGGGCTTTCTTGGGGGAGGATGTTGTGATAGCGGTACGAATTTCTTCGGGGGTGAATGTTTTCCAGGGGAGTTGGGGGTTGGGTCGTGAGGTGCGTGTGGGAGGGGCAGCTGGGGGGGGAGGGAATAACGCTTGAAAGGCCTCTACCTTACTGTCGAAGTCGACGCATACCTTCTCCATTCCTCCTACCTGTGTCTTGATCGGTGGTGTCAATTGAGCGCGGCGCGGGTTTGTATATCGGAAGGCCGCCCATATGTCTGGTCCTTCCACCGCGGCTAAGTATTCCTTCCACATGGAGTCCTTTGCATGTCGGACTTTCCTGTAGTGGGCGTTTCGAGACTGTTTGTATTCGGCGAGGTGTTGGGGAAGGCGGGTCTGTTTCCATCTCCTCCTGGCCCGGGTCATGTCTTTACGTGTCAGGTGTACCTCCTCCGTCCACCATCTCTTCGACCGCGGGGTTGGGGTGAGGGTAGGTGTTGATATCGTGGCGGCGGTTTGGATAGAGTCGCGAAGGAGGGCAGCCCATTCGTCGAGGTTCTCGGCGGAGGGGTTGGCTCGGAGGTGGGACCATCGGGGGTAGGAAGCTTCGGTGAGGCGTTGCAATTCTTCGGTGAAGGTCTCCCAGTCCGTCTTGCGCCAGTTTAGTCGTGTAGTGTCGCCGGCGGTGTTGTGGTGGTCTGGGTGTAAGGAGTTGATTTGGAAACGGATCACCTCGTGGTCCGATCCCGTGGCAATGCCGTCGTCAATGGCCCAAGAAGAAATTTCCCTTGCCATCGCCGGGGCTGCCAGAGTCAGGTCGAGGACCGAAGAGCCCGATCCGTCTCGATAGTGGTAAGTAGGAACGTCCGGGACGTTTACCAGTTGCCAGTGATGGTCTTCCATCAGTTCCACCAGCACGTCTGCTCTCGCTGGTCAGCGTGCGTGGGAGTTCCACAGAGGGTGATGGGCATTGAGGTCCCCCGTGATCACGCAGCGGTGGGGGAGAGTGAGGGGGGTAAGGGAGCGGGGGACGGTATATAATTTTGTTTGGGGGTCTTTTTCATTATAGATATTTAAGAGGTAAAAGGAGGGAATGAGTGTGGTGCTAACCTCGAGTACCTGGAGGTCAGGATCTCCGCTGACGTCCGGTCTTGGTGTGACTCGAACATGTGGGTTGAGGCGAGGGATATATGCAGCAGTGCGATTGACTTTGTGGTGGCTGCGGGGGGGAAGTAACAAAAGGAAATCTGGATGTGTGATTGCGTACCGGGGATCTTTAATGTTAATCTCTTGTACCAGCAATATGTCTATTTTGGATCCTGCTGAGTTCAGCAGTGTTGTTAGTGTGGTGGCGCTGCGATTCGTGTTATGTGACACGATGCAAGGGTCGCCGCTGATGAGTCGTATCTATTCATCAGCGGTCATGGTGGTGTCGGCGATGGGGTTTATTTCGGAGGGGATGGCGTCTAGGGGTGTTGTCTCCGGGCGAGTCTTCTGCCAGGCTTCCCTGACGACGTTCACTTTGACGGGGCAGCGGGTGCTGTATGCGGCGTGGTGGACGTCTGTGAGGCCAGCGGCGACACAATTGGCACACTTGTAGAGGGTGTGTTGACATTTGCGGCCCTGGATTGTGGGACACTGGCTGCATTGGTGATATTCGGTGGGGTGAGGGGCGGCGCATATCGCGCAAGCGGGGCCATTGTCAGCTGGGCAGATTGCATGATGATGTCCAAATTTCTGGCACCTGCGGCATTGGTCAATGGAACGGGCGGTGAAGAATTCTGTCACCTTGCGTTGTTCGAAGAATACTGTCACCTTTGTTCTCTTGAGGAGGTTGTATTCCTCGCTGGACTTCAATGCGATCATCACACTGGAGGCGGTCTTACCAACACGCTTGTCCGGGTGAGAGATGTACCTTGGGGGTTGTGTCAGGCGTACTTTGTGGTTCGTCTCGATTTCTTGCTGCAGTTTTTGCATACCCTCGGCGGTGTCCTCGTAGTAGTCCGTGGGGATTCCGTGGACTGCCAGCTTATACCATTTTTCGTTAAGTCGGGGGGGCAAGAGGTTCGGGTGGACTGTGCAGGCAGCGGCGTGGATAACAGAGAGGTGGGGGGTGAGATCGGTAATGGATGTGTTCGGGGAGGGGGTAAGCATGAGGCTTCCTGCCATATTTTTCCTAACCGTCATGATGTTTCCTTCCACCTTCGCCTTGTGTAGGGCTTCGTTGATAGCTAACCCAATGGCGATCTTAGAGCTATCGGGCAGGGCACGGGGGTCAGGGCAGGGGATCACAATGTCTTGGACGCGGGGGGGGTTCTTGCGTTGGGGATTGGGTTTGGTGGTCTTAGGGGGGGTCGTTGATGGGGCAGCGGCTTTCTCTTTGAACAGCTTGACGGACGAGGGTAGTGGTCCTTGCCACGGTTCGTTCGCCTGGGGTGGGGGAGGGGGTAGGTGAGGGGGAGTAGGGAGCTCGTTCTTCCGGAGTTCAGCTTCGGCGTTCAAGCACCTCTGCTTCCAGTACTCGGCTTCGCTGAGGCGGGGGGCATGTTTGGAGGGTAAATCGAGAGGGGCGTTAACGGGCTGGGTATCGGGGCTGGTGGTCTCGAGGGGGGTGGAGGATGCGGAGACGGGGGTGGGGGACACGGCGGTAGCTGTTCCTTTCGGTAGGAGGGACGGGGCGAGGAGTTGGACGGCATCGTAGATGGATTGGAGGAGGGACTGGTTCTTGTTGATTGTCTTGAACGCTTTGTTGATTCTGTCGTTCGTTGTCTGGTCGGCGTGACGAAACATGTCCGCGGAGGGAACAAGATTGTGGTGGAGGACGTCGATGGATTGAGCGAGGTCGGCGTTGCTGGGAGGGGTGGCGTTAATCGGAGCGGTGTCGGGGTGGAGTCGTTTGACTTGTGCAGGAACGGGGGTGGAGTCTTCGGCGATATGGGTGATAGTATGGGCAGTGGAGGCGGCGGGGCGTTTTTTCTGTTTTCCGGTGGTTTGTTGGATGGAGTATTTGGGGTCGTTGTTGCTCAGTTGATCGGGGGTGTCGGAGTTTTCAGGGAGGGGTTTTTTGTTGTGGGGTGTTTTGGGTGGGGCGTTGGTGGTGTTGCGAGAAGTTGGCGTTGGGGAGCTGTCTCGGGGAGACGCGTCGTCGTCGCTGGAATCCTCGCTGACGTCAGAGCACGTGTCTACGTGCATCTCAACGTCGGACGCGTCGGACTCGTGCGGCTCTGCGTTAGCGCGTTTTTCTTTCGCGAGCGCTCGAGGGGGCGCTTTGTCGGGGGGGGAGGGGCTGTTTCTCGACAGCGGAGGATCGGGTGGGCATCGGGAGTTCGGAATAAGTTGTTTCTGCGGTAGCGACAAGGAATCCGCGATTGAAATGATGGTTGTTGATGTGGGTGGAGGGTGGTGTTGATGGAACCGGTTCGCGGGGCTTTTCTCAGGGGCCCGAAAACTCTTTTTCGATGAAAACTCAACGAAAAAGAGAGGGCCTGATCTGGAAATGCTGCGAATAGGTAATTCGGGGCTGCCGAACAATAATCCGCGATAAAATCTTGCGATTTCGGCGTGGTTGTTGAAAAGGCAGGGGGGGGTCGCTCTTTGCTGGGTGCCGGTTAGGTGGCCTCCGAGCGTACAGGGTTCCTGGAACAGACGACGCTTGACGAACAAAAGCACAACGAGACTTGGGGGTCTACAACCCCACACCCTAACGACAAGCTCTGGGGCATACCCAGTGAGAGCCTGGCCTGACACCCGGGTTTCTTAATTTTGTATTTACTGTAGATTCCGCCATAACCTTACGGTTGGATGCGTGTATGAGTTAATAAAGAAATAAATAACTGCGCTATTCAGCAGCGCATCGAGTGCTGTTCGTTGTCGGTTCACGTTGTGGGAGACGATCCGTATGGTTGCTGCCAGTCTGTTGTAGCTAGACATGGGCGTTCATCTCAGTGTCTCTGTCGGCTGGGTTGGGTGGGGCGGCGGCGGGGTTTTGTAACGCTGTCCAGGCTTCTTTGAATATGCGGATGCGTACGGGGCATTGCTTGCTGAAGCCTGGGTGGTCGAGGTCGGGGAGGTTGGCGTCCGCGCAGTTTTTGCAATGGTATCTAGTGTGCTCACAGCTCTTACCTTTGCTTTGGGGGCAGTCGTTGCAGGCGTGGTCGTCCGTGGGGTGGTTCTGGCCGCAGATGCCGCAGGTGGGGCCTTGCGGTCCAGTGCAGTTGGTGTAGTGGTGGCCAAAGAGCAAGCAGCGCCGACACTGGTCGGTCCGTCGGGCAGAGTGGTACTCGGTGACTCTTCGGGGCTCGAAGAGTACCATGACTCGTTTGCGCTTCAGGAGTGCGAGCTCTCCGGCGGTACGTACCGCAATAACCACACTGGACGCTTCCTTGCCCACACGTTTCTCCGCGGTCGTCATATATCGGGGGGGTTGCGCCAGGGCGACAGGTCCGTTGCTGCGTTCGATCTCCTCCTGGAGGAGGCGCATTCCTTCGCGGGAGTCGGGGGTATTGGCTCGTGGGGATTCCATGAACTGCGAGCTTATACCATCGCTCGTTCAGCCCTCTCTCCGTGGGTCCAACCAAACGCCGAAATCGAGGACACCTCCCAAAACATCCCCGACGACGACCTCGCCCCTACATTAACGATCGACATCTCCTCCTCCCCGAAGGCTGACGCTGCCGACGACCACCTCCTCCTCCTCCACGCCCTTCGCCAACGATCGGATACTATCCTACTGTACACGGACGGCTCTCAACTTGACGGCATAACAGGCGCAGGATACACCATCCCACACGGGCTGCCACGATCTGTCGACTCCATAGTGCCCATGGGCGACAGAACAGAAGTCTTCGACGCGGAAGTTATGGCCATCCACGAAGGACTCCGGACATGCCTGACACACATTCGACGCAACGACCTATACGACAAACACATCCACGTTTTTACCGACAATCAGGCCGCGATACATCGAGCCTCTCACCTCCGTCGAGGCCCCGGCCAGGAGCTCGCCTGGGCCATCCACAACACCGCTCACGACCTTCACGCTTACGGTACCTCAATTACCATCCACTGGGTCCCAGGACACACTAATGTCCCCGGAAACGAAGCCGCCGACGAACTGGCCAGACAGGCGACAACAGTACCGCCACGCCGACGAATACCGATATCCCTCACTTGGCTGCGCCGCCGCGCTCGTGAGAGGTACACCGAAGACTGGACCACCTGGTTCACCTCTTCCCCCCGACCGCGCACGTACACCGCCACACACCGCCGCACAATGGACACTGCGTACACCGAAAACCCCCGCTGGATATCAACTGCAATCCTGGGTCTTCGCACCGGCCACGGGTACTTCCTCAACTGCTTGGCCCACCCTCCATCCGACGCATACCCCTCCCGCAGCTGCAGCTGCCCAATCCACCCACCGCAGACGCCTCGACACCTCCTCCTGAGCTGCCCCGAATTCCAGGCCGCTCGCTCCACACTCAGGAAGGACCTCAAACTCAGACAACACTCCCGGATCAACCTAAACACCATTCTGGACACCCCCTCCGGCACCAAGGCTCTTTCCACTTTTATCTCTGCAACGAAGGTTGCTACCTCGACCTGGGCACACTCCCGGCTAGAGAAGCCTCGCAGAAGGGGATAGACCCCTACCGCTGACTACACTGACCGCAGTACCTTAGGAACTTTCGCGCGCGCTGATTTTGCAGTGCTTTCTTACTTAGGATTTTGTTTTGTAAAAAAAAAAAAAAAAAAAAAACAAAGGGGACAAGCAGAAGGGGACGGTAGAGAAGGGATAGGCGGAGAGAAAGGGAACGGGCACGCGGTGACGGGATCGGGCTGGGGTCGTTGCTTGGGTCTGCTTGGGGTTCGGGTGTTTTGAGTC
This sequence comes from Pyronema omphalodes, assembly GCA_024516155.1. Classification (NCBI taxonomy): domain Eukaryota; kingdom Fungi; phylum Ascomycota; class Pezizomycetes; order Pezizales; family Pyronemataceae; genus Pyronema; species Pyronema omphalodes. The sequence continues at coordinate 26,549 of JAJJXM010000032.1, read as the reverse complement.
TTGTTTTCTTTATGTTTTCTTTTGATTTCTTTTCTTTGTCTTTCAATTGTTTGTCTTACGGGTTGGAGTTGTTTTATGGTGCGACGGGTGAGAAGGGAACGGAGAGTGGAATGGTGCGAAAGGAGAGAGAGGGGCACGGGGAAGGAACAGAGGAGGGCGGCGGGAGTTATCTTTTCTTTTCTTTTGTACGCGGAGGAAACAAAGGCGGTAAAATGGCTAAACATGGGAAGGGGAAGGGAGGAGGAAAGGGAGGAGCCCGGCGAGGCGGCCTCTGTGCAAGCAGGGCACTTGGAACATCAGACGCGCTTGGACAAGAAACCCCCGAAGTATACAGTGGGGACAGACCCCACAACCACAACGATCAAGAGGAGGAGACTGGTAGAGGTGGAGACTGGGTTTTTGCTTTTACATTTCTTTCTTCTTCGCTTTTGTATTTATCTGTCCCTTGTCATAACCTTCGGGTTGCAAACAAGTAGTGAGAGAACAAACAAACAAACAAACAAACATCGCTCGTTCAGGCGGGGTGCGGCGATGGAGGTGTTGACCTGTCGCGTCGCTGTGTGTATGGTCCCTAGGTTCTCGGTCAGCTCGGATTCAGTGGTGCCGTCTGTCATGGTCACGATGAGGTTTCCTGATGTGGCTTGTCTGATCGTGGCGACAGCCATGTGAGGCGGCGCCTGTGTCTGGGTGAGTGCAGCGTTGATCGCCCTTCCCAGTTGGGCTTTGGTATTGACGTCGATTTCCGCAGGGTGTGGGAAGGGTATGGTGACGGACTGGGGGCGGGTGCGTTGGCGTCGGGGGTGCGGTTTAGTGGCGGGTGTGGGGTTGGTGGGGGGGTTGGCTTTGAGGAGAGTTTTGGTCTTGGAGGGGTCCGCCCACGGCGCCGAGGGTGCGTTGGAGGGGCGGGTTGTAGTCCGGGGTGCGTCGAGGGGGATGGCGATGTTGTTGCTGCGCAAGATTCCTTCGAGCGTGTGGCATCTCGCCATCCAATGGTGTATGTCGTTGGCGGTGGGCGTGGTGGCGGGTGCGGTGTCGGGGGCGGTCGGGGGGTTGTCGGCGAGGTGGTCGGTTCGGGGCTGGGTGTTGGTTCGGTGTAGTTTGTCGATGCGTTTGGTAACTGTTTCGAGGCGTTGGTTCATCGGGCGGAGGAGATCCACGATGGTCGTCTTGATCAGTTCGGATAAGGTCGCGAGGTTGACGTCGGAAGTAGTTATTGCGTGCTGGCTGTCCTTGAGGTTCAGGTCAGAGTCGGATTCGGAGTCGGTGTCGGGGCAGCTGTCAGTGTCCATAGCGGTCGGCATTGTTTCGGCGGGGGGTCCCATCGAGGTTCACGGGGGTGTTTGTTTCCGGTCGGGTGGAATTTTTGCGGAGGAGGTCGAGGCCAAGTCTAGAGTCGGATTTTTTGGTGGGGCGTTTGGTGACTTTTCCGGAGACGGTCGTTGATTTCTTAGAGGTGGCGATGGCGGAGGAGCCAGCGTGCGGGGCGTTGATTCGGGAAAGCTCGTCGGGGCTAAAAATATTCTCGGGTACCTGCATACGCGAGGGCGTGGCGGGGATGGGTGCGTTAGCGTCCATCGCTTAACCGGTGGTGAGGTAAGCGATGGCTAAGAGTCACGTGAGGAGGCTCTTGCTAAGCGAGCACGAAAATTTCTCGCGAGGAAAGGGGTCCGGAGGGGGGGAAATTTGGGGGATCACCACAACCAGTGCTGCTGGTGGGGGGGGGATTTGGGGGGGGGGGGATTTCGGTATGCCGAAACCGAAAATAAGGTCGGTTTGATGATTGGGGGGCGGGTGGTGGAGCGGCGTTGATGAAAGTGCCCGGAATCCGGCCCGGAGGTCCCAGAATCGCGTGTTTCCGCTGAATCTCAACGGTAAACGGTAGCTGGGTTCCGAAATTCGAGATTCGGGGTAATTCCGAGGTAAGGAATCGATTGCCGATTCGAAAATCGGGGAAATTGTTGTTGTTGTCGCAAATGCAGGGGGGGGTCAGCGGTTGCTGTGTGGTGTGCGCTCAAGGGGGTGCTTTGTCGGGGGGGAGGGGCTGTTTCTCAACCGCGGAGGATCGGGTGGGCATCGGAAGCTCGGAATAAGTTGTTTCTGCGGTAGCGACAAGGAATCCGCGATTGAAATGATGGTTTTTGATGTGGGTGGAGGGTGGTGTTGATGAAACCGGTTCGCGGGGCTTTTCTCAGGGGCCCGAAAACTCTTTTTCGATGAAAACTCAACGAAAAAGAGAGGGCCTGCTCTGGAAAGGCTGCGAATAGGTAATTCGGGGCTGCCGAACAATAATCCGCGATAAAATCTTGCGATTTCGGCGTGGTTGTTGAAAAGGCAGGGGGGGGTCGCTCTTTGCTGGGTCGGTTGCTGGAGAGCTGTGGCGTCGCAGGTGAAAATAGAGAATAACGTGACAGAAGGCTGCGAATCCAAATCCGATGAGAAAACCGGGGGTTTGGGTGCAGGGGGGGGGTCCCCGTTGCCGTGTTGTGCTCAGGAATTTTTATGCTGATATCGGGGGGGTGTCATTGTTCTGGGCTGGTTGGGCAGTCGGGAGGCTTTGCAGGAGGCGTTTGATGCCGTTGCCGTATGTTGTGTGGTCGACATTGGTGGTAACGGAGTGGGCGGTGGAGGCAGCGGGGCGTTTCTGGGGGCTGAATGGGTCAGGGTTCGGGGGGGCGGTGTGGTGAAATTTATTTATTTATTTATTAACTCATACACGCATCCAACCGTAAGGTTATGGCGGAATCTACAGTAAATACAAAATTAAGAAACCCGGGTGTCAGGCCAGGCTCTCACTGGGTATGCCCCAGAGCTTGTCGTTAGGGTGTAGGGTTGTAGACCCCCAAGTCTCGTTGTGCTTTTGTTCGTCAAGCGTCGTCTGTTCCAGGAGCCCTGTACGCTCGGAGGCCACCTCGCCGGGTCGTTCCCCCATTTCCTCCACCCTTCCCCTCCCATTTTTAACCATTTTTCCGCCTTTATTTCCCCCACAAAGCAAAAACAAAACCAAAGCAAAGTTAAACCGCCGCCGGGCCACCTACGCCCCCAGGGATCATCGTTACACCACATCCAGAACACGGCAACGGCGACCACCCCCCTGCATTCTCAACAACGAGCACCGAAACCCCCGGTTTTCTCATCGGATTCGGATTCGCAGCACTCTGTTACGTCATTCTCTGAGTTTTCAGGGAATTCTACGTTGTTTTTGTTGACTTTTGTCGCAAAATCAGAGTTTTCACGAGTTTTGGCTTACCCCACCTCACGAAATGTCGCCAAAACAACGACAGAACAACGCCCAACGATCGAAACGGTCCGGAAACGCGTACAATGTTCTAGCCGACCTTCCTCATGATGGATCTAATCCTACTTTCGATGGAAGAGATGGAAAAGTTGATGAAGTTGATGGAAACTTCGCTGGAAAACCCTTCCAGAGCGTGGTCTTGGCAGGATCACCAGTTCCTTCGGCTTCAACACACCAGCAACAAGCGACAACTGACCAAAGCCGGTTCAGTACATACCGTCGCAAAATTGTATCTGCCATTAATCAGGCAGCCCTGGTTGATGACAATTATGCCTCCCTTGACCAACTGTTTTATGACAGCTACCCCGAAGTCACTGGAGCCAGCTTCCTGGGGATACAACAGATCCATCGGGACACACAGCGACGCTTCAATACCCTCGACGAATCCATACGCAACAACAGCGATGCGATGCGCCTCAGATTCGACGTCATGATGACGAAATTCAACATTCTGACCGACGACAACACGAAGCTGCGCGCAGCCTACGACTCTACACAGGCAGAAACAGCAGCTCTCAAGGCTGCTGTGGACGCCCTGACGAGGAAAATCGACGAACAGCAACAAGTCATCTCGGCGCCCCCCTCACCGAACCTCACGGCCTCTTCCTCAGCGATGGAAGAGATGACTATGCAACTGTCCGTCGTCCAACATGACATTCAGGATGTCCTGGACGCTGTTCGCAACCCTCCTGGCAAGAGAAAGCGAAGGGGAAGCGACCAGAACACCGAACCCACCTCACCGACAAACAGAAGACCGGTGAACCACAAACCGAGAGCGGCATCACCGGTGCGAAGCCTGATGCACTCAAAACATGCGACTACCGCCGCCCAGGACAAGCTTGATGCCCTCAAGCCTATGTCCCCCCTACCTCTCCTCGCGATCACGTCGACCGAAGCGACACCGGAACCTCACCCTGACAGTCCATCTGCTCAGGACACACCTCTACCCGACGCCCCAAGCACTGCCCCTGCTGAGACCGACGGATGGAAGACTGTGGAGGCAAAGGCTAAACAGAGGAAGAAGCCGAAAGCGAAGGAGACGACACCTACGGCAGCGACACCCAGCAAGACCCCTACAACAAAGAATGGTGGCCGGGGAAAGAATACCCACCAACCCAGAACGACAACCTCCTCTGCAAAGAAGACTTGGGCAGAAGTCGTCAAGAGCGGAGGCATCAACGTCCAGATTGTGCTGGGGAATGGCAATCTTGGACTGACAACACCACCGACAAGAAGGGGAGAGAGGCGAGGGGGAGCAGTGAGAAGGCTGAGGAAGAAGGAAGGAGAAGGGGAGAGAGGGGAGGAGAAGAGGGGCAGGGCGTGCCCGGGTGTCTCAAAGGGCAAAGAGTCAGGAGACACCGGCGGAGGAGGTGAGAGAGGAGAGGAGAGTGGGGGCACGGGTGGCCTGGCGGCTGTTTAACTTTGCTTTGGTTTCGTTTTTGCTTTGTGGAGGAAATAAAGGAGGAAAAATGGTTAAAAATGGGAGGGGAAGGGAGGAGGAAAGGGAGGAGCCCGGCGAGGCGGCCTCTGTGCAAGCAGGGCACTGGAACAGCAGACGCGGTTGGACAACAGGACCACCGAAGTAATAGTGGGGACAGGACCACAAAATCACAGCCAAAGGGAGGATCAGCGGAGGTAGAGACGGGACTTTGTTTTGTTTTTGCTTTTGACTTTCCATGTACTATAAACCTGTACCCTCGTCATAACCAATAAGGTTGCATACGAGTAATGAATAAACAAACAAACAAACAACATCGCTCCTTCAAGATATCTTCTCCATACTTTGAATGAGTCAACAAAAGCCAATAGCTCTTTGTCGTGAATCTCATAATTTATCTCAGCAGGAGTGAATTTTCTTGAATGGAAAGCAATTGGATGCAACTTTCCATCATCCCCTTTCTGGGATAGAACTGCACCTAAAGCAAAATCAGAAGCATCAGTTTCGACGATACAGACCTTTCTTGGATCAAAATGATGCAAGATTGGTGCTGTAGTGAATCATCTTTTTAGCTCATCAAATGCTGGTTCCATCGCAACACTCCATTCCCATTTCTTTGGATCGCCTTTCGTAGATTCTGTAAGAGGTCGACATATCCTTGAGAAGTCCTTAATGAATCTCCGATAGAAGTTAGCGAATCCAAGAAAGCCTTGAACTTCCTTCAAGGACTTTGGGAGTTCCCATATAAGGACAGTTTCCACCTTGTCCTTAGCCATTTCGATTCCATCTTCACTTATTATATATCCCAGAAATTCCACTTTCTTTTGTCCCCAGACACATTTTTCCGGTGCTATAACCAACCCATTTTCTTCCAACCTTTTCAATACTTCTTTGACCAATTCGTCATGTTTTTCCTCTGTCTCAGCATATATGAGAACATCATCAATATACGCGATTACTCCCTGGTCCAACATGTTCCTAAAGATATGATTCATTATATCTTGGAATGTGGCTGGGGCATTGCTCAACCCAAAAGGCATGACCAGAAATTCATATAACCCATATCGGCACCTAAAAGCCGTTTTCCATTCATCTCCTTCCTTCATTCTTATTAGATGGTATCCATGCTTCAGATCCATCTTCGTAAATATTTCAGCTCCTCTGACTCTGTCTTGTAATTCTGACATGAGTGGGAGCGGGTATTGGTTGGCAATTGTTATTTTGTTTATGCCACGATAGTCAACACATAACCTCAGACCTCTGCCATGGGCCTTTGGGACGAAGAGGATAGGAGCTGCTGCTGGTGACTTGGAGGGTCTGATTTTCCCAGTACGCAGCATATCCTTCAACCATTCTCTCAGTGTCTCAAGCTCAACTTCTTTAAGAGCGTAGACAGGTCCCCAAGGAGGAGTCTCTCCTTCTTTTATGTCAATAGCATGGTCGTAGGGTTTGTGTTCTGGAAGCCTATCTGCTGCTTCCTTTGTCATAATATTGATCCAGCCACGAAACTTCTCAGGGACTTGTTGAAGTGCCTCTGATAATTCTTCTGTGGTGGATACAGATGAGATGTGGCCTAAGATTAAGGCCTCTGGGTGGTCGAGTACATGCTTGTCGACCTGGAGGGAGAAGGCACTGGCTTGCGCCTTGGTGCATTTCTCTTTGCAACGTGAAGAGGTGAATGTGATCTGAGTTTGATCTTCCCAGAGGTTGCAAGGCTGATGTTGTGCCATCCACCAATATGGAAGGATAGCATCACAGTCGCTATCAAGTGGTGCAACTTCGAATGATTCTGCAGCAAAGTGGCTCTTATGCTGCAAAAGGAATGGGACCGTAAAGAATACTCCTGCTCCAGCAACTATTTCATTGTTGAAGTTCCGAATTTGGAGGGGAGTGTCTCTTTTGACGGTTGGAATCTTGAATTTGTGGACAAACGTTTTGTCCAGGAGGGCAGCAGTAGAGCCTGTGTCTAAGAGGACTCTTACTGTGCGTTGTTGATTCTTGGACCAATTGAGAACCATATTGATTATTGGTCTCGGTCCATGGTGAGGAGGAGTTGGGGCTAATTCCCTAGTTCCTGGAATAGCATCTGCATTGTCTGATCGTCGACTCTTAGTCCTGGTCGACTCAAGGCTGTCCATTGTTTTTCTTTTTGTTCCTGCACATTTCCCAATTATTGCGTCTTCATATGTTTCCTCCTCGGGTGACGCCTCCCTAGAGGACTTTAAAAATCTGAATGCATATTCTCCTGATCCTCCAATTCCCAAATCCTTGGTTGCGCATCAGACATATGAGTGTCCTCCTCATCTTGTCTTACTGCAGCAGTCTTTGCCTTCTTGGCTTCCTTGGGCTTTTCCTGCTCCTGCCCCTCTTCATTATCATCGTCACGCTTCCTCTTCCCCGAGGAAGCTACCTTCCCATCCTTTTCCAACTCAGTTCCCCCAACTGTCTTCTTAGCGTAGCAGTCATACATTCTATGTCCAGAAAAACCACACCGCTAACAGTCCGCCTTTTCCTTCTTATGCTTGTCAATTCCAGCCTGGGGCACTCCTTGCAAAGCCTCCCTTCCTGAGGATATACTGCTGGCTTCTCTGAATTTTTCTCCTTTTTTCCAGCAAATTCTTTTTTTGGTCCCTTATCCTCAACCTTTTGATTCTTCTGCTGCACCTCTCGTGGATGCGCAGTTTCTTTTTCCTTTCCCTTATCCTTGCATTCCCCACGCACTTCCAAAGTTCTCTTTTTTGTGTATCCCAATTCCTCATTCAATCACTCAATAACATGCGCAGCATCCTTTACTGCATCAATTAGGGTAGTGTCTTCATTAGGAATTCCACCATATCTCTGATAAACCATTTTCTTAATGGCTGGGGTCAGAGCCTCCCATATGACATTTCTGTACATAGGCCCCAATGCCCCAACTCGCATATTTAAATTCTCCAACTTAGTGATATAGTCATCGATATCACCATCGTATTGAAGCTCTGTGATTCTTTTCACATCCTTCTGAGCTTCCCTCTTGTCCTCAAACCTTGCCTCAATCGCACTAGAGAATGCCGCCCAATTGTCTTTCAAGTTTTGCTTTTGGATAGTCTTCCTACGCTCCTGGTGCCATGCCAAAGCCTTGTGGGTGAAGAAACTACCAACCCACTTGATTTGTGCATCCTCATCCGGCCAGGACATAGCATAGGTTGAAACGTAGTCCTGTACCGATGTCCACCAGGCTCTGTATAGGGTCTTGTCCTTGCCAGAAAAGTATTGTGGTGCCTTGAGTTCTGGCATCTTGGGTCTCTTGGGGCCATCCCTAGGTCCTTGAATCTTGTCGATGATGGCTGTTAGAAATCGTGCAGCTTCGACTTCTGCATTATCACTGGGCTGGTTTTGTTGAGGGGGTGCTGCAGGCTGTCTGGCATTGCGGTCTCCATTGTCAGAGGGCTCCGGAGGAGGAATGGTGATTCTCCTTCTTGGGGGTCCATTGCCTCGTCCGCCGTTTCCAGCTGCTGCTGGGGGTGGTGTAGCAATCCTTGAGGCTGGCAGGGCGGTCTCCATGGCTATGTTGAAAAGGCTAGGGGAGACAGTCCTCCGCCGGGGTTCATCTTGTACCGCCTCAGCCAAGGATTCTGCATCAATAGGTTGGTTCTTCGCATTCATATCCATAACCCTTTGTGGGACCAAGACACTATACCACACAGCAACCGCTGACCCCCCCTGGATTTGCGACAACAACAACAATTTCCCTGATTTTCGAATCGGCAATCGATTTCTTACCTCGGAATTACCCCGAATCTCGATTTTCGGAACCCAGCTACCGTTTACCGTTGAGATTCAGCGGAAAAAACGCGATTCTGGGACCTCCGGGCCGGATTCCGGGCACTTTCATCAACGCCGCTCCACCACCCGCCCTCCAATCATCAAACCGACCTTATTTTCGGTTTCGGCATACCGAAATCCCCCCCCCCCCAAATCCCCCCCCCCCACCAGCAGCACTGGTTGTGGTGATACCCCAAATTTCCCCCCCTCCGGACCCCTTTCCTCGCGAGAAATTTTCGTGCTCGCTTAGCAAGAGCCTCCTCACGTGACTCTTCGCCATCGCTTACCTCACCACCGGTTAAGCGATGGACGCTAACGCACCCATCCCCGCCACGCCCTCGCGTATGCAGGTACCCGAGAATATTTTTAGCCCCGACGAGCTTTCCCAAATCAACGCCCCGCACGCTGGCTCCTCCGCCATCGCGACCTCTAAGAAATCAACGACCGTCTCCGGAAAAGTCACCAAACCCCCCGCCAAAAAATCCGCCTCTAGACGTGACCTCGACCTCCTCCGCAAAAATGTCACCCGACCGAAAACAAACACCCACGTGAACCTCGATGGGACCCCCGTCGAAACAATGCCGACCGCCATGGACACTGACAGCTGCCCCGACACCGACTCCGAATCCGACTCTGACCTGAACCTCAACGACAGCCAGCACGCAATAACTGCTTCCGACGTCAACCCCGACCCCCAGCCTCAGCCCGACGACAACCTCCTCTCAGCCATCGCCACTGTGATTTCGAAAAACACCAACGACGCGCTCCGACCTATTGTCCGTTCCATCGACACCATCAACAAAAGACTCGACAAAATCACAAAACCCAGCCCGCCCCCTCCGACACAGCCCCAACGTCAACCCCACCCCGAACAAACGACCACCGCCAACTCACCCCCCGACGACCTCCAATACTGGAAAGAACGATGCCGACTCCTGGAAAACGCCCTTCGCCACCACAACATCGCCATACCGACCTCCACCACTACTCGCCGCCACAACCCCCCCACGACCACTCACCAGCCGTGGACCTCCGGCACAACCGTCGCTGACCTCTCCTTCCCCGCCCACGCCCCCAAAAGCAACCCCCCCGCAAAACCGCACCCCCGACGCCAACGCACCCCCCCCCCCAGTCCATCATGATACCCTTCCCACACCCTGCGGAAATCGACGTCAATACCAAAACCCAACTGGGAAGGGCGATCAACGCTGCACTCACCCAGACACAGGCGCCGCCTCACATGGCTGTCGCCACGATCAGACAAGCCTCATCAGGAAACCTCATCGTGACCATGACAGACGGCACCACTGAATCCGAGCTGACCGAGAACCTAGGGACCATACACACAGCGACGCGACAGGTCAACACCTCCATAGCCGCACCCCGCCTGAACGAACGGTGGTATAAGCTCGCAGTTCATGGAATCCCCACGAGCCAATACCCCGACTCCCCCGACGGAATGCGCTCCCTCCAGGAGGAGATCGAACGCAGCAACGGATCTGTCACCCTGGCGCAACCCCCCCGATATATGACGACCGCGGAGAAGCGTGTGGGCAAGGAAGCGTCCAGTGTGGTTATTGCGGTACGTACCGCCGAAGAGCTCGCACTCCTGAAGCGCAAACGAGTCATGGTACTCTTCGAGCCCCGAAGAGTCACCGAGTACCACTCTGCCCGACGGACCGACCAGTGTCGGCGCTGCTTGCTCTTTGGCCACCACTACACCAACTGCACTGGACCGCAAGGCCCCACCTGCGGCATCTGCGGCCAGAACCACCCCACGGACGACCACGCCTGCAACGACTGCCCCCAAAGCAAAGGTAAGCGTTGTGAGCACACTAGATACCATTGCAAAAACTGCGCGGACGCCAACCTCCCCGACCTCGACCACCCAGGCTTCAGCAAGCAATGCCCCGTACGCATCCGCATATTCAAAGAAGCCTGGACAGCGTCACAAAACCCCGCCGCCGCCCCACCCAACCCAGCCGACAGAGACACTGAGATGAACGCCCATGTCTAGCTACAACAGACTGGCAGCAACCATACGGATCGTCTCCCACAACGGGAACCGACAACGCACAGCACTCGATGCGCTGCTGAATAGCGCACACAACACAGCCGACATTATCCTAATACAAGAAATTCACATTACCGACATAACATACGCCACCACACACCCATCGTTCACACTGGTCTTGCCACCGCGTGGGGACAGAACCACCAACAGAACAGCCGCCTATGTGACCAGGACAAACCCATACCTCAGGGTTTCTCAGCGCACCGATATATGCGCGGATCCTGACCTCCAGGTCCTCGAGGTAGGCACCGACTTAATTCCTTCTTTCTTTCTTCTTAATATGTACAACGAAAAACACCCCGAAAGCAATATTTATACCATCCCGAGAGCCCTCACCCCCCTCCCCCTCCCCCGCAGGTGCATCATCACAGGTGACCTCAACGCTCACCATGCCCTGTGGAACTCCTCCACACGTTCCCCCACCCGCGCCACCGAAATAGTTGACCTCATCGAACAACGAGACTGGACCCTCGTGTCCGTCCCTGACATTCCCACCTACTACTACAACCAAGGCCGCAGCTCTTCCGTCCTCGACCTGACCCTAGCATCACCCCACATGGCAGAGGAAACAATCAACTGGGCAATTGACGACGACAACGCTACGGGATCTGACCATGAAGTCATACGTTTCGAAGTGCACACAACCCACCCAGACGCTGAAACAACCCCCCCAACAAACCGACTGAACTGGAAAAAGACGGACTGGGAGCTCTTCGCCGAAACCCTCCGTGCCTCGTGCTTGGCCCTCACACCATCATGGACACAATACCGCAACCACCCTACCACAGACAACCTCGATGCGTGGGCGGAGTCAATACGTGATGCCATCCTTAATGCCGCGACTACGTCCACCCCCGTACTACAAGTGACCCCACAATCGAAGAGATGGTGGACCGCAGAAGTCACCGAGGCAAGGAAAAAGATGACCAAAGCAAGACGTAAGTGGAAACGCAAACGTGACGATAGATCCCACCTAAACTACAAACAACACCGAAACGAATACCACAGGACCATTCGAACGGCGAAAGATACAAAGTGGAAGGAATATCTTTCCCAAGCCGAAGGACCCGATGTGTGGCAGGCGTTTAGGTACACCAACCCTCGGCGTGCTCAGCTAACACCAAACCTCCGCGCAATGATAAACGGCCAAGAAACAATCTGCAGCTCCTTCGACGCAAAGGTAGAGGCCTTCCAAAAGTTGTTTCCCCCGCCGCCGCCACCACCGCCTCCGTCCGTCCTCCCCCCGCGCCGCGAGTTGCAGTGGACAACCTTTACACCGACAGAGGTAGAAACAGCGATATTCTCCTCCTCGCCGACGAAGGCGCCCGGACCCGATGGGCTCACATTCGCCTGCCTGCGCCAAGCATACCTTGCCATCCCCAAACACATGAACAACCTCTACGCCACATTAGGGACGGTGGGCTACCATCCGCGATGCTGGCGCCAGGCCACCACAGTCATTATCGCCAAACCTAACAAGCCGGATTACAGCAATCCAAAGGCATACCGTCCCATTGCGCTCCTAAACTGCCTTGGGAAGACCCTCGAAAAACTAATGGCCACTCGCCTAGGCACGATGGCAGACTCTCACGACTTACTACATAGAGACCAAATAGGTGGACGCCCGCAGAGATCAGCAATTGACGCGGCGATGGCGCTGGTGCACGACGTCGAGATTGGGAAATCTCACGGAATGCTAACCTCTGCCCTCTTCCTCGATGTTCGTGGAGCGTTTGACAACGTCTCTGCTGACCGCCTCCAACAAACATTACGACAGCTTGGGTGCCCGCGACCAGTAGTATCGTGGTGCCAGTCTTTCCTCGCAGATCGCACGATCGCTCTAGCGTTCGATGGGCGAACTGACACGCAACGCCCAGTGCAAACAGGCATCCCACAAGGTTCCCCTGCATCCCCCATACTTTTCTTATTATACCTCCGCCCATTATTCGACGAACTAGCGCAGGTACACCCGTACGCCTGGACACCTAGCTACATTGACGACGTAGCGATCGTCGTCCAGGGACGCACCAGAAAAGCGAACGCCCGCGCACTTGAGAACATCACGACAACAGCCTTTCGGTGGGCCGACGCAAACGCCGTTGCATTTGACGATGCCAAGTCAGAGCTCCTGCATTTCCACTGGGCACGCACCGATAGCATCACTGAGGAGGAAAAAGTTAAGTTACCAAACGGTACAGTTATCACACCGGGAACACAAGGAGGAGAGAAGGATGTTGTGAGGTGGATAGGCCTGTATTTAGATAGGAAACTTAACTTTAGAAAACATGTAGCTAGACGAGTAACCGCCGCGCAAAGAACTCTGAACGCACTGTGTAGGTTAGCACGGTACGAAACAGGTCTGTCCCCCGCTGCTACAAGACTAATCTACCAGGCGTGTATCCAGTCGAGAGCAGACTACGGCGCAGAGATATGGTGGAACCAACAAAAAGACCTTGCCCGCACCCTCCAGAATCAACAGAACACCGCCCTCCGCAGGATTCTCAACGCTTTCACCTCTACTCCGATCCTGGCCCTCCACAATGAATCCGCACTCCCCCCCGTCACAATACGTCTTGACAACCGCCAGCGGAAATACGCCCTGCGCACCCTCACCTTACCCGCTTCGCACCCTATCATCACACGCTGCCCCGTCTCGTTTCCCGCCCCGAGTATCGATGATGCCTCCATCAACCCGGACACCGAGTACGACCACCCGTGGCACATCCCAGGACAAGCCCCGTCCCGCCTCCTGCACGTCATCAGCACCCTCTCCCCGTGGGTCCAACCAAATGCCGAAATCGAGGACACCTCCCAAAACATCCCCGACGACGACCTCGCCCCTACATTAACGATCGACATCTCCTCCTCCCCGAAGGCTGACGCTGCCGACGACCACCTCCTCCTCCTCCACGCCCTTCGCCAACGATCGGATACTATCCTACTGTACACGGACGGCTCTCAACTTGACGGCATAACAGGCGCAGGATACACCATCCCCCACGGGCTGCCACGACCTGTCAACTCCATAGTGCCCATGGGCGACAGAACAGAAGTCTTCGACGCGGAAGTTATGGCAATCCACGAAGGACTCCGGACATGCCTGACACATACTCGACGCAACGACCTATACGACAAACACATCCACGTTTTTACCGACAACCAAGCCGCGATACGTCGAGCCTCTCACCTCCGTCGAGGCCCCGGCCAGGAGCTCGCCTGGGCCATCCACAACACCGCTCACGACCTTCACACTTACGGTACCTCAATTACCATCCACTGGGTCCCAGGACACACTAGCGTCCCCGGAAACGAAGCCGCCGACGAACTGGCCCGACAGGCGACAACAGTACCGCCACGCCGACAAATACCGATATCCCTCACTTGGCTGCGCCGCCGCGCTCGAGAGAGGTACACCGAAGACTGGGCTACCTGGTTCACCTCTTTCCCCCGACCGCGCACGTACGCCGCCACACACCGCCGCAAAATGGACACTGCGTACACCGAAAACCCCCGCTGGATATCAACTGCAATCCTGGGTCTTTGCACCGGCCACGGGTACTTCCTCAACTGCTTGGCCCACCCTCCATCCGACGCATACCCCTCCCGCAGCTGCAGCTGCCCAATCCATCCACCGCAGACGCCTCGACACCTCCTCCTGAGCTGCCCCGACTTCCAGGCCGCTCGCTCCACACTCAGGAAGGACCTCAAACTCAGACAACACTCCCGGATCAACCTAAACACCATTCTGGACACCCCCTCCGGCACCAAGGCTCTTTCCACCTTTATCTCTGCAACCAAGGTTGCTACCTCGACCTGGGCACACTCCCGGCTAGAGAAGCCTCGCAGAAGGGGATAGACCCCTACCGCTGACTACACTGACCACAGTACCTTAGGAACTTTCGCGCGCGCTGATTTTGCAGTGCTTTCTTACTTAGGATTTCTGTTTTGTAAAAAAAAAAAAAAGGGACAAGCAAAAAGGGGAAGGTAGAAGAGGGATAGGCGGAGAGAAAGGGAACGGGCACGCGGTGACGGGATCGGGCTGGGGTCGTTGCTTGGGTCTGCTTGGGGTTCGGGTGTTTTGAGTTTTCTTTTCTTTGTCTTTCAATTGTTTCTCTTACGGGTTGGAGTTGTTTTATGGTACGGCGGGTGAGAAGGGAACGGATGGTGGAATGGTGCACGGGAAGGGAGATGACGGGGACGGCAGGCGAGAGAGGGCAGACGAGTTTCTTTTGTACTTTCCTTTGTTTGGGTGCGACAATGTTTTTCTTATGTTCGAAGGGCGGGAGGAGTGCGAGGCGTTGCGAAAGGAGAGAGAGGGGCGCGGGGAAGGGGCAGAGGAGGACGACGGGAGTTTTCTTTTTCTTTTGTACGCGGAGGAAACAAAGGCGGAAAATGGCTAAACATGGGACGGGGAAGGGAGGAGGAAAGGGAGGAGCCCGGCGAGGCGGCCTCTGTGCAAGCAGGGCACTTGGAACATCAGACGCGCTTGGACAAGAAACCCCCGTAGTAACAGTGGGGACAGACCCCACAACCACAACGATCAAGAGGAGGAGACTGGTAGAGGTGGAGACTGGGTTTTTGCTTTTACATTTCTTTCTTCTTCTCTTTTGTATTTATCTGTCCCTTGTCATAACCTTCGGGTTGCAAACAAGTAATGAGAGAACAAACAAACAAACAAACCATCCGTCGGTCTCAGCAGGGGCAGTGCTTGGGGCGTCGGGTAGAGGTGTGTCCTGAGCAGATGGACTGTCAGGGTGAGGTTCCGGTGTCGCTTCGGTCGACGTGATCGCGAGGAGAGGTAGGGGGGACATAGGCTTGAGGGCATCAAGGTTGTCCTGGGCGGCGGTAGTCGCATGTTTTGAGTGCATCAGGCTTCGCACCGGTGATGCCGCTCTCGGTTTGTGGTTCACCGGTCTTCTGTTTGTCGGTGAGGTGGGTTCGGTGTTCTGGTCGCTTCCCCTTCGCTTTCTCTTGCCAGGAGGGTTGCGAACAGCGTCCAGGACATCCTGAATGTCATGTTGGACGACGGACAGTTGCATAGTCATCTCTTCCATCGCTGAGGAAGAGGCCGTGAGGTTCGGTGAGGGGGGCGGCGAGATGACTTGTTGCTGTTCGTCGATTTTCCTCGTCAGGGCGTCCACAGCAGCCTTGAGAGCTGGTGTTTCTGCCTGTGTAGAGTCGTAGGCTGCGCGCAGCTTCGTGTTGTCGTCGGTCAGAATGTTGAATTTCGTCATCATGACGTCGAATCTGAGGCGCATCGCATCGCTGTTGTTGCGTATGGATTCGTCGAGGGTATTGAAGCGTCGCTGTGTGTCCCGATGGATCTGTTGTATCCCCAGGAAGCTGGCTCCAGTGACTTCGGGGTAGCTGTCATAAAACAGTTGGTCAAGGGAGGCATAATTGTCATCAACCAGGGCTGCCTGATTAATGGCAGATACAATTTTGCGACGGTATGTACTGAACCGGCTTTGGTCAGTTGTCGCTTGTTGCTGGTGTGTTGAAGCCGAAGGAACTGGTGATCCTGCCAAGACCACGCTCTGGAAGGGCTTTCCAGCGAAGTTTCCATCAACTTCATCAACTTTGCCATCTCTTCCATCGAAAGTAGGAGTAGATCCATCATGAGGAAGGTCGGCTAGAACATTGTACGCGTTTTCGGACCGTTTCGATCGTTGGGCGTTGTTCTGTCGTTGTTTTGGCGACATTTCGTGAGGTGGGGTAAGCCAAAACTCGTGAAAACTCTGATTTTGCGACAGAAGTCAACAAAAACAACGTAGAATTCCCTGAAAATTCAGAGAATAACGTAACAGAGTGCTGCGAATCCGAATCCGATGAGAAAACCGGGGGTTTCGGTGCTCGTTGTTGAGAATGCTCGCGAGGCTGCCTCATTAACTGCAGATACTATTTGGCGACAGTATTTACTGAACAGGCTGGGTTTAGTTGTCGCCTGTTTCTGCTTTGTTGAAGCCGAAGGAACTGGTGATCCTGCCAAGACCACGCTCTGGAAGGGCT
This sequence comes from Pyronema omphalodes, assembly GCA_024516155.1. Lineage (NCBI taxonomy): Eukaryota > Fungi > Ascomycota > Pezizomycetes > Pezizales > Pyronemataceae > Pyronema > Pyronema omphalodes. Next base: position 9,929 of record JAJJXM010000032.1, on the reverse strand, counting down.
TTCCAGCGAAGTTTCCATCAACTTCATCAACTTGTCCATCTCTTCCATCAAAAGTAGGATTGGATCCATCATGAGGAGGGTCGGCTAGAACGTTATACGCGTTTTCGGACCGTTTCGATCGTTGGGCGTTGTTCTGTCGTTGTTTTGGCGACATTTCGTGAGGTGGGGTAAGCCAAAACTCGTGAAAACTCTGATTTTGCGACAAAAGTCAACAAAAACGACGTAGAATTCCCTGAAAATTCAGAGAATAACGTAACAGAGTGCTGCGAATCCGAATCCGATGAGAAAACCGGGGGTTTCGGTGCTCGTTGTTGAGAATGCAGGGGGGGGGGTCGCCGTTGCCGTGTGGTGTGTGCCTCTGTGCGAACGCGGTGTGGTGAAAGATTTGGTTGGTTTTGGGGGAGGTCAGGGCTGGGGGTTGGTTGCGCGAGGTCGGAGGTGGGGTGCAGACTCATGCGGGGGGCGCGCGTTCCTCGTCGCTGGCGTCAGAGTCGATGTGCATGTCGTCGTGCAGGGAGTCGCGTTCCTGCGTCGTGTGCGGCTCTGCGCTAACGTGTTGACTGGCGATGAGGTCGCGTGTAGGGGTTTTGTCAGGGGGTACAGGGCGTTTCTTGGCGGTCGCGGCTCGGGGGGCCATCGGGTTTTCGGGATGGGTGGATTAGGAGGTTGCGATATAGGATTTGCCGGAAGATTGATGTTTTTTGTGTTGTGTGGGGGGGGGGGGGGGGGGTTGCTGATGTCCTTTACGCGGGACGTTTTCAGGGGCCCGGAAATCTCTTCCTTACCGCTTTCGTCGACAAAGACGGGAGGGCCTGGTCTGAAAATGTCGCGTATAGGTATTTCGGGCCTGGGGATCGATATTCCGCTCGAAAATCTGATGTTTTCCGGGTGGTTGACGAAAAGGCAGGGGGGGTATTGTTGAATAGCGTCGTCTTCCATTACCGTGATATGAGGGGTTGTGCTCGTCCGTTAGGTCCAGCAGCGTCCCCCAGCCAGTGCTCAGTGTGAAAGGAGAGTCCTACTCAGCAGGGAGGGTACTTAGCTTCGTGTGCGCCCATTCGGCGGTCGCGACTTTAGTCTCGGAGATCATGGTTGCGAGGGCCTAGGTGCCAGCGGTGGTGTAGAGGATGGTAGGGAGTGTGAGTTGTCGTCGTCGTGGGAGTTTGAGTATTCGGCGAAGTTCAGTCCGCTCCGTGGTGTACTGTAGGCAAGATAGTAGGAGGTGTTTGAGGGTCTGTGGGGGGTGCATGGGGCATGCGCAGGAGCGGGAGGGGTAACGATCGGTGGGGGGGGTGTGCAAGGCAATCCAGGAAATACCCGTGGCCGGTTCGAAGTCCCAGTATGGCCGTGGAAATCTTGCGTGGGTGGGAGGTATAAGCGGGATCGAGGCGTCGACGGTGGGGGGCATCGTAGGTTTTAGGTCAACGATAGCAGCTTGAGCGCCCTGTTCTGTGAAAATGAACCGCTGTTCACAGGAGCAAGCTTCCTGGGGATACAACAGACCCACCGGGACACACAGCGACGCTTCAATACGCTCGATGACACCATACGCAACAACAGCGATGAGATGCGCCACAGATTCGACGTCATGATGTCGAAATTCAGCATTCTGCTGGACGAAAACACGAAGCTGCGCGCAGCATACAACTCTACACAGAAAGAAACAGCAGCTCTCAAGGCTGCTGTGGACGCCCTGACGAAGAAAATCGACGAACAGCAACAAGTCATTTCGGCGCCCCCCTCACCGAACCTTACGGCCTCTTCCTCAGCGATGGAAGAGATGACTATGCAACTGTCCGTCGTCCAACATGACATTCAGGATGTCCTGGACGCTGTTCGCAACCCTCCTGGCAAGAGAAAGCGAAGGGGAAGTGACCAGAACACCGAACCCACCTCACCGACACATGCGACTACCGCCGCCCAGGACAAGCTTGATGCCCTCAAGCCTATGTCCCCCCTACCTCTCCTCGCGATCACGTCAACCGATGCGACACCGGAACCTCCCCTGACAGTTCATCTGCTCAGGACACACCTCTACCCGACGCCCCAAGCACTGCCCCTGCTGAGACGAACGGATGGAAGACTGTGGAGGCGAAGGCTACACAGAGGAACAAGCAGAAAGCGAAGGAGACGACACCTACGGCAGCGCCACCCAGCAAGACCCCTACAACAAAGAATGGTGGCCGGGGAAAGAATACCCACCAACCCAGAACGACAACCTCCTCTGCAAAGAAGACTTGGGCAGAAGTAGTCAAGAGCGGAGGCATCAACGTTCAGATTGTGCTTGGGAATGGCAATCTTGGACTAACAACACCACCGACAAGAAGGGGAGAGAGGCGAGGGGGAGCAGCAAGAAGGCTGAGGAAGAAGGAAGGAGAAGGGGAGAGAGGGGAGGAGAAGAGGGGCAGGGCGGGCCCGGGTGTCTCGAAGGGCAAAGAGTCAGGAGACACCGGCGGAGGAGGGGAGAGAGGAGAGGAGAGTGGGGGCACGGGTGGCCCGGCGGCTGTTTAACTTTGCTTTGGTTTTGTTTTTGCTTTGTGGAGGAAATAAAGGCGGAAAAATGGCTAAACATGGGAAGGGGAAGGGAGGAGGAAAGGGAGGAGCCCGGCGAGGCGGCCTCTGTGCAAGCAGGGCACTTGGAACATCAGACGCGCTTGGACAAGAAACCCCCGTAGTAACAGTGGGGACAGACCCCACAACCACAACGATCAAGAGGAGGAGACTGGTAGAGGTGGAGACTGGGTTTTTGCTTTTACATTTCTTTCTTCTTCTCTTTTGTATTTATCTGTCCCTTGTCATAACCTTCGGGTTGCAAACAAGTAATGAGAGAACAAACAAACAAACAAACGTAGGTTTTAGGCTTTTTAGCTGAGCTGTACAAGTTGATTCAGTCGGTGATAAATTGCTCCCGAACTGGGCGCCGGATCCAAGACAGGGAGACTGGGGGCAGCGCGGTGGGGGTGAGGGAGGTTGCTCTCTTCGCGAGGAGGTCCGCGGAGTCGTTGCCGGGTATGCTGGTGTGTCCCGGGACCCAATGGAGGGTGACAGATGTTTGTTGTTGGCGGAGGGAGGAGGCTATTTCGTGAATTGAGAGAGCGAGTTCCTGTCCCGGGCCGTACATGGTGCGGGAGGCGCGGAGGATCGCTGCCTGGTTATCCGTGAATAAGTGAATTCGGCGGCGGTGGAGGTTGTTGGGTCGGAGGGTTTTTGAGCAGCTCTCGAGGCAGTTGTGGATGGCGCGCAGCTCCGCATCGAAGACTTCCGTCGTGTCGCCCATGGGGATGATTTGGTTGAGTCGTCGCGGTAACCCGTCTGTAATACTGTATCCCGCGCCAGTGCGACCTTCCAGCTGGGATCCGTCCGTGTATGCGATGACGTTGGTTGGGTGGGTTCGTAGGGTGTCAAGGAGTTTGGCGTGTTCGACGGCCGCATCGGTCTTGGGAAGGGGCGAGATCGACGTTCGGATTGGGTTGCGGCGCCACGGGGCGTGGTTTGGGCGAGCCGTATTCTCGATATCGTCATCGGGTAGCACCCATCTGCCTAGTGATCGTAGCATGCTGACGAGACGGGACAAGGTGTCACCGGGGGACTGCCAGGGGTGGTCGTATTCGTAGGTTTTATTTATTTATTTATTTATTAACTCATACACGCATCCAACCGTAAGGTTATGGCGGAATCTACAGTAAATACAAAATTAAGAAACCCGGGTGTCAGGCCAGGCTCTCACTGGGTATGCCCCAGAGCTTGTCGTTAGGGTGTGGGGTTGTAGACCCCCAAGTCTCGTTGTGTTTTTTGTTCGTCAAGCGTCGTCTGTTCCAGGAGCCCGGTACGCTCGGAGGCCACCTCGCCGGGTCGTTCCCCCATTTCCTCCACCCTTCCCCTCCCTTTTTTAACCGTTTTTCCACCTTTATTTCCTCCACAAAGCAAAAACAAACAAGCAAAAGAAAAGAACAGAAGATACAACTCCCCCGGGTCAACGCCCCCCCCATCGCACCTCTCTCCCCTGTGTCACTACCCTACTCTACATCCCTCCCCTCGCCCTTCACCACGCTCCTCCCTCTCGGCTCGCCAGCCATCCATCGTCCCACTCCGTCCACTTCTCTCCGCGTCACCATCTCGCACTCGCCTCATTCGTGCTCCTCCCGTCCGTCTCTACCGCGTCTCTCCTCTCCCTCGACTCCTCGCTTCACTTTCATTCCCGTTTCAAAAAGGAAAAACACAACACTCCATTCTCCACAACAACCACGCCTCCGCTCTCCCAGTCTCCCGTCTCCACTCTCCCCTCGTCATCGTCCGCTTCCTCCATCTCCCCTCTCCCTCGTCTCTCTCTCCGCTCTCGCCTCCCGCTTCTCCCTCCCTTCGTCCTCCTCCGACTTCTTTTTATTATTATTTTTTTTTCTTTTTTTTTTTTTTGTTTTAATTATTAGAGGTAACCGCGTGCTCGTCCGTCAGGTCCAGCAGCGTCCCCCAGTCTGTTGTCAGCGTAGCAGATGTGTCCTCCTCAGCGGGGAGTTTACTTAACCTTGCGTGAGCCCACTCCGCAGTCGCTATCTTGGTCTCTGAGATCATAGCGGACAGTGCTTTGGTTCCGGCGGTGGTGTGTAAGATTGTCGGTAGTGTGAGGTGTCGTCGTCGTGGGATTTTCAGTGTGCGTCGCAGTTCGGTCCGTTGGGAGGTGAAGTGGGGGCACGAGAGAATGAGATGTTTGGGGGATTGCGGAGGGTGAAGGGGGCATGAGCACGAGCGGGAGGGGTATTGGGCGGTGGGGGGATGAGCAAGGCAGTCCAAAAAATAACCGTGTCCGGTTCGCAATCCCAAGATTGCGGTTGATAGTTTGCGTGGTAGGGCCGTGTAGGCATGGTCGAGGCGTCGACGGTGTGGGGCGTCGTATGTTTTAAGTTTCGGCGCGGAGGAGTACCAGGTCGTCCAGTCTTGGATGTACTGATCGTGAATCTGTCGGTGTATCCAGGACAGGGAGACCGGTAGCGAAGAGGGGGGAGTTAGGGTGGTTGCAGTTTTGGCGAGGAGGTCGGCTTGGTCATTCCCGGGTATGTCGGTATGTCCTGGGACCCAATGTAAGGTGACGGATGTGTCTTTGGAACGGAGGGAGGAGGCGATGTCGTGTATAGCGCGGGCGAGCTCTTGGCCCGGACCATATGTTGTGCGGGAGGCGCGGAGGATGGCCGCCTGGTTGTCTGTAAAGACGTGTATCCGGCGGCGTCGGAGGTGGTTGTGGGAGATGATTTTGTAGCACATCTCGAGGCAGTCGTGAATTGCTCGTAGTTCGGCGTCGAACACTTCCGTGGTCGTGCCCATGGGGATGGATTCGTTGACTTGACGGGGGAAACCTGAGGTGATGCAGTATCCGGCGCCTGTTTTTCCTTCGAGTTGGGAGCCGTCTGTATAGGCGATAATGTTGGTTTTGTCGTCACTCAGGTCGCGGATCAGCGAGAGGTGTTCGACGGCGGCTTCGGGTTTGGGGAGGGAGGATATCTTTATTCGTAGGGGTGAGCTTATCCACGGGGTGGGATTTGGGTGTGCCGTGTCCTCGATTACGTCGTCTGGCAATATCCACTGACTGACGGAGCGGAGCATGCGAACGAGGCGCGAGGGGGCTTTCCGGGTGGTGTTCCAGGGGTAGTCATATTCGGACGGGTCACATATGGAGGTGGGGAAGTGGTTGGGCACGGGGAAGGAGGAAGGGCAGCGTCTAACTACGGGGTGGGAAGGGGGGAGGGAGAGGAGGCGGAGAACGTATTTGCGGCTGCGGCGTTGAAGGCGAACTGCGACGGGGGGTATGGCGGCTTCGTTGTGTAGGGCCACTATGGGGGTCGATGTGAATGCGTTTAGTATGCGGCGTAGGGCGGAGTTTTGTTGCGTTTGTAGTGTGCTGGCCAGTCCTTTTTGTCCATTCCACCAGATCTCAGAGCCAAAATCCGACCTAGAGGTTACACACGCTTGATAAAGTGTACGGGTCGCTGAGGGGGACAGACCTGTTTCGTGACGTACCAAACTTCGGAGGGCGTTGAGGGACCTAGCGGCGGCCGTCAGTCTTATTTTTACATGTTGGGAGAAGGAAAGTTTGCGATCAAAATGTATGCCAATCCACCGGACCACGTCCTTGCTGCCTCCTTGAGTCCCAGGGGTGACTATGGTGCCGTTAGGTAAGTGCACGTTTGTTGCTTCGCTGTGTTCATCGATTCGCGACTTATGGAAGTGCAGCATCTCCGATTTGGAATCGTCGAATGCTACCGCGTTTGTCTGCGCCCAGTTGAATGCGGTGCGAGCGGCTGCTTCCAGGGCGCGCGCATTTTGTTCTCTCGTTCGTCCATGGGCCACCAAGGCAACGTCGTCTATATAGCTAGGGGTCCACAGGGTCGGGTGTTCGGATTGTAAGGCGTCAAAGAGGGGGCGAAGGTAAATGAGGAAGAGTATTGGCGACGCGGGGGATCCCTGGGGAATGCCGGTTTGAATTGGTCGCTGTGAATCTGTTCTGCCGTCAAAGGATAGGGCGGTTGTGCGGTCACTTAAGAATGAGGAACACCACGATATCACCGCCTGTGGGCAGCCGAGTGAGTGCATAGTTGCCAGTAATCTGGCGGAGGAGACGTTATCGAAAGCTCCTCGTACATCTAAAAATAGGGCAGACGTCACGAAGCGATTTCCTGCGTTAACTTCTACCTCATGCGTCAGTGCCATCGCGGCGTCAATTGCCGAGCGTTTTGGGCGCCCGCCAATCTGGTCCTTATGCAGGATGTCGTGCGACTCCGCCATAAGGCTGAGCCGGGTCGCCATGAGTTTTTCTAACACCTTGCCCAAGCAGTTGAGTAAGGCGATCGGGCGGTATGCCTTTATGGCGCTATAGTCCGGTTTGTTTGGTTTAGGTATCACCACCGTCGTGGCCTCTCGCCAGCTCCGCGGATGATATCCTTTCGTTCCTAAGGTTGAGTACAGGGCGTTGAAAACTTTGGGGACTGCATCGTACGCCTTCCTAAGGCACGCGAACGTGATGGAGTCCGGGCCGGGGGCTTTCTTGGGGGAGGATGTTGTGATAGCGGTACGAATTTCTTCGGGGGTGAATGTTTTCCAGGGGAGTTGGGGGTTGGGTCGTGAGGTGCGCGTGGGGGGGGCAGCTGGGGGGGGAGGGAATAACGCTTGAAAGGCCTCTACCTTACTGTCGAAGTCGACGCATACCTTCTCCATTCCTCCTACCTGTGTCTTGATCGGTGGTGTCAATTGAGCGCGGCGCGGGTTTGTATATCGGAAGGCCGCCCATATGTCTGGTCCTTCCACCGCGGCTAAGTATTCCTTCCACATGGAGTCCTTTGCATGTCGGACTTTCCTGTAGTGGGCGTTTCGAGACTGTTTGTATTACGGCGAGGTGTTGGGGAAGGCGGGTCTGTTTCCATCTCCTCCTGGCCCGGGTCATGTCTTTACGTGTCAGGCGTACCTCCTCCGTCCACCATCTCTTCGACCGCGGGGTTGGGGTGAGGGTAGGTGTTGATATCGCGGCGGCGGTTTGGATAGAGTCGCGAAGGAGGGCAGCCCATTCGTCGAGGTTCTCGGCGGAGGGGTTGGCTCGGAGGTGGGACCACCGGGGGTAGGAAGCTTCGGTGAGACGTTGCAATTCTTCGGTGAAGGTCTCCCAGTCCGTCTTGCGCCAGTTTAGTCGCGTAGTGTCGCCGGCGGTGTTGTGGTGGTCTGGGTGTAAGGAGTTGATTTGGAAACGGATCACCTCGTGGTCCGATCCCGTGGCAATGCCGTCGTCAATAGCCCAAGAAGAAATTTCTCTCGCCATCGCCGGGGCTGCCAGAGTCAGGTCGAGGACCGAAGAGCCCGATCCGTCTCGATAGTGGTAAGTAGGAACGTCCGGGACGTTTACCAGTTGCCATTGATGGTCTTCCATCAGTTCCACCAGCACGTCTGCTCTCGCTGGTCTGCGTGCGTGGGAGTTCCACAGAGGGTGATGGGCATTGAGGTCCCCTGTGATCACGCAACGGTGGGGGAGAGTGAGGGGGGTAAGGGAGCGGGGGACGGTATATAGTTTTGTTTGGGGGTCTTTTTCATTATAGATGTTTAAGAGGTAAAAGGAGGGAATGAGTGTGGTGCTGACCTCGAGTACCTGGAGGTCAGGATCTCCGCTGACGTCCGGTCTTGGTGTGACTCGAACGTGTGGGTTGAGGCGGGAGATATAGGCAGCAGTGCGATTGACTTTGTGGTGGCTGCGGGGGGGAAGTAACAAAAGGAAATCTGGATGTGTGATTGCGTACCGGGGATCTTTAACGTTAATCTCTTGTACCAGCAATATGTCTATTTTGGATCCTGCTGAGTTCAGCAGTGTTGTTAGTGCGGTGGCGCTGCGATTCGTGTTATGTGACACGATGCGAAGGGTCGCCGCTGATGAGTCGTATCTATTCATCAGTGGTCATGGTGGTGTCGGCGATGGGGTTTATTTCGGCGGGGATGGCGTCAAGGGGTGTTGTCTCCGGGCGGGTCTTCTGCCAGGCTTCCCTGACGACGTTCACTTTGACGGGGCAGCGGGTGCTGTATGCGGCGTGGTGGACGTCTGTGTGGCCAGCGGCGACGCAATTTGCACACTTGTAGAGGGTGTGTTGACATTTGCGGCCCTGGATTGTGGGACACTGGCTGCATTGGTGATATTCGGTGGGGTGAGGGGCGGCGCATATCGCGCAAGCGGGGCCATTGTCAGCTGGGCAGATTGCGTGATGATGTCCAAATTTCTGGCACCTGCGGCATTGGTCAATGGAACGGGCGGTGAAGAATTCTGTCACCTTGCGTTGTTCGAATAATACTGTCACCTTTGTTCTCTTGAGGAGGTTGTATTCCTCGCTGGACTTCAGTGCGATCATCACACTGGAGGCGGTCTTACCAACACGCTTGTCCGGGTGAGAGATGTACCTTGGGGGTTGTGTCAGGCGTACGTTGTGGTTCGTCTCGATTTCTTGCTGCAATTTTTGCATACCCTCGGCGGTGTCCTCGTAGTAGTCCGTGGGGATTCCGTGGACTGCCAACTTATACCATTTTTCGTTAAGTCGGGGGGGCAAGAGGTCGGGGTGGACTGTGCAGGCAGCGGCGTGGATAACTGAGAGGTGGGGGGTGAGATCGGTAATGGATGTGTTCGGGGAGGGGGGTAAGCATGAGGCTTCCTGCCATATTTTTCCTAACCGTCATGATGTTTCCTTCCACCTTCGCCTTGCGTAGGGCTTCGTTGATGGCTAATCCAATGGCGGCCTTAGAGCTATCGGGCAGGGCACGGGGGTCAGGGCAGGGGATCACAATGTCTTGGACGCGGGGGGGGTTCTTGCGTTGGGGGTTGGGTTTGGTGGTCTTAGGGGGGGTCTTTGATGGGGCAGCGGCTTTCTCTTTGAACAACTTGGTGGCCGCGGGTATTGGTCCTTGCCACGGTTCGTCCGCCTGGGGTGGGGGAGGGGGTAGGTGAGGGGGAGGAGTGAGCTCGTTCTTTCCGGAGTTCAGCTTCGGCGTTCAGGCACCTCTGCTTCCAGTACTCGGCTTCGCTGAGGCGGGGGGCATGTTTGGAGGGTAAATCGAGAGGGGCGTTAACGGGTTGGGTATCGGGGCTGGTGGTCCTCGAGGGGGGTGGAGGATGCGGAGACGGGGGTGGGGGACACGGCGGTAGCTGTTCCTTTCGGTAGGAGGGACGGGGGCGAGGAGTTGGACGGCATCGTAGATGGATTGGAGGAGGGACTGGTTCTTGTTGATTGTCTTGAACGCTTTGTTGATTCTGTCGTTCGTTGTCTGGTCAGCGTGACGAAACATGTCCGCGGTGGTGGCAAGATTGTGGTGGAGGACGTCGATGGATTGAGCGAGGTCGGCGTTGCTGGGAGGTGTGGCGTTGATCGGAGCGATGTCGGGGTGGAGTCGTTTGACGTTTGCAGGAACGGGGGTGG